>JAJTUV010000185.1:0-600000 GCA_021653895.1 Mastomys natalensis | reverse complement strand
TTGCCCCAGAGATGAGAGAGTACACAGGTAGACCCAAGTAATGCTATATGACTTGCCCCCCAAGTTAACTCGGATTGGTCAATAAAGACACCGACAGCCAATAACTGGGCAGAAGAGACATAGGTAGGGTTTAGGGTACCTAGGCCTGGAGTCAGAGGAGACCACAAGGGGTCAAGGGAGAAGAAGGTAAAGAGAGGAGAAGGAACTATGGGGTAAGAATCTTAAAGTAATGGCCATGTGGGTTGGCTAATTGGCGTTAAGAGCAGCCCAGACAAAACACGGCAAATTATATAATGGGATTATTGGCTGGGAAATAGACATAATAGCACAGGAGATAGATATCTGCCCATCTGCTCAGCCCTCGTGCTTATTAAGACTTGTTATGAATATAAAAGTTGTGTGTGTGTGTGTTATATCCAGGAACTAAATGATCAAAAGGCGGGATAGAAACCCCGGACTGAGATTAAATAATATTACGACACTATGCAGCCCAGGAAAGCCTTCACTTGCAGAAGAATTAGGAGGTGTGGCCTTGTTAGGAGATGTGTCAACGTGGAGGGGCATTGAGGTTTTGAAAGATTCACCCCCCATTCCTGGGTGCTCTCAGCCGAGGCTCACACTTTCACTTTACCATCATGAGCTCCAACTCTCTAAAACTGTAGGCCAGTTTAGTATTTTCTTTTATAAGTTGCCGGTCCATGGTGTCTCATCACAGTAATAGAAAACAAAATAAGACAGCTTTCATAGGGCCATGAGTATGCAAAATGTCTCACCTTGTCTGCCTCCAACCTTTAAATTCTTCATTTTGTTCTGGCCAGTGAGATACCATCTTTGTACAGACTACAGCCCGAGGGAAAAAAAAAAATCTCAGGATTTTCTCTCCTGTTTTCATCTTGTTTCTTCATGATGTGTGGCCAGCTGATGCTATTATCAGTACAGAAGTACAAACTATGGGGCGGAAGCAGTCACTCAGCCCGCTGTCTCAGAGCTGTTTGCTCATCCAATGAGAGGATGGCTAGGCATGGTGCACACCAGTAATCCCAGCACTGGAGAGGCTGAGGCATAGATCTCAGTGAGCTTGAGGCCAGCCTGTTCAACATAGAAAAGCTAGTCAGTGCTGCATAGTGAGACCCTGTCTCAAAATAAGGAGAGGTTGATTGCTCTTCACTCAATTAATCTGCCTATGATGATCCCAGCTCTGTGATCATTGATGATAAACTTCACCAAATGTGTCCACCACACTTCTGCATAAGAGGTGCCACTCATGGCATTTCGGCACTGTTGATGCCCTAGAATGCCACACATTATGGAAAATAACAACTTTAGAATTGTCATTCTGATAAGCATTGGCCTTCAAGGAGCGGGGAAACAAAGAACTCAATGTTTAAGTAAGTGTGACTCAAATTTTTCTTACTGAGAAGTCAGTGTTGTGCCTGTACATTGCTGGACATCCACTGTACTGTGAACTGTGAGAAATATATTCACCATGAACTTGGTGGTCTGGTGCTCTCTGGACACCAGGGAAACAATAAAATATTTCTACAACAGGCTTTGGCCATTTAAGCAGAGTTGGGGGAAATCCTTTGGCCTGTATAATTATTAACCAGCCCGCTACTTACTGTCTTTGAAAAGACCCAGTAAGCTGACCTCATACATAACTCAGAGACAAAACCCAGTCAAACAGCATCTGAATGACACAAACTGCCAAACTGACAGAAAGGAGCAGGCGCTCCAAAGGCCAGGCGAGCCACCGGGCGAAGCAGACATCACAGGGTCTGAACATGTCTGAGCATCAAAATTTCACCCAGCTCCCAACTTCCACTCTTGCATTCCCCGAATCATCTTAGCTCAAAAGCAAATGAAAGTACTAACAGGTTTTTCTAAAGGGCAACCAAAATCGTTTTTTGGAAGAAACAATATGACCTCCATTTTAAATAAACAAACAAACAAATCAATAAATAACTGAAGTAACAGCTTACCTCCAGAGAAAACATAGAATAGTTTAGCCAAGTAAATTCTTACTGCCACTCCACAGGAAACGCAATTTTCAGACCATGTTAAATTTATAGAACACTCTGCGGCTGCCAGCCAATCTCCCCTGGTAGCCGGGGCTCATCCTTTGTCATTATGCTGAGCATGTCCTCGGATACAATGTTCTGTGATTACAGAAATCCTTGATTTGCTTCTAGAGAAAACACCAACTACATTTTTTTTAAGTATATATTACCTTTCATAGACTGGAGAAATTTTCTTTGTTTCAAAAACCAAGTAGGAGCTCAGGGATAAAGCACTTGCAGTTTACAAGCATGAAGACCAGAGTCCACATCTCCAGCACTCCTGCAAACCAGGCAGAGCAGCCTGGCTTGCCAAACTGGCTAAATCAGCACATTCAACCAAGAGGCCCCGTCTCAGTAGTGATTCAGGAGACATATAATGTGAACTTTGGGCTCCACACACAGGCGTACCCACAAATATGCAAATGTGCATACACACACACTTCCAAAACAAACCAACAGGTAAATCATTTTAAATTTGAAAAATTAAGCCAGAAGGTGAAAGAGTTTACCATCAAGCCTGAGAGCCTGAATTCAAACCCCAGGACCCACATGATAGAAAAAACTGAAGTCACAGTTGTCTTCCCTCCTACCTACACACACACACACACACACACACACACAATAAGTAAATATAATTTCATTTTAATTAAAGAGCAAGCAGAGAGAGGCATCTAGCTCATGTTGCTAAAGAGGTTAAGGCAGAAGTATTGTCATAGGTCTAGGGCCAGCTGTGTTACCCAGTGAGTTGCAAGGCAGCCTGGGCAATGAAGTACAAAAGACTAGTGTGGGCATCATGCTGACCAAGTGTGACCCAGGATCAAACCTTAACCCATAAGTCCTCCAAGCCTACCAAACTATGATCCATGGTACCACACTGACAGTCTATCAAGGGGGAATAACAAACCCAATTTTAAAAAAACACAAACTGAGTTACTGAAGACAAAGCATGTTACACATCTCTTTCCATGAGCCTTTTTAAAAAGCCCTATCTTGGCTGGAGAAACAGTTCAAGATTAAGAGCACTGGCCTGCTTGTCAACAGAACACAGGTTTGATCCCCAACACCCACAAGGCAGCTCACCACCATCTGTAACTCCAGTTCCAGGGAATCTGACACCCTCTTCTGGCCACCATGGATAGGCAACAACACAAAAGCGGTCCACAGACACACATGCAGGCAACACACTCACACATACAAAACAATAATAAATTATAAATAAGTCTTTAGAGAGAAAAGAAAACTTCCTTTTAAGCCGAGCAGTGGTAGCACACCCTTTAGTCCCAGCACTTGGGAGGCAGAGGCAGGTGGATTTCTGAGTTCGAGGCCAGCCTGGTCTGCAGAGTGAGTTCCAGGACAGCCCAGGCTACACAGAGAAACCCTGTCTCGAAAAAACCTAAAAAAAAAAAAAAAAGAAAAAAGAAAGTAAACTTCCTTTTGTTTTAATCCTAAAAAAGGACAAATCTGATAAAGGACCATCAGGGGTAGCCGAGTTACCAAAAATGTAATGCTCTCAGAAAGACTGTTCAACCTGATAACCACCTGAACAACAAAAGAAAAACTCAAACGAGAAGCTGAGTATGTTGGCCCTGCTGATGGCCCGTAGCGCACACATTTCACAGGACCACAGCAGACTCGCCCACCAGCATGGCCCCTGTCAGTATCTCCTGCCGCATCTCACAGGTGGAGAAACTGGGCTCCAGCTGCTCACATTGAAACCCAGATCCATCCACTTCTAAAGCCTAGTCTGGATAAGTATGAGTTCCATGCAGAAGAAAGCTTTTTGACAAGACATCAAGGTTAAATGACAAGTGAGTACCATCTGTCCCCTCCCCAGCCCTTAGAGTTCCAGGCTCAGGTGCAGGCTACCCTGAGGTTTGGACATACTCACAGGAGCTTCAGTCTGGGGCAAGTTAACTCCTTCCCCAAATTTTAACTGCTTCACCCATTTTTAAGTTTATAATTATATGAATTAAGCACATCCGCACTGCGGGTCATTGTCACCAGCATCCATCCTCTGAAAGTCTCTTCCAAATGAAACCTTGGTCCCAGGGAACGCCAGTTTCCATCGCCCTAGCAACCCCGGTCTAGCTTCTGCCTCTGTGACCTGACTATTCCAGGTTAGTAAAACCATAGGCTCATCGTGCTTGGTTTATTTCACTTAGCGCTTTCATTCCCAAATAGTCTCTGAGATACAGTCCCGAGAACATACCTTTCAGATAAAACACATGATAGTAATTTTACTCCCTTTCTTTTCACCAAAGCTGGAAAAGGGAGAACGAGACAGAGGGGTAACAAAGTCATCCACTATCCTTCCCAGAGACAGAGCCTATTTCTGAGTCTATTCGCTCTCTCCTATCGCTGGCTTCATGCGAACGAACTGTTAACAGTTACATCACCTTGGAACATTCACAGGGGACATCACATCACATTCTTTCACATAAGCATCTATCAAAATGGCATAAGGCCAGGCATTTTGAAATTAATCCCCAGGTCAACATGAAGGAAAAATAAAGGTCCTTTAATGAAAACCCCACCCACCCAGTTCTCCTATTACACAAAATAAATGAAGGCTCACTTAAGTTTCGCTCTGATAGCAGGAAACTGTTCTTGGCAAGGCATCATGGTATTGTTTAATAGCTAGCGATTGCAGAAGGAAGGCAATACGTTCACAAGTGTTCATCCAGGAACAAATGTCAAGCAAAACTTTATATAAACTCTGAATGAAGCCATCCATTCTCCCCTCCCCACCCCTTATTTCTCTCAAAGGGAAACAGCACAGTCCCGCTGATGTGAAAATCCCGCTTTCTTACAGGAATAAAGACAATAATGCCACAAATCAATGAGCTCTGGGTCTTTTTGTTGTTGATGATGTCGTTGTTTTAATTGTTTCTTTTTTGCAATTCCCATGCCCTCAGAACCAAGGGAGAGAAAAAAAAAAAAAATCAATGAAATTCCACTCCTTATTAAAAAAAAAAAAAAAAAAAAAACCCAGCAGGATGTAGGCCTGGTAAAGTGGGGTGATTTACATGGAAGTAAAACCAGATGCAGCAGGAGATGACTTGGATCCGTGAGACAGGGATACATAAGTGGGTGGAATGCAGGACTTCCTGTATTTATTTTCGTAGAATTAACCTCCAGTTCTGGAGTCATTTTTAGGAACTGACCCCCGTGGCCATTTCCCTGACACAGGGTTTTTCTGCCCAAATCGGTGTATTGACTAGAAGGCAACGGGATTTTCCTCAGAGACTTTGCAACATGGGTACACCTGCCCACTGTAACAAGTCTCCGCACCTCATCATCCCGGGCCCTGTCTCTTCAGGAGCACAAACTGGGACCCAAGTATTACAACCCACCCAGATCTAAAGCCCTGACTAAGGAACCTCCCGCCCTCCTCCTCCTCCCTGCCCTGCTCCTTCCTCCCAGCTCCTCCCTGCCCTGCTCCTTCTACCCATGTTCCCCACTGCCCTGCTCCTTCCCTGCCCTGCTCCTTCCTTCCTGCTCCTCCCCTCAACCCCTGATGTGCTCCTTCCTCCCAGCTCCTCCCTGTTCCTCCCTTCCTGCCCTGCTTAGACATGTCTCTGATTGTTCCCTCCAGCTCCAGCTCCTTTCATTCTTTTCTAAGTAAACTCCCACTGCATCCTTCTGGAAACTACTCTAAGCAGAAGAGAATACAGCACAGATAGGGGCCTCTTCACCCACCTGATAGCTGAGTCAAATGTTTTTTTTTATCTTACCACGTAGCCCAGGCTGTCCTGGGCTCTTGATCCTCCTGCATCAGCCTCCCAAGTGCTTACAGGTATCAGGTTCTATCTTAACTACCATACCTTAACATACCTTATTTTTAAGACTCACCCTGGGATCCTTGCAAATAAACATTTTTTTTTGGGGGGGGGGGTGGGGGACAAGCTCACCACTCCTGACCCCTTCTGTGCTTGCTATGCCAAAGAACAGTAAGGTATCAGAAAATGAACCTCTTCAAAATGGCTGGCCTAGATCACCTGTACTCTAACTTCAAGAAAGACCAAAACTAAACATACCTGAACTAAAAGTAAATTCAAAAGCTAGTACTTTTAGCTGAGGATGTACATTGTAGCTGACTGCCTACAGCTGGCATTCAGCAGTAGATGAGGTAGCAAGATCAAGATTTAACAAGTTAAAGTTCAAGCCAGCTTGGCTATGCAGCCCTGAGGAAGGGGGTTACACAGTGCAGAGAAGGAGGGAGAAAGAGAAAGAAAAGAAAACAGAAAGGTGAGAAGCATGGTATAGAAAAGACAGATGGGGGGGTACTTCCCAAATTTAGCTCTCCCCCTTGGAAACCTATAGGTCAGTCACCTCCTCTCTGCCTTCTTCTTAGTCAGCTGACACCCAGAGTAGTCTCTGCATACCCAAAAGACATAATGACATCATAATTTCCACACTTCAAGTCAAAACCTACAATCTGTTAAACTAGTAAGGCAAAAGAACATAAGAAATGGGGGGTTTTCTATCAAAGGTAGTTAGTCCAGCAAGGACTTGAATTTCCTGAACCTATCTTCTTCTTTCCCTTTATATTGTCAATCTCATCAGAGGCGAAGCTGAGCTCCTACAGATGGGGCACAGCTATCATCTACACCAGGGATAAAAGACAGAAACCATCTTGGCCAAGAATGCTTGCTAGCATACCTGAGTTCTAGCAACCCTTTTCACAGAAAGAACTACCTGCCTTGCCAAGTCACTTTGGCTTTGCTCATGTGTTCCTTGGTGTGACACCAAAGTTATCATTTCATTTCTAAAAAGCATGTGCTAAGCAGCCTATTTTAGAAGTCATGGAGGCGGTACCCAGCTCAAACGCAGACGGCAGGCACCATAACAAGGTGAGTACAATCGGTGTACAAGACTGTAGGTGCACAGGGGATCCCTGAAGATGGTTTGTAAGCGAGGCCCTTCTGAACCCATCCATTGCCCTGAAAGGGCTCTCACGTCACGCTGCTTCTTCATTTGGGGTTGCTTGTGCATTTTTTAAAAACTTACACTATATTCGTTATGCGTTTACTTGTGCTCTTTTACATTTCCACTGGGTACATTCATTACACGTGGTATGTGGTGCATTAACATGCCAGGCTCCTGACATATCTTTCATTTCCTGTCACTCAAAACCCCAAATAGAATATCACCCAGTCACACCACCTGATCTAAGGGGCCTTAGGCCCTAGGATCTCATCACCCCTGTCTTTCACAGAATTTCCTTCCAAGATGTTAGATCAGAAAAACAGAATCTCTGGCTTGGATAAAGACCTAACATCTCACATGGGCTAGTTTAATCAGGATGGCTAAAGGGTCTAGGAAGACGGGCTCACCTTAAGCCAGGCTAAGAGGAATCAGTTCTTTAATGAAATACTGTACTTTTCCTTCCCAAAAGCCCCACCTCTAATACAGAGGCTTAGAGGTTGCAGCCACATAGGGTCCTAAGTCAGCCCACCTTTCTGAACCATTCAAAACAGAGTTAAATTTTCCCTTCTCTTCTTCTTAAGCCTGCTTTTCATAATACTTTGAGATTCTCCCCAAACATTTTAGGCTTGCTTACTTTCTCTAAAGCCTCTCTCCCCACCGTGGTGTGGCTGCCTATCAGCCATGTGTCTGACCAGCACATGTGTCTGACCAGCACGCACGCCAGCTTACCTGTCATGGCTTCTTCCTCTCCCTTCTCCGTTCCCTGTCTCCAGGCAGCAGCTGACCTTACAGCTTGCCTCCTCTGGGCTTTTTTTTCTTTTATATTCTAATAAAATGACTCTTGGGCTTCTATTTGAGCTCACTTTTAAATCCGTTGAACAGTGAACCTATGAGCACTGAAAGGTGGCCCGGGCTTCCCCTACATCAAAGAGAGCACAGTGTCTTACAACTCTCCACAGCAGCTCAAAGGGCCTACTATCAGAAGACTATGGGCATAATAAACATAGGCTCGACAAACACATGGATAAGTGAAGGAGATAGTTGAGTAGCCCTCCCTCGCCTGCAGAAATGATGATTTAGGCATTTGGTCCAAGTTAAATATGGCTTAATTTCAATTCAGTGTGATCTGATGGTTTTGTTTTTTTTAAATATAAGGACTATTTGTATGCAATTCTATTTGCTAAATTGAATGTCCTCTGCATTTCTTTTGGACACGTTTTATTTCCACATTAGCCACATTGAAGAAGTACAAGAAAGCTATGTTTGAGAAACAGTAATGGCTTCTCTCCAAACCATTCTAGAATTTAGAACAATAACCAAAAAACCAAAACAAAAAAAAAAAGACTTATATGTAAACTCATATTGATCTCCTTAACATCACAGAGTATTGCTTATAAATTCAGAAGGGGGGAGGGGTAGAGGGGAAAGAGGATGGAGAGAGGAAGAGGAAACAGAAACAACAGATGCAGAAAATGTGTTCTTTCCAACACTAGAAACGCAAATATAAAGGAACTCAGAACCATCCCACAGGGAACCACAGACTATGTACAGAAGTCAGGAAGAAATACGGATGAAGATGAAGGGCTCAGGTCTTAGGGTTTGAGAACCCCGTAGGAGCACAGAAAAGAACCCCTGACCCTGACATGGGTGATTGTGTACACCAGTGGCTCTCCAGGTGTGACTCTGGTCTAGCAGCTTAGATGCTACCTGGGAAATCCTGACAAATGCAGACTTCCATCAAGCCACACCACAGACTTGGGAACTCCAGGGCTAGGACCAATAAGATGTGTTTTCACAAGCCCAGGGGTGACTCTGATGCACAGTGAGGTGGGCACCGAGTAAGCAACTTCCTGTAGGAGGACTGACATCAGACAGATGGAAAACAGTCCATCAGAGATAGATGCAGTCATCAGAAGTCCTCTGTTCAATGCCAAAGAATGCATGGCACGTTGTACAAATGGTAGTGTGCAAGTCCAGGGCATGAGAGGGAAGACAGATCACCAAGGGTGTTGGGTTCAGTGCCAAGCAGCTGTACTTTCAGCCTGCGGGCAGCAAGGAGTCCCTGGACGGGCAGAACGGACATGCCCACACCTGCAGAGGATTTTAGAAACAGCACAGAGAAGAAATGGGCGAGCTACTTGGAGAATGCCTGCAAACTCTGCAGGGAGAGGCAATGGTGGTGGGAAGAAACTGGAGGCTGTGGGGAATGGCAGGGCTCCACACAGGGAGAGACAAGTGGTGATTTAAACACCAGAGATGTAGGTAACGGGAAGAGACTGAGCTGAGACTTGCCTGACACACTCGAAATCCAACCAAAAGTATCCACTGGCCTGGGGAGCAGAGTGATTCTCTGCTGGTAACACTATACTGTATTGTAGCCAGTTCCTGAGCTGTCAGCTTTTCTCTATAAGTGGGAGTTCCAACCAGACAGAGTGGCCATCCTGGTCAGGTTCATCACAGGGCATTGGGATCAGCCCCCAGCTTCTGGAAGCCAAAGGGAGATGCAAACTAAGAGGTCATTACTCTCATTCAAGAGAAGACAAGAGGTGTGGGGAAGGAATTAGAAATAACCTCAGTGTGATGATTTGAACAAGAATGGCCTCATAGGCTCATATATTTTAATATTTGGTCCCCAGATAGTGGAACTGTTTGGGAAGGACTAGAAAGGGTGGCCTTGTTGGAGGAGGTGTGTACTGGGGGTGGACTTTGAGGCTTTAAAAGCCTACACCAGGCCCAGAACACCTGTCTATTTCTGTCCCTCTGTCTCTCTGCTTCTCTCTGCTTCTCTCTCTCTCTCTCTCTCTCTCTCTCTCTCTCTCTCTGTCTCCATCTTGCTCCAGCACCGGCCGGCCTGCCATGCTCCTCACCACGATGATAATGAATTAATCCTGTAAATTGTAAGCAAGGCCCCACTTAAATGCTTTCCTTTATAAACTGCCTGTCACGGTGTCTCTTCACAGTAACAGAAGCGTAACGACGACGCTTGGTTTCTTACATTCTCTATAGTCTGTTGAGAGCATCCAAAACCCCAAACTCCTATTATAAAAATTTAACAGTAAATCCGATCCACTGAATGGAGTCCACAAAGGCTCGTCTCCCTGTAAAAGGGCTCCAAATACTTTTTACAAAAGTTAAAATAAGATATAGTTCCAGGCCACAAAGACACAGTCACCTAACTGAGATGAAAAGACAGCTTTCCTCTATTTCTATTTGTGGAATAACTGTAGAGCAGAGAGGATAGAGATGTTTCAAATCTCACTGATAGAAGTCTGCATCTTTGCTTTGATTTTCAGAAATGATTCCTGGCAGGCAGATAATGTTGTGACCCAATTACTGGGTATTTTGGAAGTAGTAGGCACTTTGCTGGGGGATGAGCTGGGGGGTGCAGAGGGAAGAGTTACGAGCAGGCACTACCACCTGCCTCCCGACTCATCTCATGGTGGAGGAAGCGCTGACAGTCAGGAAGCGATACAGCGGCTCCCCCTGACCTGCTTCCCGCTTTCTCACCATTCCCGAAATAGATGGAGCTAAGGAAGACCATAAATATACTCCCAGCCCTCTAGGGGAAGGCTTGGCAAGGACATAAATTTGGGTCCCTGGGAAAAAGGGATGAAAGGCAAAGCTACTGAAAGCCCTAGAATCAAGGGGGTGGGGGACAGTGGAAATACTGACAAAAGGAATAGGGAAACCTCCAAACAGTTCTTACACCAAAGTACACCCAGGGGGCAGCGTTTAAAACAGGTTCCCCAAAGTTGAGCTCTTCGGTTCAAAAGGCAGACCTTGGTAAGTCAAGAGTAATGATACCGGTTAAGGTCTCACTGCCTGCCAAGTGGTGGTCTAAGCCCTTATCCTCTATCGACTCCTGAAATCTTCAAAATCTCATTACATACACACCTTTAGCTTTCTCATTTGCAGGAGAGGCATTACATAATTATGGTGTTCAACTAGAATTCTGCCATTGGTGGATATGTGACGACTCCATGATAGGGCAATACCAGAACCCTGAGGTTGTGTTTTTTTCAACCCCAAGCTCCAATAATCTCTCCGGGGCAAGGTTGCCCTGTGCATTGTACACTGGCAGATAGCATCCCTAATCTATCTGCAAAAGCCAAGAGTCAAGCTAAAATGTCTCCAGGTCAAATGTGCCCTGCAAGGCAAAAGTGTCCTGTCCCTTCCCCTACCCCTGAATGCAAAAGCGGTACTGCAGAGATTTGAATGGTCATGGAGGATCCCGTGTTGGCAGAGAAGACGGGCTCTGAAAGGTCCAGGGAGTTGAGGGTGGGTCAGGAGCCAGGAAAGGGCTTCTTCAGGGGAGACTTTCACAAGAGCCACTTGCCATGGCTCCTCTTCCACGCAGCACCCCCACTTAGGTAAAGAAGGAACTGCTTCCTTTCTCGTCACTCCTGCAAACCCCACACAGGCCTCCACTAGAGCACCCTGCCGATGCTCTGGCATGCTCTGTCTTCTTGGACTTGGCACCGTGCCTGGCACCAACTCTGTAAGCAATAAACATTTGCTGCACGAAGGAATGAGCACGAGGAGCTGAGGTTTCTGGGAGCCACCGAATGAATGTGTCTCTGCACTAAGGACCTAGAAAAGCATATATGAAACTTGTTTCTTGGGGAGGATCCGAAAAGTTCTCTACTGCCAGCAGGCAGAGAGAGTCCAGGGCTGAGCAGTGCTCCCCATGGCATCTAGGTCCCAGTAACTGAGCATTCTCATCAGACCTCAGTCATGTCCGTCCAAATTACATTGGAGTAGCTCACCAAAAATGAGGCAACCCGGGAAACCTAACCTGTGCTAGGTTTCTCCTTTTACCTGCAGACAGTACTGCCCAACTATACACAGTACTTCCACCTACAGACAGTACTTCAGCTATACACAGTACTTCCACTACAGACAGTACTTCAGCTATACACAGTACTTCTACCTACAGACAGTACTGCCCAGCTATACACAGTACTTCCACCTACAGACAGTACTTCAGCTATACACAGTATTTCTACCTGCAGACAGTACTGCCCAGCTATACACAGTACTTCCACCTACAGACAGTACTTCAGCTATACACAGTACTTCCACCTACAGACAGTACTTCAGCTATACATAGTACTTCTACCTACAGACAGTACTGCCCAGCTATACACAGTACTTCTACTACAGACAGTACTTCAGCTATACACAGTACTTCTACCTACAGACAGTACTGCCCAGCTATACACAGTACTTCCACCTACAGACAGTACTTCAGCTATACACAGTACTTCTACCTACAGATGGTACTGCCCAGCCTTACACAGTACTTCCACCCACAGACAGTACTTCAGCTATACACAGTACTTCTAACTACAGATGGTACTGCCCAGCTATACACAGTACTTCCACCTACAGACAGTACTGCCCAGCTATACACAGTACTTCCACCTACAGACAGTACTGCCCATCAATGCACAGTACTTCTACTTACAGACAGTACTGTGGCAATGCACAGTATTTCTTCCTACAGACTGCGCTACATAGTATTTTGACCTACAGACAGTAAGTACTCAGCTAGACACAGTACTTCCACTTACAGACAGCACTGCCCAGCAATGTAATATACTCGATGTAGAAGGTAACCTGATCTTTGCCTAGAACAAGTCTACTGAACAAACTAAACAAAGACCTTCAAGTTAAGAACACAGTCAGCAACAAAGAGCAAGCCCAGGGAAACACATCGTCTCCTATGGTTTCAGGCCAAGGCCCCAGGAGTCAGAACCTCAAACCAGCCTTGAGCCTGCTGGGGAGTCCCTGAAACCCTCATCCAGTGGTTCAGCTTCCCAGTACCTGCATGTGACAACTAATCAGATTCCCCTTATTTTATACAGAAGCAATCTATCCTGGGAAATGCCCAGAGAGTCATCAGAACAACTCCTAGTTTCCAATATGTCTGAAAAAAAATCACATAAAAAAATGCCCTTGGGAGCCAAAAACCAAGAGGAAATATCGGTACAACCGAAAGGCAGATGCCAGTTAACTGTGCGCTCTGAAATCAAATGGGAGGTAACATTTTTACCTTTTCCCCAAACACTGAGCTAAAGGAGGGTTAATGGGATGGTGGCAAGAAGACAAGTCTTATGCAGGGCCTGGACGAGGCCTCTAGCTTTTCTGAAGCACAGTTAACTTAACTGTCAAGTGGGAAATGAGGCTGTCCCCGCAAACAGTTAAATGAAATGCTTCCTGTAGAGCTGCAGGCACACGGTTGGCTCCTAATAAATAAACGTTATCGCTTCATCCTGTCACTTGGCAACCAGTGGTCTCCTCAGCATTGACTGAAGGTCCAAAACAACAGGATGGCCACTGTATGGCCTATTAGAAAAAAAAACAACCTTAGCTTTTTTTCTTATCTCTAAAATAGGAACAGGGTTTCCTGAGGTTCCGATGGCGTAACAGCCATGAAGCTCTGAGCTCAGAGAGCTTAAGGTAAAGGTGATATTATTATGATGGGTGAGATGCAGATGATCACGCACAGATTTTACATATATGTTTGCATGTGTTCATGGGTGTGAGCATATGTACATACATAGGTCAGAGGTCAATGTTGTTCATCTTCCTCAAATTATTCTCTCATTCTCTCTCTCCCTCTCATTTTTTTTTTCCCGAGACAGAGTTTCTCTGTATAGCCCTGGCTGTTCTAGAACTCACTCTGGAGAATGAGTTCAAAACTGGCCTTGAACTCAGAAATCCACCTGCCTCTGCCTCCTGAGTGCTGGGAATGAAGGTGTGTTCACTGCCCAGATCTCTTCCTTATTTTTAAAGACAGAGTCTCTCTCTCTCTCTGACCCTGAAGTTCACCTACGCAGACTGGCTGGCCAGGAATCCCAAGGATCCTCCTGCCTCTTCCTATCCAGAGCTGGGGTTACAGCACAATGCCTAGCTTTTTCATGGGGGCTGGGAATTGAACCTGGGTCCTCATGCTTGTATGGAAAGTGCTTTAGTGACTGATGCGTCTTCTCAGCTCCACTAAGCTCAACAGACTACTAAAGTAGTTCCCTGAAATACATTATCTACTCTGTTAAACTATTATTTCACACCTAGAGACTTTTTTTTTCTTCCCCTGGTCTGCTACCCAACAGTACCCCCACCACTACCAAAAAGAAAAGAAAAGAAAAAAAAAAGGTGAAAAGCAGCAATTTCCAGGAGTCGACCATTCTTAAGCTTCCCTAAGCATCTCAGGCTCATCCCGGAGAACACCATAGCTTGGGAGCCCACATGAAGAAGACTATTAAGCAATTCATGATTCAATGGTCTTGCTTCCAACAGCAATTCCTAGAATCACCATTTCCAAATTGCAAAAGCATGTTGTTCTGCCAGAAAGAGATCTCCACGCAAAGAAGCAAATGCCAAGCTACACCTCCAGGCGTGCCTGCTGACTTCACACGGCCGCCATTAGCCCTGTCTGCTCTCCCGGGCCCTCGTCCTTCATCCTGGCATTCTGCTGGTCATTCTTGGGCTATAATTCAAAAATACTCACTAGTTCCCAGAGCGCTTTCAAAGTGAATTCCTTCACAGCTCCTGAGACTCTGGGTGACTCTACATTCCAGGAAGGCCCAGGGGCCCTAGCGGCCCACCCACAAGCTCTATGTGTTGGTCTGGCTTCGCTAACTCAATCCCCAGGGCATAACTCTGCATCTCAGGACCAGATTCCCAGACTTAGCAATTTCATGGACCATTAAGCTGCCAAATGAAAATATTCCCATCCCTTCACATAAGATTTTTACCCCAAAATTGGAAGGGCATAATCTCAAAGAAAGGGGCAGCTTCTCCTCATTTGAACACCAATAAAATCCTGGCTCTAACCTCACCCATTATCACTGCAGTAAGAACAATGAAAATGTCACTGACAGACTCTCAGCCCTCGGGGCGTGCGCTGTGCTCTGTGTATACACAAACAGTTCACTTTTGCAATGCCTCCGAATTAAGATCTGTTTTCTAGGGCGGTGGATTGGAGATGCTACATCCCGTTCCATCGGAGATGCCAAGCCTTCCTCTTCAGAACTCTGCAAAGTCGGTCCAGTTGCATCCTCCTCCAAGTGCGCACTCCTCCTAGCTCAGTTCAGAAGTCTGCATTTTTTTAGTCCACTAAAAATAACAAAGCCACACTTCCTCCCACTCCAAGCATTCCTGAAGCAGGCTTGCCAATATAGCTCAAGTTCAGAAACTCCAGGTACTGCGCTGCAGGCAAAATCCTGCAGCATCCACAAGAGGAAAAGGACACAATGGAAACTTCCTAACATTCTCAAGTCATTCACATACAGAAAACGTTTCAGGCCTATTTCACCCCATTATTCTGCTCCGCCTTCTCTCTCCTTTGTCTCTGTGAACTCATGCATTGTATACATCTACTACACCAGAAAGTTATACATTGTCATTGTTTTCCTTTAGCTGTTTTCTGTTTTGTTTGTCTGTATCTTTTGTTGTTAGTTGGTCAGTTAATAAGTAAATTGATCAGTGTGCTGACCTCCTATGTCTTTAACTAGATCCAGGCTCCCTAGTCTTGACCACATGGTGATCACTTACCTCCTCTCCCCATCTTTTCTGTTCTCACCGCCCTCTTGCCATGTTTGTAGTCCTAGGCTTACTCCTTGCAGGGGTTCAGAATCCTGAAGGCCAGAGGCCCCGATGTCACCATCCTCACTGCTACTTAAGTGCAGTAACTCTGGCTACCTTCTCCTGCCTCACTTAAAGATGAATGGTGCTGAATTCTGTGAGTAACCTGAAGGCAACGCGTGCATAACCCGGATGGGACAGGACCCCTGTGCCCTCAGTCCCATTACCATTTAGCTGGTACTTCCTGCACTGCAGCAGGCCATAAACACCTGCACAGTCAGGGAAGATGCTCACAGCAAGTGACAGCGGCAATCAATTCCTAAGGCCAAGAGCTGCACCTCTCATTAAGGGCAGAAGGCGAAGAATAAAACATAGGAAAGCGCTGCTAAAATTCTACAAGACAGAGCCCAGCAACCGAGACACAGAGTGCCTCCTCTGCAACTGGTAGGGTCTTCTACATGAGCTGGGAGCCTAAAAGCAGAAACTCTCTCTTCAGAAGATGCTAAAAATTTGCCAAAGTCTGATAGCCAAGCCTAATCCTGGCTCTGCCTCCTACCAGAAGAAGACAGGTACAGAGTTCATTAATGACCACTGTTCTGTAGCAAAAGAAAACCTCAGTGGGAAGCAGGAACTAACCAGGAAGGAAGGGTGTAAGTCGAACGAAGGCAGGACGGGCTCTGAGATGAACAAATTCAGCCTTACCTATGTTGCTAAATGAACTCCTCCCTCCTTGAATGGCTGGATTAGTCCAGACCAGGCCAAGGACTCAGCAAACCAACCAGAGGGTATAGCCGACTGCAAATCTCATTCTACCGACAAGGTAACTGAGATTGCAAGATGTGAACTGACTTCTCCAGGTCACAGAGTGAACTGGACTAATGGAGGAGCAGGGCACAGGAGCAAAGCCTTTGGCGTCACTGCCTGGTGAGCTTTCTATCAAATCCTACCAGACCCTTAATTATGGAGCCTGCCACTCTGCCTCGGACAAGCCATTACAGCTACAAAACACGCCATCGGCACGTGTCACCACGTACAGTGTGCACCAATGACACTTTCAAATGAGTAGTTCTGGCTTATCATCCCGAGATTAATTCTATTTGCTAGTACTACAACCTTGCTGAAAATAAATAAACACAAAGCAGGTTTTAAAAACACAGACGGAGGCTTCTTAACAAGCATTCCGGTCACTTGGAAGGCAGGCTGTTCTACTCAGACCTAATCCTAAACAACAAATCAAAGATGTCTCAGAAGAGAATGCTCAGGGAATAATAATGGAACTCATTGAAATATTCTCCTCCTAGGAGAGAAAACTTCACAGTGAGATTGCTAATGATGTCTGAAGTCTCCACCTCTTAGAAGCGTTTTCTTGGCTGGGTAGCATTTATGTCAAGGTACTATCAGCCAAGGATACACAAGGAGCTAGAGAGGTGGCTCCATTGGCAAAGTACTTGCCGTGCAAAGGTGAGGGCCTGATTTAACTCCCCAAGACCTTTATTAAAGCCAGGTATGATAGTACAGTATTCCTTCTGCAAGATGAAAAGGTAAAGACAGGATTATCCTCAAAGGCTCTCAAGGCCAGTTAGCCTGGTATGCATAGCAGTCAACAATAAAGATGAAACTTGGTCTCAAAAAAGGTGAAGGTTAACAGGATCTACACCAGAGGATCCTCTGACCATCACATGTGCATATGACAACTGCATGCATATATGCATGCACACCCACATACATCACACACAAGACATTGCTTATAAAGAGCACAATATCAGTTTTGTTATGAAACAGCCATTGATCAAATCCTAGTTTTCTTAACTCAGGCAAGGAAAGTATCACCCACATAATCAGTAATAACTTAATACAACATTTTTCAAAAACTCATCCTAAGAGTCTTGTTAGTGTAGTGAGTAGCTGTTAGTCTCATAAAACAGTGTAGTGTGTTTCTAGGATACTTAAGGTTTTATATCACAAAGATATTGTCTATTTTAAAGGTGTGGATAGAAAGATATTAAGATTCCATTTCTCTTAGATAAATTTAGATAGCCACTAATCAGGGTAAGCAACAGAACACAATTCTAGTAATCATGGGAAGGGTTTCAAGTGTTGCTTCCTGCTCTAACAGAAAAAGAATCCAATATTTGTTTGCTGTTTTCTCCTCTGGCAGGAAAAGCCCTCAGAAAATAGAAATATGACATACAAAATAACTGTTCTAAAATATTGTCTGCACATGTGTTCGTACAATATTTGTCTTTTCCTAGATAATGTTGTAGTCTGTGTTCATATTACTGAAACTAAATGTAAAGTCTTAACTCTGTTACATTGTAGCTCCTCAAGCTTTTCAACTACCTCTTTATGAAGTTTCAAAACCCAAGATTTTGCCCGGCTCCTTAAAGGTGAATAGTTTAAAGTATCCATTTGGGGAAGAAGTAACAGTGTCAAAGCACTTGCACCAGAAAAGGGTCCCAACCTGAGTCCTTTCTCAAAAGTTCTAAGCAAGCGTGGTACATGGCAGTTCTGTTTCTGGGAACTTTCTGAAGGTACCTGCGACACCCCCCCCACCTCACCCTCACACTCTACAGATGGGACCACTCCCCACTCCAGCCACCCTTGTTCCCACCACATTTCTGTCTGCCTGGGGGGAGCGGGAAAGGGGTCCCCATCCTCAGAACACATACCATCTTCCCAAACAGATGCCATTTCTAAGAATCTTAGCAGTAAGAGTCTCCAAATTCTGAGAAACTCAAATTCTGCTTTCAAACTGAAACAAGACAAAGCCTGTTCCTAAGTTCATAAAGAAATGTCCCCCCTTGAAAGTCCTGTTTCCGAAAGGTCAGCCACAAGAATTCAGGTACTACTATCATGGCCATTTCAGGGAAGTCTCTGTAACACGGCAAGGAAAAAAAAAAAAAAGATTTAAGGTACCCAATCCTAAAACAACAGATCAGCTGTCATAATGTATTCTTAAATCAGTAAAATGAAAAAACAACAAAAGGGCTAGCCTCACAAAGTTTCTTATTTCTTGATATCAAAATGATATTGCTGTTATCGTTTTATGATGCTCCTTTATGACTTTCATTTAACAAATAGGGCACAAGGCTAAGCCAGTGACAGGACTTTTTAAAACTACCCCCCTCTAGGAGCCCACTGGGCTTCAAACATTGACCTAATTCCCTCCATGTGAGCCCTCTCCAACCACTCAGTCCATCCTCAAACGATCGGGACAGTCGTGGCTGTGCAGAATCTTGCTACAAAACGGTCCCAATTCTCCATCTGATTTCTCCAGCGTTTTTTTTCTTTAAGCCCACACTCCCTTGGCCTTTTGAGCCTGACCTCCTGTTTTCAGACTTCTCCATCAATGGAAAGACCACTTATCATTGTTTCTACGGGACTCCGCATCCTCCCTCCGCCCAGCTAGTTTTCGTTGCACAAATGTCATTTCTGGCGTCTGAGCCATCATTCCTCCCAGCGGGTAGCAGTGGGGCGTTCTGGACCCGAAGACCGGCTTCCCTGATCCGGCTCTCGGCACACAGCCATTTTCTAGTTAAAACGCTCTCAGCTAGCAGAGGGGACAGGAACTTTGCCCCCTTCTCCTCTCTGGGTAGCTGGGCTCTCTGAACCCCGGGAGACGCTGGCCAGGTCTCTGAGTCTTCGGCAAGAGCGCGCCGCCGGGCGGGCAGGCCGGCCCCAGGTAAGGGGGCGTGCGCTACCGGCCGCCCGCGCCCACCCGCACTTTGCCCTCTGCAGTCTCCGCCCGGGCACAGCCCTGCGACCCGGTGTCCTCGCCCGGCCCTGCCGAGCCCCAGCTCCGGGTGGGAGTCAGGAGTAATGGGAGTGACGGGGCGAGCCCGTAGCCAGAGCGCCGGCCCTGCGGCGCGGGCGCGGGGCGAGCGGGACTCCGCAGCGGCGTCCGCTGCAGATGCGGCGGCAGCTGCTGCAGCTGGGGCTGCGGCTGAGCGACCGGCGGTGACCCCCAGAAACCAAGCAGCAGCCGCGAGGGCACAAGCAGCCAGCCTCGCCCGCTGCCCGACTCCCGCGCCGCACTCTGGGCCATCCCTCGGATCCCCGGGCTGAAGGCATGGAAGGGAGCGGAGCTCACCAGCGCTGCGCGGCGTTCGATCGCCTCCGGACCCGGCTCCCAGGTCTCGCAGTCCGCGGAGCGCCGGGATCAGCTGCCGGCTGCAGCACGCGAGCTTCCTACTTAGAGCAGCACGGGCTCCGGCGACTGAGCATGCCCAGTGCGGCTCCGCGAGGCCCGAGGAGGGAGCAGCGGCGGCGAGATTCCACTTCTCCAGGCTTTGGCGGCGGCTGCGCGAGGAAAGGCTCGGAGGGGCCTGGAGGAGCCGGGCGAACCCAGCAAGGCGGGGCCGGGGGCGGAGGCCGCGGCGGAAGGGGGCGGGCCGCGCTCCCAGGGCGACCCCTGCAGGTGGAGGCGACCACGCTGCGGCACAGCAGGGAGGCAGGGGGCGCCAGGGTGACACCCAGAGGCTGGGGGGGGGGGTGCGGGGCAGCCCGGTATCCCCTCCAGGTGGCCTAGCGTCTGTCTGCACCAAAAGGCAGTTTGGGGGAACTCTTCTCTCACATGTCTGCGTTCCTTTAGAATGGAAAAATATCACCAGATGAGAGCTGCCCACAGCTTTCCAGGCTCACTGAATGTTAAAAGGTGAAACTTCTGCCTTCTGCCTCCTCATCCCCTACGCCCAGACATATGTCACACACGAACATTCCTGCACTGGAAAATCACAGCAAGATAACGCCACGCAGAAATACACCTGGGAAAGGGAAAAGTATAATCTACTTGCTACCCATTTGTTAGGCAATAAGAGCATTTACTGCAGGCACCTGGAGGTCCTTAATTTGTTCTTCACCAAGCCAAGGAGTGTTAAACTGATGCCTAGGTCAGACTCAACTGGCAAGGTGGTTGAAACAGCATGCTAGGCCCCTTTCCCGGGCTGAACGAGTGGTAGTGCCATGTTGCACACGCTCCTGTAAGTAACAAATTCGCAGGTGCTGGTGCGGCAGCCATCCAAGAACTAGTCATGAGGACTCTGATATACACAGAGACAATTCTATCTACCATCTCCTTTAGAGAGGTAATCCTGAAAAGAATTGTAACTACTAAGTAATGGCTCTTTTCCAATGCACTCACTCCTCCCTCAGATAATAAACTCAGACTCATTCTCCCTACGGTGAAGATGGACATTATTATTTTTCTTCACACAGCATGAGTTTATTGACGCTCCACAAGTTCCCCTTGTGGATCTGGGAGTACAAGCAAATTTAAAACCCCAGCCCCTGCCTCCATGATGTTTACAGTCCAGCAGTGATTGACATTCATTGAATCGTTTCTATGAAATGTCATTTCTGCCATCTCCCTACACAAGTTGTTGATATGTAAAATAATAATAATAATAAAAGTTGGGTTGTTGGGAACGAACAGAACGCCATGTGGTGGAGGAATCTTGCATCCTATAACCTCTTCTATTATCAATATTTCTCTCAGAGTCAGTGGAAGGCCAACAGTACGGCTACAGAAAAAGCTCCATAAATCTGTGCAAGTTCACTCTTGGAACTGAGCCTCTGCATCCCAAAACTGGCCCAACGAGTCCTGCCCACCATGGACAGTCGAAAACCAGGGTTCAAATACCTACTTGGGAAAACCAAACTGTAGAGGGCCTTGAGACACAGGCTACTGTGTCCTTCCGGCCCAGACAGAAGAGGAAATGAACCCAAACCCACCCTGCGTATCCTTCACCGCGGCGATCTTAGCAGGCTACCACACCAAGTCCCCTTCCACCTTGAGCTCCATGCCCGCCAACATCAGAGCCTATCCTACCACCCGAGTCTCCCGGGCTCCCGGGTCGAACCGCGCCTGCCCCCTCCAGGCCGTCTACTCAGACGCGCAGAAAACCCGCGCTGGAGTCCGCCGCGGCGGCGGGGCGGGGCGGGGCAGGGCGCGCAGGCGCGGTGGGCTCCAGGTTGGGCGGAGGAGGCGCCCTGCTCCACACCTGATGCAATCACCCTTCCGGAAACCCGCAGGGTCTCCAGGATCACCGCGGAAACGCTTCCGCGCCTGCTCCCGCCTCTGCGTCCCAGCCCGGTCACCTGCTTCCTAGGCTCTTTCCCCTGGCGGCCTGCGGGAGGAGTCGGGAAGTCACCTCCCAGCCAGCTGAATACTTAGATGTGGCGATAGAGGGGCCGGCTACAGAGCATCCTGCAACCGCTGGAGGAAACTCCCTTAGTTATTTCCAGGGAGAACTGGCGGGACTGGAACGCTGGCTTTGAACTCTCCTTTGCTTCCTTCCTGCATCCTATCCACAGTTTCTTCTCTGTTCCTGAAAAGGGGCGTTTAAGGTGGAATGGATTGCCAGGTGCCTTGGCTACCTAAGTATGTAAAACCGCGCCTTAGCTGGGCTTGGAGAAAGCCACCACACACTCATGTTATAAATAAGTAATTGGCTTCCTTATACCTCATCGTTTTAAGATCACAAAGAAAATCATTTCTCATTTTACCACCTCATGCAATTTTGATAGCTATTGTGAGTGGGTTTTTGCCCTTAGTGCTGACGCACACACGAACTGTTTTCTTAGGAAATGAACTATTCCAAGAATATCCTGAGCACTTGTTTTTATTAAGTATGAAGTAAACACTGGGTACAGCATATTAAAAATTACCTCCTGTAAATTTCCATAAGGTCAAAAGTCCTACTAAGTGGAGGTGTGGGTGTTTCAAGGAATTTTAGTGGAAAGAACACTTGCAAGAACATTATAAAACCAATGACACATCAAGTCTTTAGATTCCATAAGTGTTTACTTTTTCATATCCCAGAGATATCAATGGCTTCCTTAAAGAAGACAAATTGATCTACTATCTTGCTACGGGCCAGCATTCCCACAGCACCACGGAGGCTGAGGCAGGAAGACAGTGAATTCAAGACAAGCCTGAACTTCACTGTCAAAAAGGACAAAAGCAAACCTGGATGGCACTGGCTAAGAAAATCCTGTCTCAGCCAGGAGTGGATTACCAATCCACTCAAAGCAGTGCTGGATTACAGGCAACCAGCACCATTGCTGGTTTTGAATTCAAAAGTTAAAAGTACAAACCAGTGGCGACAAAGGAGACCCTGTTACTTGTTTCTTCTTATGAAGTCCATTAAGCTTTGAACATCGTTGACCAACAAGCAATTGAATCATTTCTAAAATAGCCAGACACTAAGTACTATGTGTGTCAGTCAAAGGCAAAAGGGTTTTGTATGTCATCAAGAAGTGTTTGGGGGCTGGAGAGATGGCTCAGTGGTTAAGAGCACTGACTGCTCTTCCAGGGGTTCTGAGTTAATTCCCAGCACCTATAATGGGATCTAATTTCCCTCTTCTGGTGTGTCTGATGAAAGCAACAGTGTACTCACATAAACAAAGAAAAAATAAATCTAAAAAAGGTGTTTTGTGACAACATTTAGGGCTATAAGTACTTTTATTTGGTCATTTGTTGTAAGAACTGTTTGAGGTAAAATCCGGAGAAATTTAATGATCAAAACAAAATATCTGAGTCCTCATTTGCTTCAGTAATAATTCCAAATACTTTCCCAGGGTGGAAACTAAAAATAAAGCTTGGTGTGGTCGCCATAACTTTAATCCCAGCACTGAGGAGGCAGAGGCAGGCAGATCTCTATGAGTTGGAGACTAGCCTTGTCTATGTAGCCAGTTTTGGACAAGCTAGGGCTACATAGTAAGACCCTGTCAGAGAGAGAGAGAGAGAGAGAGAGAGAGAGAGAGAGAGAGAGAGAGAGAGAGGAATAGAGAGAGACAGAGACAGACACAGAGAGAGAGAGACAGAGACAGAAAGAGGTACAAAATGCAGGCTTACAATAATATCTGATAATAACTCTCCAAAATGCTACTTTTATCTTGATGGGTGTGTATTACTTTTGGGAATTATCTGACACTTAGAGATCTGAGAGAATACCTTTATAAGCAAAAAGGAGTGGAGAAAATGTCAAAATATAGAGGCACCAAGTCAGAAGACAACATAAAGTGCTGGGTACAGAACAGCTAGCTTTACTGAGCATGTGCTAGAGGCTGGTGAGAGGTTTGTTAGTTTTTTGGTTTTGTTTTGAGACAAGGTCTTATGTTGGCCAGGCTAACCTCGAACTCACTATGTAGCTGAGGCTAGCCTTGGACTCCTGGTTCTCCTTCCTCCAGTTCTAGAGAGCTAGAATTACAGGTGTCTGCCACCAGGTTGTTATGCTTGTGCTCTTAACAGAAAAATACAAATATAGAAAAAACACAATGTTTTGGCTTCATGTAAGATGGTAATCTCAGCTCTGAAGAGGCTGAGACATATAATTTTCATATTTTTATTCTTTTGTATTTATGATTGCTTGCTTGTGTGTTTGTTGAGAAAAAAAAAAATCTCACTTTGAAGCCTGGACTGGCCTTAAACTCATGGCAATCCTCCTGCTTCAGCTCCCTGAGTTATGAAATTATAGATTTGTGCCACCACTTCCAGCTGTTTTTCCTCCTCTTCCTCCTCCTTCTCCCCCCTCCTCCTCTTCTTCTTCTTCCTCTTCCTCCTCTTCTTCTTCTTGGTTAGGGGTTTTTGTCGTTGGTTGGTTGGTTGGTTGGTTGGTTGGTTGGTTAGCTTTGCTTTGGGGGTTTGTTGCTGTTTTGGTTTTTTTGTTTTTGTTTTTCTGTGTCCACACAAAAGCACTGCTCTCAACTCAAAGAAAATAAGAGGTAGCTTATTCTGGAGCTAAAGTATGAGTGAGTGGGTCCTAAGAACATAGATTTGGGTCTTTCTAAGCCCAGTATTCCCAGAAAAAAAGCAGCTTCATGAAGTTTGTTAACAGAATAAAGAAAGTCATAAATCAAGATATTTATAAAAACATATTGGTGGGGATATCAGAAAAGCCGAGCAAGATGAGGGGATCTGAGCTCTAGGCCTCAGATGCTGCCTGATAGCATGCACACCCCTTCCATCAGTGCAGGATGGGGTTTTGAAAAGTTACTACATTTCAAAGATTTTCATCTGTTCGTTGGGATGTTAGATCTAACACAGAGGCGAGTGAGGAATGAGCATTTGGTAGGTAAAGGTTGCCCAAGATAAGTTATCACTGGGCTGTGGACTACAACATTCCAATCTTTCCTCAGGCACTTAGGTTTTAACCAGTCGGCCTCTATTAATTATGACCTTAAACTCAGGCCTAGTCTGACCCTGAGACAAGAAGCAGGTGATCCTTGTACCTACTGATTTCTCAGGGACACCAGTTAGGCCTCTCCAGTAGCCACTCTGTGCCTTGCTAGTGGCTCTAACACTGTTCAGTATAGTTAATACCCCACCCCCTTTAAGACCACGCTGTCCTCAAAGAGCTCTACCTGCCTCTGCCTCCTAAATGTTGAGATTAGAGCTGTGTGCCACTACATCTGGTAGTGCCATATTGGCTTACACACCTCAAAATCAGACAAGCATGGTGATGCATGCCTTGAATCCAGCACTGGAGAAACGTGAGCAGATCTCTCTGAGTTCAAAACCAGCCTGGTCCACAAACTAAATTCCAGCAAAGCCAAGGCTACACAGAGAAACCCTGTCTCAAAAAAAAAAAAAAAAAAAAAAAAAAAAAATCTCAAAATTCATTATAATGTATCAGATTCCACATTTCAGTTCTTCAGTCTCATGAACCGCATGTCAAGTGGCAAGTAGCCTCACAAAATGAGGACTGTATTGGACAAGGGACATACAAAACATCACCACCTCCAGCAGAGCAGGTAATGCCACGGGGTTGCGCTGACTCTTCATCCAACAGTGCAGGCCTTCTTCTGCATGCTGCATTCCTAGACCATGTCTGTGTGCTCTGCCTAGACTCTGAACTTCACTTTTTTTTTTCCTACATTAAGATTGTCATCAGAGGAGCTGGAGAGATGGCTCAGAGGTGAAGAGCACTGACTACTTTTCCAGAGGTCCTAAATTCAACTCCCAGAAACCACATGGTGGCTCACAACCATCTGTCATGAGATCTGATGCCCTCTTCTGGTGCGTCTGAAGTCAGCGACAGTGTACTCACATATATAAATTAAATAAATCTTTTGTTTTGTTTTGTTTTTGTTTTTTGAGACAGGTTTTCTCTGTGTAGCCCTGGCTGTCCTGGAACTCATTCTGTAGACCACGCTGGCCCCTAACTCAGAAATCCACCTGCCTCTGCCTCCCAAGTGCTGGGATTAAAGGCGTGCGCCACCACCGCCCGGCAATAAATCTTTAAAAAAAAAAAAAAATGTCATTAGAGCACGGAGCAGTGTCCTGAAACAATTAGGCTTCGGAGGTGAGGTTTTATTTTATAGGCCTGCTCTCGCCAGATGTGTAAGGCCTCACAGGACTTCATAGGTTTGTTTTTTTGTCGTTGATGGGTTTTCTCTTCTTTTGGGCAGATTTTCTTTTTAACCTGTGTAATGGGCGTCTGAATGGGTTCCTCCCTGGTCTGGTGAGGACTAATGAAATCCTGTGGGCAGTATCTAGTAGGCCTCCTATAGGATGACTTCTTTTCCCCTGCTCCCATTTCAGTTCATGACGTCAGCACTCAGGTTTCTAAAGCACAAATCTCAACTATCTTCACATCTTCCTACCTCCTGAAGTGCATTAGTCACCGGGCTCCCACGGGCTCCCACGGGCTCCCACGGGCTCCCACGGGCTCCCACGGGCTCCACGGGCTCCCACGGGCTCCCACGGGCTCCCACGGGCTCCCACGGGCTCCCACGTCCAGACTGCCTCTCAGATCTCGGCCTCTGTGACTGCCTCAAGTCTCACTGTTCTCCTAGACCTTCCATGCACGGTTTTAGAATCCTGCTAACTGATCTTGGTGACACTTATCAAGTCTCCAGTCAAGCCCCTCCCGCAAGCTTCCAGAGAGATCCTGGTAGAATAAGGGCATCGGGACACCATTCTCCTTTAACACCACCCCCCGCCCCTTTGACTTCGTGTTGCTTTAGGATAAAAATCTTAAATCTTTGCTACTAACCTGGCCAACTCCTGTCTCATTGCAAATGCACAATTTGACCTCCTCAGCACTCACCCTGTTCAGTCCCCTCTGCGGAGCCTCTACCCCTTCATAGTCTCCCGCCTGCCTGTGTGCATCCCAGGAGTACCAAATGCCTTTTCCCTGTCTGCTCTTACATGCATCCTTCTCAGGCAGAACTCATGTACATACATCTTTATTGAACAGAATCTCACTTACTGCCATGTCCAGTTCAGGTGTTACAGCTTTTAAAAGTTCTTCAAGGGCAGGCAGCTGCTAAGCTCACAGAATGGATGTGCTGTGCTCAGTGATGCGGGTTGAAACACTTGCCTGTACCGTGTGTTTCTGGGCAAATGGCTTAATTTCTCTCAAACTTGGTTTTCTTCTCCGGTAACACAAATAACCAAAGCATGTGCATCATAACATTGTCACCTAAGACAAGACCCTTATGACTCTCAAGGGAAGCACTCAATAGAATCACCCTTAAATTATTGCTACTGTGACTTGTTATCCATCTTAGCCTTTCTCTGATCTTAATTAATTTTTAATTTAAAAATTATGTCTCAGGGCTAGCAAGATGGATCAGCAGATAGGGGTGTTTGCAGCCAAGCCTGATGACCCCAGTTCGATCCCCAGGACCCACATGGTGAAAGGTAGGAACAGATCCCTTCTGGCCTTCATCCTTGAGCCATATGACACACACATTCACACACGTACATGCACATAGTCATATTATTTTTTAATGTTTACATTTCATGAGACTTTTCACACTAAATTAAGTGTTTTATAATAGAGTGTTTCATTTTTATCTAACCAAATTTAGGACACCTAAATAACAAAGTAATAAGATTAAATTCTCCATCGTGTGAGCCATCTTTTGCATCCAAGGGAAAGGAACTCACTGTCATTAGTGTGCCCCCAATAAAATGTATGGGAAGGTTGGTTGTCAGATAACTCGCCCATCAACACAGTAATACAGGGTAATATACGCCTCCCTTCTGATTCTACACTGGTAAGTGGCAACATCTCCTATTCAGAACCCATTCATTCAATGGAAGACTCAGCAAAGAGAAAGGAATGTCTCATCCCCTCTTCTACTCACTCACCCATGATGCTTTGCCCATTCTTGATCACTGCCACGCATCAACACGCCTCTCCAGTGCTACTCCCTGTGGCTGGGATGCACTCCCTGCTTCGCCCAGGGCCCACTCCTACCTCCAGCACCTTGTCCACTTTTCAAGGTTATTTCCCTCACAGGCCAGTTCTTCCTTGAACCTACCATGCCAGTCAGCCGCTCACAGTCTGGCTCCAGAGTGTGCCGAATGTTTCTGTGGCATGCCATCCACCCATGCTGCACCATCCTCTGTGGCTGTGTCCTCTTTCCAGTTTCATCGAATGAATAAAAGATATACACACCTGGTTTAATACAGGAAACACAGATAAAGGAAGATTAGGGCAAGCGATCTGGTTCAGCTGGTAAGGGCTGCTTGCTGCCGAGGCTGACAACCTGAGTTTGACCCCTCAGACCCACACGGTAGAGAGTCAAGTCCTGCAAGTTGTCCTCTGACCTCCATCCGTGCCCCACGGCATGTGTGAGCATTCATACACACTCATTAAAAAAAAAATAATAAAGAAAACAAACAGACACTTAACCCTTTTTAAAGGAAATTACATTTTAAATACTATATACTGAACATTATGCAAACGCAAACTCAATTGAATCTCAGTTTCTAGTAGTGTTTCCTCAAATAGGCAAGCCACAATTTTATTTCAGAGGGGAGTGATGACAGACAAGGTCACTGGGCTACTGGGGACAGAGTTTCTTCAAGGCTCCCACAGACCATAAGCTCTTTCTCCATAAGACATTATCTCCTGTGAGAAATCACACATGATACCTTTCCCAGGGAATCCAACCACACAGGGTGTTTTGTTTTGTTTTGTTTTGTTTTGTTTTTCGTTTTTTAATTTTTTTTACTTTGTTTGCTCAGTTGTTTTTGTTTGATTTTACTTTTGTTTTAATCCCCGATCCACTCTGGCAAGAAGAGAAAAATGAATCAAACGCTTCTGTAGATTTTTGCTATTGAAACACACATTTAGTGAATTTCATTAAAACCCCCTGTTTTCTCAACAATGGTAGTAAATGGCTCTATGCAGGAATTGGTAGAGATTCAATTAAATGTGCACAAAAGCATACAGCGGCACGCCCCAGTCTTTCCCCGGATCACCAGGAGCTGTTAATGTAGGAGCTGGCATAATAATGAACAGACTCTGCCTGCAAAGAATTTACGTTCTGCTCAGGGCAGTCTCTACCCCTGGATACATGCTATCTCCTTACCCTCTGGATACCTCCCTTATCAACAGACAGCAGAAAATTCAGTCGGGAGCACCGATGTGCACAGTGTCTCATGGTTAATCCTCTACCCAGATAAGGGCAAGCATTGGAATCTTGTCAATGGAGGGAAACCATTTTTATATTTCATGCGTACAATATAAATCATGCCATGCAAACCTAGAAAATTGCTCCATCTTTAATTTATGGAAACATAATTAAAAAGAAAGGGGAACCTGAGACAGAGAGTGTTGAAAGAGGAGGTATTTGAAAAAGAACTAAGAATCTTTATAAGAGAAAAATACCTTATAGCAGAGATGGGCAAGAAATGCATTACCAGTTTGCTAAGGAATTGAGTCTCCTTGATCAAAGAAAGACCTGATAGTTCCTGTCTCTGTCCTGCTGAATATCCTGCATTCTAAAGGGCCTCATCACAAAGTCTGAAAAAGAAAAGGAAAGATGGAGAGATCTGGGATTTGTTTTATTTGATCATTTGTTTATAAGACATTCTTTTATTTTGCCTTTATGGAATGGGTTGGGGGTAACGACAGACTCTCTTTATATCTCCCAGGCAGGCAATCCCCCTGCTTCAGCATCCTGAGTACTAGAATTACAGTATGTGTCGTCATACCCAGCTCCTTCGCTGTTTGTTTGTTTTTTAAGAAGCTAGGGCTGAAGAGATGGCTCCGCAGTTAAGAGCACGGGTTGCTCTGCACGGCACCAGGGTTTGGATCCCAGTACCCTTAGGGTGACTCACAACCACCATCTGGTTACTCTACCCAGAACGCCAGTTCTAGGGGATCCAGTGCCCTCTTCTGACCTCCTCTAGCGTTAAACACGCAGGTGGTTCACATACATACATGCGGGTAGAACACAAACACATAAAATAAAAACATAAATAAATATTTTCAAAGAGGGAGAGATAAAGAGCATTATAGATGAAAAAGCAATTGAGGAAAGACGTGTGTGTGTGTGTGTGTGTGTGTGTGAGAGAGAGAGAGAGAGAGAGAGAGAGAGAGAGAGAGAGAGAGAGAGAATGAGAATCACTTGTTAAAAATAACTGAGAATCTAAAAACTGTATTCAAGCAGAAAATGACATTAGCACAGGAAAACAAGGTGTGATTAAAAGAAATAGTATATAAATGGTATTTAACATGAAGGTTTCATATTTTAGTGGCTTCAATAAGATTTAAAAGAAAACTTCAAAGAGATGTAAAGAGTGCTCCATCCCTTGAGACATTTAAAATTAACCTGGACAAAGAACTAGAATATATTTTGCAGAGAGTAGCCCTCTCTGACAAGCTGGTAGATTAGCCTGAATTGATTTTTCCACCTCTAATTTTTTTTTTTTTTTGACTATCAGAAATGCTGTCCTTAGGAGACAAATGAGTTTTCCTCGAGCTCGAATCTTCTGTCTTTATTTTAATCAAATGAGGTATGAGTTCTCATGAAAATAGTTTCCAAGCCGGTGACTCTGCAAGACATAATTCTAACTCTTATTTAGACTATAAAATTTCAAACCTCAGTTAGAGCACTAGTAAACATAATGAATCAGAAGCCATCGCTCTCCCCTGTGTACGAGGAAATGTCAGAGAGCGACGTTCCCAAGAAATGAACAAGAGGACACAAGATAAAACACTGAGGGTAGATAGAGCATTTGCTATTCTACTGGTGTCCACGATCTTGTTCTAGGTGCATATGAGGTCTACAAAGTCATCAGAAGAGAGAAAGCCTCACTTTCCATTAAAACGATGTCAGCAAGCACATTCTTGGATCACAGGATAGTTTGGTTTGATGTATCTGAATGGGTTTTTTTGTTCTTGTTTTTGTTTTTAATGTATGAGTACTCTATCTGCATATAAACCTATATGCCAGGAGAGGGCATCACCACCATAGATGGTTGTGAGCCACCATGTGGTTGCTGGGGATTGAATTTAGAACCTCTGGAAAAACAGACAGTGCTTAACTTAACCACTAAGCCATCTCTCCAGTCTCGCAGTTTTGTCTTCTTGAGAGAGAGTCTTAATGTGTAACCCAGTCTGACCTGATATTCACTTATAAAATCTATGCTTGTTTAAAACTCATTACGTAGCCGAGGCTGGCTGAGAATTCATGTTCACAGTAATCTCACCTCGGCCTCTCTCGGCTGCTGGAATCACGGGTGTGTGCTGCCATCCCCAGTCCAGGTAGTACTTTAGAGGAGAAAGAACACGGTATCATATGCACCTTTAACAGTGGTTTGTTTTTATTTCATTTTATTTATATGTGTGTAGGTGTTTTGCCTGCATGTATATCTGTGTGCCACATTCATGCCTGATGCCCACAGAGGCCAGAAGAGGGCTTTGGATCCTTTGAGATTAAGAGTTGCCATGTGGGGACTGGAAATCAAACTTAGGTTCTCTGGAAGAACAAGCCATCTCTCTAGCCCAAATTATTTTAGAATTACTTATTATTTTATGTCTACGAGTGGTTTGCCTGAATGCATGTTTGTGCACCATGTGCGTGCCTAGTGCCTTTGGACATCAGGAACGAGCATCTGATGCTCTAGGTCTCGTGTTATATATGGTTGTAAGCTAACATGTGGGCACTGGGAATCGAACCGGGGTACTCCAGAAGAACAAGTGCTCTTAACAACCGAGCCAACTCTCCAGCCCATATGTATCTTATTTGTTGCAAGAAAAGAGCAAAGTCAAAAATGCCCTAGACAAAGCTTTTCCTGGTGTCTTTTAATTCTCTTAGGCATTACTATCCTTATGGGTTGAGAAGGAAACACAAAGGCAAACAAAGGGTGGCCTTTCTCCTTGCATACTTTAAGATTTTCAAAGCACTCTCTCAGCACCTTGGTAAGGACTATTGCTTTTCCATCAGTCAAAATCTGACCAGGGAAAAACTTCCTAGGAAGCCTCTTTCAGCCAGTTTCAGTGGGTGTGTGCCTGTAACAATTTAGAAGTGGAGGAAGAAGAATCGGAAGATCAAGGACAGTTTCCGCAACATGAGACCCTGTCTCAAAAAAATCTCTGACAATCTAGCCAGTCAGCAAACAAAAACCTAAATACAGAAAATGTTAGAAAAGAAAATCTTTTATGCCTAGGTCATATATTTTTCCTATTCTGATAAGTTGAAAGTCTTTTTTTTAAACTCTGTTTTATCTATACATTTAAATCTGTAGGGTTGATTTTTTTTTATTGTAGTTGTGTGCACAAGTGAGCACTCGAGTGTGTGTGTGTGTGTGTGTGTGTGTGTATTCACTAAGGACTTCATCTGCTTTCCACCAGGAGGCAAAGATTAAAACTACAGAAACCAAGAAACACCAAAGATTTCTAGCTATCAATAGGTGATAAGAAATAGGCAGAGAATGTAGCTCAGCTGTAAAACGTTTGTCCAGCATGGGTGAAGTCCCAAGTTCACTCCCTGACAACATGGACACACAAACACATGCACAAACATGCATATGCATATGTGTTCATGCACACATACTTCTGAAGAGGTACAGATTCCTCTCTAAAGCCCTCACAAATTACCAACCTTGCTGAGACCTTTATTTTAAAGGTCTAATTTCCAGAACTATAAGGGAATGTATTTCTGGCCTTAGCTACGCAACACCGTATACATTAATGTAGCAGCCCGAGAAACTATTCTTATCCAATAAAAATTATGAATAGATAAATTATCCAACAAAGTTTTTTATTAGCATAAGTGAATATTACTAAACTTCAGAGACTGTTAAATGTGTCAAAAATAACATTAAGCGGGACCTAGAAAAATTCTCACAAAACGTTGTTGTTCTTTTCTGTGGTGACAAAAGACAAACAAACAAACCTTCCTAGATTCATGGAATTATTGTATGTGCATTTTATTTTGGTACTGAGTTTTGTAAGAGTCTGTAGAAACAACCCCAAATCAGGTAAACAGCCCTCTGATGCGATTTGTAAGGAGGGGCACACAATAAATGCCTCCCATTTTGATGTGCAGTCTCCCCGAGAGATTGGCCTCACACGCTCTGCTGTATTTAAAATATAATTAACTCCGTTGCCAGGGCTTGGGGAAAGTGAAGTTAGGAAGATGCTGTCTTACGATACAGAATTACAGCTTTGCAAGATGAAAAGGATTCTGGAGACCGAGGGTGGAGTTGTTGCCCAATTAATGACACTGAACTATGTACTTAAAATGGCTGTGGTGGGAAACTTTGTTATGTGTAGCAGACAGTTCATATCCAAACCACAACTTATAATAAAATCAGGGTTCTTCAAACTGGGCAACATGAATCCCTGAGTTCACAGACAAGACTTTCCAACGAAGGCAGTAACTTGGATAATTTAAAAGGCACTTGTAGAGAGAATATCTTGTGTATTATATGGATGCATCATCTGTCAATTAAAAAAACCTATGACCTATAGGAAAGGGTAGAATAGAAGGCGGGACAACTAGGAGGCAGAGAGAATAGGGCAAGGTGCGGGAAGTTTCCCTTGGGAAGAAGTGCTGAGACAGCTGCATGGTACCTGAGTGCCTCTAAAACAAGAAGAGCCTCGCTATATGGCCAAGGTATTTATAAATATATTTTGAGTCTGAATCTTATTTCTTGGAGCAGGGGGCTGGGTGGAAGAACCAGACCTAACTTTTTTTTTTTTTTTTTTAGGTTTTTCGAGACAGGGTTTTTCTGTGTAGCCTGGGCTATCCTGGAACTCACTCTGTAGACCAGGCTGGCCTCGAACTCAGAAATCCGCCTGCCTCTGCCTCCCAAGTGCTGGGATTAAAGGCGTGCGCCACCACCGCCCGGCCAGACCTAACTTCTACAAGCACTTTTTTTTTTCTTTCAGACATCTCACTATGCAGCCCTGACTGACTGGGAACTCTTTATGTAGACCAGAATGGTCTCAGACTCACAGGGATCCATTTGGCTCTGCCTCACGAGTGCTGGGAATGAAGGTGTCTACCTCCATACCTGATCCAAGGACACTCATTTTTCATAGTGGTCCTTCCTAAATGTCAGCCCGGGCAACTGCCGGTGTTAGACTGGTCCTGTTCCCCACTAGCTCTCCATTCCTTTTTAAGGGTGCCCCCTATCCTCTCTGATAAAGAAAGGCGTGCCTCTTGCTCAGCTCGAAGCCTTGCATATCTGTCTAAGGTTACTGAGCGAAGGTAGAGTTAGACAGAATGCTGACGGCGGCGCTGAGGGAGGGACAGGGCAAAGACTGCATTTCCTAAGCCCAGTGGTTTCCAATCCTTTGCTGTTGACAGAGCTGAAGACAGCCAACTTAGAGGTTAACAAGGTAGGACCAGTGCCGCAACAGAACCGCCTCCAGAGTCCCATGTATCCCTTTTATGAGCACAGGATTTCCATACTCTTCTACTTACAATGTTGAGAAACAGGAATTAAGGGGATGCCACACCCGTCTCAACAGCAATAATAGTAAATCTTCTGGCAACACTAAAGCCTTTACTCATCCACAAATACGCAAACTATAAAAAAAACCAGCAAGCCTCATTCATCTCTTTAAGAGAGTCACTTTCAATAAAATTTTACTTTTCATGTTATTCATAAAATGTGTAACGTGTTTATAGTATGTCGATTATGTCCTAAAAGATAATAACTCAAAGAAGGTATTTTGAAATGCTTAAAGCCCAAGGACACAAGAAATAGAAACAAAATTTAATTTCAATATCTATATAGGGGATATCTACCACAGCAAATTGTGCTAGAATGGCCAAGAAAAAACTGTCAGGCATAAAAGCATGTTACACTGAGATCAAATTTTCTAGGTGAAATGAGATGGAAATAGGAAATAGTTAAAAGAGACTATATAAAATCTTCAAACTGTTAACGGAGAGCAGCCGTAAGCATCTTAGAAACATGCGACCCTGTGTATTTATGGCAATTAATTTAGTTGAACTCATTTAAAAGAAGGATTTATTTTTGCTGTGTTTGCTGCACTGGAAGTTATATCCTTTGCAATAATGTAAACTTATAATAGAAATTTTAGGTATCCAACTAAAATGTCTGAGAGGGTCCATGATCTGTGCTAGTCTACAAATTTTGGGAGAAAACTATGCCCACCCTTATACTAGCAATGCTGTACCAACTAACCAAAAAATTTAAAGGATCAGAAGAAAAAGATAAGACAGTACTTATTCTTTAATTTATTATTGCTATTATTATTATCATTATTAGTGTGAATGTGAGTGTGTGTGTGTGTGTGTGTATGCACAGTGTGTGTCAGGAAGTCAGAAGGCATCTTTTGGGAGCTGGTTCTCTCCTTCCATCATGGGATCTGGGGACAAAGCTCAGGTCATCAGACCTACACAGCAAGCACTCTGACCTGCTGATCTTGCTGTCCTGACAAGATGGTACTTTGTTTTGTTTTGCTTTGAGTCAAGGTCTTAATATGCAGCCCCAGATGGCCTGGAACTCACAGAGATTGGCCTGATTCTGCCTCCCAAATCCAAAGCTGGAATCAAAGACGGAATAGGGAGGGATTTTGCAATCTCTCAGCCTCCCGGAGATATCTGCTCTCTGCTGGAACAAGGGTTCTTGGAATCATAACTAAATGATGATGGAATGAATATCTACGTTATAATCAAGTACCAACCAGTCCCATCCAGTGTGAACTGCAGGGCATATAAACCAGAACAAACCAGAACTCTGAATCAAATCTTTTTAACATGCAAGATGGCACGTTAAAGGAGAAGAATGGGCTTGGGGATATAGTTCAGCAGGTAATGGCTGTCTAGCTTGCATCAAGTCCTGGATTTGATCTCAGGCACTGTGTAAACTGAGCTTAGTGACCCAAACCTGTAACACTAGCACTCAGGAGGTAGAGACAAAAAAATTTGAAATTCAACATCAGCCTCTGCTATGAATTGAAGCCAACCAGAGACATGTGTAAACCTAAAAAGGAAATAATAATAATCACAACTAATAATAATAATTATCACCATCATTATCAGAGAAGTAAAGCAATAAGGATGTGGCTATTCCTCCAAGTGGGAGGAGACCAGCAACTCTCTTTGAGTGGCTAGCCACAGGAAACACAGGAAGAGGCAGAGTTGAGCTGACTGCCAATATGGAGGTCAGCCACTACTCTACAGCCTTGAAACAATCTAAACAATCTAGTCAGAACACTCTGGAAGGGCCGTGTTCATCACAATCATGTTACAAATGTGAAGTGTGACCTGGAGCCATCGGACCCATGAGGAGGACACAATAGTAACCAAATCGAAACCCTGTCAATTGTCATCCAACAGAATCTGAAAAGGGGCTGAGAACAGAGCAAGGCAAACACCAGAGGCTGCGACAACCACATCCCTGCAGCAGCAGTCATGGTGTTTCAGGTAGAGTCAACTGTCCTGTGAGCAGGGCAACTTCCCCTTCAAGCAGAGATTCTGACAGCTTTCAGCTCTTGGAGCTGCCTTGTCTCTGCTGGGACAAGATTTCTCAGGACCGTGACTAAATGATGATGTAATTAGTATTTATATTGTAATCAAGCACCGGTCTCATCAGGGGTGAACTGCAGGGCACATAAAACTTCTGAATCTCCCCACTTTTCAGTCGCACATTTGCACGCAGCATCTTGGCTTTCTCCTTATGTAAAGTAGAATGCATCCATTTTACCAAGTTTTCCTAATTATCATGTAAATTTCATCTCCAGGTCCTCAGAGGTGGATGGATGGATGGCAAGGGTCTCATTCTCATAGATTGTCTATAAAACATGTGACAAATGCAACTATAAAATTAGCATCAGGAAGGATAATTGAACTGTTAATTATTCAGAGTGAGAGTGAGTTAAGAACATTTATATGACCCTTTAAAGATGGCTGGCTTAAAAGGAAGCTAAATTAATCCAGCTGATACCTATTGAGAACCACTGAATACATTTAACCCAAGCCAAGATCTTGCTAAAGAAGAAAAGTAAGGCAGATTCTTGCTGTGGAGACTTCAAACATAAGCAGAGGTCCTAATACATGGAATAAATATACGGCTGTCTTACTTATAGCTTTGTAGCTGCGGTAAAGCACCATGATCAAAAGCCACTTGGGGGGCTGGAGAGATGGCTAGGTGGTGAAGAGCACTGACTGCTCTTCCAGAGGTCCTGAATTCAATTCCCAGCAACCACATGGTGGCTCACAACCATCTGTAATGGGATCAGATGCCCTCTTCTGGTGTGTGTCTGAAGACAGCTGCAGTGTACTCACATAAGTAAAAAATAAATAAATTTTAAAAAACAACTTGGAAAGGAAAGGTTTATTTCATCTTACAGCTTTGTAGTCTGTTTTTCCAGAAGTAAAGGCAGGAACTCTTAGGCAGGAGTGGATGCAGAGGCCATTGGGTGTGTGGGGGGGTGCTGCTTACTGGCTTGTTCCCCACGGTTTACTCAACCTACTTCCTCATAGAACCTAGGATCACCAGCCCAGAGGTGGCACCACCCACAACGGCCTGGACTTTTCTACATCAACTGTCAACCAAGAAAATACCTTGCAGGCTTGCCCACAGGCCAGTATGTCAGGGGCATTTTCTCCATTGAGATTCTTTCTTCCCAAGTAACTCTAACTTGTGTCAAGGTAAACACACACACACATACACACCAAAAAACAAGTAGTGGAGGACAGTTAAAAAAGAACTAGAGAGATAGCTCATGAGTTTTCCCTGAGGTTCTAAAGGACCTGAACTGGTCCCTAACACCCATGTTGAGTTGCTCACAAATGTCTGTAGATCCAGCTCCAGGGGATATGATGCCCTCTTCTGGCCTCCGTGAATGCCTACATTCATGTGTGCAAATTCACACGCAAACACACACGTACACATTAACTAAAAATAAAAACAAAGACAGCCACAATAAACAGTACAATTGAAGGACAGAGGGACAGGAAGTCATTTGAATTTCATCTTAAAAAAAAAAAAAAAAAAAGAGGAGACATTTACTAGGAAGAGACAGGGACTGGCCAGTCAATATTGAGGAAGATGGAAACACTGAGAGACAGAGAGATCCAGAGATCCACAACGATCCTGTGTCTTTTTAGAGAATGTATGTTCAGTGCATCTAGAACATATAGCCCACCCCATCCCTGTGTTGGAGTGGGCGGAATGGTGGAATTTGGAGTTTTACCAATCTGCCATTGGACTCTATGTATAAGACTTCATTCTGACTGGACCTATGAGTGAGCAAGACATAGGAGCTTCTGTCCTAGACACTCTGGGAAGACCCAGCATGGAGCAGAGATGAAGGTAAAAACATACAAAAATAATGCAAGTGTACCATTCCACTGAAACTTCAGGAGAACAGAGGTTTGAGCCATATTGCTGTAGATAGCCCCAGCCTTGTATTTTGATCCTAGTTCCACTTTCCTGGAGGGGCTGCAGAGGATGATTGAATCTGTACACAGGTGACGTCTTGTGAACCTTCTGTCCAATTAAATTTGTAAAATAAAGGCTAGAGCCAATGATTGGCAGTAGAAGGGGAGGCAGAGAAAAAGGCTTAGGGGAGGAGAGAAGAAGAGGATTCAATATAAGAGGTAGTCGACAGAGGAAAAAAGGTAGAAGGAAGGAGAAGGTAGTTGACGGAGGAAGGTGAAGGAGTAGGAAGCCGATGACAGAGGAGTCGGAAGTGGAAGGACAAGCACGCGGCCTGGATAAACACAAGTTATAAGGGATCTCATAGCTGGGGATTAGAGTAGTGTAGTGGTAAATCTGCCCAATCCAGGCATGCAATTTATACCATAATTATTGAGTTGTGTTTTCCTTTACTGGTCTTATTTGGGTCGGAGATTTACCACAACACCATATCAAGACATCTCTTACAAGCTGAGAAGACTGCTGCTCACCTATAAACCTAGCACCCAGGAGACTGAGGCGGAAGGATCATGAGTTCAAGCCGATGTAGGAGGCCCTATCTCAGGAAAACAATTCAGACGAGAGATGCTATTAACCTCCCGCCAATGTCAACAGTTCATAGAAGTGGGCTCAGGCTGGGATGTCTCACATGGATTTCCCTGTTGAGCTTGTAGAACTTCCTCTACACCATCATCTACAAGGATCGTGACAGCAAACTCCGATGCCTACTTTACAACAAAGGAAACAGGGGTTGAGCTGGAGACCAACAAATCCACTGATTGTGTTCCAAATCTCACCACTTGTGTGGGCTCTCCCACTGCTGAGACACATGGCCTGAGAGAACAGTTGAAGAAGACATTCTTTATTTCTGCTCACAGTTTTAGAGGGTCCCCTTCATGATCAACTGCTCCGTTGTCCCTGGGCTCTGGTGAGGCAGAACACCATGACAGTGGTGACCTATGGCTGGGCACAATTTCTGTCTTGGTTGGTAACCAGGAAGCAGAGAGTGGGCAGGTCTTTCCAAGTTGGTTCCGTTCACATCTCCTAGCCTATATAGTGCCACCTACATTCAGGACAAATCTTGTCCCTTAATTCATCATCTCTGGAAGCACCCTTATAGACATAAGCTTAAGAGTGCTTTATTTACATTCCTAGGTGTGTGTGTGTGTGTGTGTGTGTGTGTTTGGAGGTGGGGGCTGGGGTTCAAGACAGGATTTTTCTGTGTAGCCCTGGCTGCCCCAGAACTTACTCTGTAGACCAGGTTGGCCTTGAACTCACAGAGATCCTCCCTCCTCTGCCTCTCTGCCTCTCTGCCTCTCTGCCTCTCTGCCTCTCTGCCTCTCTGCCTCTCTGCCTCTCTGCCTCTCTGCCTCTCTGCCTCTCTGCCTCTCTGCCTCTCTGCCTCTCTCTCTGCCTCCCTGCCTCTCCTGCCTCCCTGCCTCTCTGCCTCTCCTGCCTCCCTGCCTCTCCTGCCTCCCTGCCTCTCCTGCCTCCCTGCCTCCCTGCCTCCCTGCCTCCCTGCCTCTCTGCCTCTCTGCCTCTCTGCCTCTCTGCCTCTCTGCCTCTCTGCCTCCCTGCCTCTCCTGCCTCCCTGCCTCTCTGCCTCCCTGCCTCTCTGCCTCTCTGGCTCTGCCTCTGCCTCCAAGTTCTGGGATTAAAGACAAAGCACCATCACCTCATGGTATTCCTAGGTATTCTTATTCCAATTGAGAGTAACATTTTTTTTCGATTGTTTGTTTTTTGTTCTTTCACCAGGAGCTATGGAGTCTGTTGTAGCAAACAGCCCACCATGCCTCACAGACAACTAACTGTGACCTATAAAAAGCTGCTCACCTTGTCTCAGAGAGGACACATGAGCAACATGTGAGCATGTTGCATTCTGCAGTGAGCAACATGTCAGAGAGCCCTTCCCTAGCAGACACAGCCAAGGTCAGACTTTACATGGACTACATCTGGGCTCTGCATTTCTCCTGCCTTGCTTTGCTTCCTACCGCCCTCCTTTAAAGGCGTTGCTTGGACTCTGCTCATCAATACATCCAGGAACACTGGATCCCAATTGCCCACATAACAAGTCCAGTAAGCACCTGTAATTACCACTTCCAAGGGATCTTCTGACCTATAAGAGTACACACACACACAGAGACATACACACAGAGACACACATACACAGAAACACACACACACACACACACACACTCGAAAAAGAGATACAGAGAGATATACAGAGAGAGAGAGAGAGAGAGAGAGAGAGAGAGAGAGAGAGAGAGAGAGAGAAACTCAGTATAAGATGACAGACAAAATGCTGGAGAGAGGCAGTGTCTGGAAACCACAGGTCCCCAAAGAGTCTAGATTCCCACAGGAAAGAGAGAGTCTAACTTCAGTGACTCTAACTCGGCCCGTCCTAAAGCCTGAGGGTCAGTCTTAGTTTCTCACAATGAGTTCTTTATGCACTGAACATTCCAGAAGTCATTGGAAATCATATGATTGGACCTTATCCACCTGGAGTGACAGACATGCTAGGCAATTCAGAGAAAACTCTGTTATATTACAATAAATGAATATCTCTCATGGAATATCAAATGGGGGAAAGGCTACTCCTGAGGGCAGACAGCCAGGGATCTCCAGAATTCAATGTTCTTCTGTATAAGGCCTTCAGTGAGAAAGCTTCAGGAGTCTGGACAGATCTGATAATAACTGTTTTGAAGAAGTCAAAGAAACAAGTTCCATCTTAAATATCAAGCAACAGGAGGAAGAATTGGAGCTGGAGAGATGGCTCAGCAGTTAAGAGCACTTGTTGCTCTTCCAGAGTTCACAGGATCAGTTCCCAGAATCCCAGGCTCACAACCATTTGTAACTCCAGGGCCAGAGAGTCAGATGCTGCTCTCTGCTGTCTCTATGTGCACTGCACACAACAGTACTCAGACGTGAAGTTAAAACACTTATACACATAAAATAAGAATAAACATATCCTTAATATATATGTAAAAAAGGGATGGATCTGGAGAGAGCATGGGCTTTCTTTGCTCCATGAACACAACCTGTCATGGCTTTGGGGACACCCCCTTCTCTGTGGTCATGAGTGAGGGCTTCTGGTGGATAAGCACTACATTCAGGACCTTCATGAATCCCAGCAGGTCTCTGGGTGATGGGTACATTTTACATATGGGAAAAGTGAAACCCAGGGAGGCAAAATGACATTACCAAGGGAATGAAAAAGCATGCGAGTATCTTCAGCTGTCTCCACAGTCCGTGTCTTCCCCACTCCGTGTCCCCAGAATGTAGGACATTCCAAAATAGAGAGATCCATCCAGGAACTCAGCATCTCTGGAATGAATTGCCACTGAAGTCAGAAAGAGCTGGGATCCTGTCTGAATTAGGACATTAACTTCCCACTTCTTACCCTAACGCTAACCGCACTCTTCTGTTCTCTTGGTTTCGTGGCTTTTAACTGAGTATTTGAAACAGAAAACTCTGGCGTCTTCTTTCTCTCACCCTGTGCTAAAGGATTCTCTCTTGCTACCCACATACATTTTGCCCTGTGTCTAACCTCCTCAGCTTGGCATGCTACATAAAGGTAAACCAAGCAACCAATGAAGATAATATCACAGATACTGAAAACACCACAATGAGACTAGGCAGGTTTCACGAGTATGGTAGTCATAGAAAGTCTCCTTGCAAAGGTTACATTTTGTTTATTTCTCTGTTAAAACTTTGCCAGGTTCCACGTACGCAGCCCACTTTCCTCTAAAATAAAAAGATTTAAATGCTGTTTCAGCCTCATAAATACAATCTGAAATCTATAACCTGCGACTTTCCGGGAGAAGGATTAAGGCTGAGTTAATCTCCCTATCACATATCTAAGTCATAAAGAAATTGTTTATTACTTTTGTCTTATTCGGTTGAGTTACTGGGCATAAATCTAAGACTCCGAGGCTTATACAGCCTTGATTTCTATTCCTCGCTGGCTTAGGTTTTTATAAATCTAGTTCGTATCAATTAATGTTCACATTGACACATTTCCCCTGGAGTATAAGCTTGTTTCTCATGATATGAGAGCTGGCATCATTTCTTTTAGCTCCTTAAAATACTTTGCCCAGTGGCGTTTAGTATCATTGCCAGGTTAGTCAGCAAACGCCCTAGAAACTCCACTGAAGCACATGGTATCTGACATTAGACATGGCATACATGGAGCACAATTGTTGCATGTAGTTCAAATGGCTTTCTAAGACAAACGATGTAAAATGCCGTGAAAGAGCCTGGGGGGATGGCTCAGTGGGTAAAGCACTTGCTGTACAAAGCATGAAGAACTGGGTTCTGATTCTCATAAAAGGACAAACGCAGTAATGCGCATTTGTAATAATTCTGGTTCTTCTACAGTAAGATGGGAGACAGGAAAATCTGCAGAAACTTGTGGGCCAGCGTGCTCGATGCACACAGGGGTGAATGGAAGACCCTGTCTCAAGTGACACGGAAGATGAGTGAGGATGAACACCTGAAGTTATCCTCTGATCATGAACATGTCCTACCACAGGAGCACATGCACACACATGTGTACGCGCACACACACACCTCATATCACACACTTGCGTACACACATACATATCCCATATCACACACACACATGCACACACAGGTGACACACACACATCCCACATCCCACATGCACTCACAAACACACACACATCCCATATCACACACACACACACACACACACACACACACACATACACACACACACACACTCATACATACATCCCACATCACACGTGTGCGTGCACACGAGTGCACGAGTGTGCGCGCGTGTGCACACACACACACTTCATATCACACACTTGCATCCCACATCACACGAAATCGTACACACACAGGTGACACACACACACATCCCACATGCACTCACAAACACACACACATCCCATCTCTCTCTCTCTCTCTCTCTCTCTCTCTCTCTCTCTTTCTCACAAACACACACACACACACACACACACACACACACACTCAAGCACCACTCAGTAACCTCAATGCCATGTTCAGGGTATCATTTTCTTATTTGTTATATAAATCGTCTCCTAGCTTTTGAAACTTGTTTTACAATAAGTTAATAACCCTTAGCCCTCTGACCACACTTTGCAGGTACTAAATGGGTTTACAAGGCAAAACACATATGATCTCTCATCTATCAAGGTATCTGTGATGGTGTCAACTCCATGTCAACTCAATGAGATTCCAAATCACCATGGACACAAGATTTGGGCATGTCTGGGATTACCTAGCTTAGGTGCAATGAGTTGGGAAAACCATTCTAAAATGTGGGCTGCACCACTCCATGGATTAGGGTCCTGGGTTGAATTAAAAAGAGAAAGCAAGCTGAGTTCTAGCACCCGTTTGTAGGCAGCCAATTTAAGATGGCGCCGGTTTCCGACATGGCCAACTCAGCGTCCTGCATAAACAAGCCTATTGAGCATGTGTCGGCCTCAAGCCCCTCCCGAGAGGGCTTATGCTAATGAGGCATGAGCCCTAACCAATCCTGAGAGAACAGGCCGCCTGGCCCACCGCCCCCTTGGAAGGGTATATAAGCAGTGCATTTCTGCTGCTTGGGGTTCCCCCTTCGTTGGATGAAGATTGTGCCTGGAATAAAAGAGCTGTCAGAGAAGAATCCAGGCGTGTCATGTCTTACTTGCGACCAAGGCAGACGCAACACCCGTTACTCTTTGTTTCCTAACCATGCATGCAGTGTGGCCAGCTCCCTCATGTTTCTGTCACTGTATTTCCTACCATTATGGACTGTATCCCTTCCAGCTGTAAGCCAAAACAAAACCTTCCTCCACAAAGTAGCTTCTTATTCGAAACTCGCTCACAGTAACAAGAAAAACAACTCTGACCCTTGGAATAGTGAGCCCCAAATCAAATGCTTTCTAAGTTGCCTTGGTCATGTTGTCTTACCATAGTAATAAAAAAAGCAATGGAAACAGCAACAGAAAGAGCAATGTATAAGCTTGGTATATATACATTGATCAGAAATTGCACTGTGACAACATGGCCATTTTATAGGGTCATAGAGCAAATATATTTGCTGCCATTTCAAGTATTCTGATGGCTTAGGCCAACTAGAGCATAAAGCAGAGCTAATGAAAGAGATGATGGGGATTAAAGGAGAATGAGCTCTTTGGGAGAACTGGGGGGTAGAGAGATGGCTCGGTGAGTAAGGGTGCATACTGTTTACTGTTTCTGCAGAGGAACCAGGTTCAGTACTCAGCACCCACATTAAGTTAACTGCCTGTTAACTCAAGTTCCTGGTGCTCTGATGCCCTCTGCTGGACCCCACAAGCACCTGCACACATGTGCAATAGTCCCACACAAGCATACAAATACATATAATTTTAAACAAAAAAGAAAAATAAATCTTTGAAAAAGAAAATAGAACAATATAGAAATATAATAGAAACAGAAAAAGAAAGGAAGGGAGGGAAAGAAAATGGGGAGAGGAAAGCGGAGACATGGGACGGGAGAAGAAAACAAACTCAACCAAACAATGGTCCTTTCCTAAAGGAGTTAGCAATTTGATAGAAATCAAACACAGTTTCTAAAGAAATCGACTTCTCTGTTCTGAAGGTTGAAGCAAACTATGTTAAAGGTAGCTTCTGCCAAACCTCCCACACTGGATTTTCTCTCTGAGACCACCAGCGAGGTCAAGGTAGTGTCTGGGACTTCTGAAAACACAGTCTCAGTCAAATCTAAAATGAATTATATGCTCTTTCCAGGAGCCACATCAACAGTAAGAGGCGACTCGCACAGTAGGGTTTGCCCTACTTTGGCCACTCACTGGTAAAATAGCTCTGAACAATTCATTTAGACCTCCAGGGCTTTGCTTTTAACATACTCAGTAACAAGCAAGAATCAGCTGGGATCTCAGGTTCACTCCTATGGCTAGAGGATTTTAGGAAGTTATGTAACTTATATAAACCTATTTTTTCTAACCACATAATGTGAATAAGACATCAAAGAATTGTCTGGAAGAAGAAGAAGAAAAGGCACAGAATGTCCAGCCTCAGTTATATAAAGCTTTAGAACACAGGAACAAATCTACAAAAGCAGGACCTGGATCTGGAAATGAGGGAGAGCTGGAAGGAGTGGTAAGTGGGGGGGGGGGGGCATTAACGAGGTGGTAAAGATGTGGTGCTCATCAATGAAGGGCTCACACACCTACAGCTCGCAAAACTTTGCCAAAGGTCAAGTGTTCCCTTAGCACGTATTGAATATCAGTTATACCTTAAAAATGATTTGTTATTTTTAAAATTATGAGTATATGTGAGCATCTGTGGCTGTCCAAGTTGCTCTTTTATTGGTGTGAAGAGGCACCGCGACCAAGGTGACTTTAAAAAAGGAAGCATTTAATCAGGGCTTGCTTATAGTTTCAGACGATGAATCCATGACCATGGTGGGGAGCGTGGCAGTAGACACGCAGGCATAGCGCTGGAGCAGTGGTCAAAGCTTACATCTTGATTCACAGGTTGAAGGCGGCGGGGGGTAGGGGGAGGAGAGACAGAGACAGAGACAGAGAGACAGCAGAGAAAAGAGAGAGACAGACAGACAGAGACATAGAGAGACAGACTAGTTTTACAGTGGGCTCTTTTGAAACCTCAAAGCCCAACTCCAGTGTCACACTTCCTCTAACAAGGCCTCACCTCCTAATCCCTCCTCAAACAGTTTCATTAACCAGGGACCAGCATTCAAACACATGAGTCTATGGGAAGCAAGCTTATTCAAACTACCACAGTGGGCAGCACATCTGTGTTCTGGTGCTCACAGAATCCAAAAAAAAATGACATTGATCCCCTGGAATTAGAGTTAACAGACCTTGTGAGTTGCTCAGTGTGGGTGCTGAAACCGAACTCAGGTCCATCACAAGAGCAATAGAACACTTCTAACTGCTAAAACCATCTCTGTTTTAAAAGGACAGAACGTACAAAATATACAAAAGAATTACACAAAATGGGCCACAAACAAGCCTCCAGAAACATAGGTTTATTTCTTTCTCCTGCCCTGTTTTGGTGAAGGACTACTTGAAATGGTTCTGTGTAACATAACATAGTATAATAAACATGAATATCCCACAGCAACTTCATGGGATGGTATGCAAATACCACTGTGGTTTAATTAGGGTATCACCTTCATCAGCCATATTTCATATTGTTAGAATCACATTATATACAGGAAACCCCATGGTTCATCATAAAAATGTGTACGTGGGGCTCCAGACATAGCTCAGTGGAGGTGTTTCCTGTGCAAACATATGGATGTGAGTTTCAATCCCTCCCATCCAGATAAAAAGTCATGCATGGTTGGTTGTATGCACTGGCTGGTTTCATGTCAACTTGACACCAGCTGGAGTCATCAGAGAGAAGGCAGCCTCAAGTGAGAAAATGCCTCCATATAACATGCTGACACAACCATGTAGGGCATTTTCTTAATTAGTGATTGATGGGGAGGGTCCAACGTGTTGTGGATGGGGCCACTCCTGGGCTGGTGGTCCTGAGTTCCACAAGCAGGCGAGCTGAGCAAGCCAGGAAGCAGCACCCTTCCATGGTCTCTGCATGAGTTCCTGTCTCCAGGTTCCTGTCCTGCTTGAGTTCCTGTCCTGACTTCCCTCAGTGATGAACAATAGTGCGGAACCTTAAGCCAAATAAACCCTTTCCTCCCCAAGCTGCTCTGGTCATGGTGTTCCATCACAGCCACAGTAACCCTAACTAAGACATTTCAAGTTCCTGTGACCCCAGCATTGGGGGGAGGGCAATAACAGGCAGGTCCTAGAAGCCCCTGGCCAGTCAGCCTAGCCGAAATGATAAACTTCAGGTTCAGTGAGAGAACCTGACTGAAGGCAGCAAGACAGACATCATCATAGGAAGACAATAATGTCCTCCTCTGGTCTCTGCATGCCAAGTGCAGGGTACACGCATGCATGTGTGTGCACACCATGTCCGTGTTATTTTTAATGGCTACCTCATGATGTCTCAGAGATAGGAATTCTGGACAGCCTCTAAAAGAAGTGCTAGGATTTTCTGAGCCAGAGATGAGAGAGAAAGAGGATCTCAGGATGATGGTGCAGCTTTTGGCCTGAGCAGTCTGAAGTCTGGTGAGGCTGACATTTTCTGAGAAGGGAAAGATGAGAAAAGGGCAGCTTTGGAGGAGGAGCTGAGGAATTTAGTCTGGAGGACAACCATTAAATATCAAACTGGCTACGAGGAATAGGAGGTGGATGCTAGAATGGGGTATGTGTCACTGTGAGGGTGGGCTTTGAGGTCTTCTATGCCCAAGCGTCACCCAATATGGAATCCAGTCTCCTGCCTGCTGATCAAAATGTAGAACTCTTGACTCCTTCAGCACCACATCTGCCTGCTCACTGCCATACTTCCTGCTGTGATAAAAATGGACTAAATTTCTGAAACTGTAGGCCAGCTCCAATTAAAAGTTGTCCTTTATAAGAGTTATTGTGGTCGTGATGTCTCTTCACAGCGATGAAAACCCTAAGACAAATGTGGTATTTAAAACCATGAGCTGCATGTGGTCACATGCATATGTGTGCACATATGAAGACATAACAGAAGAGGTTCCACCATTCAGCAAGAGAAAGGCGAGAAAGGGACACTCTTGAACTAAGGAGTGCCACCAAAGGGTGATAGCAAACAGAAGACCTAACAAAGCATACATGTGGCCAATAAATATGGTAATCAATCCTTGACAGCATTAGCCATGACAGAAACACACATCAAAACTATGACAATATAGGACTTCACACCCCTAAAGATGGCTAGACACAATAGAAAAGAAAAATCCCGCACCCTGCTCATACATGTGAAATGGTGTGGCCTTTGGAAGAGAGTCTGATTGTTCCTTATAGGAAACAGAGAGTCTTCCTATGAGGCAGCAACTCAATGTCCAGGGATAGCTGGGAACACAGCCAAGAGGTGTGAAAGCAAGTGTCAATCCAAAACTTGTACATCAGTGTAAACAGAGAGATTATGCATGATAGCTAAAAGCCAAGAAAAGAGCAAATGTCCACTTTTTAGAGAGAAAGAGACAAGAAGAGGGGGGGAGAGAGAGAGAGAGCAAAGGAGAGAGGAGGAGGAGGGGAGAGAAAAAAAGGGAGGGAGGGAGGAGGGAGGGAGGGAGAGAGAGAGAGAGAGAGAGAGAGAGAGAGAGAGAGAGAGAGAGAGAGAGAATATACTGAGAGAACAAAATCTGCAAACTAACTGAGAGGGAGTCTAGGTGTTAGAGTTACTAGACAAAGACTTCAAAATCAGATGTTTTAAAAATTGTTGAAGAATGGAAGGGCACCTTTTCTAACGCAGGCAGGCATGAGTGAGAGTAAGGGGACAGAGACTGAGTTGAAGCATGTGGCTGATGCAGTGTGGTGCTGTTAGGCCCTCTGCCCTCTCTGGGGCTAGCAGTTGTTTGCTTAGGACCTTTTCTGGGCTAATTCACTATTTTCTTTGTTGGTGACCCTGAAGTCCTTACTTGATTAGCTTAGTGACCAACAAATACTTGGATAAAGATTTTCTGAGTTGCCAAGAACCAATTAGTCTCCTAGTCTGTAAGTATATTTTGAGGTATAGTAGAAACACTTTCCCCCCAGCCTCAGTACGTAGCTCAAACTGTTCAAACCCTTCAAGTCCTCCTGCCTCAGACTTCCAAGTGCTGGGATTACAGGTTTATATCAATAATAATAATAATAATCTGTCCTGACTTCCTACTTATATAGAAGCTCGCGATCAGCTAGAGCCAAAAGCTTAGAGATGTTTTCTATCTTCCTGAGTATGCATGGAGCTATACACATACACATGGCTTCATAGATCCCCAGTAACACATTGAGACTGTTCAAACACCCCTTTGGACACCTCATTGCTCTGTTTTCCTTTCCTTTTTCCTCTCTCCTCTCCTCACCCTTTAGAGTTTTATTCATGTTGTTTTTTTCTTTTCCCCTTGAGACAAACTCTCTATGAAGCCCTCTGTGGTGGTCTGAATGAGAAATGGTTGCCACGGTCTCAGGCATTTGAACACTTGGTCCCTTACTGGTGCTTTTCCAGGAGGCCTAGTTGGAGTAGCCTTGCTGGAGGAAATAAGCCACTGGGGTCAGGCTTTGAGAGACAAAGTCTCACGCCACTTCTAGTTTCTTAGTTTCTTTCTGCTTCGTGCTTGGGGTTGAGGGTTCACAAGCTCAACTTCCTGCTCCTGCCACTATGCTGGCTGATTGCAGCCTTGGCTCGCTTCCATGATGGTCTCTTATCTCTCTGGAACTATATGCCAAAATAAACTCTTCCGTAAGTCATTTTTGGTGAAGATGTTTTACCACAGTGACAGGAAAGTAAATAAATACCCCAGTATGGCCTCACCTTCACCATAGGACTCCACTTCACAGGGCGGAGGCCGCCATGCTCTCCCAACTTTTCTTCTCCTTCTAGTCAGTCCGTTATTTGCTCCAACTGTTGTCCACAGTGTCAGCCAGCCACGACTTTATTTCTTCTCATATTTAGTTCTAGGGATTGAACCAATGGCCTCACACACCCTAATCATGGGCTGAACCACTGAACACATTTCCAGCCAGGCAGCCAGGAATGTTGGTTCACTTAGATTTTCTATGAACACCCTCTCCTATACCTGTGAGAGGTTTAAGCTCCAGGTGCGCTGTCAGATGAAATAAAGAGAAGGCTTTCAAGTGAGATCTTCCAGGAAACCAGCAATCAAATTGCTCTCAGGGGAGGTAAATTTGGGGAGACTCTTAGGCCGCTCTTTCCCTGATGCCATCCACATCTCCTTGCCTTTCATGAGAATGGAAAGCCTCACTTGAATGTTTGAGAGACTTGTCATGAGAACACCTAAACAACTTTTCTTCAATTACATATTTAATGGCCGCTTAGTTAGCTCTTCCAGCAGCAGGCGTCGATTTTTTTTTTTAATGTATTTGTTTATTTTATATATGTGAGTACACTGTAGCTGTCTTCAGACACACCAGAAGAGGGCATTGGATCTAATTACAGATGGTTGTGAGCCATCATGTGGTTGCTGAGAATTGAACTCAGGACCTCTCAGTCCGTGCTCTTAACCACTGAGCCATCTCCTCTCCAGCCCTGATAGATTTTTTTTTTTCTATTTGAAAATTTTTTCTACATTTTCATTAGTATACAATTTTTCATGATATTTGGCACAGTGGCACATGGCTACAATCCCAGCATTTGAGAAGCTTAGGCAGGAGGGTTATTAATTAGTTCAAGAGGTCATCTTGGCTATATTATGAGGTTGAAGTCAGTCTCTCTCTCTCTCTCTCTCTCTCTCTCTCTCTCTCTCTCTCTCTCACACACACACACACACACACACACACACGCACGCATGCACATTTTCCTCTATTGATCTCCAACTGGGTACCATTAGTCAACATTCCTCACTTTGTAAGACTGTAGCAAGATACATTTTAAAGTTCACATACTTCAACTATAGAGGCTGGGAGTGTAGCCCAGTGGCATGTACAAGGCCTGGGACTCACTCCCAAGCAACCCTCAAAAATGTCAATTATGACCTCTGCTTTGACCCATCATTCCTAAAGTATGTATTTTACTTTTCAAAGCTAATTTTATGAACCTCATCTATCACATTATTGGCATTTAGATTAACTGCAGTGCAGTTAGAAGATGCTGTCTGCATAGTACCAATCCCCTCAGATCAGTAATGGTCGAGTCATGCTCTCTAGCCAGGCTCTTAATCGATGTTTGTAAATGTTTCATGTACACATGAGAATAATATGCATCTGCATGTTACTGAATACTTACTCCCCCAGTTCTCACCCTGTGGGTTTCTGCCCCTTGAGTCGGTCTCATGCATTCCAGGCTATCCTCAAGGACACCAAGTAGCTGAGGTTAGCCACAAGTCTCTGATAGCCCTGCCTCTATGTCTGAGTGCTGAAAGCACAGGTGTGTGTCACCATGCTTCATTTAGGGAATTAAATGAAACCCAGGGCTTCATGCATAGCAGAGAACTCTGCCAGCTCAGGCCCCTTGTTTTATTCTTTGGGAAAGGATCTCTCAATGAACACAGAACTCACCAACTGGCTAGAGTAGGAAGCCAGAAACCCCTGTCTTTTATTTTCCCAGTACTGGAATTATGGGGCACTTGACCTGGCTTTAAAACATTATCTTATGTGTGCATGCTTGGGTATGTCTCAGGTGTGTGTGTGTGAAGGCTAGAGGACTTTGTGCCGAGGGCCATGCAGGAGGAATGACAAATGGCTTTAGAACTCGTGGAATGCAGCCCACGGGTTAGCACAACCCATGGATGAGCCTCGGTGTGGCATAGCCCCAAGCACTATGTGTCCTGAGGACTTTATGCTGTTATGGAGTTCTGCTCTGCTTGCGGCCCTCACGTACATGAAAACTTTAAGGGGGCTTTTAGCCCCTCAGTAGACAGTATCTCTGGCACTCACAATAACAATGTTGATCTCTTCGGGTATTGCTGATTAGGTGGAGCAGATTAACGATTCAGTCACCACCCTAGAGAAGAACTTAGAGATGTAGATTGTCAACAGTGACCACCACCCTTAGAAAACATTTGGAAAAATAAAGGTGTTAGTGAAGTTAGGTTGAGAGGTTTTTACTTCTGGCTCTGATGTAGAAAATCTTAGGGAACAATAGGAAATTCAGAAAGGCACATCTTATCAGTTAGGCTGGGGGCCTTTTATGGTCAGGGAACAAGAACAATGGCCGCACTGACTGACGTGACTCTGGCTGAGCTTGGACTGACGATGGGTGATTTCTTATTCCCAGTTTTGTCCTCAGTTTCCTGATATGATTTATTAAGAATTGCTGATGAGTAGCTATGCATTCTGAGGATTCAAGGTAGATATGACTGATTTTTTATATATATAAATGTTTAAATTTGTGATTCTTTTAAGATTTTTACAAGATTAGTTTTAAAGATAAATAATAAAATTATTACTTCTTTCTTTGTAGCCACAAATTGCTGCCTGTTAGTAAGAGAAGATGGCTCAGAAAACAATCTTTCTTGCTTACACTTTGTTAATCTATAACAAGTTGCTTGATTATGAATGTATGTGGTTATTTTTAGAATAATTTGTTTTCTTTACCTGTACTATGTAATGTTATTTCTTATAAAGGTATTAGAAAACACATTGTTTTGCATAATAATTCACTAAAAGAAAACTAAAACGTAATCACACTATTGTATACTGCTTGAAAGATTTTGTTGGTATATATAAGGAATGGAAGAAGGAATGAGGTGTGGTGTGGCCAGAACATTATCTCTCCCATCCATCAACTATGTGTGGATGTGTAACGTTTGTGCAAATGGGAGTTGGAACATTGGTCCTTCCAACCACCAATTGTGTGTGTGTGTGTGTTTATGTATGTATGTGGAACTCTTGGAGCCTGCTTGCTAGAGCTTTGCTCTAACCATTCTATGTATGATTATGTATATGTCTGTCTATAGGTTTATATGCATGTATGTATGTGTGTGTATATGTATGCATGTATTTTTGTGTATATGAAGTTATTGGACTGTGCCTTTTGGTTCGTCCATTCAGTGTGTGTGTGTGTGTGTGTGTGTGTGTGTGTGTGTGAATTTTCTCTCTCTTTCTCCACCGGCCCCAAGGAGTTAAAAGAGTTCATAGCTTTCTGCTGGCTACAGAGATTGCTGGCCCTAGTAAATTAAGCTTTGTTCCCTCAGGAAAAAGTCTGATGAGCACTTCTCTAAGAGATGGCTGCCTTTGGTAGCAGCCCCTGTAGGTATCTAGATCCACCCCAGTTGGGGCTCTAAGCACTGACCCCCAACAGCTGCCGGCCTCATTTGACCCACCACATGGATGCCAAAGCCAGGGGCATTGGCAACTTGGTAGAGTTAGTCTTCTCTTCCTGCCTTTACATGGGTCCAGGGTGAACTCACACCCTCAGGTCTACACAGCAAGCACTCTTACTTCCCCAACCTTTTCCTGTTGGTCCTGTGTCTGGATTTTTCCATACAAGCTAGAGTTAGAACTCGGGGCCTCATCCTTCAGTGTACAAGCTTTTTGTTTTGTTTTAAGTCAGGGTTTCTCTGTATTTCCCCAGCTGTCCTGGCTCTTTAGACCAGACTGGCCTTGAACTCAGAGATCCTCCTACCTCTGTCTCCAAGTGCTGGGTTAGTTAAAGGCATGTGCCGCCACGACCTGGCTCAGACTCTCTCTCTCTCTCTCTCTCTCTCTCTCTCTCTCTCTCTCTCTCTCTCCTCACCACACACACATGCATACAATGTAGTTTGTAAAAGATTTGTAATTTATATTTATATGTCCATTCACCTGAGCTGGGGAAGACAGCACATGATGGTAACAAATGGGACTGGAGAAATGGCTCGGAGATGAAGAGTCCTGGAAGCTTTTCCAGAAGACCCTCCAGTTCCCCACCCTCCCAGGTACAGGGACATCCAAGTCAAAGAACAACCACAAGATGTACGTTCCCAATTGAATCAAGTGCACCTGCATTTGTAGCCAATCAGCCGGAAAAATCAATACTCGATTCTATTGTTCTCTTTTTAAATTTAGAAACACCCACTGTGGTGTGGCCCATTCCCCATAACTCTTTTCCAATCATGTAACACCAAGGCATGGACCCCCTGCTCCCCTTATAAACCCCAATACTCAGAGCCTGCTGTGTCAGGCAGATCATGGTCTGAGCTCGAACTCACAAATAAACCCTCTTGTGTTTACATCAGATCCCATGTCCTTCGTGGTCTTCTTGGGTGTCTCGTGAATCGGGTGTAACAGCTGCAGGACCTGGGATTGAGTGAGGACAGGGAAGAAGGGCTAGATGTCAGGAAGTAAGAACCAGAGTAAGCACAAGGGGACACTGGGTCAGGTGGCTCATAGCGAGCTCTTCCCAAGCCTTCAAAGAGACCCAGAAGAAGATGAAAGGTCTGGAAATGCAAATGGGAAAGAAAGGCCTGAGCCCTGGACTGCAACCTACTTGAGGGCTGTAGTGCAGGGGGTGTGCCTCAGGGTGTGTGAGCAAGGCAGCACACACCAGGGTTGCCTGCCAGGTAAACTGTACTTTTCTATGGTGCCTTTGTAATCAGCAGGGCTTTCAAAACATTAAAAAATTGTATTTGTCTGTAATGTGGATGCAGACATGGCCTGTCACGGAGGAGGTCAGAGGACGCTTGCAGGAGTTTTCTTCTTCTGCCCTATAGGTCCAGGGAATTGAATTCTGGTTGCCAGATTTGGTAGCAAGCACGTTGCCTACAGAGCCATGTAACCAGCCCCAAATCCATATAGGCTTTTGACCAGGATTTGAGCCCTTCACTGTATTATCTGAGTATTATAACAGATCACTGATCCATAGACCTAGCTGTGGGGGTGGGGCCATTCGATCTGTGTCCCTCTATTTTGAGGCTACTTTCTTAGGAGCATACCATATCTTTAATAAATCTTCTCTGGTTAATATTTTTAATAAATTTTCTCTTCTGCTTTCCTTTTTTTAAAGATTTACTTGTTTATTATGTATAGGGTTCTGCCTGCATGTATGCCTGCAGGCCAGCAGAGGGCATCAGATCTCATCACAGATGGTTGTGAAACACCATGTGGTTACTGGGAATTGAACTCAGGCCCTCTGGAAGAGCAGACAGTGCTCTTAACCGCTGAGCCATCTCTCCAGCCCCCTTCTTTTACTTTCAATCTGGCCATATCTGAATGCTTGAGGTATGACTCAAAATAGCACATATCTCCGTTTGGAAAATCGAATTGGGCAAAACATGAGTGCTTAGTTCACTTACGTCTCCTTCAATCTTCAATCTTCAATTTGTCTCTGACCATTTTACCTTTGTGTCCCAATTGTTTTGGACTTTCACTTTTTTTCCCATGGATCCTGCCTTTGGAGGGGTTGATTGCATTTTTGTTTTTTACTTATCTCTAATCGATTGAATTTACAGACATTTTATTAATCTTCCTTGTAATGCTACTATGACCATTTAACTTAACTGGCTCTAATATTAAATTTCTTGGTCTTTGCCAGAACAATTAAGGACCTTTGAATATTTTTATTCTCAATAAACTATGTTCCTATGTAGAAGAGTATTTTAAATATTAGCATCTTATTAATACCATAAAATAAAAACTATTTAACACAACTAATATTTATTTGGAGTTCCATACATGCTTTTTTTTTTTTTTTTTTTTTGGTTTTGCAAGACAGGGTTTCTCTGTGTAGCCCTGGCTGTCCTGGGACTCACTCTGTAGACCAGGCTGGCCTCGAACTCAGAAATCTGCCTGCCTCTGCCTCCCATAAAAGGCATGTGCCACCACTGCCCGGCTCCCATACATGCTTCTTAAAAAACATCACTTTAGCTGGGCGGTGGTGAGGCAACTTTTAGTCCCAGTGCTTGGGAGACAGAGGCAGGTGGATCTCTGTGAGTTCAAGACCAGCCTGGTCTACCGATCGGGTACTAAGACAGGCAAAGCTACACAGAGAAACCCTGTTTCAAAAAAACAAATAAACAAAAAACTACACCCACCCCCACACACAAACTCACATTATTTTAATCCTTTTTCCATTGACCATCTGTTGGACTATTCTCTTCCTTAATTCTAATTCACTGTAACTGATAGTAATTGTATTTCCTGTTTATATGTACATTTTCCCCTTTTGTTTTGAAAGATAATTTGGATGCATATGAAATTCCAGGGTGGCAGTTATTTTCTCTAAGCAATTGTTTTTCGAGACAGGATCTCATGCATTCTAGGTTGGGCTCCGGCACTCTGTGTACCAGAGAATGAACTTCCAGTGAACTTCTGATCCCCGTCTCTATCTCTAAGTCCTGGGATCACAGGACGACATCACTGTGCTCGGCTTTGTGCGAGGGACAGGTCCAGGGCCTGTGCGTGCTGTGCAAGCACTCTGTGAAACGTGGCACATTTCCAGACCACTCTCAGCCTGTGGGAGATGCTGTCCCACTGGCTTCTGGTTTCCTAGCAGTTGCTAAAGACAGTGATGACATTTTCATTCTGCTCTCTGCATGGCAGATTCTAAAAATCTTTTGTTTATAGGGTCCTGCAATTTCACTACCTCTTCCTATGCATGGATTCTTTTAGTTTTCCCTTTTTTAGATAGGATGATGAGAGGTTTTGTTGGTTGGTTCAATTCTGTTTTGTGAGACAAGGTTTCTCTGTGTAGCCCTGGCTACCCTGGAAGTGGCTATGTAGACCAGGCTGTCCTCAGCATCAGACATGTCCCTGCCTTTGCTGGGATTAAAGGTATATTCCACTACACCCTGCATTTTTTTCCCTTAATGTGTGTGTATTGATGTTTCACCTGCACATACATCTGTTGAGGGTGTTGGATCCCCTTGAGCTGGAATTACAGACAGTTGTGAGCTACCATATAGATGCTGGGAATTGAACCTGGGTCCTCAGGAAGAGCAGCCAGTGCTCTTGACCACCGAGCCTCCACTTCAGTCCCCACATGCTATTATGTTGCTTCCTATGCTTAGACCACTACATATCCAGAGAGGAGCAAGACACTAGGCATCTATACATCGATCTTATTCACTGAAAAAATGCTTTGTTAGGTCTTAGAACTCAACTACTCAAGAAAATAAAAATATCTCTCCCTTGTGCATTTATAGATTAAAAAAAAAAACCACTTGCTTATCATATTCCTCACATACTAACCTTCTTATAAAACAGACTACCTGGCTCAGAAGCACATGCCAGAGACCAATTTTAACTGGCAATGCCCGTCTGCCCCATACCAATGATATAAAAAGGTCTAATGGCCAAAGTTAAGGAATTAAAAAAGTACAGTGCTCTCTTTTCATTTGATTCTCTATACATGCAAGCCTATGTGAAAATTTCATTCATAAGTTAGGCAGAGCAGAAGATTAATGGCAGAAATTAATGATAAAAATAGCAATTATAATACACCATATACAACGTATGTAAGCAGACTTTTCTCAGTGTCTCATCGTTCTTTATTGACAACACATGGCCAATACTTCAGAAACAAAATGTGCATATTAGGAGAGACCAACACAGATTTAACTCAAATTTTCTTTTTTAAAAAAGATTTGATTTTTATTTTTAAATTGTGTGTGTGTGTGTTGCACACGTGTGCGTGTGCATGTGCATGTGCATGTATGTATCTGTGTGTGGGCTCATGTGTAAAGCCCACAGAGGCCAAAGGAAGTCATTGGGTTTCCTGCAGCTGGAGTTGTGAGCCACCTTACATGGGTGCTGGGTGGGAACTGAGCTCAGGTCCCTGCAGGAGCAGGACTTGCTCTTATCTTCTGAGCCACTTCTGCAGCCTCATTACTTAGGTTTTCATGGGAATGGGTCCAGACAGTTCTAATCTTCTGCTGCTTGAGGTCCTAGGCATCCCAGAGCTGGAATAAACCCAGAGGTCATGTGATCTTCATTTTGCTCTTGAGGAAACTGCAAGAAGTCAGTTAACCTTATCTATATTCAAACCACTGAGGCTGGCCACCTGCTTCCCAGGAAGAACCCAGGACCACAGGACAGGATCAAGCTCCACTATGTGGCCTCAAAAGACAGATCAGAAGCCAAAGTGCTTGCTGTGCAAACATGAGGACCTAAGTTCGTAAACCCAGTACCCACATAAGAGTTGGGCATGAACATACACTTTTAATTCCAGGAGACAAAGACAGGAGAGTGGTGAGGGTTAACCAGGAAGGCTAGACAAAATGACAAAGTTCAAAGAATAAAACAGGAGTGATCAAGCAAGAAACCTGACATCAACCTTTGGTTTACACAACACACTCATATACACACAGAAACACATACACAGTCATACATACATTCACACACACATTCACACACTCGCATACACAAACACACACTCTCTCATACACACAAACAAATATATAGAGATTTTCACGTGTGCCATATATACCTCTTGTTACCTACGATCAATGTCATTGTGCTTGCCCACGTCCTCAGCCCTCACTCAGGAACTTATGTCATTTTCCTTTTATTGTGGGCAATGCACACGGCCAGCTATGCTGAACACAGGTAGACTGTGAAGAACCTGTTTTTGTTTTTGTTTTTAAAGGACATTGTGTTGCCTGGTTTCTAAAATACATATACTTTTTATGTTTAAACAATTGTACAAACAAAAATATTCATTGAATGAAGCTGCTTCCCCTGAAATTGATGGTTTAATCTTAAAATTGATCAAATTGTAAGTCTAGGAGACATGTCTTGTCATTGGCTGTCCCTGCAGCCATCCTAGCCTGGGCCAGCATGCAGATTCGAGCCAAGCTGAGAGCCTGTGGTTTTGCTGAATTTCATCTCTTGCGTTCATCCTTTTTCTTGCTCCACACAGACCTCTGAGGGTCAGAAATTGGAGGCAAATTGACTTTACCATGGGAACTAAGTGCAGCAATTTCTTGGCGTTCCGCATCGTTTTAGCTGTGCTATTTTTATTTCTAAAACATCTAGATGTCAGAACCTCACTTCTAAAGAGACATTATGGATGCAGGATGCCAAGTATGTTTTTTTTTAATAAAAAAAAATGCCAAAGAAGGACTATCAATAATTAATGCCGTGCTAATTATAAATTCTAGCCAGACTCAGAAATCTCAGGGTGAGTCAGGCAGATCAGAAACCTGGTGACCTGCTGTGGCGAGGACGCCATGGGAGTCTCTTCAGCACCTTCTCCTCTGTAGTGGGGCTCGGCCTCCATCTTCCACAGAAATGACAAAGCCCGAAGCAGCAGGTTTCAGAAAGGAGGTAGGCAAGAATCTGGAATACAGGGACTTTGAAATCATATGAACTATGACTTTTACAGCCTTTTGAATCTCAGTTTGCTGATTTGTAAGATCAACATAGAAATTTGGGTATCAGATGTCAATATGAAGATTCAGTGGACATAACCCAGAGACTTTGGAGAATAACTGAAAAGATCTTGCTCCTTCCTCCCCTCCTTCTTTGAGTCATTTCTGACATCACACAGAGCTACCCTCAAATATTTTGGACCATTAGTTCTGTTCTTGAGTATCCCGTCTTCTTAAATGCACTGTATAGTCTATGCCCATACCACTCAACTGGTAAAAGCAAGAGTCCTTTGTCACTATAGCACAGCTGATCCTTCTCAGTCAGCTTTATTCCAGGAACGACTCTTGACTTATGGACGGGGAGACTGGGACGGGGACCCCCAGCAGTAGAAATGCGCTGCTTATATATCTTCCCAAGGTAGGCTGGGTGACCTGTTCTCTCAGGATAGGTTAGACTGCCAATACCTCATTTGCATAAGCCCGCTTGGGAGGGGCACGAGGCTGACCCATGCACAAAGGACTTGTTTACCAGTTTAGCTGAGCAGGCCATGCTGGAAGCCAGCTGCTTACATCATCAGCTGCCTACAATTTACCTAGTCTTACAGTTTGCTTTCTCTTGCTGTGATAAATGGTAAAAAGCAACTTGGGGAGGAAAGGGTTTTCTTTATCTTCTGATACCCAGGTCACACTGCATTACTGAGGTAAGTCAGGGCAGGAACTAAAGCAGAGACTGCAGAGAAATGCCGCTTATTGGCTTGCTCAACTACCTTTTTTATACAGCGCTGCCTAGGAATGGCACCACCCACAGTGGACTGGGCTCTCCTAGCCCAGTAGCAATCAAGCAAGTGCCTCACAGACATGTTGTCTTAGTTAGATTTCTATTGCTGGGATAAAGACTATAACCAAAACTTGGGGAGGAAGTGTTTATGTCACCTGAAGCTTTTAGTCCTTCATCAGGAGAAGCAAGGCAGGAACTCAAGGCAAGAACCTGGAGGCAGGAACAGAAGCAAGAGTCATGAGGATTGATGCTTATTGGCTTGCATTATAGGATTTATTCAGCTTGCTTTCTCACATCACCCAGAACCATCTGCCAGATAACTCTAGCTTGTGTCAAACCAACAAAATAGTGACCAGGACTCAAGCCACTCTAATGGAGCTAATTTCTTACTTGAGGTTCCGTCTTCTTGGAATGACCATTGGTTGTGTTAAGTTGATGGTTAGTGTTAACTATAATAACTAGTATATTTGAGACAGCCAAAGACTAAATGCCTGTGAAGTCACTAATTTCACACACTAATTATATAACATGCATGGAGGTGCAACTTTAATGATACGAACTAAAACACATGGTATACATGCAATGTACAGGGCCCCAAATTACTCATGTTATTTCAGCAGGCATGGATATGCAGGAGATTAGGGATTTATAAAACTATTGCAAGTGCCAGAGACTAGACTTGGGACTCAGTCCTCAGGACTGGCTCTCACAACACCAGCCTTCCAAGGAAGCATACCCTAGGTCTACTGAACAGAAAGCACATAACCATCTCTGCTGTCACCACCACAGCTGATCCCCAGATCCACAAAACTTGCAAATGGGCATTACAGATGCAGTTCATCTTCCAGCTGTGTTCCAGATGTTTCTTCTCAACATCCAGGAAACTAGGGTCCAGACATGAGATATCAGAGAATAGCCCAAGGAGCAGGAAGATAGCCCTCTCTTATGCCCAGCTATTGCTAAAATGCCCTCCCTAGGGAACAATGCCTACCCCTCTTCAAAAGGCCAACAGCAAACAGAGGCATGATACCGGCCCAGAACACTGGGGTTACAGGAAGGGCGTGGATGGCCTTAAAGCACCATTGTAGAATGTCTACACTCAGCATGGATAGGACTTCTTCAGGGACACACAAACGGAGCCCCTCCCTTGTCCTTGCCTCCCTATACACATCTAGACCTTCCTTTAGGCCATGTGCAATTAGGGCAGAGCTGGATACATCTAGTCCCAAGGCATGGCTGAATACCCCAGCAAGGGTATTCTCTGAGCCTCCCTAGCCCTCTTTCTGTGAGGGATATCAACAGTTCAACAAGCCCAGTTGTGGTGACTTGTAGGCAGGTCCGGCTGAACTCACGCAGATGATGGCAGTTTGGCTTAGGGGACAATCCTGTACAAATTTCACATGCTAGCACACAAATGGGAATTAACGTAAACAGAACACTTAGCTGAAAGAAGTCTAAAATGCACAGCTGTTAGCTCTCCAGCCTCTGCTATTTGAATAGACACACTGGACACACTGACCTGTCCACTACAAACCCCAGTGGGACCTAGAGGCAAAAGCTTCGGGGATTCACTCCCTAAGTTGGGTCTTCTTCAGCCTGTCATCTCTGCACTGGATCCTTCGTGCATCAACTGCAGCTGGCCCTTTTGTTTCTTTTTCTCCCTGCCATTTAAAAATTTTTTTTCATATAGTATATTTGAAATCATATTCCTTCCCCTCCACAATGCATCCCAGATCATCCCCACCCATCTTGTCCATTCTCTAGCAAAACTAAAACCAAACCAAACCACCAACAACAACAAAGATCTAAACAGACAAATTAAAAAACAAACAAACAAAAATCCACATAGGTGGGGAGCAGTGACAGAGGCAGGGTGGATCTCTGTGACATCAGCCGGGTCTACAGAGGGAGTTCCAGGACAACCAGGCCACACAGAGAAACCGTCTCAGAAAAAACAACAACCACCTTTCACCAACAAAAACAAAAACCAACAGAGAAAAAAAAAAGAAAAGAAGAAAGAAAAAGGAGGAAGAAAGAAAGAAAGGAAGGAAGGAAGGGAGGGAGGAGAGTGAGAGGGAAAACCAGTAAGACAGAAAATACCAAACCAAAACAAAAAGCACACATAAAAAGCCACAAGTCTGTTTTGTGTTTGTCATCTACTGGGCATGGGACCTGCCCTGGAGTGTGCCCACATTCTTACTGTGTTTGAGACCTTTGTGACTAGAGTCACCCAGAGGCTTTATTTACGTTTGATATTGTCTCTGGTCAGCTTTGATGAATATCATTGTCCCTATTCAGTTAGTAGGGATTAGAGGAAACCCAGTTAACATCAACGGTTAAACTCAGAAGGAGACCATGGACACACCGAATGGTGACACACCAAATGGTGATCCCATTTAAAATCTCTCTGAGAAGTACACAGAAGATGAACTCAGTCCTTCAGTTCCTGGGTCCCACATGGAGGACAGAGACAATCAGCTCCTACAAAGTTGTCCTCTGATCTGTGAGCCTGTATACACACACACACACACACACACACACACACACGAATTTAACAATTTTTTAAAAGGAAGAATTAAACCATGCGAGACTTCCTGTTGTCTATCTGGAAAGGCTGGACTCTTAGGTTACCTAATACTACAATCTCCCTTGATTCTCGCTTCTGGCTACTCCTTGGAATCCAGAAGCTGATCCAATCAGGTCCAATGAACAGAACTGTCTTTAGAAACAGTGAATACTGGATTTCAAACTCTTTTTAGGTGTTCTAAATTGCCACTTGTTTGAGTGGCAGTTACAACTGCTACTTCACTTCAGCAGGAAGCATGAGGACGGGAGTTTCGTGTGTGGTGGTGTTGAGTGACAGAAGACAAGAAGCAGCCTACCTAAGTGTCTATGAGGAAAACGAAATGGTACAGAAAGGGGCTGACCCTTAAACACTAGGCCAGATGTGGGATCACAGGAATGTGACGTGCTGCTTAAGTGAACTCGTTCTACAGTCAGCCGCTACATTTGAATTGGTGAGCGCCCTAAAGCAAGGCAGTTCATTTCGGAGACCTCGGCTTTCCCATCGGTAAGTCAGGGAACCAGACATAACCACCCTGCCTGGGTTGCTGTGGAATCAGCCATGCCTGGATACAGGAAATGGAGAAAAAAGTGTGCCAGCCCTTCTTCCACCTGTGGAGGGAGAGAGACATCAACACTTTTCCAGGAAACCACAACCTGGTGGTGATGTGGTACGTCTCCAACCCAAATAAGACCAGTCAAGAAAAACACAATTCAATAATTATGAATATAAACTACACGCCTAGACTGGGCAGATTCACCACTACACTACTCTATTCCCCAGCTATGAGATCCCTTATAACTTGCGGTTTTTCCAGGCCACGTGCTTCTCCTCCATTGTCCTTCCACCTCCTGCTCCTCCATCGACTTCCTACTCCTTCGACTTCCTCTCATTCTCTCCTTCCCTAAGTCTTTTTCTCCACCTCCCTTCTACTACCCAATCACTGGCTCTAGCCTTTATTTTACAAATTTAATTGGACAGAAGGTTCACAAGAAGTCACCTGTGTACACAGAATCACTCCTCCTCTGCAGCCCCTTCCAGGAAAGTGGAACTAGCATCAAAATACAAGGCTGGGGCTATCCACAACACGGTGATATTGTCAAAGTTGCCATTTTTAGGGTTTGGGAAATTGGGAGTCATATAGTTACCTATAAAAAAAAAAAAAAAAAAAAAACACACCAGACTCTGGGTGGAACCTGGGTGCTGGGTGCTATGGCATTCACTTGTGTTTACTCTGGGGGTACCTTATATCTTTATGCCAGCCTGGTCTTTCCACTGTAGAGCTGACCTCAAAAACCTGCAGGAAGGGGAGGGGGATAAAAAAAAACCTGCAGGAAACAAGGCAGTGGGAGTGATTTGGAGCTGGGGGGGAGGGCTAAAAAATCTTTGCCCCCTTCCTTCCAAGAAAGTCTCTAATGGTGACCTGGAAAGTATCTTCTTTCTTTTCTTTTTTTTTTTTTTTTTTTTTTTTTTTTTTTTTGTTTCTGTTCCTGGTGTCTGGACAGTTTCTCTGTATAGTCGCTTGCAGTTTATCATAAAACTAAATCTGTAGACCAGGCAGAGAGAAATTTCTTTCATGCAAGTTTCATAACTGAAATGAACATGTTTTTAGAACAAGAGAGGAACCTTAAAGCAAGAGTTTTGCAGAGAGAGCACTAAATAATTTCTTTGCCGGCATTGGCATGCTCTCGGGACAAACGGAAATAAGAATTTTTCAACAAATACCAAATCACCACACTTCAGCTGGCCTAAGAGCAAAATTTGAGCCAGCATTATACAGGACTAAAGACATTTTAATACTCCGAGACACTATAGCTGCCTTGGGACGCCACGCGCACATAGGAGAAGTAAGAATTATTTCACAACTAACACCAAATTTCCAGACACAACTCACAGCAGCCTCTGAAAAAAAAAAAAAAAAAAAAAAAAAAAAAAAAAAAAAAAGAGAAACACATAACTCTATTATATTTATGGACTAGGATGAACAACCTGAAAATGAAATTAAGAGAAACAATGTTGTTAAAAATGATGTAAAGATAACAAAATAACTGAAATTGACAAAAGAAACCCAAAGCTTGAACATCGAAAATGATGAAGTGGGAGAGATAGCTCTGCAGGTAAAAGTGCTTGCTGCTCTTTCGGAGAATACAAATTCAGTTCCCAGCACCTGTATTGGGCAGTTCACAAGTGCAGATCCAGGGAACATGATGCCCTCTTCTGGGCGTTCCGTGGTGAAACCAGTTCTAGGGCCAGGGACTCTTAAGGCTTCTGCACCTTCCCTGGTCCCAAGTAGAGACCTGTGAGAATGGACTATATTTCAAAGGCATGCCCTCAGGTACAGCAATGCAAACTACTGATCTGAAAGTGACATGGGCTTGGTAGGCCCTCTAGTGTGAAGACAACAGCAATGCAGCAACAGCAGACTGGCGTCCAACCTGGAACTAGAGTGCCATCAACTGCAGAGGCTGCAGCAGTGACCACCACCTCAAAGAAAAAGCTTTCTATCCCTAGAAGGATAGAAATGGAGTCAGGTGACCAAGAAGAGAAATAAATATCAGCTCTTCTAACACACAGATGTCACTGGGTACCAGCAAACAAAACTTTAAAGAAATCATGACTTCATCTAATGGACATCTGAAACTGGCCACTAAGGAACTAATACTTGGAGTCTCAGATGGAATTTAAGAAAAGATTTATTTATTTTATGGATGTTTTGTCTTCATGTACATCTGCACACCAGAAAAGCCATCAGATCCCATAAGGCCTACAGTTATAGATGGTTGTGAGCCACTCATGTAAGTGCTGGGAATTGAACTCAGGACCTCTGGAGGAATAGTTAGTGTTCTTAAACTCTGAGCCATCTCTCCAGCCCCCTCAGATGGAGAATTTAAAGTAGCTATTTTAAGGAATCTCAATAAACTTCAAGAAAACACCAAGAAACAATTCTATTCTCTACCAATGCCGCAAACAGGGATAGAAGAAACTTTAAATCAATGAAGATCTTTGTACTAAAGAGGCGATGCTCACAATGAAGTTAAAAACCACGGCAGAAGCTATCTTTAGCTTCTATTTCCTCCTGTCAGGACAAAACAGCCTGGCAAAGCAACTTACTGGAGGAATATTTATTCTGTCTCAAGCTCAGGGTACAATGTATCATGTGAGGAAGTCAAGGGGCTTGAAGCAATTGGTCCCACTGCATCAACAGTCAGGAAGCAGAGAGAAACGGATGCCCACTGCTGTTTAGCTGATTTTCTCCATTTTATGCAGTCCAGGATCCTCTGGATGAGTCAAGCTATATGGTTTTCCACATCAGTTAAGACAATCAAGATAGTCCCTCATCAGCGCGACCAGGCACCGTTCCCCCTGTGATTCAAGATTCTAACAAGTTGACAGTTAACACTGACCATCACAAGAAAAAAGTGTCTGAAAAGAAAGGAAAAAAATTTTTAAAAAGGAAGACCAGGGAGCACAAAGATAAGCCTGTCTGGATTTGGAGAAGAGATGTGAGTATGTGAAATGGCCACACGGATATCACACCCAAAAATAATTCTTTAATTTGAAAGTAGAGTAAGGTCAAGGAAAGTCATTACTGAATGAGAATGGAGTTGATCAGCAAAAGGAATTACTATACATGTATGTGCGCCCAATAACAGAGCATAGGAACATACAGGTCAACTCTGATCAACAGGGGAGAGCTACAGTAGAAGATGCTAGTGTGAGATTGTATAACTCCATTTAGCAATGGACAGACCACCCAGGCAGAAAACCAACAAACGGCATCATTAAACTGTGTCCTAGTCAAGGGGGCAGATCTCCACAGAACATTACACCCGCAGCTGCCACAGACATGGTCTTCTTATCAGTGCTTGCTGCATCCTCCCAGATCATACGACAGACTGCCAAACAGGTCCCCGCACGGTGTTAGCTGAATGTCCTTTGCAACCACAATGCAACAAGGAAAGCTTTAAAAACCACAGGAACGTATGCCACGCATACAAGATGCACCTAGACCACCAACAGGTTAATGAAGGAAAAATAAGCATAAGATATCCCCAGACAGAACCATTAACACACCAATGCCTATAGGAGGCAGAGCCAACGGAGACAATAGGACGACCAGCGCCTCTGCCACATAAGCAATGCTTGAGCTCAGATAAATGACCATCTTGCATCTTAAGGACATGAAAAAATAAGAAAAAATCAGATCCAAAATCAGAAGGAAGATAATTATATAGGAGTGAAAATAAGTGAAACTGAAACAGTAATAAAAACAAAAACTAAACAAGCCCCAAAAGATCAACAAAAATCAAGTATTTTTTAAGATGCAAAGGAAACAAAGACCACAAGTAAAATCAGAGATAAACATGGAAACATTACAATTGATATCACAGAAACATAAAGGATCATTAAATGATTGTTTGCCAGCAAATTTGATAACCTAGAAGAAATTGACAAGTTCTTTGGACACCATATGTTTGCCATAATTGAAATTGAATCAATTCTTTCTTTCTTTCTTTTCTTTCTTTCTTTCTTTCTTTCTTTCTTTCTTTCTTTCTTTCTTTCTTTTTTCTTTTTTCTTTTTTGAGACAATCTCTCTACATAGCTCTGGCTGTTTTGGAACACACTATGTAAACCGACTGGCTTGAACTCAGAGATCCACTGCCTCTGCCCTCTCTCCCAAAGTGCTGGAGTTAAAGGCATGCACAGCCACAACTGAATCATGAAGAAACAGAAAACTAGGACAGGCAGACCAACTACGATTAAACAAGATTGAATAAACATTAGATAATAAAAATGTCCCTCTATTAAATAAACCTAGAACTACATGATATCTGTTGTTGGTCTTTTTGTGACATGACCGTGAGTGCCTGACATGGGATATGTATAAAGGAGAAGTTCACTTAGCTCTCGCTTCTGAAGGCTCAGTTCTGAAATGGCATAGTGCAGCTGTATGCTGAGGGTTTGTCCTTCTGCTGCATCACCTCATGACACAGCAACTACGGAAGCATGTGTGGACAGAAGCAATTGAAGCATCTCCAACCTGGAGCAGAGGGTGAGGGGCAAGAGGGGCAAAGCGTGTCTCTGTTCTGTCCTCTCATGAGACCTATCGGAAGGGGTCCTATGGTCTTTACGTGAGGCCCGAACAACTGGAGTGTGGGGACTATCTCAAAAGCTGTTGCCTGGAGGTGGGATATGTTCTTCTAGCTGAGATGCCTTGTCTGGCCTCAGTGGGAGAGGATGTGCCTAGCTCCACAGAGACTTGATGTACCAGGGTGGGGGGATACCCAGGAGGGCTCCCACTTGCTCAGAGTAGAAGAGAATGGGGATGGGGGAAGGATTGTGGGAGGGGCTGACCAGGAGTGGGGCAGTGAGTGGGATCTAAAGTGAATAAGTTTAAAAAAAAAAAAAAAAAAGCAGGGTCCTATGAAAAAATCCCCGAATTACTCAAGGGCCTATCTTGGGGCCACCTCCCAGAGGTTCCATGAACTCTTGATAGAATAACCCAAAAGACCAAGCCTTCAGCACCTAAACAACAGCAGCTTTACTGATGAATTCTACAAATATTTTCAAAATTTATACCCATTCTTCATTTGGTTAAAAAAAAAAAAAAACAATGACTAATGGGGCATGATGGTGCACACCTTTGATCCCAGCACATGTGAGACAGAGGCAGGCAGATCTCTGTGTGTCTGAGGCCAGCCTGGTCTACACAAGTAAGCTCCAGGTCAGCCAGGGCTATGTAGTAAGACCCTGCCTAAAATTAAAAGGGGTAGTGATAGGGGGAGGAGGAGGGGAGAGGGGAAGAGGAGATGATGATGAGGAAGGACAAGGAGGAGGAAGAAGGAGGAAGGAGAGGAAGAGAGGAGGAGGAAGAGAGGAAGGAGGAGGAAGAAAAGGAAGACAAGGAGGACAAGAAAGGAGGAGGCAAAAAGGAGGAGGAAAGAGGATGAAAAAGGAAGAGAGGAGGGAAGGAGGAGAAAAATGTTTCCAAACTCATTTTATGAGGCCATCATTATCTTTTTTTTTTATTAAGATTTATTTTTATTGCCGGCGTGGTGGCGCACGCCTTTAATCCCAGCACTTGGGAGGCAGAGGCAGGCGGATTTCTGAGACTTTTTTTTATTACTTTTAATTTTATATATGTGGTGTAGAGAGCAGAGGCATTGGGTCCCCTTGGAGCTGGAATTACAGGTGATGTGGGTGCTGGGTATAAACTCAGTTGTCTTTGTAAGAACAGCACATTTCCGTTTAACCACTAGCCATTTCTCTAATCCAGGCTAGCACTGTCTTAGCCAAAGACCGCTACAGACCAGAATTCCTAATGAACACAGATGCAAAACTCTCCAACAAATACTAACAAGAAAAGTTCAGCAGAATCTTGGAAATATTATCCACTCCAATCCCATGGGATCATCCCAAGAGGGAAGGAAGGCTTAACATGATCAACCAGGAAATGTGATCAATTAGCTGTCCTGGTTAGAGTTACTATTACTAGGATAAAACACCGTGACCGAAACAACCTGGGGAGGAAAGGGTGTATTTGGCTTATGCTTCCACATCCTTGTCCATCACTGAAGGCAGTCAGGACAGGAACCAAGCAGGGCAAGAATCTGAGGCAGAAGCTGATGCAGAAGGCATGGATGATTTGCTTGTCATGGCTTGCTCAGCCTGCTTTCTTATAGAACCCAGGATCACTGGCTCAGGGGTGGCATCGCAAACAAAGGCTGGGTCCTCTCCCACCAATTGCTAATTAAGAAATGACCAACAGCTGGGCCTAAGGGGGCATTTTTTAAAATCGAGCTTCCCTTCTTTCAGATGACCTAGCTTGTATCAAGTTGACATAAAAACAGGCCAGAACACACCCCAATACAATGAAGCACAGACCCATCTGACCACTCCAACAGAAAGAGTTCTTTTTTATTTTGTTTTTTCAAGAAGGGTTTCTCTGTGTAGCCCTGGCTGTCCTGGAACTCACTCTGTAGACCAGGCTGGCCTCGACTCGAATCCGATGCTCTATCTCAGTGCTGAGATTAAGCTGCTCCCACTGACTGCAGCAGAAGAGTTCTTGATAATTCAGATCTCTTCATGATAAAAGGCCAGAAACAACAAGCATAGTTAGCATCATCCTGAATGCGGAGGAAATGGAAACCTTCATCTTTAGGTTATCGACCATGACAAGGGTGCCAACTTATGCCACTTTTATTCTACACACTCCTGGGAATCCTGGTCAGCAACAAGGCCACAGAAAATAAATAAATAAATAAATAAATAAATAAATAGCATCAGAATTGAAAGCATAAAGGGAAATCATTAGTACTTGAAGATACCATGGTGAATTCATCAAAGAGACAGGTCAAAAATCAACATAAAATCAGTAGCACAGCAATATGCCAATAGTTGAGTAAATAAAAAAAATAAAAAGCAATGAAAAATTAAAAAAAGCAATGCTGTTTGTGTGTGTGTGTTTGTGTGTGTGGTGTGTGGTGGAGAAGAGAGAGAGAGAGAGAAGAGAGGAGAGAGAGGAAGGAGGAGGAGGAGGAGGAAGAGGAGGAGGAGAGATAGACAGACAGACACGGAAGAGAGATACAGACCTGGAAATAAAAACCAAAGAGAAAACTGAATAAAAGTAATTGACAGGACATAAAGAAATAACATACCACACGTGGGATCAGATAAGTCAGTATTGTTAAGATATCCACGCCACCTGAGGATCTACAGAGTTTCAGTAATCCCTATTAAAATAACAACAGTGCTCTCCACAGAACTGAGAAACACAGTCCACAACATGCGAGTAAGAGTTAAATCAACCCTGATCGAAGTGAGAGGCATTAGACCATTGATTTGCAAACCCACGGAAGCATCAGATGCATCTCTGCTCGGGAGCCTACAGCTGTGGCTCTTCCCTTCAGTCTGTGATATACTTAGAGTTGATTTTACACATGGTGAGAGACGGGGATCTAGGTTCAACTCTTTGCATGTGGACATCCAGCTTCCCCAGCATCATTTACTGACCAGACAGGTCTTTCTGTCCATGACTCTTCGGTGCTATTCCTTGAGCCTGTGGCAGCATGCTACACTGTGATAGGATGTGTGGTGTCGAAGGTCATTTCAGGTACAAAAGGATGAAATAGGAAAGGGACAGGATCTGAAAATTTACATCAATGACATTTCCCCGCAACCAGAAAATCTCCTAATGGACTCCATTTCTTAAAGTTCTACCACCTCCTTAGAGCACCATGGGCTGGGAACTTAGCCTTAACACATGGGCCTCTGGGGAAGTTCAGCCAAGCCAGAGCTTTGTCAAAGATCAGCTGACTGCTCTGTGTCACTTTGCATTTATTTCTCTTTATTTCTGTTGTCATTGAGTTTGCTAGTGTCATGCTGATTTGGTTACAATGTGTCTTTCCAGTCTGCTTTGAGAAAGTATTCTCACACCGTACATCTGATACAGTACTATTACCTGGAACAAAGAAGGACTTACATGACATTGTAGCAAACAGTCTAACTGAATGACAGGCAATAGATTTAAACCAGCATTTCTCAAAAGAATACACAAAATGCCAAGAAAAATATAGGAAAAAAATGCACAACTTCAGTAATCATTGGGGAAGTGAAAACCAAAATCACAATAGAATATCACCTCCCCCCAGTTTCCTACTTACCTAGGAATATCATGAATTTTGGTCTTTTCACATCCCCTCCCTATCATCCTCTCTCATTCCCTTTATCCCCCTTAATCCCCTTCCTACTCCTCAGAGCCCTCCTTCTTCCCAAATCCTCCCTCTACTTCACACCTATATTTTGTTTTCGAGACCCACTGAGTTTAATTAGAGTTGCCTGCATGAGCAATTCCCTCCAAATTAATACACTGATTCAATTTAATCCCTATCAATAAAACCCAAAAGGTCTTATAGTGGCAAGTAATAAATGACTTTTAAATCTATATGAAAATGTAAAACAAAGCTAGACTCAGTGGCACTGGCCTGTAATCCTAGCTAAGTAAGAAGCTGAGGTAGGATCATCCCAAGTTCAAGGCCTGCCTGAGCCACAGGAGGAGTTCAAGGCCAGTCCAGACAACTCTGTAGCCTCCGCTCTCAAGATAACAAGCAAAAGGAAGACTGGGGATATTAGCCAAGGGAAGAGCATTTGCCTAGCATGTGTGAGGACTTGGTTTAATTCACAGTGGGTGGGGGCTGGGAGAGGCAAGGCATAGCAAAGGACTTAGACCAGCCCAAGCAGGTTTAAAAAAAAAAAAGTCCCTGTGTTTATTTGCAAACCTCCTGTAAGACTCTGCAGTCAAGACAGACTGATAACTCAGTAGGGCAGAGTTAACAGTCCAGAATAAACTGTTCAATTTGTAGTCAAAATATCCCTGCTTCTACCCTGTGTGCTAGGGATCAAACTTAGGGCTTCATACAAGCTGGGCAAGAGCTCTACCTCAGCTACCCTCAGTCCTAATAGAGAGATTGGGAACTGAGTTGCCATGGTAACTGAATAAGCTAAGGTAGCTAACTAGATAAGGTATCTTTCAATAGTCTGGTAAGGTATTTTTCAATAGACAACTGAAAGCACACATGCAAAAAAGAAAACAAACCCTTGCTTCACTTGGTCAACAAAAATTAATCTAAAATGCATCAAAGACTAACGTGTAAAATTGAGAACTTCTTAAGGAAAATGCAGAGGGAAATCCCAGTTGCCTTGGATTAGGCAAAGATTAAATGAATATGGACTCCATCAAAGGGCAATCTTAAAAATTAGAGCATAGACAGTTGAAATAAATTCACAGGCCAGAAGAAAAATATTTGCAAGTTTTGGGTCTTCTATAAACAGTATCCATGATAAGAAGAGCCTTTACAAAACAGTAATAAGATCTTTTAACAACCCACTTAAAAGCCAGTGGTGGTGATCACACATTTGATCCTAGTACTCAGGAGGCAGAGGCAGGAGGATCTCTGTGAGTTTGAGGCTAGCCTGGTCTACAGAGCTACACAGATAAGCCCTGTCTCTAAAACAAAAACCAGACCAAAACAATACCCCAAGACAAAAAAAAAAAAATCAATAAACAAAAAACCCAAAACTCATTTAAAAAGTGGACACACATTTGAGCAGACATTTCACCAAAGATTCTTAAGCAACTCATAAACAGCTGAAGAGCACCATCTCTTAGTTACCAGGGAACTGTAATGGAATGACAAGGTTTCACCATAGTGACATAAAGGTTGTGGAAGACTCTCAATTGTAGGTGGAAATGTGTATGGCTACCTGGGAAAACAATTTGGGTTTCTCCATGCAGCTCAGGTTAGCTTTGAACCCATGAACCTTTTGTTTCAGCATCCTAAGTCCTAGTACCTACAGGCGTGCAATACCAAATCCAGTTTATAGTATCTTGAAAGGTTACTAATAATGCAAGCTTTAAAATACATCAAACATTGAGAAAGTTAAATGTTACTATTCAATCTAACATTCTCACTTCTAGAAATGAGAAATGAAAATAATTTCCCACACAATTATTTATACAGAAATGTGCAAAGTCATGTTAGACATAGCGGAGCAAACTCGCCAGCAAAGCAAACATCCACCAGACAGTGAATAGAAAACAAGACAGGATGCATCTGCAGAATGGAACAATACTAAGCAATTAAAAAAAAAAAAACTTCTGGGGCATACCAACAAACAAAACTCAGAAACAGGTTAGGTAAGAGAAGCTTGACACTAAAATTATTTAGTGCATGATTCCATGGATATGAGCTATCTACAGAGCCAGAAAACTTCATGGCAGGCTTACTGGAAGAGGAGATTAATTGCAAACATTTAAGTGACAACCTTTGTAATAAACTGTTTTAGTATTAGACCATGGTGTAGCATGCACAAAGGTAAAACTTCACTAGAAATTGCTGCTGTGCTCTCATATGAATGGATTTTATATGTCTGCTATGCCTCAATACACTGTCAAGGATTGTTACAGTTGTTGGAGAAGAAAATACACTGATTTTAATCCCCCATCACATCTGGCTTCTTTTTTTTTTTTTTTTTAAATTATCTATTTATTTTATATATGGAGGCTACTGTCAACTGTCTTCAGAGCACCAGAAGAGAACATCAGATCCTATTACAAATGGTTATGTGGTTGCTGGGAATTGAACTCAGGTCCTACTAGGAAGAGCAGTCAGGGCTCTTAACCGCTGAGCCATCTCTCCAGCCACCCACAATCGGCTTCTTAATCAACCTAAAGCTTACTCTCTCCTGTAAACACACTGGCACAGGAATCATTTAATTCATTTCCTTCATAAAACAAAACCAAATGTCTTTGTTCTCCACATCATATACTAGGTTGTGAACCATTTTGCACATTATTTGGCTTTTCCTTTCTGCAAGATCTCAAATCTCTTTTTCTTTAAATTCTTTTGTTTGTATGTTTATTTTGTGTGGTATGCCATATGTGTGTCTGTACCCCACGGAGGCCAGAAGAGGGCATTGGATCCCCTGGAGCTATAGGTGGTTATGAGGCTCTAGGGGTGGATGCTGGGAATTGAACTCTGGTTCTGGAAAGAGCAGAAAGCAATCCACTCTCTTTCAAGGTCCCAGTGAAGGGCAGCCTTTATAGTTTTCAGCTGGAAAGTTTTTATTGAATGTTTATTATTTGTCAGGTGCCAACACCTATAACACAGTTATAATCTAGTCCGTTTAGTAATTTTCTTCCCTTATTAAATAGATCATGAATATTATATTAATCTAAAGACAGCAAACTTTTGTTGCCATATCCTTGCTTTTGGAAGATAGCGTAGTTATAGTTACCATTACTGTGGTTAAAACACCACAACCAAAGCAACCTGGGGAGGAAAGGGTGAATTTGACTTATGCTTCCATATCCACAGCCCACCACTGAAGGAAGTCAGGGCAGGAACTCAAGCAAGGCACAAACTGAGTCAGGAGCTGATGCAGAGGCGGTGTTACCGGCTTGCTTGGCAAGTTTTATTCAGCCTTCTTTCTTATGGAATCCAGGATCTCCAGCCCAGGAGTGGCACCACCACATTGGGCAGGGCCATTCCCCATCAACCACTAGAAAAATGCCCTACAAGCTTGTTTACAATCAGACCTCCCTCCTCTCTGATTAGCCTAGCTTGTGTCAAGTTGACATAAAACTAGTTAACGCAGCAGACATCACCAATCAATCTCAGCATTTACTTTTTTTTCCAGGAACCTGGAAACCATCTGAAGGCACTGAGCTGGGAACTCACACTGATTACAATGAAGCCGAGCTTCTTGCTTCTGCTGGAGACAACCATTGCATTAACTTTACATTCAAATTTTGACGCCTAAAATATTTGAAGCTGGGCATGGTGCCACCCTGTCTTTAATCCCACACTTGGAAGGCAGAGGCAGTGCATCTCGGCAAGTTCAAGGCCAGATTGGACTACATAGTGTATTCCAGGCCAACCACAGCTACACAGTGAGACCCTGTCTCCAAACATTTTTTATTTTTACTCTTTTGCTCACATACTACTCAAAAAGTCAGGTACTACACTCATTAATTCATGTTTAATTGATTTTTGTGTATTAATCAACTTATGCCATGCAACAGGATCTTGCTAAGTTTCCCAGGCTGGCTTTGAACTTGCTATGCAGCCCAGGATGGCCCTAAATTTATGATTCTCCTGGCTCAACCTCTTAAGTGCTAGCATTCCCATGTTCACCTTGTATATTTAATTTTTAAATAGTTATAATTAAAATGCTGTGATTTTTATTTCAGTTGGCATTTTTCAAAATTTATAATGTAACTGTAGAATTTCCGGGGAAAAAGAATTATTCCACTGACCAACTGTACTGTAATCAATGTGTATGTAATCGACACACGTTAATTGACACATAGAATTCCCTACACATCCCTGGTATGTATGCTGATATACTCACCAAGCTGTGTGCCCACCACTACACTCCCTGACCACCTCATCTCTTTATTTTAAGTTTGTTCCTTTAAATAATCCTGTTTGGATTGTTGGGACTCAGTTGCAGGCGCACTCACTAACTCAGCTCTAAACACAGTACAGAACTGTAAAACCAACCATAACGGACCTCCACCTCAGGCAGCAAATCCGCCTGTCCAGCCAGCTTCACCGCCAAAAGAGAAGCTAAGCCCCAGTTGGCAAAGCCCATTCCTCTTTTTTTTTTCCCCTACAAGTTATAAGCCCTAGAATCTGACTAAGATCTGTATGAAGCTTCTTGACCAAGAATCTCAGCATTTCCGTTCACTCATCTCCCACTTTTGAAAGATCAGGACAAAAATCTGTGTCTTCTCTTCCTTGTAAGTAGAGAGTTGTTTAATTTACTGATCCATAGTTCCTGCCACATGATGTTATATATGTGTGTGTGTTGTATGTTGTATTATATATATATATATATGTGTGATATATATATATATGTGTGTGTGTGTGTGTGTGTGTGTGTGTTGTCTGTGTGTGTCTGTGTCTGTGTATCTGTATCTACACACACACACACACACACACACACACACACTCTTGTTTGTTGAATGAATAACTAAGTACCTTCCACAAAGACTTCTGGTCATGATGTCATACTGCTCTTCCTAACTATTCTGGTAATACCTGTTCACTGCTGATTTCTGCCTGTCCATCAGCCTTAGCTTAAATGCAACTTCCTTTCATGTCCTTTTAATTCCCTCCGCTGAGCTAGGTGTTCCTTCTACACTAAAGAGCTACCGGAAGGAAGTTTCAATATTCATTTCTGGATTCACCTAATTCCCAAGCTCGGCGACCAGTAAACATCATGCAGTATTTGTAATGAATAAATAAATGAAGAAAACTGGAAAGGTAGTTTGTCTCTGCCAAAAGAAGAAATGCATCCAGTCTACCAGGTGTACTGGGTATGTGTTCACCTGTCTTGGATCTTTTTAAATTAACTGTATTGAGATGTAATTTACATAGTATAAAATTCACTCATTAGGATCTTACTAATGCATTCTTGCCTCTCACACTTGGTAGGTGAAGGTCATTTTTTTTTTTTTTTTCTGATGGTGAAACTGGGAAGAAAATCGAAGTAGCACATTGTTGACTCTAAAACAGAAAATGGACCCTTCCAACCTTATTTATTAGGACTTGTTTTCCTGACTCATTTTCCAGCTGTGGCATCAAGCAAAATAACATCTCTGAGCCCCGGATCTTGGTGTATAAAATTTCGCTAATGCAATATTGGACCCTGTCAGGGTGAAATAAGACGGCCTGGGAAAAGGATCCAACCAGAGAGGCAGCGCTATAAAAACAACGTTGGTTCCCCCCATCCTATGCCCTGCTAACCTCGGGCTTGCAAACAACATGTCTGATTTTCACCATTTGTTCTAAGCATATTTTTGAAAATACCCAACCTGTCTGTATCCTTAGCCATCTCATTCTGTCAGATCTGGTCCCTCCTTCTACTCATCCTTCAGCACAAGCTTTTGCCTTCCATCTCTTGAATGTGCCTGTTAGAACGTCCCCGCCCCCATCACTGGAGAACCATGATCTCTCCTCAGTTGCTTATTCCCTTTCTTCTGTGCCGCAAGTATTGTGGACCAAAATCTTATCATCCTAAACCTCTGCTCTTTGAAAAAGGATTTCCCCATTTTTTTAAAAAAATGCCTTTTCCTTTAAGCCTCTAGTCTCAAATCACCTATCTTTTCTTTGATCTGTTTCTAAAGTCCCTGGGCGCCTGTATTCTATATGTCTTGTATTGCAGTCACTGTAGGTACCGCTTCCCAGCGAACCACCGGTTCTTCCCCTAGAGTCACATTACATCAGCTTCACTAATGCACTACATATCAGATGTTTTATTCTAGGCAGTCCATTAAAAACCGAGCCTGGACACAGGTTCAATTTAACATGGAGGACAGATTGTCTAAGGTTAAGTGCAAACTGTTCCGAGATGTGGGGGAGGAGGACCGACAAATATTTATATTCATATTAAACATACATATATACCTGTTGATTTTGTGCTTTTTCTCAATGTTTCAGAGACCCTCGGGCTTTCGAGTGATTGAGACGATAAAGGAGGGTTTCCAGAAATTTCACCCCAAATTAAAAGCTCCATCAAAAAGGCTGCTCCATGCGTTCAAGGAACACCCACCAACAAAACCCATCTCCTCAACCACCAGATTAGCTCACCGGCGAGTGAGACTGCAAGGTTTGGGGGCTCGGCTGTACCATTCTGTGCGGTGCATGGGGGGGTTTGAGCCCTCTTGGCCTTCCTCCTCCGCTTGCTTCTGCTCCTGCCTCCCCTGCTCAGGTTTTCCCAGTGAGTGAGGCCGGCGCTTTATAGCAGCAGCCTGGGCGGTTCCATCCGCTGTTTTTCGGCTCCTCTGGATTGTGTTTGCCAGTGCGATCCGCGAAGATGCAGCTGAAACCGATGGAGATTAACCCCGAGGTAAGCATAGCTGCTGGCTGGGTCGCTTTGGGAGAAAAAGGCTGGCCCTTAGCTACAGCTAAGTAGCTGAATCAGGTAATTTTATTAACACTTTCCTCTTTGCTTTTTCTTTTTAGATGCTGAACAAAGTGAGTGGCGTGGCGCGCAGTCTCTGTCCCTTTCCCCCGGGAGCATCGTTGGAGACGCCCAGCCGGCCGCGCCCTGTGCAATGGAGGTGGCTGGGCTAGGGCGCCCAGCTGGGTGTCGTCTCTGTCCTGAGTTATTTAGGGGTGTTAGGGTGACCGAGAGATCGGTCACGGGGAGGTGGCAGAGGATGGACCCAGACGGAACGAGGCGGGGAACAGCTCTCGAGGGCGTGGCGACGGCTAGCAGACTCTAGTCCGAGGGCTTCGCGCGAGCCACGTGTGGGCTGAGCTTTGTGCTGTGTCACTGCGCGGCACGGAGGGTGGGACGGCGCGGAGGCTCCTCCCAGACTCGGGTGGGGACCCGTGTGTGTGTGTGTGTGTGTGTTTGGTGGGGGGCTGGGGAGTGGGAGGGCGGCACGAGGGATGCTCGTGCTGACCCCGCCCCCTAGCAGGTGCCCATCATTTGTCTGGCTTTTCCGGTCTGGCTGCCCTGTCTTTTCCTTGCAGGTGTTGGCCAAGCTGGGGGTCGCAGGCCAGTGGCGATTCGCCGACGTGCTTGGGCTGGAGGAGGAGACTCTGGGCTCAGTGCCATCCCCTGCCTGCGCCCTGCTGCTGCTGTTTCCCCTACGGCCCAGGTAGGGGAGAGAGGTCTGTGATAGACCGGTCTCAGTGGTTGCACAGTGCTGTGGAATAAGTTCCTACCTCATGCTGTCCCCTTTTCCTGTAGGGTAGGGGATAAGGCCACCTCTTAGGGTGGGAGGTGCCTGCATTTTCATAACCTATTCATTGGGGCTGTCAATTGTAATGGCCGTTATTACTGCCTCCATTTGGAGAAGGAGCCCATTGATTCCAAGTCTTTTTTTTTTTTTTTTTTTTTTTTTAATCCAGAAAGAAACTCCAACTAGCTTGCTTGCTTATTTATTTATTTATTAATTTATGAGCCTTGCTTCCACTTGCGGATGGCTGTTTGTTTCCTTTTAAGGGCTGTGAGTGGGCCAGGTCCCTGTTTGGTGCTCAGGTCCTGCCCATGCTGTAAACTGACGAGGGTCTGGCTTGCTTAAGTCAAAAGGGTTCTCTTAATCTGCCACCTCCATCTATCTGCCTTTCTGGTAGATTCTCCACTCCCCTCCCCCTCCCAGCAGGCACACTGTTGAACTTCCTTCTAGAAAGCTGAATCACTGGTGCTCAGAGCCGCCGCCGTCTCTACGTCTCTGACCTTGTGACTGGATGAGCTGGACTCCCCTAGCACAGTACTGGGAGATACTTTCATTTTCTGAAACAGTCTTCCGTCTTCCACTGTGCAGGGATGCACGCACAGTCAGATAAAGACAAAACAGTGGGGTATGCGTTGTCTTGCAGGGTGTGGAGTCCCAGTAAATCATGGCCTCATCTGTCTCCTGTGGGCCCTGAGCTGCCTAATGATTTAAGAGGGGATGAGATTGTAAAACTTGGAGGCATTCGCATCTCTGCGGTGACTCCGAATGGGATGAGGTTAATTAGATACCGTCCTAAGGGCAGGTGCTCTAGAAGCATCCTTAACGGAACTAAGCTGTACCGGAAGTTCTAGGCCTTCCTCCTCCCAGCAAATGTCTCTGGTGAGTTCAAACATGTAGTTTGGACGATCTCAGCGACATGTCTTATAGTCGGAGCTTTTATTGCTACCACTCCATGTCCGATTGAACCAAAGGGCTCTCCTCCCACTGTGGCAGTTTCTGGAGCTGCTCTCTAGGGGAACCATGATGACTTGGAGGTTTTAAGCAGAGTGCAGGCAAGGCCTCTGGGTGGCAGTGTTGAGCCCGATTGCTTGGAACTGCTCACCGGTCTCGTTTTTTTTTGCAGGCTTCAGCTGATCTTTTTAGAGAACATTCTAATTGGGCTACTGTTTTGTCCTTTAGCTGCCGTCTAATCTGCCCCATATGTTGAGTACTTATTCTCTCTATATAATGGGAAAACATTGAAGAATTTTTTAATGGAAAATGAAGCTTATAGTTTGACTCTAGCATCTCATCCTTATTAAGGTTATGTTGGGAAATCCTAAATGAACTCTTAATTCACTTCGTGATGATGAGATCCAGGAATTCTGCTTATGCAGGAGCTCAGTGGTAGTCTGTTTTACAGTGATAGCTGATTAGCATTAAGAGGTGTGAAAACCCTTAACAGTAAACGGAAGCAAGGACACCTGAGTTTCAGTTCACCTTGTGGGACCGTTGTCGTCTTCTATACATTTCCAAGTACAGTAAACACAAGGCTGCTAGAATCGGAAGGGAGCTGGCCAATGTGCTGTGTGAATTCTGCTGGCTGTGGGCAATAGGCGTTTCCATGACAGTAGCACTTGGCTTTTGATTGACAAGCCCTAACTTCTCAGTCTTCCAAATTCACTAGTGAGAGGAATGGACAGTCTCCTGAGTCACTGTACTAGACTCCGCAATGCCTGGAGGAAATCTCCTGTTCATATAGCAGCCTTCCCAGATAATTGCTAATCTGTCTTCCAGTTAGAACGTCCCCTGTATTGCTGCCAAGGATAAACTAGTACCCTGTCTTTTACAAGATGAAAGTTGGGGTTTTTTTTGTTTAGTTGTTTTTGTTTGTTTTATTTAAATCATAGTCCAATCCTTGTACCAGTTGGCTTTACTTTTCTAAAACAAACCAGGAAGCAAAGTTCTTGCATCTGCTTGCCCCTTCCAAACAGTTAAACCTTGTTGAAAGACATTGACTTGCACCCAAATGGAACAGTTAAAGAATAGTGAACCAGATACCAGCTGGTGTTAACACTGGGTATTGAGCAAAGCTTGATTAGAAGCCTGTATAAAATACAGTCCTTATTCTCACTGAAGGGAGAAAACCCTGAGTGGAGAGATCTGTTTGCAGATTTCAGGATACCCCGCCTCCAGCTAAAGGTTGACCGTGGTGTCTAGACAACGCTGGGCAGCATCCAAGGCAGTGCCTGCACTGCAGCATGGGGTGGAGCCCGTGGCCTGCTTGGGTGTGGGAGACAGACTGTTTTCTGGGCATTCATCAGCATCTAGAACCATGGTGCTTGCTCATGGTCACACATCCTGCTTGTGTCTCTTTAGAACTGGCTGGGCTGCCGGCTGCTTGCTTTGAATTTTCATTTTGAGTTGAAAAACAAATTTTCTCCCTATTCACAGCATGAAAACTTCAGGAAAAAACAAATCGAGGAACTGAAGGGACAAGAAGTTAGCCCTAAAGTTTACTTCATGAAGCAGACCATCGGAAACTCCTGTGGTACCATTGGGCTGATCCATGCAGTGGCCAATAACCAAGACAAGCTGGAATTTGGTACTTGTTGGCTTAATGATTTGGTCATATGTTAATTTTTTTAAACAATTAGTGGGTACATGCCATGGCATGCCTATGGAGGGTTAGAGTACACCTCTGTGGGGTCCTCTCCTTTTTGATAGAGGTTTGGGGGGAACCCACTTGTTTAGGTTTGGGGGGACCACTCACATCTAAGTCACCTGCTATTTAAACTTGAAACATGGGGTTTAAAGAGTGCAGTTTTACATTGACCATTTAATTCAGCAATATATATAAACACATGCACTCAGGTGGGACAGGATGGACTCTCAGTCTGTGACTCTGTAATTTTGGCTAGCCTGGCTGTCCTTGAACTGAAGGCAATCCTCTTGGCTCAGCTTCTTACTGGGACTTAGAGGTTGTGCTTATCTTTATGTTGTTTGAAGCCTGTTAAATCACATCCACCACTTATCCAGATATAGTACCCGAAGGGAGTTCTGCTGTTTGTTTTGAGGGACACTAATTCTCTAAGAAGAGTTGGCCCCTGTTTTTCTTTTCTTTTCTTTTTTTTTTTTTTTTTTTTTTTTAGTTTTATGGGGCTTAGGTGAAAGAAAAGGAATACTTGAAGACCAGCTAATGTAAAGATTCTCATATATATATTTTAATGCTAAAAATTCTATGGAATTAATGGTGACATCCAGAAAATCGGATCCTGTCTCCAGTGGTTCTATGTCTCATAATTGATAGAAGGACCAGATGAGTTGTAAGCTGCTGACACAGAAAGGCATAGCAGCAGGCTGAAGCCCTAAAGGGGGCCTCATACCCACTCCTCCGATGGAAGCTGAATGGGATGTGGGAGAAAGGTCTGAGCCCTTACACCTGTGAAAGGCACAGGAGTCAGCAAGGAAGGTTACACTCACATAGCAGTTATGTGCGATTCAGACCAAGAATGAGCAAAGTTTTTTTTTAAATGCCAAGAGTAAACCTTTTAGGCTTGGAGAGCTCTGTGGCTCTGACTTTGTAGCTGAAAACTGGCCATAGCTATGCTGGAAGCCCAGGGGTATTTAATAAAAATTTTATCTGTAGAAAGAAATAATAATAATTTGCCGTCTTCTGATCTTGAATGGCTGCAAATAGCTACAGATTGAGTATCCTGGCACCGGTACTCCTGCAGGTCAAATGCAGTCCCAGCTCCTCAGGACAATGAGACAGGATCATTTGAGCTTTGGCAAGGCCATGGAGGAACTTGTTCTAAGAAACATCTAGCTCAGTTGTAGAGTATTTGTCTTAACAGTACAAGGCCCTGGGGTTGATCACGCAGTGTACACACACACACACACACACAAACATATACCACACACATGTATATACAAAATTATTTTCACTTAGATGCTTATAAAGTACACAAGGCTACTTCTTAAGTTAAAATGCTTGTTTTTAAGCACCTAGGTCTTAGTTCTTTTTCAAGTGTAGATGTGGTGGAGCTGCATTAGAACGTCGTATTGGACCTTTCCTTCTGTGAGGCCTTGTGGTCCTGGGATCAGGGTGATGGACTGTTAGAACCATGGTAGAGCCAGGGTTCAAAAGTCAATTCGATTCAGTCCTTCTCCTGGAGTTAAGAGGATCCCCATCAGTTTTAGGTTTTGATTTTCTTTCTTCTCAGTGTCGAGGATCAAGTCCAGGGCTAGACAAGTACTCTACTATGGAACCTGCCCTCAGCCTTCCAGATTTTGAAATGATGCCCAGTAACTGAATTCGTTACATCTAGAGCTGACAGTTCACACAGAGGTCATCTGAAATTAGTTGTCTTTATGATAGCTGGCTCTCCTGCCTCCCCACACTTAACCACCATTGAGCAGGGGCAGTGTCTAGCCCAAAGGCAGCTGGCATTGGGCTCTAAGGTTTTCATTTCCGTCTGAGACCTTTCTGCTAATGGCATGTGTGTTCCATTCGCCTCTCTGAAATAAAAACCTGGATTCGGGAACTGTTACTAGATTAGAATGTTATTGTGGCACCATATATTATAGTAGATGTTGTGCTGGGTAGGTGGTGGCGCACGCCTTCAATCCCCACACTCAGGAGGCAGAGGCAGTCAGATCTCTGAGTTCAAGGCCAACCTGATCTACAGAGTAAGTTCCAGGACAGCCAGGCCACGCAGAGAAATCCTGTCTTTAAAAAAAAAAAGTTGCATTGAGTTAGGAAGTGGTAGAGTCAGCCACAGACACAGTAGGCTCCCACAAGTACGTGATTTAACTATGTAGGTGCTATAAGGAAGTGATGAGATTTGAGAAGTGAGTAGGACAAGAATTGGGCTGTCAAGGTCCCCGTGTATGCTGAGGAGTGGACCAGTCTGTCTGGTCTGATTGCAGCAACAGGGAGTGGTTGGGAAGCTTGCCTTTGGAAAGGGACCTGAACCGCACCCCAATCCCTGGAGGCTGCCTCTAGAGTGAGGTTCATAGGACCAGCTGTGCAAAGGTCTACGTGGGCAGTCCGTGTGCGCCCGCTCACACCGTTTAACCTGTGCTGATGCGTAGTTTTCTTCTTTCAAAGAGGATGGATCCGTCCTGAAACAGTTTCTGTCTGAAACGGAGAAGATGTCCCCTGAAGATAGAGCCAAGTGTTTCGAGAAGAACGAGGTAGAACGTGCTTCTATGGCAACGCTTTTTTTAAAAAAAAAAAAAAAAGAGACTCTGGATGACTGTGTGCTAATGGCTTCCTCTCTTCTGCAGGCCATTCAGGCGGCCCACGACTCCGTGGCCCAGGAGGGCCAGTGCCGGGTAAATACAAATGCACGTACAGACCTGAGCCAGGCCTCTCTGTTTCCTGTGAGGTATTTACAGGAATCTTGACAGCAATGCAGTGCCGAGCGAAGTGTTGCCCTCCAAGGCCAGCTGACACCAGAAAGTTTTCCTCCTATAGCATTCAGACTTGATCTGTTCCCCTCAGAGTTTCAGAATCGACTGGACAGTTAGACTAAGGCAGTGCTCTATCCTATGTTTAGCTTGTAAGAATCTGTGGGTTCAACTCCAGCATCAAAAAGAAGCGGTAGTGTGAACAGACCTTCAGAAGTAGCGGTTCTCAACCTGTGGGTCGCGAAAACACGCTTTTGAGCAGTTGACTGACTTTCGGGATTGCAAATCAGATATGATCGTAACAGTACAGAATTACAGCTACGAAGTAGCCACAAAAGTTCATGATTGGGGGTCAACCTCCACATGAGGAACTTTATTAAAGGGTCACAAGCATCAGGAAGGTTGAGAGCCATTTAGATTTAAAGTCGGCAGTCAAATGCAAATTTTAACTTAGAAGCCAGGGGCTGGGTTACCACACTTTCTTCTGCCTTCTGGACTTGACAGGTAAGACCCTTCCCTAAGCCCGATCTCCTTCCCGTTAAGAAGCATACAGTACATAGGCCTGCAGAGCTGGCCCAGCCCTTCCAGCACTTTTGCCTTAGTAGGTTTAAATGCAAGCTGTTTGGAGCATATCCTACTTGGATAGTAAGAGAATTTATTTTTTAAAAAATGTATTTGGGGACCGGAGAGATGGCTCAGTGGTTAAGACAACTGATTGCTCTTTCAGAGGTCCCGAGTTCAATTCCCAGCAAAGCAACCACATGGTGGCTCATAACCATCTATAATGAGATCTGGTGCCCTCTTTTGGTGTGTCTGAAGACAGCTACAGTGTACAGCATACATAAGAAACAAATAGTTCTTTTTAAAAATTTATTTTTATTTTATGTCTTATGGGTGTTATTTCCTGCATGTATTTGTATGTGTGTATATGCACCACCCGTGAGCCTGGTGCCTCTTGGGGCCAGAAGAAGAGGGCGAGAAATCCCCTGGAACTACAGTTACAGTGATTGTGAGCCACCAGCCACTGGTGGGATCTGAACCCAGGTCCTATGCAAGAGAAATGAGTATTCTTTACTGAGCCATCTCTCTCTAGCCGGAGAATGTATTTCTTAACAAGTATATCTGCTACCTCATTAATTTCTTTTTCTTCTTGACTCTCTCCAGGTAGATGACAAAGTGAATTTCCATTTTATTCTGTTCAACAACGTGGACGGCCACCTCTACGAGCTTGGTGTGTATCGCTCTGCTTTGGAATCCAGTGTGATTTCATGTATTTGTTCAGACTTCATCTCTCTTACAGCGTTGTTAATGTGACTTCTGGCAGTAGGTATGCAGTGATTGTGCAGCCAGAAATATGTATTCCAGTGAGGACACTGGGCTGACTCTCTGTTGCACCTAATTCCTCAGGCAACTGAAATGCTCGATGGCTTTAGTGACAAGCCAGTGACAGATTGACATCAGTTGTAGGGGTTCATGGCACTTCTCACCAACTCACTTATAATGTCCCCCTAATATCCATCTCACACAAAGATCAGTACCTGAATATTAACTTGTTTCTGTAACGTGAATTCAAGATTTTTGTTTGAGGTCTCTGCCTAGCCCTGAATAACCTGTAACTTATTATCTAGACCATGCTGGCCTCGAACTCAGAGATCAGCCTGCCTCTGTCTCCCAAAAGCTGGGATTAAAGGTGTGCATCACCATGCCCAAGTTGTAAAGTGAGTTTGGATCTGTTAAACATCATTTCTATTTGAAGCAACAAAAAGGAATATCCATCTTGGGAAACTCATCCATTTTCTCTTAATGGAGAAAGGCTTGCAGCCGCATCACCTCAGACTTAAAGGCTTCCAAGGGCAAAGGAGATGGGAGAAAATCGGCAGTCACAAAAGGGCAGTTGGAAACCAGAGCAGTCTTTACTGATCCCTAGAGATTGCCTGACTTTTGTGTTTTGTTTTCTCCAAAACACAGGGTACAATTAATTCTCCAGTTAGATAGCTGGGTTGGGTCTGTGTGATCTCATCAGCTGTAGACTAGCATTGTCAGTGACCATCCAGGAGCAGTTGAATCTCATTGCATCCTGCTTTGAGATCAAGCTCCGCTTGTTGGAATGGTGGCAGCGTTTGGAGGAATCTAAAATTCCTTCTGGGTTAGCTACCATATTCTGAAAATCCCTAGGAAAGCTGATGAACCTGGCTTCTTTGTTCTAGATGGGCGAATGCCTTTTCCGGTGAAACATGGCGCCAGCTCGGAGGACTCTCTGCTGCAGGTAATCTCTGGAGTGCACCTTTCTCCACTGCAGACACCCTTCTGTCTTTTGTGTATTGTGCTGACACCCAGGAACACCGGCAACAGTTGTGTTGGCTAATAGCATTGTTTAGGGCTTAAAGATGGTTTTAAACAGGATCCTTCAAAAAAGCCCCGACTAATCTGTGTGCTTGAAATCCATTGTGTGGCTTTGGTGTGGGATTAAGGTAGCCATTGTCTCCTTGTCAGGTTATACCCTCACTAAAGAGTGGAATATCAGCTCTCTCCACCTTCCCTAATCCTTCGAGGCTTCTGGATATAGGTCAGCGAGGCTTCTGGTATAGGTCAGCCTTGTTGGGTATATAGTATACATTTTGGCTAGGTTAATTATGTATCTGTTTTCTTTCCACGTAACCTACTGGTATCGAAGAGCAGAGGATTCAGGATCACTTGGCTAGAGAGATGGTTCAACTATTAAGAGTATGTGCTGCTTATGCGGAGGACCCAAGTTCAGTTCTCAGTACCCACATCCAGACAGCTCACACCTACCTGTAGTTCCAGCTCTAAGGCCCCCACAAGCATGCGCAAACCCACACATAGACATACTCACAACTAAAATAAGGGGCTTAGCTGATGCACTTGCAACTGGGTTCGATTCCTAGAACCATGTGTTGGCTCATAATCATGTATAACCCCATTTCCAGGGAACCTGATGTCCTTTTCTTGCCTCCACAGACAACAGAGATGCAAGTGACACCTAGACATGCATGCAGGCAAAATGCCTATATACATAAACCATCTGTTAAAAGAATGAAATCTTTTTCATTCTCTTAAAGATTTATTTATTTTATATATGTGAGTACACTGTTGTTGTCTTCAGACACACCAGAAGAGGGCATCAGATCCCATTACAGATGGCTGTGAGCCACCATGTGGTTGCTGGGAATTGAACTCAGGACCTCTGGAAGAGCAGTTAGTGCTCTTAACCACTGGGCTGTCTCTCCAGCTCCAAGAATTAAATCCTTAAGTTGCATGAGGACTATGTATTTATCCTGCTAGAAAAGTGACTACTGCAAACCCAGTTCTGAGCTGTTGTAGCCCTTTTAACCTAAAACTGAATCTTTAGAGTAGAGTCATCTTGCTGTTACAAAGGATATTTCTTAGGATAAAATGTAAGACATTGAGGTATGACTTGACTTGTAGCAACAACAGCTAGTCTTAGTGCTTGGTGTGCACACGGTGGGGGTCAGCAAAGGTTATCCATGAGGAGCCAGACAGGAAGTACACGGGCTTTGTGTGGTGTGGCTCTGGCCAGTGTCCAGTGCTGCTTCTGTAGCTCTAAGCTCTGCTAGACAGTCCCTAAATGAACGTATCTACCTGTGTCTGCCAAAGGTTTGGTCACCCTGGCAAGAGGCTGGATTTTGCTGACTTTATTTACCATAGGCTGCGGTTTACTGACTCCTGGGCTGGGTGATTCTCTAAGTGAGTTTTCCCTTTGTTTGAGTACCCTTAATGATGCAGGAAGTGAGACTCCTTGCCGCCTTCTCCAAGACAGACTCATGTCCACGGTTGCTGTGAATTCAGTGGTGGAACCATGGTTCTTGCCCAGTGTACATTGAGACCCTTCTTTATAAAGGACATGGCTTTGGAACATCAAAGATCTGGTCCCCTCATAGCACTCATAACCCAAGTTATACCAACCCAGTCACATGGCACAAAACCATGGAGTCCTTGTAGTGAAGGAGTCCTGGTTAAAGTCGAGCCTGAGGGTATAGTGGCTGAGAGTCAAGTTTGCCTCCGACCTCTATTAAAGTCAGGGTAAACTGGAAATATTTTCCCTTTGGAATTTCCCTCTATACAGGTTGTGTTTGGATATTAATTCCATCCCTCCTTTTCAGGATGCTGCCAAGGTCTGCAGAGAATTCACTGAGCGAGAGCAGGGAGAGGTCCGCTTTTCCGCCGTGGCTCTCTGCAAAGCGGCCTAAGTCTGGGGAGAGAGAACCAGCCACTCCCCCTCCCCTGAGCAGGCACACGCAGCCCGCCCTTGGTTTGCAGCTTTAGCACTTAGAACCACTGCTGTCTTCTTGCGTTCTACAGCCTCCTCCCCACCCAGGCCACCAGGGAGCGCTGTCACAGCCGCACCAGGCTAAGCTCTTCCCCTCCTGTGTCTCGTACCTTGCTCTCTGTGGTCTTTTTGGTTTCTGTGAGTTACGGCCTTGGATGTGGTTTGTCCTTAAGAGAGAGAATAAAACTTTTCTGCTGGTGAGAGTATCAGCTGGTTTTTTATTTTCTCCCCACGCCCCGCCGCCCCGCCCCCAGACAAATGTCTTCCATCTAATGCAGGTAAGATTACCATACAATAGTATTGGTTTAGTGTTTGATCTAGACTTTATTTCCGCACACTGACATTTCTCTGCCTACCTGTAGAAACTAATTTTTTGAACGTTCCCTGTTAGGCTGGGTGTCATGACTCAAAGCTTATAATCCTAGCACTAGGGGGTTGAAGTAGGATTGCCACAAGTTTCAGGCTAGCCTGGGCTACAGACTAAGGCTTGTGTCTAGAGAGAAAGAGATGGGGAAGGAGGAGAGGGAGAGAGAGGGGGGGATTAGTTATGAATGGGCAATTTTCAGAACAGTTTTCATAAAGTACGCACCCGGTTTTCTGTATCATTGATGTTTTTATATTGGTTTCCTATTATAATCAGTCTCGGTAACAGTTTTAGTCCCTCGCCTGCTGTTTCCGTGTTCACTGAATACAATCTCTCAGAGCAGAATCGGACGTTAGGTTGGGCTGTTTTGGACAGTGGCCATCGCTCCAGTCTTTCTTCTTCAGTTTGAACTGGATTGTTTTGAGTAGGACTGAAAGGAACGAGCAGTTTGAAGTTGTCCCTTGAGTTCAGATTTTTTTTTCCCCTTAAGATTTAGTGGGAGTGGGGTAGAGGGGTGCAGGCACACGAATGGCACAGTGAACATGTGAAGACCAGAGCACAGCTCTCCCGGAATCCATTCTCTCCTACCACAGTGGAGGCACAGTCTCTGGTTACCGCATGGTTACTGCATGTGTGAGCCTCCAGCTGTCCAGTCTCTACTCCATCTCACTGCAGGAGAGCCAAGTTTACAGATTCACACCATTGCGTCTGGGTTTTATGTGGGTTCTGGGGATCAAACGTGGCTCATCGCACTTGCTCAAGCAGAGCTTCACCCACTGAGTGGTCTCCCCAGTCCCGATATGGGCTTCTCTAATGTTTTCCTGATTAATGACTTCAGAACACAGTGGTTAAGCGCCATTTTCATGGCATCGTATAAAACATGTCAACCTCAGGGGTTGGTCCTTGCTTTGTACTTTGAGAACAGTCTTTTGCTCATTGCTGCTACACGAGGGTAGCTGGCCCACAAGCATCTGGGAGTCACCTGTCTTTGCCTCCCATTTTGCTGTAGACATACATGCTGGGATTACAGGCGTGTGCTACTGAATCCTGATTCGTGCAGTGTGCTGACTGGTTGATGTCAAATTGACAGAAACCTGAGTCATTTGTGAAGAAGGAAATTTGAGCCGTTTCCATTTGGGAAAATGCCCCAACCAGATAGGCCTGTAGACAAGCCTGTGGTATATTTTCTGATTGATGATTGATATTGGAGGGCCCAGCTTATTGTGGGTGTCGCCCCTGGGCTGATGGTCCTGCAATATACGTATAAACAGGCTGAGAAGCCAGTAAGCGGCACTCTTCCATGGCTTCTGTATCAGTTCCCACCTGAGGATCCCTACCCAGACTTATTGAGATAATGGACTATTAAGCTGTATGAATAACCCTTTTCAATGTAACCTCTTCAAGTTACGTTTGGTAACTTGCTTTATCACAGTGATAGAAAACCTGCTTAAGACATGTGGGTTCTGGGCTCTGAATTGTACCCTCATGCTTGAGTGGCAAACCACTTTATGTCTTGAGACAGGGTCTCCTGGTCCTCCTCCAGGGCTGAGACTGCAGGCTTTCACTACCACTGAATTCTATGCTGAGGGTCACAGCCAGGGCTTCGTTCATGCTGGGCAAGCATCCTGACAACTGAGTTGCATCTGTAGCCCTTCTTTGGTTTTTAGCTTCTGTGATGATAGCGCTTTGAAACTTATTTTGAGGCCAGCCAAGTGGCTGAGCAAGTAAAGGTACTTGACTGCCAAGGACGACCTGAGTATTTAAGTTTCAGGACCCACATGGTGGAAGGAGAGACCTTCCAAAGGGCACACAAAATAAAGTATAGGGGCTGGAGAGATGGCTCAGCAGTTAAGAGCACCAACTGCTCTTCCAGAGGTCCTGAGTTCAATTCTCAGCAACCACATGGTGGCTCACAACCATCTGTAATGGGATCCGAGGGCCTCTTCTGGTGTGTCTGAAAACAGCTATAGTGTACTCACATACATGAAATAAATCTAAAATATATATGTATATTCATATATATAGATTCATATATATACATATATATACATATATATGAATTCCTTAGTTTGGATTTAAAATATTTTCATTTTCAGGGATAATGTGATAATTGATACATGTATATAATGTAAAGTTGTCAAGTCAGAGCAATGAGTTTCTGTCTTAAACATTTGTGTTGAAAACCTTCAAATTTCCTTATAAAACATGTGTGAAACTAGTCACCCTGCCTACCAAGAACAGTAGAATATTCCTCCTGTGTAGCTTTCACTTCTAATCATCGAGCCTTCTAGAATATTCGGTTTACCTCCTCCCCCTCCCTAGCAGCCACTCTAATACTCCGCTTTAATGAGATCAACTTAGGGTTTTTTTTGATTGATTAGCTTCCATCAAGAACATGTAATATCTGTCTGTCCCTGGCTTGTAAAAAATAAATCTTTTTTTCCCCTCTTTTAGCCCCTGCTCCCAGAATAATGACTCTAATAATCAATAAATGCTTAGCCATAAGCTACGGCTCATTCCCCAACTCGCTCGTAAGTTATTTAACCCGTTCGAACTATTCTGTGTCCCACATGGTCACCTCTCCCCAGCTCCATGTGACCAAGTCCAGGGTGAGTCTCCTTCATTCTCTCCTGAGTTCAGCCATCTGCTGGTTTACGTTCCTCAGCCTTCCAGCCCAAATCTCACACCACTCCCTATTTCCCAGAATCCTCTCTTCCTACCAGTGCCCCACCTATTTCCTGCCTCAGCTCGTTGGCCATAGGCTTTTTAATTGACAGGTGTCGCTTAGATTCTACACTGGCTCCATTCATTTAGCAGAGTGGATTCTGTTTCCCCCGTACTATTACACCTGCCAGCACCTTGAGTGCAGGCTCCCTCCCTTCCTCAGAAGGAGGTGTCCACACCTACGAGCCTCCTGTTAATGTAAAAACTTAAACATCTAGTTGACTTTGTTTCCTTTCCAGTTGCTGTGATAAAAATGTCCCTGACAGGAATGACTTAAGGGAAAATGGGGTTGTTCTGGATTACAGTTCAGTGTGCCGGGAAAAAGCAAGGCAGCTGGAGCTTGACACAGCGGTGCACATCACATCCATAGTCTAGAAACAACGATGAGGGTATGCTGGTACTCAGCTGGCTTTCTTCACCCAGGGAATAGTCCTGCTCAAGGTCAGCATGGTCTTCCCGCATCTCCCAGGTGACTCTAGATTCTAGGCATGCCCAGAGGGCCGTCTCCCAGGGACTCTCGATTCTGCCAAGCTGACAATACTAATCCACAAAGAGCGGTTCACATGATTCTAGCTGCGTACAGGTAGGTAGACGCTAGAGGGATGAGCTTTAAATTCTCACTGGAGTTAGGAGTGAAACAGTTGGTGTTAAAGTTGATTGAATGTGTCCTTGGCTCGTCTCTCAACATAGAAAAGATACTTCATGTTAAAATAGACCCTGAGCGATCTAGACCAGGGCTAGGATGAAGCTCAAAACCTTGGGTTTAATCTTCAGCACCAAAACAACTAAATATAACATACTTAAGCAGTGAAGATGTCTAGAAGGGTGGCCTCTAGAAGTTTCTACTGGACACAGTTTCTTCAGTCAGATATGTGGTCTGTCACGTTGAGTCCGTGGAAGCAGATAGTTCTGGGATAGGTCACTCAGAGGACCTGGATTCTCAACGGCTTGATTGGCATCTTAGATTTGTCAAAGATTTAACATCAGTATTCCCTATTGTCTCTCTGTAACATGGTATATGCCTGGTACAGAGGTATCTGGTGCTAAAATCTCTTTTTTAAAATAAATGCCCCTGATGTCTGATTGGGTCCCTTGAGATCATAGACTATGCAGGTAATACCTGGGCTGCCTAAAGACACACAGACATGGAGAAATGTTCACGAAGGAACCCTATGAGAGAGCTGGCTAAAACAAGCATAAGTATGTCCTTAAAGCCAGGTGAAGTGTTGGCTGTACTCCCTATTTGACTACATTGTATGGTCTTGGTATTGTTCCTGTTTTTAAGATGGAAGACTGACACATGGTGAAGATCAAGCAGCCTGTTCAAGGTTCCTTGCTTAGTAAGTGTTGTGTCTGATACTCAAACCAAAGCAGATGGAAATACATGATAGGATTTGTCCTGGGCATAAATGGGCCGAGCAAAGATACATTTAAGTTTCATGGCCTCACACTTAGATGGATCCTTCCAACATTCTGGCTTGGATATCCCAGTAAAATTCACATTTATTTATTTATTTTTGTATCTTTATTCTTTTTAAAATTCATTCCTTTTTTTGTATCTTTATTCTTTTAAAAATTTATTCCTTTTTTGTATTTTTATTCTTTTTAAAATTCCTTCCTTCCTTCCTTCCTTCCTTCCTTCCTTCCTTCCTTCCTTCCTTCCTTCCTTCCTTCCTTCCTTCCTTCCTTAATAGGCTCTCACTATGCAGCCCTGGCTGGTCTAGCACTCTCTATGTAGAGCAGGCTAGCCCCAAACCCACAGAGATCCACTTGCCTCTGACCCAATGTATGTTGAGATTAAAGACATATGTCACCATAACAGCCCTTGTATCTTTTTTTTTTTTTTTTTTTTTTGGTTTTTTTTGAGACAGGGTTTCTCTGCCCTTGTATCTTTATTGTTTTTCTCTATTATTATTTTTAAATTTTCTTTATTTAGCCTTATGTGTGATTTTTTTTCTCAGCATGCATGTATGTGCCTATTGGATCTCCTGGAATGAGTTAACAATGGCCGCGACCCACCTTGTGGGTGCTGGGAATCGAGTCCAGGATCTCTTCGAGAACGGCAAGTGCTTTTATCCACTGGGTTGTCTCCCCAACACACTTTTTTATTTTTCCCAAGACACGGTTTCTCTGTGTAGCCCTGGCTGTCCTGGAACTCACTCTGTAGACCAGGCTGGCCTCAAACTGAGAAATCCGCCTGCCTCTGCCTCCCAAGTGCTGGGATTAAAGGCGTGCGCCACCACTGCCCGGCGCACACCCTTATCTTTATTCTTCAAAGCACAGTTCTTCTCTGCTTCTAGCCATTGAGCTCATAATTGATTTAACTTTATATTCTCATTTCCCAGGCTTTCCAAGACTGCCTACATTATCTTTATAATAAAATTTTCAGTTCTTGCCCTAGGATTGAGACTCCTTCTCGGAATTCCTGGTTGTTAATTCTAGCATACTTTTAATTTTCTTCAATTTGCAGCTGAAACCAGTACCACTTATTTAGTGTCCAATATCATAACGGTCATCTGGTATATGTGCTGGTGGTGTGCATATGTACATGTGTGCATGTGTAAGTGCATGCATGTGTGTAGGCCAGAACATAACTTCAGACATTGTCCTTAAATACTATCTACCTTGTCTCCTGAGAGCGGTTGGTCTCTCAGTGGGACTTGCGGTTGTCTGCTTACGGGTACACTGGCTGGTCAGTGAGTGTGAGCAGCTGACTGGCTTCCCAGCACTGGGATTGCAAGTGTGTCTGTCCTCCACCCTCGCCTCTCTACATGATGCTAGGAATCAGACTTACATTTCATGGCAGCAAACGCTCTGACTGACCGCTCTAACTCCTAGCTCTGTGTGACGCTGTCCTCAACAGACCCTGTTATAGAACTACGTAATGATTTCTATGTTCTCTAAAACCTCAGCGTATCTGGACGGCGCTCAGTTTCCGGCCCACTCTGCCGTGTTAGGTGATGACTCGGCGGCTAATGTGACAAAGTTATACTTTCTTTTCCTCTCTGAATGGTGTGATCTTTTCAAACCATTGCTGTGTTTGCCTGATGGAGTTTTCAACTGGGGTTAGCAGTCTCAGGGAGACAGGTGTGGTTTTTGCCACCGTGAAGTCCTTGTGTAGTCTGATTGCCTCACATTAACTGTGCACATCCCCCCAGTTCTGCAGGAGGGGGATGGATGTCAGGGCCTCCCCTCCCCCACAGGATTGTGCAAGAAGAATACATGTGGGACTTAGTGCATGTGGCCATGTCTTGAATAACCTTCTTGATGTGGACTTAAACTGTTAAAGTTGAGGGCTGAGCATGGTGGCATGCACTGGTAGTCTGAGGAAGAGCGTTCCTTGAGCCTAGGAGTTTGGGTCTAGCCTGAGCAACATAGCTCCAACCTGCCTCAAAAAAAAAAAAAAAAAAAGGTAAAGTAAGTGGTGTTGTGTGTGTGTTTACCATAGCATATGTGGATAACATAGGGCAAACTTTTAAGAGTCAGCTCCCTCCTTCCATTCTGTGGGGTTTGGTGATTGAACTCAGGTCTTTGGGCTAGACAGCAAGCACTTTTACTTGCTGAGCTATCTTACTGACCCCAAGCCAGACCAGGATTCGTACTTCCTAGAATAACTTTAAAAAAAATTCTCAAAGTTCCTAATTCATAGCTCTGGACCCAGAATGGTGTTCTTTATGGTAAGATGGCAATTCTATCTCTCAGGAGATGAAGAGTAAAGAGCTGTTCATACTCTGAGGGGTAGAGATTTTTAATCCGTTTTTAAAAAATTATTTTTTATTTATGTGTGAGTGTGTATTTTCTGTGTAGAAATGTGTACACATTCGTGCCCATAGAGACTAGAGGAGGGCGTTATAGAAACTGAACACAAGTTCTCTCAAGAGCAGCACATGCTTTGAACCAATGGACTATCTCTCCAGCTCTGTTTTGGTTTTGCTCTTTTGTTTGTTTTGTTTTGTATTTTAAATTATAGACAAAAGATTGCCTTGGCACACAGTTCTGGTTCAAGGTTGAGGGGCATTGTCTGTGGTGATCTCTCTGGAGAATTTAGAGGTTACTCAGGGTATTACACCGTGAGCCTGGCCAGTGGTCCTGAGGGCTAGCAAGGGAATTGTTTAAAAATCTTAAGGATGGGGACAAAAGCATCTTTAAAACAGGGGCTCATGGGTTTGTTTGCTTTGACTGAAATTAAAATATTTGTAATACTTCTCAGCCATGTTCCTGTAAGCTAACCCAACTGAACTCTTTAGATAGCGGAAAAGATGAAGGAAGTGGCGGGAACGGAAGTGATGGGAACTGGGTGAGAAGAGAGGAAGGGGTCTGCAGGAGAGAGAAGGGTTCTAGAGGACAATATGATCAAAATACACTGTATACACATATGAAAATATAATGAAATTCATATATAACTAATAGAACAAAAATATCTCTAATAGTGTAAGTAAAACCTTCAAACATCTAGTATTTGGATGTTAAAATCCAAATTTGGGGTCTTTTTTTTTTTTTTAAATACTTTTTTCTTTTATTGAAAACAGATTCTGTGTCTAGAGAGATGGCTCAGAAGTTAAGAGCACTGGCTGCTCTTCCAAAGGATGAGGTTCAAGTCCCAGCACCCCACATGGCAACTCATGACTGTCTGTAATTCCAGTTCCAGGGCATTCTGACACCCTCACACAGACATACACGGAGGCAGAACACCAATGTACATAAATTTTTTAAAATTAAAAAGAAGATAGATTCTTTTCTCATACGATATATCCTGATTATAGTTCCCCCTCCCTCTGCTCCTCCCAGTTCCTATCTCCCCTCCCTCCGGATACACTCTCGTTCTGTCTCTCCTTAGACAAGAACAGGCTCCTAAGAGATAACCACCAACGTGACAGAATAAAACGTAATTACGATGAAGCAAAACTATCATATTGACATTGAACCTGGCAACTCAACAGGAGGAAGAGTCCTAAGAGCAGGCGCAGGTCGGAGGCCCATGAAGATGCTAAGCTAACAGCTAATGCAGACTCATGCAGGCCTGTGCTTGCTCCTTCAGTCTGTGAGCCCATATGCACTTTGCTTATGATTCAAAGGGCTTTGTCCTCCTGGTGTCCTCCGTCTCCCCTGGCTCTTAAAATCTTTCTGCCTCTTCTTCCATGGGGTTCTCTGAGCTCTGAGGGGAGGGATTTGATGGAGACAAACCAAGTTTAGGTAATCCTAATGAGTACTCCTAGTAATGAGGGATGCAGAGTTTCAACTGGGCATCTCTTGTACCCATGTGAGGCTTCCAGTAGCAAAAGTGAATTCAGTTTCAGTATTCAACTGAATTGTTGGCCAAGGGGGTCCCATGGAAATCCCCAAACACCCCACGCTGATACTGAGACAAAAGGTTGCTCTCTGAAAACTGACAACAGGGCCACATTCCAAGGACAACACCCACACAATTCACTGAACGTGGAAAAGTCGAGCAGGTGCCTACATGGAGTCTTTACCCCTATGTTCTAGTCTCTGGTGAAGGAAGGTATTCTGCAGGCTACCTAAAGAGAAATTCGGGTACCACCCGAGCCACAAAACCTTTGACCTACAATCTGTCCTGCCTGCAGAACATGCTAGGGCAACGGTGGCACAGGACTTGTGGGCATAGCCAACCAGTGTCTGACTTAATCTGAGGCCCACTGCAGGAGAAGAAGCCCACACACAACTCTGCGTGGGGAACCAAGAACCAGAGACTAGATAGCCCAGAGATCTAGAATGAACTCAAACAACTACTGGTCACAAACAAGCAAATACAACAATTCCTAATGATAATCTGTTTCAATCATAAATCAGAGCCTTATCCAGTCACTGTTAGAAAGGGTTCCTTTCACAGCAGATGGGAACAGATTCAGAGAACGAAAACAAGACGTTACAGGGGGTGGGGAGGGGAAGGGAGGGAGGGAGAGGGAAGGAAAAGAAGGAAGGGAAGAAGGGAGGAAGGGAGAGAATCTTAAGCCTAAATTCCCTGTTTACATCCAAAGCACACTGAATGACTTATTCAAAGCTATGCTCATTTTGGCCACTAGGTGGCAGTACAGGAAAACCTATGGCAATTTTGTAGCCAAGCCAAAGCAACAAGAAAGTGCACACACCCTCATTTTGCCCAGTGTTTTGGGCTAAGTGATCTTGTCTAGATATATTCTATCCAACACGAACCCCGTCGATTGGGGATTTTTGCTGGGCCATTCATAGTTCTGCCAAGTTTTATTATGTTATGGTAAAATCAAAATGAATGATAATAAATTCAAATTAGACTGCTTTTAATGGCTGAAATATTTCTCCAGCCCTGTTATGGTTTTGTTCTTTTTTTGTTTTGTTTTGTTTTGTATTTTAAATTATAGACAAAAGATTGCCTTGGCCCACAGTTCTGGTTCATTATACAGAGGGAATGAGGGAGAGGGCTGGGGGAGGGGATCAACACAAACTAAGAATATATGAAAACGCTGATTTAAAAGCTAGTATAATTAATAATAAATTAACTTTTCCCCTCTGCTGCCATTTAGTTAGATTTTTATCCCCCAAATGATAGGTTTTACATAATCAATTTTATGAACTAGTAAAGTATTATATTCAAATCCGTCTTATTGGGAAATGCTGAAATTAATTGTAGAGTATTAAAGTGTAAGACCCTTGTAGAGGTGAGTTCGGTCACACAAAACTATACTCCAAAGCTCCGGAGGCAGAAGTAGGATCCATTGTGAAGCCCGACTGAGCTACATAAGGAGACCCCATCTCAAAAAAATTAGATAATAAATAGGTCTGTAGGGAAGCATTTGCCCTGGCACTACAGTTCATGTCCCCTCTCCCTCCCTTTCTTCAGCTTTGGCTTGATTTAAGATTCAGAAACTGAAAGCATTCTTAGATTCTGAGTCCTGTGTCTTATGCCCTGCCCCACACAGGGATGTGAGTATTCTAGGCTGACTCTGACTAGGGGCACACTACCATTTGCCTGTTTCAGGTGGTGCTGGAAGCTGAATCCAGGGCTTCGTGCATGCCAGGCAAGTCCTCCGTCAATGAAGCTACATCCTCAGCTCCTCCTCCTCTTCTATTTGTGTGTGTGTGTATGTACAGCTGTTTGTGTGTGTGCTATGTATAGTGTGTGTATAGTATATGTGTATGTGTGTGTAGTATGTGTGTAATGTATATAGTGTGTGTATAGTGTGTTTATGTGTGTATATTTGTGTATGTGTGCAGTGTGCCTGTGTATAGTGTGTATATATGTATGTGTAAATATGTATAGTGTGTATAGTGTGTCTGTGTGTGTATATATGTCTATATGTGTGTGTATGTGTGTGTAGTGTGCCTGAGTGTAGTGTGTATATGTGTGCATGAGTATGTATAGTGCATGTGTATCGTGTGTTTATGTGTGTATATATATGTGTGTGTGTATATATGTGTGTGTGTGTAGTGTGCCTGTGTGTAGTGTGTGTGTGTAATGTATGTAAATGTGTGTGTGCACATGCATGTGTGTATGTGTGCAGAGGCTTGCATCATGTGTGTTTCTCATATTCGACTTCATTTCTGAGGAAGAATCTGGAATGAAAGCTCACCGATTTGACAAGATTCATTAGCTACGAAGCTCAAGAAATCCTCTTGTGCCGGGCGGTGGTGGCGCACGCCTTTAATCCCAGCACTTGGGAGGCAGAGGCAGGCGGATCTCTGAGTTAGAGGCCAGCCTGGTCTACAGAGTGAGTTCCAGGACAGCCAGGACTACACAGAGAAACCTTGTCTCGAAAAACCAAAAAAAAAAAAGAAAAAAAAAAAAAAAAAAAAAAAAAAAAAAGAAATCCTCTTGCCTCCGCCTCCCCAGCGCTGGGATTGTAAGCACCTCCCACCACGCCTGTCCGTCAGGATGGATGCTAGGCAACAAACTCAGCTCGTGCTTGTGTGGCAAACCCGTTGCCGACGGAGCCATCTGCCCAGCTGCTCTGCTTTTATTTTAAATTTGCACTGCACTGACGCACAATTGTACACATTTATGAGGATAATATCAGTTTCATATATGTGTGTATTTTGTAGTGATCCAATGTTAGGGTCATAAGATTTAAAAATCCAAGCAAACAAGAAGCGTGTACCTAGAGACTCAAGGGATTGTGCACAGGGTTTTAATCTACAGAACATCCCAGAGGGATTTTGGAAAGCTAGATCTAATGTGGCACTCGAGGTACATCATGGGAGGTTGTCTTCTGGCTGGCTTGACTCTGAACACCAAATGCTAGTGGGGCCTGCCTCTTGCTACCACAGCAAAGAACTTGCTACAAATTTTCATCGCTGTGGACTACTTAATTAGACTAGAGAATCATTCCTAAGAAATCTGTGGGACACAGAGTCCCATAGTGGTCACCACGAGTCCCAGCCCTCAGTGTGCACAACTGTTGCTCTCCCAGGAACTCAACACTCATGTAGACACCACTTTAAAGGGGTTTTTACATGTATAACTAGATCCCGAATGAGTTGACCTGAGGGTGTAAAGGTTCTGCTCGGTGGTCTGATATATTCCTTGAAAAGGATTAAGCTTTTCCTGGGAAAAGCTTCCAGGATGCTGTAGGCAGCATTCAGGAGCAAGGGTGGCCCACGGACAATGTGAACTAGCAATAAGCAGGCATGGCCGCTGGTCACAAGAAACTGAATTTGGCCAACAGCCTATGTGAGCCTGTTCTACCCAGGAATCACCAGAAAGGGACTCAGCCCAGCCAACTTCTTCATTTCAGCTTGCAAGACCCTGAGCAGACCACCAGCCGCACCACACCGGACTCCTGACTGGTATTAGGTACTAAGACATGGGTGTTCGTTTTCTGCTTTGCTTTGAGGGACATCTAGGATGTGGCAGTATAAAACTCGTGTACAAGATGATGTCACACGTCATGGAAGCATGGGGAGCCTCCCCACTGTCCTTCCTAAACTACCCCTTGCTTCCCTTATCACTCAAGGCTGGACCAGGAAGAAGGCATGTGGCTCGTCCATTCCCTCCTCTCTAGCCCCTCAAGTATGAGGTGCAAGGGTGTGATGAAGTTCCATAGGCTGACTGCTGGGGCCTCTCACAGATGTCTGAGGTCACCGAGGTCCGCTGGCCCAGCCTGGAGCCTTTGCCTGTATATGCTTTTCATCATGAGGCACCAGGCTGGCGAGACATAAACAGGAAAGGTGACATGGAAACTCGGTTATTTACTGAAATCCGACCTGCGGGGTTCACCACTGCTGTGGAAGGTTACAGAAATCCCATTTGTTTGAACACAGTTATGGAAATGTTCTTTGTGTTCATGGGAATGAAATATTTCACATTTTGTATGTGGTGAGGAATTCCAGACCCTTATGTCTGGCCTGCTGCCTGTTTCTAGAAGGAAACATTTTTTTCTCTCTCTACTTTCTCTTCCATAGCTGCTACACTCAAAAATGCCACCAATAAGCCATTTCAGTTGTGGGGTTTCTTTTATTTTTCTCTTTCTTTCTTCTTCCCCCCTTCATTTTTTTGTTTGTTTGGTTTGGTTTGGTTTGCTTTTGGTTTTGTTTGAGACAAGGTCTCATTACATAGCCCTGGCTGGTCTGAAATTCTTTATATAAACTAGGCTGGCCTTAAACTTAGAGATTTGCCTGTCTCTACCTTCCAAGTGTTGGATTAAATGTGTGCCCTTCACACCTGAGTTCTTTCTAATATATATAATGAAATATATATTATATATACACATATATAATATATACATATGTGTGTATATATATATAAATATATATACATATACAATGTATATTTATATATGTATTTGAAAATATGAAATCCACATTGAGAGATTTATGACAATAATCATTTTAACACTAAAAATTGTCCATTAAAATTGTCTTTGAAGCCAGGTGGTGGTGGCACATGCCTTTAATACTAGCACTCAGGAGGCAGAGGCAGGCAGATCTTTTGAGTTCGAGGCAAACCTGGTCTATAAGTGAATTTCAGGACAGCCAGGGCTACACAGAGAAGCCCTGTCTCAGAAAATAAAACAACCCAAAATTGTCTTTGAAATGAAGAATAACGGTTCAGAGGCCAGGCCTGCTTCTCTGCATTTGCATTTGAAACACCATGGACCCACATCTGTCCTTACAAAGACACACAAGGGCTGGAGAGATGGCTCAGTCTCAAGGTTCAGCTCACAACCAGAATACAGACACAGGATATCTCAGTCCACTTTCATTTTTACAATGACGGACTACACGGATTTCCATTCTTCTGTCACCTTTATTTTGTGTCTTGTGTTCTCCTCCCAAAGGCCGCCTGTTGAACACTGATACATCAGGGACTAGACCTTCAACTCATGGGTTTTGAGGACACTCAAGTTCCAGACTGTGACATTAGAGCAATATAACATCCCTTCAGTTAAGTTTTTTTCTAAAGCATCTCTGTCCCTGGGCCTTTACTTCAGTAGAAAGTGACATTGTGGTGCTTACCATGTGACCACTGTTCTGAATAAGAGCGATTAGTAATTCCCAGTCTCTGATGAGACTGATGGATGACCGGTGCTTTTCTGTTTGTTTGGTTTTGGGTTTTTTTGTTTTTGTTTTTATTTTGCAATTTCTCAAGTGCTAGGACTTTTCAGTATGACAAGCTCATGTTAAATTAGGCCAATTGATAAAATAGTATGTTTTATACCAGTGGTGATGGCACACACCTTTGATCCCAGTGCTTGGGAGGCAGAGGCAGCAGATCTTTGAGTTCGAGGCCAGCCTGGTTTATATAGGGAGTTCTAGGTCAGCCAGAGCTACACAGTGAGACCTTGTTTCAAAATAAATAGGTAAGTAAATAAATATATAATTCAAATCATAACCCAAAACAATAAAAACAAAACATGTTCTGTTTCTAACCATGGAGATGAAGTACCTCTGTTCTAAAGATCTAAGAGAACTGTGATCATATCCTTGAAAAGGCCATTTTCTATTAAGTAGATCTGATACACTATCCTCCCTTGGTATCTGCAGGGATCAGCTCCAGGGTCCCCATGGAAACCAAGCTCTAGGGATACACACATCTCTTATTTGAAACAACGTAGCACGATACCGTGTTATCTAAATAGGCATGTTATATTGACAAAAATTTATACATACACGGTACAGACAATTTTCTTTTCTTTTTTGAGACAGAGTTTAAGTACGTGACCCACCAGGTTTTGAACTCAGACACTCCCAAGTGCTAGCATTAGAGAGTAGCAGTATGTTCCACTATGCCCTGTGTCTAGCACTTGGGGTCCCAGGTAGGTTGAGTCCATGGATGTGGAATTCATGTTAATGAAACCCTGAGTTTACATTCAGAAAACATCTGCATTCATAGTGTCCTCATTTGAGGGTGTAATCTGAAGAAATATCAACCTGGGACTCCGTGTTTATAGGGATGTTTCTTGAGTATACCCCAAATTCTATGGTGCTCTTTCTTACAGGTTGTAAGCCTTGCTTACTTTCCAGGGCTGACCTGTTGATGTCTGTTTCGTTACATCCGTTTCACAGAGAAAGTGAAAAAGATGTTCAGTCCTGATACTGGTTCCCTGTGGCCAAAGGCAGCATCTTAACGTGATGCCTGAAACCCACTGGGAGGTCATTTTCTTAGGTGGCCCTGTTCCAAGCTAAGCTGAGTTACAGTTATTGCTATATGGAGAAAACCCATCGACAGTGACGAGAGACAGAACCAAGTAGAGGGGCCCAGAGGAGAGAGGAAGGGAGTGGTGCTTGGTTTTGGATCCTGGTTCTGGTGTTCCTTGACATAGCCACACTCTTGCCTGGTTTGGCTACTCTCAAACTCTGATTTCTGCGAGCCAGGCAATTCTACTTCCCACCGAAGTCCTGAGAGGTTTTTCTATCACTCGAAACGAAGCGAGCACAGCTTCTGTGGTAAATTATAGCTGCCTCCAGGTGAGATTCTTTCTCTGGAACAGACTTGAATAATTCATATCTCTGTATTCTATTTGGTTGACAGAAACCCCCAAACACACTCGTCATTAGAATTTACTGCAGGAGATAAAGGAGAACTGAGTTCAAGAAAGGTTTAATCCCTACCCCTTAACCTCTCTCCCCAATCTGCCATTTATTGGCTCACAAGAGGATGGTTTAAAAATTCTTCCTCTGGGCTGGAGAGATGGCTCAGAGGTTAAGAGCACCGACCGCTCTTCTAGAGGTCCTGAGTTCAATTCCCAGCATCCACATGGTGGCTCACAATCATCTATAATGGGATTTGATGCCCTCTTCTGGTGTGTCTGAAGACAGCGACAGTGTACTCATATACATTAAATAAACAAATCTTAAAAAAAAAAAAATTTGTCTTCTAAAACTGACAATTAACTTAAACATTCTAATTTTTTAAAGGACATTGAACACCTACTATGTGCTAGGTCTGGGCCAGGGAGTCAGAAAGGTGTAGTTTGTTCTGGTAGAGAGCAGTGGAGCTCAAAGTGTCTTTGAGCATGCTTTTGCAATAGCTCCTGGGGACCTGCTAACGATGCAATCAGAAACCGTAGGGGGTACAGCTCAGCAATCTGTGTTTAAACAAGCCCTCTGGGTGAGTCTAGGGATATACTTGGGGACTGAAGACTTCTTCACACACACACACATACACACACACACATGTACACACACATGTACACACACATACACACACACAGACACACACACACACACACTGACCCAGCCTCCCTGCTCACTAATGGCACATCTTGGGAACAAGGCACAATCTTTGCTTCAGTCCTGATATAAGTGATTGAAAGTGGAAATCATTCTGAATTTCCTGAACAAAAACAGCAAGTGTAAGACTCTTGGAAAATCACTCCCAGCCCTGCCCCTGGACCAGCAGCAAAGCGAGGTGTGCCGTCGGCCTGCCTGAATCGGCTCTAGTTTATGATATAGATAAGACAACGTATGGAGATAACTTGGAAGGGTTAGTTCCTGTGGGTCTGGATTCTGTCTTGGCAAGGCCTCACTCAAACTCAGTCTACGGCCTGAAGCCTGGGTCAGGACTGCTGTGGGAGGTGTCTGAGAAACGCGGGTGCTATCAGTCCTTTAACCACATCAGAAGAAAATTTCTCTTCATCCTCGGATAACACTTACCGCTTGTCATGAAAAGAGAGAGAGAGGAATAGGCTGAGAACCAACAAAACTAAAAGTGTTTAGTGATAAAGAATTCTTCTATCCCCAGAAGTCCTGACGGTCACCGAGTTAACCCTTTTAGTTGTATATGGAATCTAATATATGGATAATAATAAATTATATATTACATATATACTATCAATATAATTATACATTATATATAATTATATACGATATAAATTATATAACTTAGTTTATGTGTGTGTTTTGCCTGTACTTATGCATGTATGCCACATGCTTGTCTGGTGTCCAAGGAGGCCAGAAGACGGCACTGGATCCTCTGGAACTGAAGCTACAGACAGTTGTAAGCTATGTGGGTGTTGGGAACCAAACTTGGGTCCTGTGTAAGAATAGCCAGTTCTCTTAGCCACGGAGCCATCTCGACAGCCCTCTTGTGGAGTTTTAAATGTGTTCTCTTCTATCCTTTGCTTCTTGCCCTTTCCAATTTCCACTTCCCGTCATTTAATTCGATTCAACACGTACTTGGTAAGTCCCTGTCACACAAGGTGGTCATGAAGGAGAAGTAAGACTTGGTGTCTTCTCTCAGGGATCCACAGTCAATCCAATAACCTACCAAGAGCGAGAATTGCACAGAACTTGGTTCAGGAGTTCAACAAGAAACAAAGCCTAACTCACAGAAGGAACGTCTGCTCTGGGGTGGGGGACAGATACAAACCAAACGTGGTTTAGGCCTTGAAGGAAGTGAGGAGGAGTTCATAGAGTCAAGAGTAGGTGATCCACGGGAGCTTGAGCCCCAGCACTGAGTAAAAAGACAGAAAGGAAAAGAGGAAAAAGAATGAATAGGGGAAGAAGGAGGGTGTTGTAGTAATTATTTAATGCGGCTGCTGGCCAGGCCGACTATCTAAGCTGCAGCGGCTCTGCCTAGCCCAGCTGCCATGTTTCTGGGCCTGAGGACACATGCGTGCTGCAGCTAGAACTGGCCACCAGAAACACAGCCCTGCCACCCACTAGATGCCAGCGTGAGAGATGGCTCTGCCAATCTTCCACGCTGTCTCCGCAAGGCAGGGCATTGCCCAGACCATTCCGCCATCCATGCGGGCCCAGTAAGAGAATGAGACTCTAATTCTTATAGATTAATCAAAGCTTATATATTTGGCAATGATCAGTAACAAGATACCCATACAATCAGAAGTGTAACCCAATACCCAACCTAGATATACCAACTACCTTTAACTGCTACAGACAGTCATCTCTATCGCTTCTACATCTCTTGTAGGCAGCCGTGTTTACAGTTGCAAAGTCGTATGACTAGCACCTGACAATGTAGGCAGCTGGCTTCCAGAGTGGCCAGCTCAGCTAAACTGGTAAACAAGTCCTTTGTGCATGCGTCAGCCTTGTGCCCCTCCCAAGCGGGCTTATGCTAATGAGGTATTGGCAGCTTAACCTATCCTGAGAGAACACGCCACTCAGCCTGCCTTGGGCAGTTATATAAGCAGCTCATTTCTGCTGCTTGGGAGCCGAGCCCAGCCCATCCCCTTCCTGATCCAGGTCCTCAGACATACGTCCCCATCCTACGTCCTGGTCCAGGTCCCCGTCCATAAGTCAAGAGTCGTTCCTGCAATAAAGCTGACTGAGAAGGATCCGACCGTGTCGTGTCTTACTTGCTGGCCAAGGCGGACGCGACATATGGTGGCCCGTACGAGGAAACTGAGGACTTCACCTTCGTGGATTCAGAACTCAGCAGCTAGGAACGGTACAGGTATATTTATTGTCATAGAAAGTGCCCAGTAAGTGGGGCCATCACAAGGTCCGCGGAAAAGCGGAGTCATAGAAAGTGCCCGGTGAGTAGGGCCGTCACAATAAGGTCCGTGGTCATAGGTCCATGGTGAAGTGGCAATTGAATCACGAGAGACCTTAGAAGTATCATGTTAGTGTTTGCTTTTTGTGTTTGTGTTTGTTTGGTGTGGGTCTGTCTGGGTGTCGTAATTGTGTTTTGTCTGGGGTATTGGCAAGCATCAAATCAGGAAAGTGAAACCATGGGGAACTCACCATCGTGCCCTGTGAGAAGTGCCTTAAAAGAACTAGTGCGTGCAAGAGGCATTAAAATAAAAGAGGGATTTGCGTTGGATACCGGGTGACTTTATACCTTTGTGTGCCGTCATATGCACCTGGCCAGTGCCTATGCCGGTCCATTCTAACTCCCCGGTCCTCCTTACCTTTTTCCCTACTTCTTGTGCTCGTAATGCACTTCCTGCTGGCTAACCTATATAAACCTATTCAGCTCTCTTGCATCTCCTCTCTCAGGGGACTGTATATTATTCCTTTGGTATATAACTCTTCTCAGTCTCTCAATCAGAGTCGCCTCCTGTCTGAGTACCTGAAAGGAAATTGGTTGAAAGAAGACGAGGACCTATCCAGGAGGCTCCTGTCGCAGATCGCTACCCTGAATGGCACCCGCCTGGATCCCTTTACTTTGGAGGGGCTCACCACTTGGGTCAAGGGTGCCCTCAATTTCTTTAAAGAATGAGCGAGAGTATTTATCTGGGGAGCCGTTGTTCTCCTGGGATGTGGTTTCTGCCTTTGGTTTCTGTGTCATTTGTGCCATGACCATGTAAGACATAAGGCTGTGGTTTACCAGACACTGACTGCCATGGAGGAAGGCACTCCCCCAGGTATTTGGCTGGCCTCCCTTAGGGAGGCATAGTGGGGAGCTTTCTGGACCCAGTAATGGCCATCCAGGCATATTCCCTAGATCCTGACCATCTTGACCATTGCTAAGGGTGTACACTCATGAGGCTCCTACAGCATCACCTCAATGTTTCTGAAGCGGGGAGTACGAGGAGTGCCTCGACTAGAGATGTTCTCAATCTTGAGATAGATTCTCTGAAAGCATGTCTGAGTGCATAGAGGTTTTGTGCCAAATGTACCTCTCCCTGAAAAAAGGCACGAAGGCGGGTATGGCAGAAATATAAACTTTCCCATCACAATGCCTTCACTTTGCACAAGGGCTCGGACCTCTGTTTTCCACCGCTGACTTGCTGCGCTAGCGGCAACCTTCTAGGTGTGCTTTCAATCGCCTCATGCCAAACACCTAATGAATGAGTTCAAGCATGCTTGGGTGTGGGATGCCTAAGGTCTGAAGGGTCCAGAGGTAACCTACTTCAAATTTAATAAACAAGGGGGAGATGTAGGCAGCCGTGTTTACAGTTGCAAAGTCGTATGACTAGCACCTGACAATGTAAGCAGCTGGCTTCCAGAGTGGCCAGCTCAGCTAAACTGGTAAACAAGTCCTTTGTGCATGCCTCAGCCTCGTGCCCCTCCCGAGTGGGCTTATGCTAATGAGGTATTGGCAGCTGAACCTATCCTGAGAGAACACATCACCCAGCCCGCCTTGGGCAGTTATATGAGCAGCTCATTTCTGCTGCTTGGGAGCCCAGCCCATCCCCTTCCTGGTCCGGTCCCCGGCCATACATCCCCGTCCAGGTCCCCGTCCCTAAGTCAAGAGTCGTTCCTGGAATAAAGCTGACTGAGAAGGATCCGACTGTGTCGTGTCTTACTTGCTGGCCAAGGCGGACGCGACAATCTCTGCCCTCTCTCGCTCCTCCTCTTCCTTTTATCTCTTCCTCTCCTAACTCCTCCCACCTTAGCTCCTCCTACAGGAGGGAGGGAGGGAAATGGCCAGACACGATACAGATATTTATCTGGAAATGATGGCATATCTCAAAAGTCCCACATAACTGTCAGGTATGTGATTTGATACCAGGAGTTTCCTCGACTGTATATGAAATCCTGTCTCAAATTAGAACCAACAAATGGGCTGGACATGGTGGCATACATTTATAATATTTATAATATAGTACTTAGGAAACTGAGGTAGGATGATTGAAGGTGTTTGAAGCCAGCCTGGACTATTTAATGGATTCAAGGCTAGCAAGACCACTAAAAGAAATTACAATTGTGTGTACAATTGATCTATTTATTGTTGCTCACAATTTTGTCAAGAGGGTGGGTTTCTTGCTGGGGCCGCTGGGGCTCACTTGCACGGGCGTCATTTCGCCGAAGAAGAAGCTATGGACTGCACTCAGCTGCGGCCCTGAGAGGGTTGGACCCTGTTATCCACGTGATCTCAAGCCCTAACTCTCTCTGCAGCTGCTCAGCACTCATAAAGGCACCATGTTTCCTTACAAAGGGGCGGGACATCCCAAGAAGGTAAAGGCTGAAGCTCCTCTGCAAGACCCACTCATCCTTGGAGGTTACGCACTGTCTCTTCTGCCAAAGGTTACAGGTCAAGCCATGCGGACATCAGTTGACTGGAACCCACACAATTAGGATGCGGACAGTAGACATTCAGAGGCTCAGTGTCGTGTGAGTGGAGAGAAGCAGGAATTTAAGATAGATAAGAATTGGAGGCCTCATGTTGTATGCAGCAAGCTCACGTGAGTGAGCAAAGTGCTATTGGAGAGCAGGTGGCAGGTACCACGTAGCAGATGGATGCTCCTGGTCCCCTCCAACCATTTCCTCAGCTGCACATCTCCTCCCCCAGCTGCTGTGAGCGCTAACTGATAACAACTCACAGCTATTCGGTTCTGCAGATAATTGCCCTCAACTAAACAATACCCCACCCTGTGTCTGGTCAGTACAGGCACAAGGATCGCTCCTTACATCTAGGTGAGATTGACTCTGATGGTGTCTGTGCTCTGGAGCCCCCTTGCTTAGCTCCCTCTGCTCATTTGCAGCGTCCTTTGCTTTCTTTCCTCCAATAGCATCCTTCCACCCGGTTGCTAAGGAACGGGCCTACTAAACCAGAAGGCGCTACAGTGTAAGACCGGCTTCCGATGTTCCCCTTCAGCCTCTCTGCCCTTTCTCTGCCTGTTTTCAGTTCGTTTTTCTCTTTAATTTCTCTCTCTCCTCCATATACACTAGTTTTTTTCCCCCCACAACTAGACAGATTTGTCAGATGCGGCAGTACACACCTTCAATATCGGCACTCAGATGGAAGAAGCAGGAGCCTTGCCGTAAGTCTGAAGCCAGCCTAGTCTACGTAGTGAATTCCAAGCAAGGCAGGGCTATATCGTAAGTCCTTGTCAGTGGTGGCACACACCTTTAATTCCAGCACTGGGGAGGCAGAGGCAGGTGGATGTCTGAGTTCAAGGTCAGCCTGGTCTACAGAGTGAGTTCTAGGACAGTCAGGGCTACATAGAGAAACCCTGTACCAAACCACACCACACCACACCACAGCACACCACAGCACACCACACCACACCACACCACACCACACCACACCACACCACACCACACCACACCACACCACGAAACAAACAAAAAACAAAATACAAACTACTCTGGACACTGTGATATGCACCTTTGATCCCAGCACTTAGGAGACAGAGGCAGGTGGATCTCTGTAAGTTCCAGGCCATCTAGGGCTACATAGTGAGACCCTGTTTCAAAAAAAAAAACAACAAACAAAAATCAAAAAGCAGGGCAGGTGAAGTGGCTCAGCAGGGAAGGGGGCTTGCTGCCAAGCCTAACTGCCCAAGTTGGAGTCCTGCAGCCCATACAGTGGAAAGAGTAAACTGACTCCTGGAGGTTGTCTTCTGACTTGCATGGCATGTGCATACTCATACATATTTGCAAGCATACAATAAATAAGTAAATGGAAAAAAATGGTTTTTGGGGGGCTTAGACCATTCAGCAGTTATAAAGGGTGCATAACAGAAGACCCCAGTTTGGTTCCTCAGCACTCCTATCTGGTGACTCACAGCAGCCTGTAAGTCCAATTCTAGAGGACCCAGCTCTATCTTTGGCCTTCACATGTACCTTCACTCACATACACATACATATTCATACATAGACATGCATTTAATTAAAAAAAATCTTTAAAATTTCTTGTGTTTAAAAACAATCAAAAACCTGTGTTGATAGAGTGGCCAGCATACATGAAGCCACAGGTTATCCCAGCACCATGCCTGTGATTGCACCACTTAAGAGGTAAATGTAGGAGGATCAGAAGTTCAAACTTATCCTTGGTTACATAGTGAATTAGGGGCCAACCTGGGCTCCCTGAGACCCTCTCTCAAAACAAACAAACCGTAACCAGTCAACCAAACAAAAACCTGAGCCAGACAGATGGCTCAGCTGTTAAAAGGCACTTACTTGACTGCCAAGCTTGACAATGTGACTTTCATTCCCAGGATCCCTGTGATTGAAGAAAACCAAGTCCCATAAGTTGCCCCTTGACTTCTTGACTTCTATATATGCATATACATAGACACAGACACACTTTCAGACAGATAGACACAACACATATACACAATACACAGATACACACACACACACACACACACACAGGACAAAACCCCCAAACTAGGCAGACTTTAGATACTTTAGATGCTCTTTGTCTGAGCCTAAATAGATCTGTCTACATAAGATGTCTTTACAGATGAGAAGCCACTAAGATAGGGTCAATCCTCAAGACTCTGCCCTCAGTCTTACAAACTGATCACTGTCTTATGGATGAAAAACATGGACCCATAGTGTAAAGTCCCAGCCCCATTGGCCCCTGTCATTTCTGCCCTTCTGCATCCACAGCCTTTAGCATGTGGCCTTGTTTTCTGTGGAATCAGCCTTGCCCACTCTCTCCTTCAGGCCCGGCTGCTTTGCTGACTCATTGGAGAGCCTGACTGCACACACAGTCATCAGACATGATGTAGCCTGCAGCAGCTAATGCTGGGCTCTGTCAGGCATCTTCAACCAGGCCAGTGAGAGACAACCAGACTGACTATTCTCCAAGAAGGCGATTCTGCCCTTAAGATCATTTTGGTGTGAGTCAAGGGAGACTTTGAGCAGAACCAATTGGGGGAAACAGTTATGAAATAGACTGAACTGTAGTTCAGAGGAAGAACAAGGGCCTGGTTTCATTCCCAGAATTACCAAGGATGGGCGAGAACCATGAGTTAGGGCTAGCCTGGCTGTACATAGTGAGTTCCAGGCCATCTTGGGCTACTTAGCAAGACCTATCTCAAGAAAACAAAGCACCAGTGAAATAGACAGACTGGATCCTGATGTCATATTGATGACCTTGAGATTGGCTTGGATCATTTTTCCTGTACTCTACAGTCACCGGGGGCCAAGAAACTCCTCTCACCCCATCCTGCCTCCACCTTTAAGCTATTTTGAGGTGAGGCCTGCTGTTTCCAACCAAAAGACACCCAACTGAAATACACAGACTTGTATTTATTTTACAACAAAGCACTTGCTTTATTACACTTAGACATCTGCTTTCTCTTGCCAAGCATACTCAATGGGAATGAAGTTGACACTTAAGTCTCTTAATTTGAGAGACTGTAGCTTAAAAAGAGATAGTATTTGTTGAAATGAAGGGAGACTAGCTAGTACCTCCACACCAATTCTCTACTGCATCTCATTTCTCCTGAGTCTTTAGATATTTCTCCCTTCTTTCCTTTAAGATTTGTATTTATTTGTTTTTGACTTGGGGCATGTACATGCCACAGTACACGTGTGAAAGTCAGAGGACAACTTGGAGTTGCTGATTGACTCCTTTCATCATGCAAGGCCCCTGGGATCAAACTCAGGTCATCAGGCTTGGCAGCAAGCACCTTTACCCAGTGAGCCGTCTTGTCAGCCCCCTTCTTCCCTCTTTATCTCTATTTAAGAAATATTATTATATATTTGAGATTCTTTTTTAAAAAGTAAAGTCCTTTGAAATATGAACCCCTGACTTCCGTGTCTGTGGCCTTCTCAACCTTCCTCATGGTACAGCCATACACAGCATGATCTACCAGATGCTTCTGAATGCTTACACAAGGGACCCTCACCTTTGGTTTTTGCTAGTTTGTTTATTGAAAAAGAGTCTTACAATAAACCCAAGATTAGCCTTGAACTCAAGATTCTCCTGCTTCAGCCTCAGGAGTGCCAGAATCAAGGTGTATAGCATTCTACCTGGCTCAACATACATATATATACGAATAGTCTGAGTTCTCAAAGGAACCCTCCACAAACCCTCCTCCACCTTACAGGCAAGAATATTTCACTGCAAAGTAATTTACTCAGCATCTAAAAGCTGATAAACAAGAGCCAATATTCAGAGGGTTCTGATTCCATGGATGATGTGCCCCCAATTTCTTTTAGGCAAACACTTTGCTGTCTACAACTGGTTTAAGGAAGATGAGTACTTTTGCTTCAGGCTCCACCTAAAATTAAAAGGCCTTTTGAAGGTTCTCCATGAAATCAAAGCTGCACATTATTTTAGTAAATATATACATATATATATGTATATATATTATACTGTATATGTATATACATATATACATATATATTATACTGGATGTGGTGGCTCATAGCTATGATCCCATAGTTGGAAGGTCGAAGCAAGAGACCATAAGTCCAAGGCCAGCCTGGGATTCAGAGGTCCAGTCTAGCCTGTTATTTACTGAGACCCTGACATGATATCAAACAAAATTGAAATTAAAAATTAAAATACACGGAAGGCTTATGGCATGTTGAGCACAGTTGTAAATGCTGAGGCTGTCACAGTGGGCAAGAAGGAGATGATTCCCAGTCTCTAGACAGAGCGCACACAGCCCTGGGAGGACAGAAGACAAGTGTGCCGACGGATGAGACAAGCTCTGCCAGACGTGATGAGCTCTGTGCTGGGAAACAAAGACGTAGAAGGACTAGACTTTGGGGCGGGGGTGGTGTTGGTGTTATTTAGATCAGTGGTTCTCGACCTGTGGGTTGTGACCCCTTTGGGGGCTGCATATCAGATATCCTGCATATCTGCATGTCAGATATGGACATTAAGATTCATAACAGTAGCAAAATTACAGTTATGAAGTAGCAATGGAAATAATGTTGTGGCTGGGGGTCACCACGACATGAGGGCTGCAGCCTTAGGAAGGTTGAGGACCGCTGCTCTAAATGGAACGGTTATGGAAAGCCTCTTAGAACCTTGAAAAAGACATTTGGACAGAGGTCCAAATAAAGGAGAAATTGAGGCATTCTGCTTTCCTGGAGGTGGAGTGTTTGTGTCTCCTGCTGTGGTGGAGATGATTTCTGACTTATTCCACTAGCCTCCACTAGATGGACTCCCTAAACATAGGGAAACAGAAACTCTGCTGGTGGAGTGTCCCAGAGAGACAGGGGGATGCTGACCAATGGGAATTTGTTTTCTTAAAGGTGCAAATCATCTAAGGGGTATATGGATCCCAAAAGAGAAGGGATATTAATAGAGTAACTGAGACTGAATCCATTCTTATTTAATAGTGACCAATGTCAATTTTCCTAGTTTACATATATTTAAGCGATGATAAGAGATGTTCACATTAGGCCAGGCTGAGGGACCAGTAGGCGGAAGCTCTATGTTGTTTGTGGCTTTTTCCATAATGCTACAGTTCTTTCAAAAGCTAGTCACTCGATGCCAGTCATCTGAAATCCACACTGTCAAAACCATCAAGACCTAACTGAATGGGAAAATTTGTATTGTTGGATGTTAATAAGGTTATACAGAATTGACGTGATCCTCAAAAAAAGATCTTAGATTTTATGACTGTTGAGAAATTGATCGTTTCAATGTATATAAAAATTCAAAAGAGCGATCTAGGCTGAAGTCTTTAAGAACATATTAGCTATCAAGACCCAAGGTGCTATTTCTGTAAGATAGCAATGTTGCAAAGATGGGCAGAAACCAGAATGCAATAGACAGTCCAGAAATAAAGCACACGTAACTATGTTTCTGACAAAAGGGCAATAAAGCACAAAGAAAGAAATGGCTTCACAGGGAAGAGGAATTCTAACGGTTAAACTCTATACTCCACACCCACATCAATTCCATATGTAATTTATAAAAACGGAGCATCTAAGAGGAAGCAAGACTATCTTTGTGACATTGGTGGAGGTAATAATTTCTCCAACAGGACATGAAAGCCCAGACCACAAAGAAAATAATAAATTAGACTACACGGAGACATACTTTATCTACTGGAAGAGCTCATGGAGAGAATGAAAAGCCCACAATATGAGAGAAAAGTGTATGTTGTGGAACTGACAAAGGTAACCAGAACACACAACTAACTCCTAAAACTAAGATAATTCAATAGCTAAACATATGTGTTTTCATGCTTAGGAAAGCACTCTATCTAAGCTATATTCTGATCTAGGGTGCTTGTCACAGATGAAGCAGAGTGGTTAGATCTTACCCACAAGATGAGGTCAAGAAACCAAATACAAAAGAGTATCATCCATTCATATAAAGTCCAGGAGCAAGCAAGGCTATTTTTATGACCACAGTGATTGCCTTTAACAATGAGGTGGTTTAGTTGTGGGAAACGGGCAAGAGGGTGCTTCCGAGTTCCTCTTAATATTACATTTCTTGATCTAGGTGTGATATACAGAAATGTAATAATTCACGATTTGCATATGTGCACATACACTGCACACACACACACACACACACTCACACTCCAAGAAAAGTTGACATTACTGGGAATGTATATGTTTGTAACTCTAGCACTCAGGATTCAGAGGCAGGAAGATTCTTGTAAATTCGAGGCCAGGTAGGGCTACACAGCAAGAAGCTGGAGCCTGCGAGGGAGGAAGGGACGAAGGAAGGGAGAGCGAGATGGAGGTTTACTAAAACACTCCATGTTTTAGATAAACAGAAGAGTCTAGATGGGGAGTCGTCATTTGTGTTATCGCTGCCCAACTCAGAGTCATTCCAAACCTTAGCAGCCGAGAACAACAAATACTTATTACCTCACAGTTTCTGTGGGCCAGGAATTCGAGAGAAGATTAGGGTGTAGCTCCACTCGGGGTCTCTCTTGAGGTCGCAGCTAACCCATTAGCCAGGGCTACCGTCATCTGAAAGCTTGACCAGGGCTAGAAGGTCCACACCCACAGGCCTGTCTTGTTGGCAAGCTGGGGCTCCCGTGCTAGTTGAGGGCTGAGCTCTGGTTCTTCTCTTTGAGGGGCTCCCCACGGGCTGCTGAGTCTTCTTACGACAGGCCAGCGAGGCCTGAGAAGCGAGCAGAAGGGAGCAAGAGAGCCGTGCATGGAAGCCACGGGGTTTCTCATGGCCAGCTGTGGAAGTGAAGAATGTTAGCCCAACGCTTGTTCTACGCTGTGGGAGCACAGTGAAGAAATACCAGCCGTCAGTGATGGGGAGCCATCTTGCTGACAGACTCCCAGAGAAGGTTTCTTGTCTCATCTCTGTGACTAAAGGCCTGACAGACAGAAGCAACCTGAGGAAGGCTCCCTCCCTTCCTCCCTTCCTCCCTTCCTCCCTTCCTCCCTTCCTCCCTTCCTCCCTTCTTCCTCCCTTCCTCCCTCCCTTCTGTGGGTATATAGAAATGTGTGCCACATGCAAGCCAATGCTGGTGCCATCCCAGAAGAGACCAAAAGGGGGCACCACATCCCCTGGCACTGGAGTTACAAGCACTTGTGACCCTCAGGAGTGGCTGCTGGAAGCTGAATCCAGATCCTGTTGGAGAGCAGTGCTCCAGTCCCAGAAGTTATTTTTCTTCTTCCTTCCTTCCTTCCTTCCTTCCTTCCTTCCTTCCTTCCTTCCTTCCTTCCTTCCTTCCTTCCTTCCTTTCTTTTTTTATTCAAGGGATTCAGTCTGCCATGGTGGTTGGGTGGGGTGCAGGGCATCTGGAGTGGCTCAACTGGTGGGGTTCATTGAGGTTCATTATGTGGTTTCTTATACTAAGTAGATAAGGAAGCAGAGAGCCAGAGCTGCTAGCGGGGCTGGGCTATTACCCTGCTGCCTCTCCTCTGCCAACCATGACTTCTATTGCAAAGACTCTCAAAGGCTACAAGCTGGGAAGCAGGCATTCCAACACCCAAGCCTGTGGGAGGACATTTTTAATACAAACCATAATACTTCCACACCCATTTTTTTCTCTGAAATTACTAGGATATCTTTAGAAATTCTTAGATCCTTAAACTTCCTGCCTCTCTTGTCAGCTAATAGGCTCAATTCTCCAAGTGTTTTCCTGCTAGTGAGTCTTAGGCAGGACTTACTGGCAGAGGAACAAATTCTCCTGAAGGGGATCTGTGCTGTGATAATGCTCTTTATGATCTGCAGTTTCAGAAATTCTAGCTATCCTCTCTGTGCCTGGTAGCTTATCTTAACTTGATCACCTGAAATGCCACCAGGAGAAAATGTACGTGCCATTCCTAAAAGAAGTTTTTTCTGCTTAAACGTAGGCACATTATCCAGAGACCACCATGGTTCACACTCTTTTCTTTTTTGAGACAGGGTTTCTCTGTATAGCCCTGGTTGTCCTGGAACTCACTCTGTAGACCAGGCTGGCCTCGAACTGAGAAGTCCACCTGCCTCTGCCTCCCAAGTGCTGGGATTAAAGGAGTGCACTACCACTGCCTGGCAATTCACAAATCCCCTAAGCCAGATTTGTCTCTGTGCTCAAGATAAAAAAGCAGGCAGACAGTCAGATAGGGAGAGTCTGAGTGTTTGAGGCTCTCCTGGTCTATATATCAAGTTCCAGGCAATCCAGCAGGTGGGACCAGCCAGCCCCTATCTCAAAATAGAAACAAAACCAACCAGCCCATCAAACAGAAAAGACAAAACAAACCCAGCCAATTTCCAGGTTTGGTAGATGACCTAGTGGTTCAGAGCTACTCTTGCAGAAGGTGGAAATTGGTTTCCAGGTAGCTGCGAGCCACTCATGATTGGTTGGAGGGAGCTGACACCTCCTTGGACACCGCGCACATGCGTACAATTGAACTCCCTCCTGGCAACATACATACTAGATTAACAGCTTAAAAAAATTTTTTAAAACACTAATTCCTGAACTCCCCTCAAGATCCACCGATTCAGATCATCCAGAGACAGGATCCCCAATTCTGCATTTTGAACATACGAAGAGTAGGGGAGATGGCTCAGTGAGAGAAAGTATGTGCTGAGCACCCATGTGGATCTGAGTTCTGACTTTTGTATATATGTAGTGATGATGATGATGATGATGAAGTCAGGCATGGCTCCATGTGTCTGTGACCCCAGTGCTGCATGGGTGGCAGATAAGAGGATTGCTAAGGCTTGCTGGCCAGCTAGCCCAGGTGAAAAAGGCCAGACCTAGGTTCAGTGAGAGACACTATCTCAATGAAAGTGCAATATGACAGAGGAGGAGGACACTGGCAGTCTTCCTTTGGTTCAAATGATGGACATGCACACAAAGCATACAGACACACACAGTCACACAGACACACACACACACCAGAAAAACGGGACTGAGAGAGTTGCCCCCACATCTAACAGTTGATCCTGTGGCGGCGTCTGGGCATGAATTTTTAGTATGTGGCTTTCAACACCTCCTTGGAGGATCAGTTTCCACGCAGGGGAAGCTGTTTGCTCACAAGAGCCCGTTTCCTTTCCACTGCCATCTGACAGTGTGCTGAGTGAGACAGGCTCCTCCACCTCTTCACACACCTCCGTCTTCTGATGCCCCATCTCTTTGGTTCCCACCAAGTCAGCCATGATCGTGGAGTGGCCTGTCAGCACCACAGGCTTGTGGTGGGAGCCGCAGAACTGACTTTATCTCCTAGGGCTCAGACCCCACTAAGGGGCCCAGTGACTCCTGGATAAGAGGACACATGGCCATCTTTTGACACAGGCAGGAAATCCCCTCCACCCCCATGGGCAATGAAAGGGCACAATGCCTTGTAGAGTTGCCTCTTGAGAACTCTGAGATTACAATGGATTGCATGAGCCAGGAGATTTCTCCCCTATGGGAAAGCATTCAAGGTATGTGAAAGCTCTTAAAAGCGAAATTTAAAAACAAGTATTTGTTTTGTCATACACCCCGAGGGCAAATATGTATTGGGCATCTCTGATCGTAGTTATTTCCAGCCACAGTGACTCCAGCGGTTCTTGTAACAGGCACCCTTCCGTTTGCGAAGGAATCTGTACCTAGCTGCTCTTTCTGCCTAGAACATTCTCACCTAGGTATTTGCTTGGCCAATTTCTTCACCTACTTCCTGTCTCTACAGGAACAGAACTGATACACTGAATGTACATATTCTATGATACATTTTATCAGAGTGGCTTATGTGTACGGACTGAGCAATGGTGTATGGATTGCAATGGTGGAAGGGACTAAGGACCCAATCACTGCTCAGCTCATGAGGCTGGATGATTCAGTCCCATGATAGCACTGAAGGTCTAGAGGATTCCCGGAGAGCTGTTGGTCTTCATTCCACATTGGACACAAAAGAAGCTTGGTTGGGATGGCTGTAGCCCAGCAGGAGCGATGCAGTCATAAGCAAAGGCAGTCAATTAAGTGGCTGCTTTTTCTTCTGGACCTTTCTATACCTGGGCATTCTCTGGGGAAAAAAAATCTTCCCTCTTTGGTTAATTCTTTCCTGAAGTGTGCTCCAGACCCTGCCCAGAGGTATGTCTTTTAGTTTACCTTTAAGTGCAATTTTATTTGAATTTGCTACATAGTAAGGATACATGATTGGAGGATACATAGTGACTGACTTTCAGTCCACCTATGGGCAATGATGGAGCAATTGGTGTCTCTATCACCTCAATCATCATTTCTTTGTGTTGGGAACACAGAAAATCTTCTCTGTTGAGGCTGGAGAGATGGTTCAGTAAGTTGAGTGCTTCTCATGCAAACATAAGGCTTAGAGTTTGAATCCGCAGCAATCAAATAAATGTGGGTAGGCATGGTGGCCTGACTGTGACCCCAGGTCTTGTGTGGGACACTTGTTCCTCAATGGACAGTGTTATTTGGGGGAAGTTCTAGAAACTTTAAACTGTAGATCCTAGTTAAGAGCAACAGGCCACCGGGAAGGACCTTTGAAGGTTACATCTGGTCCACCACCCTTTTCACAGTTAACTCTGCCACAGTGGGATTCTGCCTCTCCTTGGACTCAGCCAGGCTCAATGGAGTCATGAACTTAACAGTCTGAAACTGTCAGCTATAGGACCATAAAAGGACAGCATGGTTTCTGGTCGAACACTGGCCAGAAATCGCTGGAGACCCCAGGTGATCCTAAGAGATGGCATGCATTTCACCTCACTTCCAGAACCCAGGCTCCTGACATGAGGCCGCAGATCTCCATAGAGTGAGGTCCTCTAGTCACGTAGGACAACGCCCTCTAGACCCTCCACAGGTAGAGGGTGTGACTACAGGCCACAGAGCCTCAAGACCTCCATATTAATGAGGCACCTAAAGGTCAGAGGGCGTAGCCAATTAAACATTCCTTCCCAGACCCTCCTCTTTTAAAAGGTATTTAACCTTAGGCCTGCCCTGAAAATACTGGGGTATAGTTTCATCCATTTCCTGCCATGACAAGAAATATCTTAAGACCATAGACTATTTCTCTTCTTTAGGATCTGCTGCCATGGGGAACAGTGGAGAAGGTTTTCAACTACCAAGCTGCCGCCTAATCTCCTGCAGATGACCTCTCTACGTTCTCAGCCACGAGACCACCAGCGACCTAACCCAAGCAAGCAAGAGCCAGCCATGACCCAGCCAAGCAAGAACTCTCATCTCTGCTGGCCTGAGCTCATCCCTCCCTCTCTCCTCTTCAGCTTCGGGTCACCAGCCCGTATGCTTCCACTGCGGTTTTGGCCCTCCCGGTGCCTGAGAGCCCAAGGGTCTGAGAACCAACCAGTTTCCGGCTACCTTTTGGCCTGGGGAACCCTCAAGCCAAGCTCTGGCTCCACGAGGGACCTCAGACTGTGTTCCCCACCGGCAAGGGGAGTCCCTCGGCTTCACATAGCCCGATGTCTGCCTGGCGCCAACGTGGAGTGAATATAGTCAAATTCCTGCACCTCTGTCCCCACGAAAGGCCCTAGCCATGTGATGAGACAGAGGCAAGACCCACACATCAACCCAACAGGACCCATGCACACTATAATCCAACAGTGAGCCAAAACAGACTCCTCTCCCTTTAAGTTGTTCTCTCGTTTACTTTGGACAGAGCATTGAAAAGCAACTACTACAGACTGGACATAGACTTAGAGGTCAAAGGTAGTTTTCCTGGCAGCTGTACTACCTTGAGACAAGAGTGTTGGGTAGGGTGTCTAAGCTAAAACAAGCAAAGAAGGGGGAAGAAAGACTCAGTATGTATTGTTGTAAGGTAATTCCATCAGAGAACACACAGACACTCTTGAAGCTGGATAGAAAACCAGTATTGCCTGCCATCTGCAATCTCCAACTAGGCTCTACAGTATAAAGTTTCCAGAACTTCCCCAAATCATGTAGCTTCAAGCCTTGTTGTACTTTGTCTTTTATGAACAAAAATCACAACCTTGGCAGGAACAGTCAGTGAGAAGAAAAACTAGAGAAGCCAAAAACCAAGGTGAGTGCATTTATGGACTTTCCCAGATTCCGGAACTACAGTTCAGGTCTTTGATGGATTAGGTCTTTGTTCCCGTTTTGCAGGTGTTGAGGCCTATTTGCTGGGTCCTAAGGTCAGAATGGTACCTCTGACAGTATCAGGTAAGCTTGCAGGAGCCTGGTGGTGCTGGCGCTGGTGCTGGTTTTTGACTGTTTGACACAAACCTTGACACACTGAAGAAGAAACGTCAGATGAGGAACTGCCTCCATCAGATTGACCCGTAGGCATGTCTGTGGGGCCATTTTCTTGATTGACAATTGATGTAGGAGAACCCAGCCCACTGTGGGTAGTGCCCATCTAGGAAGGTGGATCCAGGCTCTGTAAGAAAAGTAGCTGAGCAAGCCAGGGAGAGCGTGCGAGCAAGCGAGAGCGAGGCAGTAAGCAGCTATCCTCAGTGGTCTTTGCTTTAGCTCCTGCCTTTAGATTGTTATTTCGAATCACTGCCTTGACATTCCTTGGGTGGACTCTAAGCAGTAAGAAAATTAACCCTTCCATCCCCAACTTTCGTTTCGGTCATGCCCCGTTTACCATGGCAATAGCAACCAATCTAGGACGCCCTAGCTTCTTTCAAGCACAGAGAATACGTATGGCTTCACCCAGAGTTGTCTTTCTTTTCTTCTAGCCAAAAGATCTGCATATCAGCCTCAGAACCTGTGTGTTATTTATTATAGATGTGCAATATTTGGTGAACAACACTCTTTATCTTCTGAACACCTCCTGAGTCAGATGTGAATCGTCTCCCACCTCAGGGATCAGCCCCCTGATAAAGCTTAAATAGGCATGTCACCAGGAGTTTAAGAAACATGTGACTGTCCCAGGAACAAAGGCACTTAGAGGCTGGAGGAAAAAGGACTTGGTACGGAGAGGAAATCCTGGTCACTGAGATCAGTGATTCCAGAGATTTAAGTAAAGCACTTTCCACCAGGCAGCGAAAGAAATGTCAGTGGGGATTAGAAGGTCAAAGTCTTAACAGTGAGTCCTTGGCTGGAGATCACCTGGCCCCAGCAGGCAGTTTCTACCTTTTCATCCTCCAGAGGAAAATGGACAGGCATGGGGTAATGAACCAGCAATACTGTAAAAAAGGATTTCCGAGGGATACAGAGCTCTAAAACTCACTTTTGAAATCTCTCACTCTCCCTGGGTCTCCTCCCGTTATGTCCCGAGTTACACCTCTAGGCACAGGAGTGAAGAAGGAAATATGCCGTTCTTACCTGAGCCCTGTGTTCCCAGCTTCGAGGCTGTCCACAGAGAACCGTTCAGTGCTTACTGGATGGACGCACGGGTGTCCTCATCAGAGGTCACAGAGGCACGTCCGTTAACAAGGCCTCGGTGTAGTCTGGGTCGTACTGCTTTGTTCCACTTCTTCTGTTTATGCTGAGTCAGCCAGGTTATGGAGGGGCGTGATGTCACTCCTCACAGTGGCTGTGATGGTTGTTATAGATGTGTAATATTACAAAGGAGACTGTGACTGGCGTGAATATTGAGGGAGGGAGGGCCATAGAGCATCCTCTGTGCCTGTTCTCAAATTTTCTGTAAATGATACAATCTGTGCTAACTTTTAACAGCCTGTATTTTCTCTCTGAATGTTTTAAAATTCTAATTTAGATTGATCCAAAGTACCCCCTCCCTTCACTCATTCAACCCTGTAGAACATCAACCATGTCCTGTGGAAGTACTGAGTCTGGATTGGTGAGGCTGAAGTTCTCAACTGAGGACTGCTGGTCAGAAACTAGTTGGGGAGAAAAGCTGGCAGTATAGTAAGTACCCTTTGAATTCTCGAGGTATGATTTATTAATCTTAATTTATAAGTGACTTTGAGATTGCTTATAGGTAAGGTTTTCCCAGCATCTAACATAAATGACATAGCAAAATCTTACCTTTGTGACACACACCATGTGAAAGTTCTCTAGGACATCTAAGGTGACAACCACTGGCTTGTAGTGTCATCAGCAGTGGGAGCTGTAACTCAATGTTGCTGGTGGGGCAACCTACAGAGTCCTCAGAGATCTGTGCTCCAGAGGAGCTGGCATCTTTACTTCTGCTACTGAACAGAATTTCAGGATGAGTCGGTAGGAAGCAGAGATGGGTTTATGAAGAGGGACATGGCTGGGGTTTGGGATACCTGGGTTTATGGGCAAAATTTGACAGAAGGGAAGTATGGAGATGTTTCTGTCCTTATGTGTGTTTCCAGGGTGTATGATGCACTGATGCATGATGGGTGCAGGTGCACTGATGCATGATGGGTGCGGGTGCACCTGATGCATGATGGGTGCGGGTGCACCTGATGCATGATGGGTGCAGGTGCACCTGTGCATGATGGGTGCAGGTCACCTGATGCATAATGGTGCAGGTGCACCTGATGCATGATGGGTGCAGGTATACCTGGTGTGTGATGGGTGCGGGTGCACTGATGCATGATGGTGTGCAGGTGCACCTGATGCATGATGGTGCAGGTGCACCTGATGCATGATGGGTGCAGGTGCATCTGATGCATGATGGGTGCAGGTGCATCTGATGCATGATGGGTGCAGGTGCATCTGATGCATGATGGGTGCAGGTGCACCTGATGCATGATGGGTGCAGGTGCACCTGATGCATGATGGGTGCGGGTGCATCCTGATGCATGATGGGTGCAGGTGCACCTGATGCATGATGGGTGCGGTGCACCTGATGCATGATGGGTGCAGGTGCACCTGATGCATGATGGGTGCAGGTGCACCTGATGCATGATGGGTGCAGGTGCACCTGATGCATGATGGGTGCAGGTGCATCTGATGCATGATGGGTGCAGGTGCATCGATGCATGATGGGTGCAGGTGCACCTGATGCATGATGGGTGCAGGTGCACCTGATGCATGATGGTGCGGGTGCACCTGATGCATGATGGGTGCGGTGCACCTGATGCATGATGGGTGCAGGTGCACCTGATGCATGATGGGTGCAGGTGCACCTGATGCATGATGGGTGCAGGTGCATCTGATGCATGATGGGTGCGGGTGCACCTGATGCATGATGGGTGCAGGTGCATCTGATCCATGAGTGCAGGCAATCTTGCAAAGCTAATGATGTGAAGCAAAAGGCAGTTGGTGGTCAGCTGTCTCAGTTGGCCGTGTGGGTCCTCTCGGTTTGTGGTGTCCTTGCTGTGATACAGCAGTAGCCAACTGGAAGCTGCCCCTCTCCCTCCATACCTACCTGTCCTATCTCTAGAGGACATACTTACCAAGTGCTGGTAACCTGTGCTCCACAGGGGCAGTTTCCCAATGACCATTCTACCAGTAGCTTAGAATTTATTCTCTTTATGCTAGCTACATATCATGATCTTTTTATCGGGGGTGGTGTACCTTTTGATAGATTTATTGGATGTTTTATTTTTTATAGTCTTTAAAAATATCTTCTGTGGGGCTATTGAGCTCTATGCATACCTCATGCACATGACTTTCTGACTATCTTCATGTTTCCAGAACACAATTGTGTTTTGTTATGTTTTTGAAGTGTGTGTAGGATAGAAGTTGATTGGGTATCTTCTTCTGTTGCCCACTACCCTAGTCATATATATATATGTGTGTGTGTGTGTGTGTGTGTGTATACACACATATATATTATATAGTCATGTTATATATTCACACACGCATGTATATATATACAACAGTCCCACACAGAGTAGGCACAAAGATGTATGGCCATGGGCAGCCCTGGAAGAGCTGAGATCTGTCACTGGGGTCGCACACAATGTACACAGTCTCTGTTTAGTTTTCTTTCTTGGGTGGACAGTCTAAGTGATCCCCCTGATGTGGACAAAAACAACTATTAAAACATAACAACATGTGAGCAGTTGTTATTGATTCTCTAAGGCCCAGGACAGAGGGGACATATATATATATATGCATGCGTGTGTGTGTGTGTGTGTGTGAGTGTGTGTGTGTGTGTGGTGTGTGTGTGTGTGTACCGTTGCGTGCCAGAACAGAGAGTTAGATGTCCTGGAACTAGAGTTACAGGTAACTGTGACCTGCCCAGTGTAGGTTCTGAGAATGAATTGGGTCCTCTGCAAGAGCAGAGAGTGATCTTAAGTACAGAGCCATCTTTCCAGCCCCCACCTTAGTTTTTGAAACAGGGTCTCTCACTGAACATGGAGCTTGCTGTTTCAGATTGATTGCCTGGCCAGTGAGCCCCTGGGATCCACCTGTCTCTACACCTTCAATGCTAATGGCTACTGGGCTGGATATGGGGCTGGGGTGGGGCTGGGGTGGGGCTGGGGGTGGACCTGGGGGGTGAGGCTGGGGAGTAGTGGATTCTGAGCTCAGGTCCTCAGACTTCATTAGCAAGCACTTTACCCACTGAGTGATCTCCCTAGCCCTAGAAGGCAGGTTTTTTTGTTTGTTTGTTTTGTTTTTTGTTATTTATTTATTTATATATTTATTTATTTTGGTTTTTCGAGACAAGGTTTCTCTATGTAGGTCAGGCTGTCCTGGATCTCACTCTGTGGACCAGGCTGGCCTTGAACTCAGAAATCCTCCTGCTTCTGCCTCCCAGAATTAAAGACGTGTGCCACCACTGCCCGGCCAGAAAGCAGTTTTAAATGTAAACTTATAATTTGTTAGACTGGCAGATTATTGATTTTAATCAGCTTGGAGTTAACACACCAACTCTCTCAAACTAAATCTAAATTACAAAAGGGGTGTAGTTCCTAGGAATTAAGCAGCAGATCTCCCAGGTCCTTCTGTCTATAGCTGTCACTGAATTGTCCCTCTAGCTGCCAACCTGGCCTTCTTTGTCATGGTTTATTTGATCCATCCATGAATATACTAATTACCCAATTTAGTCATTACACCAGATGTACCTAATTCTGTGTCATCTTTGATGGCCAAACCAGTGACTCCTTTTTGCCATGTTGGGACGAGGATGTATCTGCAGAATGGATTCCCAACTTAGCAGTTTCTGAAAACAGCTGCCTCCCACCAGCCACACAGCTGTTTTCCGTGTTCTTCTCCCTGCCTCTCATTCTCTTTCCAGCCCTGGAGGGAACTTGGGTTTGTGTGGCAGATCAGAGTGGAGTGGAGGGGGGCAGCTCTCTCTCATCCCCTTTGTTGTGTGAGTCTTCACTGGTCCCCTAAGGCTTCTGAACTTGAAAGTCAGGATCGCTTCTTTGTTTCTCCTTTCAGCAGGCCACATCCTACCCTCGGGGCAAGTAGAAATAAAGACCTGATGCTTCAGAAAGAGAAATGGGGAGAGGAGGAGAGACTGGGCATGGAAAAAAGCTGTGTCCAAGTCGGAAGAACAGGCAGCCCCACCCTTGAAAGGTTAAATGTAAAGTTACCTGGAGACCTGGTAATCCTGCCTTTGCATTTATACCCAAGAGATATGAAAATGGACAAACATCTCCAGGAGCCACATTCGTAGTAGCCAAGACTGGAGAGAACCCAGATGTCCATCCGCTGGTGAACGAGTAAATGAAGCTGCTTTCTATCCCTACGGTGAAATCTTATTTGGCAGTAAAATGGATGAAGTGGTGGTATACGAAACCTTGAAAATACTATGGAAAATGAAAGATGTCAATGCATAAGACCTCGTTTTGCATGACTCTGTCTAGCTGAATATCCAGAGTGGGCAAATCCAGAGAACCCTAAAATAGTTAGTGTTTGCTTGGGCCTTGGAGGGACTGGGGAAGAACAGGAGTGAGTAATAGCAGGGACAGGTCTCCTTCTAGGTACTGGGTTCTCTGAAATTGGCTCCACTGATGGCAGAGGACTAAATATACTGAAGCCGCACAGCTATACACTTTCCACGGGTGGATTGTATGCCGTGTGATTTATAATTTAACCAAGCTGCTTTAAAGGAGCGGGGCATTGAAAAAGTACTGCTTACTCCCTCAAACTCTTTCCCAGCTACATGGACATCATATATATTACCGATATTTTAAAAATTGGATGCAGACCTTAGAGATAGATTAGCCTACTTTTCCTCCTAAATATGCATTAGGTGTCGACTTTGATCAAAGCGCAGTGGTAGAATCCCGTGGAAATTCAAAGCTGAATAGGGCATGCCTTTCTCTTGGAGAAACTCACAAAATGACTGCTGCCCGTCACCTCTCCAAATTATCATCCCAAACTGGAGGGTGCTGAAGTCGGCAGTTAAAAGAATCAGGAGGATGGAGCTATGGTGTTAGAAGCCAAACTAAGGCAATTTAAACTTCTTTGTCAGATAGGTGTAGGAGGGGCCAGATGGCTTGCACTGAGGAGGGGCTGTGGGAGAACAAAAGACTAGGAAAGGATATAATTATATCTTAATTAAAATAAAAAATTATCAAGAGAAAAAAAAGGGTGTGTCTGGAAGGTTGAACCAAGTGGCCCATGTGACTGAATGGCTGAGGCGTTTGTGCAAATATACTAGGCGTCTGCTTGTGACAGAGCACTGTCAGAGGTCTGTAAGAGCGTCCCCACCAAGAAAGAGAACAGTGGGTTAGAAATCAGAAAGGGTATTTAAATAGAAAGGCCAGCAAGATGGTTCAGCAGGAAAGGTGCTTGCCACCAAGCCTGGTGACCTGAGTTTCATACTCAGGACCTACATTGGTAGAAAGAGAGAAATGATTCATGCCGTGTTGAATGGTGGCTTGTGTCTGGATAGACCACAGCAGTTCCACGTGTCAGAGGTTTACTGGGGAAAGAACAGAGACAAAGAGGGAAAGAGAGAAAGAGAGAAAGACAAGGGAGAAAAGGGTCGAGGACTGTGACATAGCCTGTTCCCAGGTGAGTGTAGAAAGTGGGCACTGGGAAGGGATGCAGGGTTGTCATGGCAACAGATGTCACCTATGTGTGACATTCCTGACTTTGGAGCCAAGCTGGCTCTGGATACCAAGGACTCCCACAAGCTGACCTCTGACCTACACACCACACTGTGCGCGCGCGCGCGCGCACACACACACACACACACACACACACACACGTTTAAAAACATAAAAATGTAGTTGATGGGACTCAGTGTGTGTCACGGAAGTGTTGTAACAAGGTGTTAAGCTGGGACGGAGAATCTTCGGGGGTTCATCTGCTGCCATTCAGGCTTTAGAATATCATAAAGGGCAACCACACAATTCCCTGAAACTTTCTTTAGTCTCTCTGAATCAAAACGCAAGTGGCTGGTCGCCCTCTTTTGACTCAGAGCTTCGGACTGATTTCGACTGTCTTGTATGTGTTTTTCTTTTAAAGGAATGATTTGCTCGTCCAAAATGGGAAGAGAATCATGACTGGCAGTCTTTGTCCGCCACACGATACAATCTGGGACAAAGGTTTCTGTGTTTGCTCAGTGCTCAACAGGATGTACTTTAGACATGATTTTTTTTTTCCTTCAAAGCCGTATTCCTCCAGTAGCCGTGGAACTGCACACAGAACATCGGGCATCGATGGGGTCTGGCCCTGGGGTTTACAGTCGTGGCAGTTAGGAGCCGTTTCCTGGTACAGGAATTTGGAGGAACTTCTTTTCTGTTGTGTCAACTGTCCTACCCTGCTATCTCTCTCCTGGGATCCAGTGAATCAGACTGGTGGTGGTGGTAGTGGTAGGGGGGAAATCCTATCCAGGCTTCAGGACTGGGAGGCATGATTTCTTATTGTACAAAGGCAGATGAAAAGCGGGAGTTAAAATGCACGACAGGGTTCGTGAGTGCCGCACACTCCGACATTCATTCGTTAACCCCAAGAGCATGCACGATGAAGGTCGGCACAGAATATACCAAACATCTAAAATAAGCTGAAGATTTGAGGCAACCTTAGGAGGAGCCATTTGTGCATATGCCTGTTTCCCAGAATGCCTTGCTCACAGCCGCCAGCTTTCCATCCTCTGGCCTCAGTCTTCTGAGCGCTGGGATTACAAGAGAATGCTACCCCTATAGGTTCTACTACATTTTAAAGTGCATTTTTTTTTTTAAATTGCAAATTCCAACTATTTATAGGATTGAGTTTATGATACTTCCAAGAAGTCAGGTCCTTTGAAATTTTAAAGCCCATGTGCTGAGAAAGACAAGTGTCCTAGAGTGCTTTGGTCTGCTGACGCTGTCTGGAACCAAGATCATGACCTTTGAAAAAGAAAATGGGGTGTTGGTGAGTGTTGTTTTCATTTTGATGTAACCATTGATTCTTGAGATTGGAGTCAGAGCAACAGCCGAGACTTTGGTCCAGAGAATGCTATAGCTGCGATATCTCAATGTAATCTCTCCTTATTTGACTACTGGTCAAAATTTGATCTTGAAAAACAACATTGGCTTAAGGGTTGGAGTTGTCTCAACTCTGTTTTTGAGTTTATAAGTTGACACTGTTTGAAGGCTTGTACGCTCTGTTTATTTTCTTAACTTTTGTTATAAAAGAAGCCAGAGTTCTGCAGATTTGTAAATAAATTATATCTAACTGTACCGAACCTGGCTTACATTCTTGGTGGATCATATCAACACTGGCAGAATGTTTAAATAAACATGCGGCAGAAGGTGAGACGGAGGTTAGACAGTTTTTTCCTCCCTTTCCTACAAAGCTCCTTTGGCCTTCTGAATTCACTCTTAAAAATTATTTTATTAATGAAAGTTAAAAATTAAAAACTTTCATGAGGGATCCCAGTAAAAAATTCAACTATTAATATTCCTTACTGTGAGAGTAATAATCTTTTATCAATCATTCAATCTAAACAAATTCTTAAATAAAAAAAATCATAGCCTTTAAATTAGTGGTTCTCAACCTTTCTAGTGCTGTGAGCCTGTAATACAGTTCCTCATGTTGTGGTGACCCCCCAACCATAAAATTATTTCATTGCTACTTTATAATTGTAATTTTACTACTGTTATGAATTGTAATGTAACGTTCTGATATGCAGCCCACAGTTTAAGAACCACTGCTTTGAAGTGTTGCAATATAAAAAACACTATCTGCTAGAGATATTTCCCATTTGTAATATCAATAAGACGAACTTTTTTTCCTATCAGAGATGGATATAAATGAGTTATAACGTTGAATTTCCTGTATGGAGCTGGTGAGGCCCAGTACCCTTAACTTGGTGCCATAATAGGATTTATTCTTGAACACGGCTGTTGCATGAACTTCATCAGGCCAATCACTGTCTCTGGAGCTTCAATGACTGGTCCCAAAGAGCTATGTGATCCAATGTTAGTCTTTTACTGTTATTTTTAGCTATGAGTTAGAAATAATTCTTCTTTTCTTTCTTTGATCAAGAAGTTATTGGAATATAGGTCCATCCCTATAAACTTCCATACGTTTCTTTGGAGGTTGTACCTTTGGAGGAGAGCGTAAGGGCGTTGGGCAAAGAAAACCAGAGATGGATACAGACACAGGTCATGAGAGATGAAGACCCTAGGTTCATCCAATGGGTGAGTGTGGCCAGAGCCTGATGCTGGAATGCTATGGAGGATGGCCACCTGTCACATCGTTCAGTGTAGCGTTGTAAAGGAATACATTCTCCACTTTTCCAGACTCCTTGTGGAGATGAACGCTTCCTGACACACTCTTAACCTCTCAGCTACTTCGATCTGTGGTGAACAAAGTACCTGGTTTGTTAGCAGGTAGGAAACCGAGTGGGCATGCTCACTAGCCTCCCTTGTCTCTCTTTAGTTCAGGTATCTATCTGCCTGCCTCTAGGGAAGGGAAGGCTTGGCGGGTATAGAGGCTTTCTGCTTCAGCAGGAGGACTGGAATTTTGATCTCAGCACCTTTAAAGAAGCTGAGCTTTGGCTCACACGACTGTAATCCCAGTGCTGGGGAGGGCAGAGGCAGGAGGATTGCTTCAACTTGATTGCCATAAGCCTAGTGTCAGGTTCAGTGAAAGAACCTGTCTCATCGAGAGACTCTGGCAGAGAATGACACAGTGGGACACGCGATATCCCCCTCTGGCCTCTGCATGTAGGCATACAGTAGTCATAGCTGTATACACCTGTGTGTACACCACACCACATACACACACAGCCTGGGTTCATGCTGGTGTAATGATGTGCACACTGAAGCATCCAGGGAGAAAACAGAGAGTACATTCATGGATTGGTAAGACAGAGGAATGCATAGTGAATATTCAGAATAAAGCTGAAGCGGAATGGTAATGCAGAATTCAAGGAGTGGGACTTTGGGATTGTTAAATTCTTTCAATTCTGTAGTCTGTTTGAACAAACCTCCGGAAGAAAGTTAGAAGAAGAAAAAAAGACAGTATGCGTGGTAGTCCAACTTGATAGAATCTGGGAAAGAGCAGAGACTGTATTTCTTTTGCCTTTTCATTTATTTTTAAAAGTTTTTGTGAAGGTTGACTGATTTATTTAACATACCCGCAGATCATAGGAAAAGAGACGGAAGTTTCAAACTCTGTTTATGAGAAAGAATACCTGTGTAAAATCAGCAAAACTTGACAAAGTCAAAGCACATCATTGACTTCAAGATTCTGTCTTAGAAGGAACCTGGCCTCGGGCAGGCACCAAGTTCTGCAGATCGCATCAGTATTACAACCAAGGGTAAGCCTAGCTGTGCAGTTTGAAAAAGCGGCCAAACAGGTCATACTGGGGACTGTCTAGAAGGCACAGTTCTTCCTCCAGTGAAAGCCACCGCCCTTTGTCCACTGGCAGGAATTTTGAAATGCTACTCTCTTTTAGCAGAAGACAAAATAATGGAAACTGGATATTGGGGTGGCTGAGGAGGAGTGGAGCTGCACAGAGTGGAAGATTTCGTTTCTGTATTGAGATGGTGCTTATAAGTGCTTACTTAGCATGATGGCTGAATCAGTTGTAAATAAATGTGAGCTATGATTAAGATTAGCATCTAGCCTAAAAAGAAAATGTATATACATTGTAGTGGGGTCAGTTAGAGCCCCAAGAAAGATGTTCAAGCCTTAACCCACAGTAGCCATAAAAAGGACCTTATTTTGAAGTAATGTTTTGTCCTCCCCTCTCTCTGTCTCCCCCTCCATCTTTCTTTCCCTTCTTTTCTTTCTTCCTTCAAGACAGGGTTGTACTAAAATAGTCTAGACTGGCCCCAAACTTGCCATCCTCCTATTCCAGAAATACTTTTTAAAAATGTATGTGTTCATTTTAGAGTTTGGATGGTTTCTGATCACCCAGTTATTAGTGTCTACAAAAGATAAAGATGGAGAGGCAGAGACCACACGGAGGTAGAGACGCACACGGAGGCAGCCGTAGGAAACGGGAAGCCTAGCTGAGGTGATGTCCTCTGAAACACTGTAAACCATAAGAGGCTGAAAGTGTCAGGGAAGGGTTTACCTTTCAGAGCTGGGAGAAAATAAAGTTTTGTTATTTTAACCCCTCAAATTGTGATTGTTACAGTAATCTTGGGGGCATAAATCTATCAAAGTAAGGTAAAAGATGTCATAAGCTATTTGTGTGATTGTGTCATTATTTATTTTATAGTATAAGTCCATATGAAGATGCCCTGTGGAGACATTAGTCCCTTCTGGGTAGGGCCACACTCTCTCTGCTTTGAAATCACCAGCTTGCTTATAGAGCACATTGGCTGCAAACAAAGGCAGGAAAGGCCATGCTGTAGATAACATGGGATGTTGGGGAGAAAACAGCTAATAGTCACTTCAGTGATATGTCACTCTAGATTTTGTTGCTTAGGCGATCAGGGCAAAGGAAAATTGATTGCATTGCAGACATTTACATGAGAATAAAAATGTGAAGCCCTAGTGGTAACTGTCAAGGTCTCCTCTCAATGTGTGCTCTGTCATCTTTATGGTTAGATTACTTCCTGGAATGATGGTGGAAATGCTGATATAGTACTGCCGGACAAGGGTTAACCTTGAACTTGTGACCTTGGTCCTCTATTACAAGTGCTTGTCACTCTTGATTGGTCATGATTTGGCCAACCTGGTTTTCAAATTTTTAATGTTGGTTTAAATATAAATATAGATATAAATATAAAACATATTATATATATATAATATAAATATTATATATGAATTAGCATGTTTCAGAGACCTGGAATTGGGAGAGGCCCCCAGACAGTCTATGGGGGTGACTCTGGAGACTCCCAGCAGTGGGGATATGGATCCTGAAGTTGCCACCTCTTGTAGTCAGGCTGGGTTCCTAGTGGAGGGATAAGGACAGCAACCCACTCATAAAACCTTCAACCCAAAATGTGTCCTGCCTACAAGTGTCCAGGGACAAAGATAGAGCAGAGGCTGAGGGAATGGCCAACCAATGACTGCCCCAAATTAAGATCTATCCTATGAGAAAGCACTAATCCCTGACACTATTAATGATACTCTGATACACTTGCAGTCAACAACCTAGCATAACTGTGCTCTGAGAGGCTCCACCCAGCAGCCGATGGAAACAGATGAAGAGACCCATAGCCAGACTTAGATGGAGCTCTGGAATCTTACACAAAAATTGAGAGAAGAAGTGAGGGACCTTAAGAGGACAAGGACTCCACAGGAAGACTAACAGAGTCAATTAACTTGGACCCCTGGGGCTCCCAGAGAGTAAATCACCAACCAAAGAGTGAGCACAGACTGGACTTGGGGGCAGATGGGTGTGGGTGTGAGGGTGTGAGGTGTGAAGGTGTGGGGGTGTTGTGTTAGTGGGGAGCTGTGACACCCAGAGGGGGGCTTCCCCTTCTAAGAGAAGGAGAAGGTGGAATGGGGAGAGGACTTGTGTGTGTGGGGTACTGGGAGAAGAGGAAGATATTGGGTTGTAAAGTAAATAAACAAATATATTTATTTTATATTTTATATGTAAGATATATTTATATTATGCATTTATACATAATATATTTTATAAGATAGTTTTATTATAAACAAATTTATTAAAATGTTTATATTTATACTCATAATATAATTACATATTATACATATTATATAATAATACAGACTTATATATAATATATACCATATATAGTATTATATAATTATACAATATTAATATATTAAATATAATAAAGTAATACATTCAATATATAAACTACATATATTAAATCCAGCATAAAATTGAAATAATATATTTGAATTTGTGGACCAGGACTTTCTGTAGCCTAGGCTGGCCTCGAACTTACTCTGTAGCCTAGGAAGACCTTGAATTGTTGATATTCCTGCCTCCACCTCCCAAGTGCTAGAATTACAGGTCAGGTCCGCCAACTGTCTGATACTTTATACTGTTTGTCCTTAATTAAAAAGAAAAGTAATAACAAGGTAGCCTGAGTTCGTTGTGAAGTGTTAGAAAACACAGATGTCAAGAGGAAACAATTTAAGTCATCCACACACTTCTCCGTCAGTAGAACACTGGGGTAGAGCACCAGAGAAGTTTCCAGCAAAGTTTAGCTACGTAGTTACAAGAACTCCCTCATAATGTGATTATCATTCAGAAACTTGCACACCTCCCTTTTAACTATTTATTATAACCACTGTACATATTAGTAAGCATGAAGGGCCATAAGTAATGATTATACCTTAATTTGTTTAATGAATCCCTTGCTGCGGAGATGCCTCTATTATATCATGGGGGTCACTATTGCAAACAACTCTGGTGAGCCTTCTTCATGGATTGATCTTGAGTCCAAGCCTCCTGGTTTCCTTATACATGACTGGATGTGTGTGGGGGCGGGCATCTTGGTAATATAAAAAGTTTCTGAACTTGTAATGACCGAAAATCAATTCAAAACCCACGTTGTGATGAATCTGAGGTGGCCCCAGGTTACAGTCTCCAGTGTCACAGTGTGTGACTTCACTGCAGTCTTGGTTCTGATCCCCTGTGTGCTTAGCACTAAGCCATCAAAACATATCTGCCAACAGATCCTGCTCAGAGTACCTCGCCTAAGAGTCAAGATTATAGGATATTCAAATTGCAATTTTTTTTTACTAGATTAATCAAATAAAACAAAGACCACTTCATTGTCATTATTCCTCAGCATGTAAATGTCAAGCCACTTTGTGCTATAATGTGTCAGAATGTTGGATTTTTGCAAATTGCTGTTTGACTTCATGATGAGTTTCATCTAAAAGAAATCATTAAAAGAATTTAGTCTAGGATTTCAAGTTTCCAACAGTGTCTGAAATGGCTGTAAAATACTCTGGCCATCTGTACTGCACATGTATGAGAAGTGACATTCTCAGTATTTATCACAAAATCAAAACGCAGCAAGGGATTAAAGATGCCATACTGTTTACAGTATCAACCATTCAACAGTTTTCTCTTTCTTTAGACTAGGTCTCATGTATCCCAGTGTTCTTGGGACTTGCTAAGAAACTGAGAGCAGCCTTGAACTTCTGCTCTTCCTGACTCTAAGGTGTGACCCAGCACCAGCTACTGAGTTGTGCTGAACCAAACTACCTTCTTACCTCTCGTGGATTGTTATTCTGCTGGCCATGATGGTCACAGAGACCTCCACATATATGGAGCATGTACAGATCCCCTCCCCACTGTGATTAGTCCCTAAAAAATGGAGAAAACTCATTTATATAGCATTTCCACAGTATAAGACACAAACAATTGACAGATGTCCGTAAGTACCCAGGAGGACATACATAGTTTACATGGTTTCTTCCAAGGGGTGACTCTTCTGTGAGACTGTATGTGGTCTGTGTTTGAGTTTTAGTTTCTTTATTACATTTTGAGAGGTGGGCATGACACAAATTTAAGGCACATATTGTGGGTGCCAATGGTGCAGGCACTAACAGCAAAGTATAGAAGTGAACAAATGTAAACCATAGAGCCTGACTGTGTACCCTTCCTCCTCCTCTTCTTCCTCTTTCTCCTCCTCCCCCTCCTCCTCCTCTTCTCCCTCCTCTTCCTTTTCCTCTTTCTTCTCCTCTTCCTCCTCTACCTCTTCCTCTTCCTCCTCTTCCAAATTTTCTAGAGGGTGTAGAAATAGTGGTTGCTACTGTTAGTTTTCCTTCCTGGCATTTCCTGATTTCTAGAAACTGGGGCCTTTTTAAGCATCATTTTAAGATGCTGTACAGGCTCCAAAGGCATGTCTCTAGCCTAGAGCTGAACCCTGGGTCATTAGTTAATGACCTTTGATTGACAATATCACCAATATTTTCAAGAAGCATATAGAAAGCTGGTCAATTTATGTTGGCTTTGTCCAACATAAACTGTGTCTTGTTTGCATATGTAGTGTGTGTGTGTGTGTGTGTGTGTGTATGTGATGTGTATGTGTTCCCTTGTGTGTGGGCACCCATGTATGTGGAGACCAGAGGTTGATGTTGGGTATGTTCTTTGTTTGCTTTTCACTTCAGTGAGGCAGTGTCTCTGGATAAACTTGTAGGTATTTGAATCAGCTAGTCTAGCTAGTTAGCTTGCTCTGGGAATCCTCTTTGTCTGCCTGGCCAATGCTGGGGTGACAACAGGGTTGCCATACCCATATGGGTATGAGTGTCTTGCCTGCATGTGTGTCTGTGCATGCATGTGTATGCCCTGTGTCCAAGAAGTGAGACAGACTCCCCACAACTGTAGATGGGATCCCTGTGCTCTGTCCTATGGGTGCTGGGAATCAAGCCTTCCCCTCCCCCAACTCTGCCATCATTTGCAAGAACAAATGCTCTTAACCACTGACTCTTTCCAGCTCTGCCCACTCATTTTTGGTTTTGTCTTTTGTTGCTTTGATTTTGTAGGCTGGGGTGTTGATGATCTGAACTCTGGACAGCAAGTACCTTATTTGCAAAGCCATCTCCCCAGCCTCTAGTCTGAACTGTTTTAAACATTTGTGTTGATATTGCTTCATTTGAAAATCAACGTTTATTGATAATTTTATTTGATAATGTCATATGTGTATAACGTGCATTCTGATTATTATAAGCCTCCACTGTCTTTAATCTCCCTCCCACTCCTATTGCCTCACCCTCCCCCCTTCAATTTCCCTTCCCACATTCAAGGCTTTGTTGTTTGGGGGACCCACTGGGTTTACTCAGGACCATCCAAATCTGGGTTTGGAGCTACCAGTTGGAGCCTGGTGGGATCCTCAGTGGGCACAAAATTACCGAAGACAATGGCTGCCCCTCCCATCAGTAGCTGACAGTTCAGCAGGGAGTGGATTGGGCCCCGTAAGCCCCACCCCCATCCATGAAGACTGTAGCTAGATGCTATCTGGTGCAGGCCCTCATTTTTATTAAAAGCACTCATGTACTACATTTTAACTCCTTTCATCCTTCCACTAACTCGTTCATATTGAGGTCCAGCTGGATTTGCTTTGCTTCTTGACCTCCTGGGGAAACAGCCCAGGAAGCTTCCAAGTTAACTTCATTGTCTGCATGTTGTTAGTGGGAGAAAGCCTTGTAGTTCTACAGGCAGATGGCGGTAAGAAATTAACTTGAACTTCAGCAAGGCTGAGGTTTCCATGGGAACGGTGGAAGCAGCCATACTGCCTGGCATTTGAAAGGAACAGGAAACAGGCTTGCAGCCGGCATACCAATACAAATGGCTACACTATCCCACGGCTCTCGCCACATGCTTTTAGTCTTCCCCTGCTTAAAACACTTTAACTTTAGGTAATAAGAGGAAACCCAGTGACGGCTGGCCACATGTTGAATTAGGTTAACAAGAGACTATCAGGAGACAGAAACTGTAAACGTTTTTCATTGCTAAAATCTGCAAATGATTAATAAGCTTTAGTTGTCTTCAGCACAAAAGCTACATTCTTTACTAAGTAAGCTATGATGTATTAAAGAATCATTGATTTAGTTACGCTTGCTACAAAGAATAGATATTCAAATAAGCTTGGTTCTCCTCCACCTCCATTGCAACCAATGTAGTTTTCTTCTTTCTTTGTGTCTGCACATGTATGTGTTTGTGTGTGACAGTATAGGAACACTCTTGTGCAAGTCAGAGGAAAATATTTGTTATTTACTTATTCGGTTTTTCAAAACAAGGTTTCTCAGTGTAACCCTGGCTGTCTCGGAACTCACTCTGTAGAGCGAGTAGACTGGCCTTGAACTCATAGAAGTACACCAGCCTCTGTACTTCCACTGCCCAGACTGGAAGGATCTTGGGTGTCATCCCACAACTGCTAACTTGAGACAGGATTCTCTCTCATTTGCTGCTATGTATGCTAGGCTAGCTGGCCTGAAGACTTCCGGTGGTGCTCCGGTCTCCATCTCCCATTTCCCTATAGGAATTCTGGGATCTCGGGTGGATGTGCGACTATGTCTGGCTTTTACATGGGTTTTGAGGCTCTCCCCAGTCTAGCCAATCTAGCTTGTGTGGCAAGAGTTTTGCCCATGGAGCCATCTCTCTAGCCCCCAACATGGTTTTCTCTTAGGAATAAAATATGTTACTAGTATTTTGTCTAAATTTCCAGGTACTCAGTTGAAGAATAAGGAATAAGCCACTCTGGAGAGCTGTGTTGTCTTCTAAATTAGAGGTAGGAGAGGCTTGAGGGCTCTAGTTTAGTGGTGAGACACTGACTTAGTGTGTATGAAGACTTGACTTTGAGCCCTAGTACCATAAAAAAAAATGAAGAAAAATATAGAACAGAGTTTGAGCTCACCTGAGCTGTCATCCAGACATGGATTAACCAAACTTCTGTTTCCTCTCTCCTATCAGAATTGCCCTCCTCTAAGGCCCTGGGACAGTGAGCTGTCAGAATGTCCCAATAGCTGAATATCTCTAAGAGAGCTTTTACTGCTGTCTTTTGCCTCTTAGACATTCCTTTAATTGTGATTTCCCTTGTGCCTCATGGTGATGAAATGGCTGTGGGTATTTTGGGAATCTGGGTGAAGGGAAATTGAATTGAGGTTATGTAAAGTATGGATACATTTATGTGGCCATGGTTTGACAGATTGGGTATGCTATTGCCAACGGGTCTGGGTTAGGGATAACTTCCAGGAATATCTGCACCATTGATTGTGTCTGCCACTGGGTGCTGTGACAGAGAAGACCAGACTCTGGGTGGAGCTATGCCCATTCCCTTCAGTGCCTGCACCCAGGACGGTAGGATTGGGATCAGGAAAAGAGGAGAAGCAAGGTTGAATGAAACAAGGAGCTAGTCTTGGGGAAATTCTTTTCATTAGTAGACATGAGAAATCAGAAATGGAGGATTTGGTTCTTATGACTCGTCAACACTGAAGCTCTTGCCTACAATAGCTGTAGAGTCGGGTATGGTGATGCGGGCCTGCAAACATAGCTATTTAGAAGGTTGAGGCAGGCGTGCCTTGAGTCCAAAACCTGTGACCGAGTTCAGTGCCAGCCTGGGCAACTTAGCAAGACCCTGCTTCAAAATAAAACATAAAGAAAACAAGAATTGGGAGTATAGTTCTGTGGTTGAGATATTACCCAACTCATGCAAGACCTTTGGCTCAGTCCTCATAACTGTATAATGAATGAATGAATAAATGAACTAATGAATAAAACTATCTTGGCAACGCAGTATATTACACTTTAAAAAAGTTGTTTATTTTATTTTTATGTGTATGTGTACTTGCATGTATGTGCGTGTACCTTGTGAGTACCTGGTGCCCAGGAGGACAGAAAAGTTCTTTGGATCTCCTGAAGGGTTACAGGTGGTTGTGAGCCAACCTGTGGGACCTAAGAACTGAGCATGGCTTCTCTACAAGAGAAGCCAATGGTCTTAACTGCTGGTGCGTGCTTTAGTTCCTATACGAACATTTTTAGTGGGAGTTTTGTGGCACAGAATTTTTCAGACCCCTATGGCTGAATTTACAAGCGAATCAACACTTGACAGTGAAGACAGGAACATAAAACTCAGCACAGGACCACCACAAGGACACCAGTGGTTCAGTGAGCACTGCTGATCTAAAGAGAGTTTAAGATGGGAAACTCAGGCTGGAGAGATGGCTCAGTGGTTAAGAGCACTGGACGCTATTCCAGAGGTCCTGAGTTCCATTCCCAGCAACCACATGGTGGCTCACAACCATCTGTAATGGAATCTGATGCCTTGTCTGTCATGCAGGCATACATGCAAATAGGACACTCAAATACATAAATAAATAAGTCTTAAAAAAAAAAGATGGGAAACCCACAGTGACTAAACACAGCTGGACAGTCCTGAATCTAGTGGCTGGCATGGCACTGCACACCTCTGATCCCTGAACTCCAGAAGTGGAAGCAAGAGGAGGAGATGTTCAGAAACAGCTTTCCAGCTGGCTAAGATGTGAGGCATTTCTGCCACCCATTTCTGCAGCTATGAAGTAGGTCATGCCTTCTCAAATGATGGACTTAAGTTACAAGCCAGAATAAATTCTTCTTTCCCATGGTCCCTTCAGTCAGGTCCTTGTCACATATATGAGAAAACCTAAGTAATACATACATAAAATGCAGACACATGTTACGTGTAGGATGTGTACTTGGTCTTCAGTGTAGAGTGGTCATTGTTATTCACCTCTCCATCCATCCATGCACTAATAAGCAGTTATTAACTGCTAAGACATGAGTGCCAATGTCATTACTTGTACCTTGAACTACAGTAGTGTTATAATACACTGTAGTGATAAGAAGAATACGTATATATCAGGGGCTGGAGAGATAGCCCAGCACTTAAAAGTATCTGTTGTTCTTTGAGAGATCTGAGAATAATTCTGAGCAGCTGAATCACAGGCTTTGAACTTGCAATCCTCCTGCCTCAGCCTTCCAGGTTCTGGGATTATAGCCATGTGCTGAAACACCCGGTTACAGGCTACATTCTAAATGAATTTCTTGGCTTGGTGTGGGGAGGTGCTTTGACCACGATCATGTATATTCTGTCTATAAAGAGGATTGGACTTACTTTTACTTACTGTCAAAGAAGGTTCTTGCCTCACAAAACCAGAACTCAGATCAAGACAAAGAAGCTTCTTGCTTATTTCTTGTGTGGTGATGATGGAATATTTCTGATCTTTTTTTTTTGGAAAGAGAGAGAGGAGGGGAGGGGGGAGAGAGAAATGGAGGAGAGAGAGAGAGAGAGGGAGAGAGGAGAGAGAGAGAGAGAGAGAGAACAGAGAGAGAGAGAGAGAGAGAGAGAAAGAACTTCATTTTTAATGCTCCACATGACACAGGCTCAGAGCATCATGTTTTAGTAGCTAAGGCAGGGAGAGCCCTTTGAGCCATGACATCTGCCCAGGCGTTTCAAATGGCAGTCCGGGGCTCACTGCTCTGTCTCCATGTTTTCTCATTTTGTTTCTTGAGGATCTATGCTCCCCTATTCACAGGTCAGCTGTGGACATTATTTACATTTTGTGGAGAAACAGTATTTACAGGAGTTTTGTAGTAAGAAAATGATGCAGTTTGTCATAGTCTATAAAGTAAAATTGCTGTCCTTATATTTTATTATAAAATCATCATCATCATCGGTTTTTCGAGACAGGGTTTCTCTGTGGAGCCCTGGTTATCCTGGAACTCACTCTGTAGACCAGTCTGATGTCAACTCAGAGATCTCCCTGCCTCTGCTTCCTGAGTTCTAGAATTAAAGACCTGTGCTACCACCGCCTGGCTTAAAAAAAAAAATTATGTTTAAATTCATGAAAATCAAAGCAATGACAATTCAAAAGTATTTCTTAGAAAATTCCTTAAAGGTACTCAGTTCTATTTTTTCAATATATACTATTTTTTCACTTTATTAAAAATATTTTTCTCATATAATATATTCTGATTACTGATTTCTGTCCCTCTACTCCTCTCAGTTCCTCCCCACTTCCCCTCCCATTCAGATCCAACCTCTTCCTGTTTCTCATCAGAAAACAAACAGGCTTCTAAGGGATAATAATAAAATAAAATAAAATAAAATAAAGTAAAATAAAATGGAATATAAGATAAAACAAAAACTAACACAGCTGAATAGGACAGAACAGAAAGAAGGGAAATAGCGTGAGAAACAGATGCAGACTTAGAGACCTACTTATTCACACACTGAGGAATCCCATAAAAATGCTAAACTAGAAGCCACAGTGTATATATACCCAAGAACCTGTGCAGGCCGTGTACATGCCGCCTCAGTCTCTGTGAGTTCATGTGTGCATGGATCCTGTTGATTTAGAGAGCCTTGTGGCCTTGCTGTCCTTCCATTCCCTCTGGCTCTTACAGTCCTTCTGTTCCCTCTTCCACAGTGCTCTCTGAGCCCTGAAGGGAAGGTTTTAATGGAGACATCTCATTTAGGGCTGAGTGTTCTGAGGTCTCTCATTCCCTGCACGTTGTCTGGCTGTGGGCTCTATATTTGTTCCCATCTGCTGCAGGAAGAAACTTCTCTGATAGATGATAGATGAACAAGACACTGCTCTATGAGTATAGTAGAATGCCATCTTATTGCTACATTCTTTTAGTAGAACAGAGGTATTTAGTTTTATCACAGGTACCTGGGCTATCTAGTCCCTGGTTTTTAGTCACCCAAGCAGTGGTGGATATGGGTTCCATCTTGTGGAGTGGGCCTTAAGTAAAGTCAGATGTTGGTTTGGCCACCACTGAACTAGCATATTTGCAGGCAGGACACTATTGTAGATCAAAGGGTTGTAGCTGAGTTGGTGTTTACACTTCTCCTTTGCAGTGTGCCAAGTACCTTCCTGTATCAAAGATGCTAGCACATAGGTGTGAGGCTCTAGGCAGGCACCAGCCTTCTCTATGTTTAATGAGTCACATAGGGGTTGTCTTCAGCAACAGGGTATTGTTGTCAGTTTGTAGAGAGCAAACTATAGTCGTGTCAACATCCTGGGTTGTTTGGGGCCTCCCATGGGACCTCTCCGACCTACTTTGTTGTAGTGTAAACTATCACATTATGGTGACAGGGAGAAAGGTGATTAATATTGCCTCAGAAGATCAGCAAGTCTTCACTATAAAGGTAACATTTAAGTCAGTCCTTGGTGAACAAGAAGTTCAGTAGATTTTGTTTACATCCAACCATAAATCTTCCAAATATTGAACATGCTAGAATTTAGAGTTGGTTTGTGACAATCAATGTATGTACTAGTGGTTGTTCTGGCTTTATTTCTGTTACTGTGATGAAACATCTTTGCCAAAAGCAACTTAGGGAGAATACGGTTTATTTGGCTTACAATTCCATGTTACAGCTCATCCCTGATGGGAAATCAAGGTAGGAACTCAAGTGGCTAGTCATATATCCATAGTCAAGAGTGGAGAGAAGTGGATGCACCCACACTGCTTGCTCTCTCAGTGTTTTCCTTTAGCTCCCTTGTGTCTTACTCCTGCCTAGGGAATGGTTTTCCCCACAGTGGGGCATGGTCATCCTATATCAATTAACAATCAATGCAACAACTCACAGGTTTGCCCCAAAGCCATCCCAATCTAGATAATTCCTCCATTGAAGATCTTTTCTCTGTTGATTCCAGGTTGTGACAAGTTTGTAATTACAAACTATTATAGCCTTTATACCTATCTTGATGTTTAATGCTACTAATGTATTGTTATTAATCACTTATTACCAAGTGGCATCTTAGAACATAGGTGCTTTATGAATAAAATTGAGACTCAAGGGCTAGAGATGCAGCCTAAACATTCAGTCCCAAGCATTGCATAAACTGTCCTGGTGGTATGGGCCTATAATCTGGCACTTGGAAGACGGAGGCAGGAGGACCAGGGGTTCAAAGTTCATCTCAACTACATAATGAATTGGAGTCCAGCCTGGACCACATAAAACCCTGTTTCAAAAGCAAAACTGGGGGTTGAGGATATAGCTCAATTTGTAGAGCACTGGGTTCGATCCTTTGCATTGCTTAAACCATTGCATACCTGTAATCCCAGCTCTGGGGACATGGAAGCAGAAGATGTGAAGTTGAAGGTTATCTTTGGCTACATAGTGAATTCATAGTGAGCCAGCCTAGGTTACTTGAGACCTTGCAAGACAGATGGGGGTGGGAGGAAGACTCAGAGAGATTACATAATGTTGTAGTTAATGTATTGTAATGAAGACAGGACTGGATTTAGACTCAAATGTGGTTGTCATGAAATGTACCCCTCAACAGATGCCACAGACCAAGGGCTGCAGCTTTCCTGCTTTGAAATTACTGCCACACCGCATTGAGACCCCACAATGTTTCTAGCCAATTGCTGAAAATGGCAGGGACACTAAAGGATAGGCCATTCTTGAAATATCTGGGCTCCTTTGTCAGCTGGCTCAAGGACCTCCAGACAGACTTCTCTCCTGATCTGCCCTGCCTCTTGTGTTGAGGCAGAGTTTTATGTAGCTTCTATTGGCTTCAAACTTTCTAGATAGCCAAGAGTGGCCTTGAACCCCCAATTCTCCTGTTTCTGCTCCCTGAGTTCTGGGATTATAGGTGTGCAATACTGTGCTGGCTCCTCTCTGTTCCAAGTCAGTTGGCACCTACTGACTCCCTCCATATTTTTGCTTGAAGACATTTTCCTAATAAGATCCTCATACCTGAAAATGCTCCTCAAAAGACCCAGACTACCACACCGAGTTTGTCTGATGTTCAGATCTGTGCTCTAACAAGAACTAAGGATGTTTCAAGGCTAAGATTCTTGGAAAGACACATCAGCTTTTGTGAGCGTGCATTAATCTGTTATATCTCAGTTATGACACCAAAACTCTGAGCAGCAAAGCTTAAAAATGGATATTTTAGACTATCAAAATGAAAAACATCTGTTTCTCAAAGGATGCCAGGAAGAAAGCGTAAATTAAGGCTACAGATGGGTCTGCAGTTAAGAGCTCTTCCTGCTCTATCAGAGGACAATTTGGCTGCCAGCATCCATACTGGCAAATGAGAAACCCCTGTAACTCTAGTTCCAAGGGATCTGACATCCCTGTCTATGGGTGCCCCCATAGGCACCCATGCATATATACACATGTACATATTACACATGAAAAAAATAATAAATATTTTTAAAGTGAAAATTCAACACACAGAATGGAGAGAAAATATTTGCAAATCATATATTTGATATGGGATTTGTATCCAGGATATGTTAAAAACTCTCATATCTCAAGAATAAAAGACAAAGTAATTCAATTAATATATGCTTTTAAAAAGCCAGGCATCGTGTTGCAGACCTGTAATTCCAATATTTGAGAGGCTGAGGCAGGAGGATCACCATACATTTTAGGGCAGATTGAATTATATAATGATCTATTAAAAATCAAAAAAAGTAAAGAGAAAGAAAGTAAAGAAAGAAAAAGAATAGACACTTCTCCCAAGGAGATGTATACTGGCCATCTTCATAGGAAAAGATACTCATTGTCACTAGCTCCCAGGGAAATGCAAGTTAAAACTCAATGAAAGACTGAGGATGAACCTCAACTGGCAGGAAGTTTGCCTAGCACTTGAGAAGCCTTGAATTTGATCCCCAGCAAGGCATAAACCAGGCATGGGGTACACAGGCCGGTTATCTGAGTGCTCAGGAAGTGCAGGCAGGAGCACCCTTGGCTTTACAGGGAGGTGGAGGCCACTGTGGAATACGGGAGAGTCTGTCTCTGAAACAAAACAGAAAGTTACATTCAGTTTCATATATTCTGGCATGGTTACAATAAAACTCTGGGTCTAACACAGTGAAACATGTTTTTAAAATCCTAGCACTCAGCAGACCCAGGTGGATCTCTATGACTTCGAGGCCAGCCTGGTCTACATAGTGAGTTCCAGGCCTGTAAAGGGCTATTTGATGATACTCTGTCTCAAAAAAAAAAAAAAAAAAAAAAAAAGTCTCGGCATGGTAAGGACATAGAGAGACTGGAACCGTCCTGTGATGCTGGTAAGAATGTAGACTTGGATGGATGTAAAGGAGAACTGTCTGGTAGTTTGTCAACAAGCTGAACATAAAGTCATCTTGGCAAATACACAAGAGAAAACATATTTCCATACAGATGTGTGCACATGAATATTTACAATAGCATTATTTTCAGCAAACCCAAAATGAAAGCAATCTGAATGTCCAAGTCAGGAATGGATACACAGAATGAATGCTAATACAGTGTCAGTTTTTGGCCTGTGGCTGTGAGGGTCTGCACCACCCCTAGTCCCAGTTAATAAGCAGACTGAGGTAGTAGCATCCCTAAGAATCTGGAAGATGTAGTGAGGTCATATCTTTAGAATAATTTTTAAAAAGACATAAAATCAACAAAAATATTGCTATTTATACATGCTGTAACACTGCATGGATGAGTCTTTTGTTTTGTTTTGTTTTTTGTTTTTTTTTCGAGACAGGGTTTTTCTGGACAGCCTGGGCTGTCCTAGAACTCACTCTGTGGACCAGGCTGGCCTCGAACTCAGAAATCCGCCTGCCTCTGCCTCCCAAGTGCTGGGATTAAAGGTGTGCGCCACCACTGCCCAGCTTATTTATTTATTTGTTTGTTTGTTCGTTCAGGGATTGACCTAGGTATAGACATAATGTTTTTGTACACCATGTAAAGTTTATCCTTGTGTTATTCAAATGCTGATTTCTCTGCCCTCATATCTTATTTCAATCCAGACACATCATTGTAACTTATACCAAGAATCTCCTGTCTCAAGTTTGTGTTAACAATTCTTATCATTTATTTTTTGCTTTGTCAATAAATGCTGATCACTCAATAGTGGGCAGAAGAGAGAATAGACAGGACATTCACCAGCCAGGGGGAAGAGGGAGGGAGGGAAGGAAAGAGGGAGGGAAGGAGGGGAGGAAGGGAGGGAAAGAGAGAGAAGAGAGAGGGGATATATATATATATATATATATATATATATAATATATTAGAGAGGAGAGAGAGAGAGAGAGAGAGAGAGAGAGAGAGAGAGAGAGAGATTGAGATCAGCCAGGAGGGATGGAGGATTTGGAGCCATGAGGAAGGGGTCTGGAAAGCGATCATGGAAACACATTTGAAGCCCAAAAAGACAGACTGATAATAGTATACAAGTATCATGGGATGGGGCTGGGAGGTAGCCATATTAGCATAGGAAATTAAGGTAGATTATTTAACTGTTTGGCAACTGTAGCTTGAAATAAATCTTGGTTTCTCTGTGTGGTTACTGGGAACTAGCATAAGGTAAAGAAATGCAGCCACTGGATTGAGTCACTGCTCACACTTACACTGAAGATAATTCCTCTACACCTGGGGCCTCGTGCATTGTAAGCTCTATACTGAGCTGCAGCACCAACCTTTCCTGCTTTCAGGTGGGGTCTTGCTGTGTAGTCCAGGCTTGCCTCAATATGTATCTCAGGCTATTCTCAAACGTGCAGTCCCTGTGACTTAGCCTTCTTGGTGCTGGGATTATGGATGGGCACTGTCTTACTGACTTGGTCAAGAGTCTGAATACTCATTCAGATGTGCCATCTAGGTCACGGGCTTCCATTCCCTCTACTTGACTCCATGAGTGGAAGTCCGTGCTGACAGTTCAATGTCAGAGTACTGTAGTTGTTTTATGAGCTCTTGTGTTTACCCTGGTGCCTTTCTTCCTGCAGACAAGGTCCTCTTTGGACCGCATTCCCTTAACCCTTTGCCTCTTGTGGCCCTCTTGAGATCTGTGTTTGCATATCTTTCCTTCCCTCTGTTTGGGACGACAGGATACAAGGGTCAGCTGGCCTGTATTTGGCACTAACTATGGACTAAACGATTTGTGTCTTTTTGTCTTTAGTCACCATGATGTCCCTGGGTGGCTTGACTTCTTCACTTGACAGGAAGAAATTGAGGCACAAATGTAAGGCTGTCTGAACAGGAGTGGACTGGAAGCTGGGCACGCTGTTATAACCTAGAGAAAAGCTTCTGGCCTCGCTTCCTCATGTCCCTGGCTTCCTCACATCAATGGGGACAGGCCTAGAATAAAGTTTGGGTTGGTTACCTGTTTGTATTGCAGTGAGAACAGTGGCTGTCTCCATTCAAATGCCATACAAGTGTTTTTCAAAATTTATACATTATAAGTTACCTGGCTCCCAAGCAGAGAATTGTGTAATTTCAAGCCTGTTTTGGGTTTTATCTTTGTGTTATAGTGGCAGAATTGGACCCAAACTAAATTCAGACTATCAACAGGTGACAGATTTAGCTGCAGTAAATACCTGCCTACCTCCAGCTACCTTCAATGACCTCTTGCCAGCAGCCATCCAGAGAGATAGATCCACTGACTTCATGTCAATCAAGAGCATAAAACTTTTATATTGCATAGAAGTTTTCTCTGAGATTCAAATATTACATCCTACAGGGAAACTCTTTAAGTAGGAAGGTAAACAACTCAAAGTAGCTTCAGGAAGTCCCTGAAACTGACCAGCTTCACTAGGCCTTGGCCTTCCAGAGTAAGCAATCAATGCTGAGTAGTTTTATATTTATGCAATATAAAAGTTTTCTCTGAGATTCAAATATGATATCCTGCAGGGAAACTCTTTAAGCAGGAAAGTAAACAACTCAAAGTAGCTTCAGGAAATTCCTGAAACTGACCAGATTCACTAGGCCTTGGCCTTCCAGAGTAAGCAATCAATGCTGGGTATCCCCCTCAGAAGAGTAGAGCCAAGCAACAAAGAAGACTTTCAGACAAGCTGAGCTGTAGAGAAGAATCAGACCAGACCAGCTGCCTAGAAGAAACAGGGACCAGCAGAGCTGCCTGGAAGAGGTTTAGACAATCTGAGGCACCTGGAAAGGGCACTCTCTAACCCGTTGAGCTGCCTGCAGGCTGTGCAGTATGCTCCAGGTTCCCAGTTTTGTGAGCTGTCACCCATCCTGTGATAGGCTTTGGTGACATAGTTGTCTTTGAGTCCTTTCTGCAACTGTAAGTAACCTCTCACCCATATTCCTGTAAGTAGTCCCAATGAAACTCATTGTTCACCAAGTTGGACTTGGGTTGTATCTCATCTGACACGGGATCCATCCCTGGGGTAAGTAGACATGTGGGTTGAGTCTTCCCAGGAAAGGTTTTGTCCCAACACGCTGAGCTTACTGAGCGGCAGATGAAGTGACTGAGCAAAACTAAGGGGTGATTGAAGGAAGTGGGCAAGGGCAGGAAACCAGATAGTACCAGGGGAATTTACCATTACTGCGCCTGTAGGGAGGAATGGATCAAGAGGGGACAGGACCCAAGGAGAGGAGAGACATATGTTGCTTCAGAGTGGTGGTGCCAATCAAGCCTCATGGCCTCAGGAAGACACCAGAATAAACACCTTCTCTGCTTTTTCTCTCCTCTAGGTCTCTACCAGCAAGCGTGCCCCCACTGACAGCACCAGGGTACTGGTGCAGCCATTTCCGGAGCACCATGAGCTTATTAAACATCAACTGGCATCTTCTCTCCTCAACACAGGTCATCTCTTACCAGGTAGCTCATTCTACAACATCTTTTGATTCCCATGTTTATTGTCTGCTCCCTGATGTGAATATATTGTGACTATATAGGGGAGAAACATACAGAGAGGGGTGTCTCATATAGCTCAAGTCGGCTGGTGCAATGGATGACTTTGAATTTCTGATCTTCTGCTTACACCTAGTGAGTGCTGGGATTATAAGCTTGTACTTCCATGCCGTGGTGCTGGGGACAGAAAGCAGGGTCACCTGCATGCTGGGTAAACATTCTACCAACTGAGCTATCTATATATCCCAGCCTAAGTGTGCGTATCTTGAAGGCAAGATCTTTGAACCATGCCTTGGTTAGGGCTACTATTGCTGTGATGAAACACTATGGTCAAAGCAATGTGGGGAGGAAAGGGTTTATTTGGCTTACATTTCCCTATCACGATGTTCATCATCATAAGGAAATTAGGACAGGAACTCAAGCAGGGCAGGAGCTGATGCAGAGGCCATGGAAGGGTGCTGCTTGCTAGCTTGCTCGTCATGGCTTGTGCAGGCTACTTTCTTACAGAACCCAGGACCACCAGCCCAGGGATGGCGCCACCCACAATGGGCTAGAACATGCCTTACAGCTGTATCTTATGGAAGCATTTTCTCAGATGAGGTTCCCTCAGTTCAGATAACTCTAACATGTGTCAAGTTGACATAAAACTAGCCAGCACAATTTTAAGAGGTTTTTTGTTTTTGTTTTATCCCTCCCTGCCCCCCACCCCCCATCCCCAATCTATCAGTCTTAGGTGCCTAGCTTGGTGGCTGGAAAATAATAGGAGCTGAATAAATCCTTTGCTGGGAGTCCCCTCCCCTCTTAACAGAAAGATCTGGCAGTTGCCTTCTGAACACTTAAGGGTGCTGGGTCCGGAGCTGCAGCTCTGGGCCTCAGGTCTGTGACTGTGAGGGACAGCAGGTGCCAGTCAGTCCTCCAGCTCTGCCGCAGTAGTGCTGTTTCCCCGCCCAGCTTCACCCAAGGTGCAGCCCGACCTGCCGCCCCTAGGTAGCCAGCCTGAGGCGGGACAGGCGGGGTGGCCGGCCGTGTCCCTCCCACGGTCCTTGCGTGAGCCGGGGAGGGCCACCCGGAGCTCCTAGCAGGTTATTTTTAGCTGGGGGAGGGGACGGAGCGGCGGGCCCGGGCGCCACTGGCTGAGGTGGCCACGGTGTCCTCCGGCAGTGCGCGCCGCTGTCCTCGGGGACCTGCGCTCGGTGGGGGCGGGGAAGGCGGCTGGAGAGCGCGGCGGGCGGGAAGGGGCGGAGAGCGCGCTCCTGCGGAGGAGGCTGTGCTCATCCCGGCGGCCGAGCGCTCCAGTACTCGCCGGGCTTCGCAGATGGCTTTCCCCGCTCTCGGTCTGGAAGTCCTTCAACCCCTGCAGCCCGAACCACCTCCGGAACCTGCCTTCGCCGAGGCACAGAAGTGGATCGAGGTAGGTGCCGCCATCGGCGGGCGGCCTTGCAGGGGCGCCCCGAGCTGCTGCCCCGGCAGGTCCAGCCTTCCCCCACTTTCGTGGCCAGCTTCCCCAGGTCACCCTCCGCGGCCTTCGGAAGACTGAGATCCCCTGGCGTTGGGACCCTGGGATGGTGGGCGTGAACAGGGGGACACTGAGGTCTAGCTGTGCGTCCAGGGGCAAGAGGCGGTCCCCTGCGCCTTCATCCCTGCTGCCTGCGGAGCTCGCAATCTCGGCTCGGTTTGCTAGTGCTGCCACGGGAAGCGCAGTTCGAGCCTTAGCGCTGCAAAGGCGCCAGGGGCTTGAGCTTCCAGAGCCCTTGCGGGAGCCACATTTCGGGGTGTCCCGCTCTCTGCTCCACATTCCCTTGCCCTCTCTCTTCGCCCTTCCAGAGGCAGCAGTGTCACCACAGAGGCTCATACCCACCCGAGCCTCTTGGCTGTGTTCTGGCACCCGTTCAGGTGCAAGGTTGGCGCAGAGCACAGCGTGGGGGAACCTGCAAGACCTAGTTGCGAGTGCACTATCCGCAGACACGCTGCCCAGCTATTGGTTGTCCCAGAGACCGCAGGGTGGGCTCCAGCAGGCCGCGTACCGGGCTAGGTTGGCACATTTCACTTCTTAAATGGCTCGGTGGAAGGCCAAGGAAATCACTGGAGCTCTCGGCTCATTCCAGGAAGCACTCGCTGGGTGATCCTGATTCATGATGTCTATCTGCAGGTGCAACTCAGTAGCCCTGCCATTCCGAAACAACCCGGTTTTGGGGTTCAGGACGCGTGGAGGGCGAGAGTGGGGGAGGTGATTTGTGATCTACTCCTGAAACTCCCATTTTAATGGACCTTTCTTATGCCGTGTAGAAGGTGAATTTGGCCAAATGGCGCGCAACCCCGTTGGCCTGATAGTTCAAAGGAGGATGTGTGCAGCTAAGTCATGACCAAGCAAGAATAAGCTTCATAGTACTCAGATGGTCACTTAGCGACCCCATCCCCACCCTCGGGACAGCCCAGGTCTCCATTGTTGGTAGGGTGATACAACTGTAGGACCGCAGTAAACCTGCTGAGTTGCCTGCAGAGGCCATTGCTGGAAGGTTCTAGCCACAGGCTGCCACCTTTCAGGGTCAACCAGCTTCATGCATGCAAAAAAGCTTCTTAGAGTTCGGAGCCACCTATTTAAAAATGGAACTAAGGAAACAGAGTCTACAAGGCACCATTACTAAAAGCCCGGGCTGGCGTGTCTCTTTTAACTATCAGATATAACTCACTACCGGATGAGAAAAAGACATTAGCTTCTTATTTTTGCTGTGAAGCTGGAAGGCTTGGAGCATGACAGGTGTCCACCCTGCGTTTGGGGCTCACAGGCTCACTGGAGACGTTTGTAGCCACTGCTGGTAGTGGAGAGTTGTATGATTGTCTCTTTCAACTTCTTGAATCTTCTTGTTGGTGCGGGGTGGGGGGGTTGGGGGATGGGGGAGGAAATTAGCCTCTCTGTTTTCTCATAGGCACGTGATTTATTCCCAGTTTCTTTAATTGATAGTAATATTGACACACACGCCCTACCTTTAAAAGTGCATTGTGGTATAAATTCCATACAGGATAGCATGCAAATCTGAATCACATATCTCTGTGAATTTTGGAATATATACACATATTATCACATCTCCCTATAGATCAAGATATATAAAGCTGTTTTTTTTTTTTTTCTTCTTTCTTTCTGGTGAGATTTCAGGCTAAACATTACTCAGTGCAGAGCATCAGCTTTCTTCTCAGCTTGAGGAAAGGAAGGGGCCCATTTAAGAAAGCAGAGCCAGGTTAAGCTCTAAACACAGTTTAGAATGATTCTTGATACTTTGCCCTTTAAACCAGTCAAAGACAGTGAAAACCCAAAGGGTGTGCGTGTGTGGCTTTAGGACCAGGCTGCCAGGCACGCTGCGTGTGCATAATTGAAGTGGCCTATCTCCTTTCCACGGCGGAGTTGGATTTCATCGAAAGGGGAGTTTCCTCTCCTAAGCCCAGGCTGGGTAAAAAGGTATTTGTGTGTGTGTGTGCCTTGGAAGAGTACTCAACTTCCAACTCCCCCCTTTTTTTTTCCTCTTCACGTTCTTGAAATGTAAACGCCACGTTTGCAAACTAGGAGCCAGGGGCCATAACAGATGGTTTTGCACACAGTTGCCCAGTGAACAAAGATTCCTAGGCTAATACAGCAATAATGCGTTTCTTAGTGTGAGCCACTTCCCGTGGGGATTCTTATCAGGAGACAATCGCATCTCCCCTTAGGGGCCCATTGTCTCCTGCAACATCCTCATTGGGAGGGCTTTGTTTTTCGGTTTTGTTCCATGGGTGATTAAATTTCCCACAGGCCTTTTTCATTTTTCTTTCTGTGCAGTCAGGAATTTTACCTTTTCAGAAAAACAACAACAACAACAAACCGTTCCCTTGGGTGCAGCAGGTTACTAAACTTTGATACCGCTCTGCATCCTTAGTTTGGGCTTCTTTGAGTTGGTCAGTCTAGAGAATTTATATTTGTAATAAGGCTCAGGGAGTGAGCTTCGGACCCAGGTTCTTAGCAAGGAATTTCTCAGCCTGCAGCCTTGACTGTTTGAAGACTGGGCAGGAAATATGGCTCAGAAGCTAGGCTCTTACCTCCCCCAGTGCCAGCTTCTGCTTTAGTGGCTAAAAGTGAACTCGATAATAAAGCTAGGTACACTGGGTAGGGACAGCTGGGTCACACTTGCAGTGTCTTTTCATAGTGGTAGGAGCAGGCTGAGTACCTTACATAGGTTTGGGGAGGGTCCTAAGGGGAGACAGCAAAGGTCAAGGACTAATTCACTATCAGCAGGCAGAGGCAAGGCTAACTTCCATTGCATTGCCTTTCTAGCTCATTTTCCTGGGGCAGTAAGCTGCACAGCGGGCCAAGAGGCCCAGCTTCCTAGCTGGAAGTCCTTGGGTGGAGACCAGGTCAGTCACTTCTAGCTGAGCGACCTTGGGCAAGCTGCTTTTCCTGTCCTTATGTTTCCAGATATTTTCTTTGAAAGATACCTTGAATTAACAACAACACAACGAAGGGATTATTGTTGAAACATCTGTAAAACAGGACATTAAACAACATCTCACTTCGGAGGAGTACGCAGGATTTAATACCTGAATATATTTAAAAATACTTAGAATAGGCACAGTGGTTAAAGCATCTGCCAGGTGAGGTGCGAGCATTGGTATTTGGATCCTTAGAGTCCACCATGGCCCATCATCTATAGTTCCAGCACTGGGGTCCCCAGCAAGCTGGCTTGTTAGACTAGCTCATGGCAGAGAGATCTAAGCTCAGTTTTGAGACACTGCCTCAAAGAACAATATGGGGAGTGATCCAGGAAGACTCCTGATGTCAATGTTAGGGGTCCATATATACAAATACTGTATACATGCACTAGTACCTGCAACAACACACCACACACAACACACACACCCAAATCCATGCAGCATGTGCATGTTAAGAAAGTACTTAGAACAGCACCTGGTACTGTTTGAGTGATGGTATCATAGTTACCATTTATACTACTGTTGCTGTTACTCTTACGATTATCATCATTGCTACCTTGTTGTGCTATTGCTCATAGCAACAAATCTGATCTTGTTCTGTTTTGGTTTCACTCTTTTATTATCTTATTTTATTTATTATTTATTTGTGTTTCAGAACCAAGAGTTAGGCAAGGGCTCTCTCACTGACCTAACATCCCTAGTCTTATACTGATGTCCTGAGGCTGGCTAAGTAGCCCAGGGCGACCTTGAACTCTGAGTCCTCCTGGGATTATAGGCATATACCATAACTGCCTGGCACTAAACTTGAGTTTGAAAGAAATTCTTCAGAACCATAAGTTTCTAGTGTACATACTATAATTCAGTTACCGACTGATTTCACTTCATTATATTTTAATTTAGATATGCTTGGTTAAATCCATCTCTAGGCAGGAGCTGATAGTATCTCTATTAATTCTGGACACTTGGGCTAGAGATTAAATAGCTATTGCATATTACTATTGTTTGTTTTTAGGGTCAGAGGAGAGTCTGTGATAGCTTACCCATGAGATGACCTCACAGTCTATTAGACTTAGAGAGTTACCCCTTGATATTAGGTTGAACTTTGAACTTTAACATGTAGTTTTGTTACTAAACTCCAAGAAAAATCATCAGTGCCTGTCCCCTTGTAGACATTCCAATCAATACATTAAACTGGAGACTGGCAAGGTGGTGGCTTGTTTTGAAACTCTGTACCCTTTCTTCTAAGCTAGTATTGATATTTGTAGGTAGATGATTCTAATATGCCTGGTTCTTCTATCCCATTTATCTCTCCACTCATGACAATATTAATCTGTTCAAATCTATTTTTTTTCTTTTAAGTGACAGACATTTTCTGGAGGACCAGATGTCCCTTCAGTTGGGTTCCACTTGATTTGGATTGCCAAGCCTTTAAAAGGGAGGGTGAAGATTTCAGCTCAACTCAGTGATCTCAATTTGAAAACTTTCTGGATCCCTTTAACTGAGTCATAGCACGCCCCTGGGTTGGTGATGAGCACAGTCTTATTTGTAACCTAGCCATGTTTCACGTGAGTGGGGACTTCACTTTCCTAGGTCCACAGGGATTGCTGTTTTCATTCCACTTTTATTCAGATCTGACTCTGAAGATTAAATGCTTGCTCTGGTGTGTGTGGGGGTGGGTCTCTTCGCACTTTGATACTGGAAGGCACCATATGGCTTGGCAGTAAGGAAATTTATGAGTGGCTTTGAGTTAATTTAACATTTGGTGGCCAGTAACTATGACATTGGTGATATCATACTGTAAGTTGTATAGTCAAGTTATTCAAGTTCTCTGCCACTGTAAGGACTCTTAATTTTTTTTTTTTTAAATTGCAATGAAGTTTAGGTTTGCAAATGTTTCTCCAGCTTTGCTTATGAGAGCTGAAGAAGAGAAAGACAGCCTTTCTTAGCTGAATAGAGAAAGCTGATGTATGGACCAGAGCAAGCAACAGCTTTCTCACAGTGACATTTAAGTAGTCTGTCTTGTTTGTATACAAGGGCTGCTGTGACACAAAGCTGTCACATGGTTAGAGAACAGTGAAGGCCCAGAGATTTGGGGAAAGGGGAAGTGAACAGCTGACTCCTCTTGCTTCAGCGTCTCCCTGGAAACTGATTGTATCAAACAAACTCTCAATGGGCAGACAGAGTTTTGGCCACCAAGAAGGGGGGAAGGGAGGACATTTGCTTGCAGCAACCACAGCTCTGAGCACCCTGCTTCCCACTGACAGATGACAAAGGACCCATGATGTCCACATCTGGCTTTGACTTCATGGGTGGCAGTCAGTACTAGGTGGGACAAGGCAGCTCTGCAAGTACTGGAAATTGTGAGTTTCTTCTTTTTCTTCCATTCATTAGATGACCCTCAGACAGGAGGCAGGATGCTAAGTCCAACGTTGGTGAAGTCATAGCTAGGAATATTTACTATGTATTGGCTTTGGGTAAATTCTCTTCTCTCTCTCTCTCTCTCTCTCTCTCTCTCTTTCTCTTCTTCTTTTTTGAGACAGTGACTTTCTGTGTAGCTCTAACTGACTTGAACTTGCTATATAGACTAGACTGGTCTCAAATTCACAGAGATCTGCCTGCTTTTTGACTCCCACCTCACCTGGCAGGACACAAATTCTATGTTTACATAGTAAGTACTGTTGTTATCATCACTTATAGATGAGGGAGTCGAGGCTATGACAGATAGGGTAAGGGTATTGTCCAGGAAGTAAATGGTGAATGTCAGAAGTAGGACAGTAACCTGTAAGATCCTTTCTTAGATTTTACAAATATATGCCTGTATTATATTTTAGTATGTTGTATATACATTCATTATTAATATGCATTATAAGTCTATATATTAGATATTAGTATATTTTGTAGAGGATATGTTGTGTGTGTATATATACACACATTATGTATGTTAGTACACATTACATATACATACATACATACATACACACACACACAACATACATACATACATACATACATACATATTACAAACATATTTCCAGCTATTGCAAACTTTGCAGGCTTCTAGGAGTCGAAAAGGCTCTCCTCATCAGCTTCATTTCACAGCCCGTAACCATCCATTCCTTCTATTTCCCTCACTTAGGACCATGTGTCTCCTGTAAGGACTGTGCTTCACTGAGCCGAGGTCCACCTCTCGTGTGCAGAGAGCATGTGGATTCCAGAGCTGCTGCCCACACGAGCCTGTTCCCTGCACTCACAGTTTTCTTCAGGACTCAGGGTTGCTCTTATGTGGGCAGGCTGCTTCACTGGTCCCTAGTAGGTAGTGGCTATTGAGACAGACAAGCTAGCAGGATCCGGCTGCTCCCCTGGCTTGGTCACCTTCACACCTTACCTTTCAAAGGCATGAAGACAGAGTCTGAAGTGTTTCATGTCTGCTAATGGAGGTCATGACTCTCCTTACACTTTTATCTTCAGTGCTGGGCTTCCTTGGGCATTGAGTGCACAGTCTGCAAGTGCTCGTGGCCTTTGTGAATGGAGTAGGTACAGTCTTCACATCCCCTAGCGAATTCAACTAGAAAAACTATGCCTGCGTGGTCTGTACGGTTTGTTCTTTGAATGGGATTGTATGGGTGTGTGGGGGGGGAGACATCTTTTGTCAGTCCTGGCATATTCCAGTGCCGGTGACACACTGACTGTTTTCATCTTTGCTCATCCCCCACCCCCATCTTTCATCCAGAGTTTTCTCATCTGGGCAGGATTTATCTCGAATAGTGAAAATGTTGAATGCAACCAAGAGGCAGATCCTTCCAGAGTGGCTGGAAGCCTCGTTGTTTTAGGGGGACCTCATCATTATATTGTGATCTTGATCTTCATGGATTTGTTGTTGTTGTTGGTTTGTATGTATGTGTGTTTATTTTTAGGTAGGTCTCTGTAACCCAAAGCTGGCTTTGAACTCATGTCCTTGGGTCTCACCTTCTGAAGGGCTGCTTAGAACTAAGGGCATGCAGTACCCTGCCCAGCTGATTTTTGACTAAGATACTCTCTTTGGAACTGTTTTTTTTAAGCATAGTTCACTGCTTTAAGAGAAAAAAAATACAATGTTTGTAATTCATTTCCTCCATTCTCAAGGCTGCGTGTGCTTACATTACAAGCAAAGGAAGGTATCTGTGTGTACTTCATGTAGAGAAGTGTAGGTTGGGAAAAGGATGACTTCAGTGCAAGTAAATGAGAAAATGAGGAGTTGACTAGAACCTTACTGTAAAGTGACTGATAATTATAGCAGTAGCTGGAACGGAAGGGTTGCCAGATAATATAGAGGAAATAATAGTTCTTTTAAAGAAGAATGACATAATTTTGGCAAGGCCTCCACCAGGATGTGAGATGTTTTATCTATCTCTCTGCGCATGGTGGAATGACGTAATGGAATTCAGATCTGCTGTGGAAAATGTCCATGTTTGCAGTGTTGAGAACAACACATCCAAGGTGATGTTCTTGTGCATTGGACCCTGACAGGTTACCTGTAGGAGCCCAAGGAACCCCTTTGACATCAGTGACAAGGCAGCGTGACTTGGTCTTATGCCACACACCTACGCAATCCCTTGGCAGATACCTTTTTCTACTACACTTACCTTGCCAACAAATGACAGTGTTAGTATCTACACTGAGCTGTAAAGAATGAACTGGTAAGTGAGTAGTAACCCAGTAGGGAAGCCTAGCCAATGCTACAGGCTGCTCAGTAGTTACTGTGGTGAACGACTATGAGATGTAGTTTGTCCTTCTGGTCAACCTGACATGTAAGGGACAGACTCCACGTTACCTCACTACCTTTTACAGCTACATCATAGAAGACCAAGTTAGAAGCACCTCCACTTCCTTGCTGCTTTTTGAGTAGAGGTCCAGGATTCGAAGGGCTGTGCTTTCTTTTTTTTATTGCCATGACTCACACTTTAGAAAAATAAAACCCCGAGGTTCATTTGTGATCAAATAGTATTAAATATGACATGAGTTAGTTGAGATGCCCGGTCGTACTCATTTCTAAGTGTTCTTTATTATTAAATCATGGTAAAGAAAAAATTCAGCATGAGCTTGTGAACGTGTGATTTAAAAATTCCTTTCCTGAGAGAAATGTACTGACTTCCAATGGTAATGCCAGGCCTAGTGCCAGGACCCAGTGTTACAGGATCAAAATGTACATAGTTCCTTCCTTCAGGGAAATCACACTGAGAGAGATTAGATTAATAAGTGCCCAATTACAAGCTAGGCTGTATAGTCTAAGGATGAAGAGTAGGTTGGATGTGGTGGTGCATTCCTATAAGCCTATAATGTTAGCATTTGGGAGGCTGAGGCAGGAGGATTGGAAATTTGGAACCAAGGTAGGTTATAGGGTAGGATTGCATTTCAAGATGAATGGGTGAAAATGCATGAATAAATAAATGCTGTGTGGAGATGTTTAAGGTGAAAGAATTCATCCTATAGATGAGGGTTGGTTCTTAGAGGAGGTAAAATTTAAGCCAAGAACATCGTAAGATTCTAAGCAAGAGTTTTAGATTGCTGCTGATTTGCAGCTTTTATTATGATTTTTTTTTTTAATCTGAGGCTACAGCTAAGTGAGAGAGCACTTGTTTAGTGTGAGGGAGGTCCCTAGGTTAAACCTCCGGTACTACAACACACACACACCACACACACACACACACACCAATCTTGAAGTTCTACAAGTAGGGTGAAGGTCTGTGTGTGGAGAAGGACAGGAACAAGGAGTCGTTGAATATACCTGTATGTTTCCTTTCCTTTCTTTCTTTTGAGTGTATATTGAATGCCAGATCTAGAGCTTGGTAGTCTTGGCAAGGGCTCTGCCACTGAGCTGTAGCCATGGCCTCCATGAATACATCCATGGGCTACTCAGAGATCAGTGGCATCAACCAGACCCTTTTATCCAAGTCACAGAAAAAGTTAAAGCTCATTTCCTAGGAGAAATGTCAGAGAAGACCTTGAGATTTATAGTTCAGGATTCAGGGATTAAAACTCTCAGTTAAAATGGAGTTTGTAGAGTCTGCCCTGTACTCAGATGTGAGAAGGAACTGGAAGAAATCTGCCTGCTTTTCTAAGTGCAAGCAGAGTAATTTTGTAAAATATCTCACGTGACAACTCACAGGTACCCTCTGATTTGGGATGCTTTTCGGAAGCCCCATCAATTGTCAGCTCTCTTCTCATGGTCCAATATGGCTGCCGGATTGCATCGCCACATCACCTCTCCAGGAAGTGGAATGGAGGAGTGGAAACTGGAGACTACAATTGTCCCTTGAAAGATGCTTTCTGGAAAACTCTTTCTGACACATCTGCTTTATTGTTAGTGCTCAGAACTTAAGTATCATAGCTGTTGCTGAGAAGGGGCTTTTATCTTCCTCTTCTCCTTCTTCTTCCCCCTCCTCCTCGTCAACAGTATCATCAGTAATGAACAAAGAATCTATGTCCCAATCCTCAGAAGAAAGGAGAGGATGGCTCCTGGAGTGTCCCTTTCTCATTTCCCCAGGGAAAAATCCTTTAGGACCTTCAACATGACTGCCTGGGTGACATTCTCTCCAGTTGGCTAAGTTTATAAATCCCTTCCTTCCTAGTGCACATTGTACCCAGAGCATTCATCTCTCAGAAAAATTGTCCTACCGTACCATAATGAATGTGTGTAGTATGGGAGCTGCCTCATTTGATAAGCCCAGAGTGTCCACGGCCAAGGACCAGTTCTTCATCACAGTCCTAGTATCTCCTCATTCATTCATTTAGCTAGGTAGGTTAGCCGCAACGCCCACACCACAGAGTCTGTGCCCGGACAGCGGGAGACACTTGGTTCACACTTAGACTCTGCAGAGATAGAGAAAATAGAAGCTGTTACTGCTCTTAACAGGAAGCAAAGTGTTTTTCAGGTTTTTATTTTTTATTTTTTACAAATTTTAAAAAGCAGTTCACCTAATTGTGGCCTAGAGACAGTCAGTGATTAGACTCTTGGAACGTAATTCCACCTTGGGCCCTTTTGGTAGGTGATACCTGTTGGAGGAGTCATTTAAAGTGTAGCCTTTCCTGTAGTTTGGCCTCAGGTAGCACTCACAGAACTGAGGTTTTGGCTAGATCTGGTTTAACCATAAGAGGCATGCCCCAGGGTGTTTATCCTTCCTGTTCCTCACCTCCAAGCAAACTCTGGGTCCTTCCCTCACCTGCTCCAGATGGCCAGCTAGTTCTTCTTAATAGGATAGAAAAATTGGAGTATTCCTGATTGCAAGATATTCGGCACAAAAAAAAAACAAACAACCATGGAAGTGTGTGTGTGTTGTGTGTTTTAGCAGGTTTACATCTGTTCATGGCTGTGACCCTTGTCACAGCCTAGTGTGACCTCAGAGAGAGAAGCAGCCCCCCCCCTCACCTTTCCTATGGGAGGTGGAAAAATAAATGGATGTGGGACTGAAGCTGCCATTGGCAGACAGATGTGGTTATTGCCTGTTTCCTAAGGGACCTTTGTAGTTGTCATATGGGAAGGGTAGGTGACAAGGGAAAGCCCACTCATCCTGTGGCAAAAGTCGCTGGAATGTGATAAGGTACTGTGACCCAGCTAGCCCAGAGCCAGAATAAATAGTAACGGTAATGATAATGAAAGCTGACCCATTCCTGCCCATTTCTCACAGGCTGGTGACAGTGTAGATGCTTGAGTTGACGAGATGATAAATATAAACCTGTAACATCTGGTGCAATGTTTCTCAACCAAGCAGTTTTATGCATATTTGACAGATGGGGAAATTGGAGCACAGACGTGTTAACTGATTCGTCATAGCTAGCAAGTTGCAGACTAGAGAGTTAAACCCCAGGCAATCGAGTTCCAGAGTTTGACCTGTGGCAGCTTTGCTTCATAAGGAGACCCCAGCCACAGTCATCAATGGCTGACCCGCCCCTCCCCCCTCCAGCTCAGCCCCTTCAGGAGATGCTGTTTACTGAGCATCTCTGCAAAGCAGTGTCGGTTGCTAGGAAACAGTTCCATCTATGTGGTACCCAGGCACACTCTTTTCGACTGAAGCCCTTTCAACATTTTTTTTTTGAAAGATAAAATTTGTCAGGAGAGTGGTTAGGACTTAAAGAAAAAAACCCCTTACAGGAGTAAACTGGACCAAGCCAATGGGTGGAGTCCTTTCTACCCTCTTCTTCACCTGCTCCTCCCCAGTCTCTCTCCTTCACTGGAACCTGACTCTGTCTTTGGATGTGGATAGTCCTGGATACAATGTAGAAATGAGATGATTGTTAACAAGACAAAGAAAAGCTCATGGATTCAGTGCACTGTTGGCTTTCTGTGTGTAGTATCCTGCTTAGTCCTGGATCCCACATACATCTGCATGTGAATCCTGCTAAGACATGGATCGCACATACTCGCATGTGACATCTGCTAGATCTGGATCCCACACTATCTGTTAACCCCCTGTAACAGATTTTATTGCTCCTGTTTCCATACGTTTTAGTCCCATTGAGTTGGGAGGGCAGGTTGGTCAGGATCCTGTGTGGCTCCTGAACTCCCACCTGGTGCCTTGCAAGCAGCCCTTTTTTTGGTTTGCCCAGGGCATCCCCCAAACTGTAGCTCCCCTCTTCACCTGCCTGGCTTCATCCCCAATGTTCGTACAAATACACTGGTGTAGCGTTGATTTCTGTTTGGAACGTGAATTATGTGCATGCACAATTTCCTAGGGTCTTACACGTGAGAGATAAGTGTTCTACCACTGAGGTCTTCCCACAGCCCTCGTGTGAGCACTTTCCAATCACTGTGAAAAAGAATTCCTGGGGAAGCAACTTAAAGGAGGAAAGATTTATTCTGGCTCAGTAATTGGAAGGGAATACTCCATTATGGAGGGGAAAGCATGGCTCCAGAGATGATGTGGGAAGGATTGGGGACATAAGCCATAAGACCCACCCACAGTGACTCACTTTCACTCAAGCCCCTCCTCCTAAAGTTCTTACAGCCTATCACATCAGTCCACCAGCTGGAGACCAAGTGTTCAAACACAGAAGGCCACGGGAAACAGTTCACACTAAAACTACAGTACACTTGACAGTTCTGCCACCAAATAACAGCAGTGAGAAGCTGAGCAGCCTAGAAGAGAAAGACGAACCCAGACAGAGAACTGTCACTCTGTGTTCTAGACACCATTAGGCTTTGGGGGGGGGGTCGATGAAAAGACTGATTTCCCCAGATCTGCAGCTTTTAAATCTTTGTTTTCATAATGGATCACCTTGTCTTTTCTTCTGTCCTCCCTACCTGTGTCTTTGCCTCCTTAGTCACATTGTTTTACATTCGTCAGTATTAAAAATAACGTCCTTTCTTCAATCCTGGCCATTTGCCGGGCTCTTGTTTTGGCTTGTGTGTTGATCACAAAACTGGATGTTCCTATGTATATGTAAGCTCAGCTTTCACGTGGCCTGGTGAACCCTAGTAGTGATCTGACGTAATGGGACACTGACTATTTTTCCCCCCTGCTGTTTAAGAGTTGTATGATAGAGGTATCTGCAACTTAATTTCTTATTTGAGTTTCTATTGCATCATATGCATATTTAGTAAAATTTCCCTTGAATTTGTGTGTGTGTGAGTCTGTTGGCATTTTTATGGTCATACAAGAAAAGTTCCACTGGAATTGTCTTTAGAGAAGTAGAGAGCCATCCTAGTTTACTTCAGGCCAGGCTGACTCAGCTGTATCAGGGACACTGGAGAGGACTGGAATCTCCCAGCTGTTCCACGGGGCAGTGCTTCATAGCTTTCTGTAATGCCATTTGCCTGTCCTGCTCCAGCCCAAGAGGTCTGGTGAGTTCTGGCTTAGACAGGGGAGTCCTGTCTTCACATTCTCCTTACGTGCCCCAGATAGACAAAGGAGTCACAGCCATCATTCAAGATGTCTAGGGGAGTGGAGTCAATGAGCCCAAGCCAATCAGACTCTACCCTGGTCTATCTCTATCAAAGGGCTTGGCTGCTACCCAACAAAGAAGCAGAAAGTCTCTTAAAGGAAAATCTGGGACCCTGTGGTGGAAGAATGCAAGGAGTGGTGGAGGAAGAGGCCAAGAAGATCTATTTTAGCATTTTAATTCAAACCCAACATTGTGCTCTGTAGATAGCATAATCAGTAAAGTGCTCACTGTGCAAGATGGGGACCTGAGTTTGACTGCCTGAACCTAAGTAGAAAGCCAGGCATGGAGGTGTTTGTAATCTCAAGGCCAAAGAGGTGAAGGGAAAGATCCCTGAAGCTCACGGACCAGCCCCGCTTATTGAAGACAAACTCCATGTTATTCAGACACCCTGCCTCAAGAAACAAGTTGGATGACATCAGAGGTTATCTTCTGGATTCCACACATATGTGCACTCATGTGCATATACATCGTCATGTACAGGTACACATACGACACACGCATACACAAACACACAAAAAGTAACAATGCTATATAGGAACATATCTCGTGGGTGGTAAGAAAGGAAGAAAATAAGACACAAAAACCTGTGACTACTTCCTTAAGAAGAACATAGGCTTATGATCTTAGAGTGATTTTTTTTAAAAAGCCACCTGTAAATTGTTTTATTTCTTTTTGGACAAGGTCTCACTATGTAGTTCAAGCCAGCCTGGAACCTGCAGTGTTCCTATATCAACCCCCTAAGTGCTGGGATTATAGGTGTGTGCCTCCCTGCCTACCTTTATTTCTGTTTTGTCAGACTTAAAAATAAAAGTCAGTTTGGAGGCAGTATCATTGAGTGTTGCGTTAGCAAATCCTTACCCAAACACACCAGATTGGTTCCATTAGATGTAAAAAGTAGATACAAAGTAGCACATTGATTTTAAGTGTTGGTTAAGAAAACAAAAAGTCTATACCTTTGGAGCTTCGGCTCTTTTCTTCTTAGTGTTTATGAAAAAATATTTCATACTGAATTATAAGACGCTGGTTTGTTTTTTAGAACCTTAGTTTTGTAGAGCCAATTCCAGTGGCTGGTTTCTGTTTCTCCTTTCTAACTCACGGTCCCCAGAAACCTAGGAAGAGCAGAAGTGTTCAGTCACTCCTCACTGGACCCTCGGATCCAGAGCATGCCAGCTCTGCCCAAGAGCTCCCCAGGCATGAAGCCTGCTAAAAGTGGACACAGCGGCTGTCGCCCACTGATCCTCTGTGTTGAGTGACCCAGATTGGCAGAGCGCAGCTGGGGCCCAACACGAAGAGAGTCCGGGAAAGAGAAGGGTAAAAATAAAACTGGACACGCAGCTTAGCTGCAGTCGGGATCTGCAGCAGCTCCCTGGGTACTTGGCTAGCACTTGATTCGACTTCTCCTTCAAATTGCAGGAAAATAGCAGTGATGATTAAAAATTATTATTTTCTAGATTTCTTAGAATTACAGAATAGATTTATCCATCACAGTAGAGTGATTGTGCATAGGTGGGGAGTAGAGTTTTGAAAGGCGAGCGGTTTCCCTTCCTGAGTTCCTTATTTATCCTACTGACATTAAGTCTGTTTTCTCCAAAGAATTTCTCCTTGGTTGTTAATAGAATGAAGTGAACTTTTCGTTATGGTTTTTAAAACAGTTACTTTAGCGATCTTAGAAAGAAAAAGCCCTGAGTGGCAGTATTTAGGTATGCTGTCAGGTTATCCACCAACACTAATATTTTCGGTCCCCCACACTCTGCCATCTTGACATTTATATTTTTTAAAGTGTCTATTTGCTCAGTTTGAGGTGCCTGTTATTGGAATGCTGAGAGTTTTATTTTTTTGGCCTTGAACCAACTTTTTTTTTTTTTTAAGTACAAAGTAGATTCCATGTCATGCTGTCTCCTCAGTTACTGATGATGGCTTTGAAGCATATGAGATCCTGCCCAGTGGTGGGTGTTTTTTGATGTAATCATGTCTCTGTGATCAGTAGATTGAAAATTAAATCTCCGAATAGCCTTTCCTTTGCAACAGCAATTAAAAGGTATATGGCATATTTATATTTCTAAATATTTTGAGAAATGTAGATATAACTTCTTTAAAAGACAAAAATAAAATGCTCTAGGGATATAATACTTCTGGTAAAAGCTTTTATGTGTCGTTTGTGTGAGTATTCAGAATAAGTGGTTTTCAAGTAATTCATTCCAATTGTTATTTATAAAAATTATCAGAGGACTTCTGGTCACTACGCCTTTCTTTTTAGTTGCAGAAATGTCTGCCATGGAATTAGGTAATGACGATTGCAGGCTATTTATTTACAACATTTAGAGAACGATACCCAAAATTGAATTGTGGACTTTAAACGGGTGACATACTTGACAGTATATGAATTATCTTTGGTAAAAGTCTGCTAAGAGCTCTTAATGTTCTGAGCACCATTCTTAGAACTAAAGATAGGTAAAGAAAGGCATTCAACTACGAGGTCTAGGTATAGGTTAGACAGCTCTGGAGACAACAGCACAGTGGACAGGTTTCCTAGAGCCTTGTGGCAGATGGCAAGAGCATCCTTTATGTGCAACGTCAGCTGTGGTGGCTTTGTCCAAGCTCTAGGCTGCCCTCACTTGGTTCCAGCTATGGGCTGGCTTCAAGTTGGCTTCATGAGTCTGTTCCCTTTGGACAGAGGCAACCTGGGAGCTATGTTCTTGTTAGGCAAACGGATGACAGCTGCAGCAGAGCCCAGCCAGACACAGGCAATGAATACTGTTAAAGTCTTCCCTTGCATCAGCTACTTATATTCCACTGCCAAAGCAAGTAGTGTGGTCAAGCCCCAGCTGGTGGGGCAGACAAGGACATCCTGCTCGCAGTGGTAGAGGAGGCAGCAGACATTTCTCCAACTAACATTTTTTTTTTTAAGTTGCCAACAACATTTTATGTTTTCCCATTTATTCGTTTTGTTCATTCATCAAAGCAGGATTAGGCCCATTCTCACCCACCTAAGCCCAACCAGACAGTCCAGTTAGCGTAAGGGGATCCAATGGCAGGCAACAGAGTCAGAGACAGCCCCATTCCGATTGTTAGGGAACCCACATGGAGACCAAGCTGCACATCTGCTACAAATGTGTAGGGGGCCTAGGCCCAGCCCCTACATGCTCTTTGATTGGTGGTTTCAGTCTCTGAAGCCCCCATGGGCCCAGGTTAGTTGACTCTGTAGGTCTTCTTGTGGTGTCTTTGACCCCTCTGGCTGGCTTAATTCTCTCCCCAAGTCTTCTGCCTGATGCTTGACTATGGGTCTCTGCATCTGTTTCCATCTGCTGCTGGGTGAAGCTTCTCAGGAGACAGTTGTGCTAGGCTCCCAGGGACATCAAGTCACTTCAGGACATCCTCGGCAGCCCAGTTAGGGGAACAGGATCCACAGGCAGGCAACAGAGTCAGGGACAGCCCCCGCTCCCAGCTAACATTCTTTGTTTTTTTTTTGGTTTTTCGAGACAGGGTTTCTCTGTGTAGCCATGGGTGTCCTGGAACTCACTCTGTAGACCAGGCTAGCCTCGAACTCAGAAATCCGTCTGCCTCTGCCTCCCAAGTGCTGGGATTAAAGGCGTGCGCCACCACCGCCCAGCTCCCCAGCTAACATTGTAACCACACATATTAGGAAACAATCTGTTTAGCAGTCCTTGAGGCTACGGGGAGATGAGAAGATGCTTCTGTGTTGTGAGACTTGTGGAGGACGAGGTACTCAGTGGAATCTTAACTGACTGGGGCTTGTCTATTGGGTGGGGAGGGAAGTGGGGGGTGAGAGTGAGGGCTGGAGACAGACCTTCTGGGAAGCTTTGATACTACAGCACAGAATATAGAGAAGGCTGTGGGGGAAAGACACAGATTGCATTAACAAAGGCCACGCTGTCATGTCTGAGGGCCTGATGCTGTGGAAAAATAAAATTCCATTTGGTGATGGTGATGATGATGGCGGTGATGATGATGATAAAGTGAAAATGTGGTGTTTTGAAACCCGAAAGCCTGAGTTCAAAACTTAGCTCCGTCATCTCGTAACACCACGACCATGTGCACATTTCAGCCTATCTTGTGCTTTATTTCTCATTGTGAAAGAGGAGGACTTTTCAATATCTAGTTTGGGAATTTTTGAGCTTCTTTGCGGGGCTGGAGAGTGAACCCAGGGCCTTCAACGAAGGCAAGTGCTGTACCTCTGAGTTGGCAATCATTGCACCTGAGGTCCTTAAAAAAAAGTGCTTGATATACAGTCACATGCTCAGAGGATGCTGGCTATGTTAGTATTACTTAATGGATTTTGGATTTTATCAGTAGGCAATGGGTTAGACCTTAGAAATAAATAGGACAGGTTCATGCTGTTTGGGGAATGTGGCCTTGGTGTTAGTGACGGGAAAGATAGAGTGACTTGTACTTACGAGCTACTGAAGCTAGGGACCAAAATGTTATTGCAGTGGTGGAGACAGAGATGCTGATGGGACCCCAGTGAGGACAAATGGGAGGGATGTGAAATATGGAAAGTGGATGAGATTTAGTGACTGCATGGACAGAAGAGGAGAAATGGAGACATCAGGTGACTCCAGATGTCTGGCTTAGGTCATGTGATTTCCTGAGCTGGGGACAATAGGGGAGCGAAGAGTGTGGGGAGAAAGAGCCTGCACTCAGGCTTGAGCGCTTTAGGTAGGGCCTGTGAGATTTCGAGGAAGGCTTAGGAAGAAGCAGGGCCCATGGACGACTGTGAGTCGGGAGAGCAGTGTGAGCTGCTTCAATTATCACAACTGTGGCAGTAGCTCCCAGCGAGGTGGGAGGCCTGGAGCTGAGGGAGGGAGTATAGATTATTTCATGGTGCTCCACACAGAAGAAAGAAGGCAGTTAACAGCCGGGAGTGGAGAGCTTAGGTAGATAGATAGGATTTGTTTTGTTCTGTCTTTTAAGACTGGGAGAGATTCTGTGTATAGGTTTTGAGGCATCAGTGGAAAGAGTGACCTAGGCTACAGGATGGTGAGAAGGAATGATGGGTAAATCATACTGGGCACACGGGGAGCAAATGCAGAGCTGGTACAATGTTTCAGATCTCATCAAGGAAGCCTGGAAGTTTTGTGATGGTGCCTTGGTCGTCTGTTGCCGTGTAACAAATTATACCCAACCACAGCATCTGAAAGCAATCAGTTGAGTTATCTATTATAAGTTGAGTCTCCCACATCTGAAATGCTTGGGACCAGAAATGTTGCGGATTTTGAACCTTTTTAAAATCTATGTATACCAACCTGGGAATATTTGCATATGTATAATGGGATACCTTGAGATGAACTTTATGTTTCGCATCTATCTTCACACAGGTGAAGGTAATATCATACAGTTTTTAGTATGTCCGTGTCTTAACTCAAGCATGAGGCCAGGTATGGGATTTTTCCGTCTGTGATGTCAGGTTGGTACTCAGAAAGTTTTAGATTTTGGAGCATTTTGGATTTCAGATTTTTGACTTAAGGATGCCTAATGTGTTTCGAAGGTTCTGTGAGTCAGAAATTTAGGAATGATAGTCTTGGTGGTTCTGCTTCAGGGTCTTTTTTAGGGTTATGAATAACACATTGGCTGGGGCTGAGGTGGCTCAGGTGACTAGGGCTGCAAGACCCATTTCTAAGATGAGACACCCATGTGACTGTCGGCAGGAGACCTCAGCTGCTGGGCAGGTCCTGGGCCTCTCTGGCTAGGTTTTCTGTAGTTCTCATTGTGTGTTGTCTTTTTTAATAACTGGACTCTCTTGAGCAATTGATTCAACAGAGCAAGAGGGAAGCCACAGCCAGCCTCAGTCTTCTGGTGCCTCCATATTTGCCACACAGTTTTCCTTAACTGTAAGACGACAAGTACAGATCGCTCTCAACAGATGAGGAAGTGGCCCCAGATCTCAAGAGGAGGACCAAAGGTTTTGTGGACCTGTTTTGAAACTACCACCAGAAAAACCAGAATCAACATGGGATTATAACTGTAACTATTCATGTATCATGTTTTATATATGAAGGATACAATAATAAATATAAACTCATGTTTTTTTTTTAACAAGTGAGGAATGTGAAGTGTTTCCCCTTAGATACATTTTATAAAACTAGTGGCTTCACTATAGAGTCATGAAGCGTAATGACAGCAAACAATGACAACAAAGCTGATACAGGAACATAAGTCCCTTTGCCCTCTAATCCCACCAGCTACAGTAACATGACACACTGGTAACATGCACTGTTCACATCTGAACCCGTGTTGCTGGGGATTTCCCTCGGTTTCTGGAACCTTTTGTTTAAACGGCATCTTGCGGGGCCTTGGGTTTCTTGAATTTTATTTTTGCAATGCTTTTCAGTAGTCATTCTGATCTCCCTGCTAGGCAGGCTCCAGCTCGGCAGTTCTCTATCCTGGCTGCATGTTAGAATCACTTGGGAGCTCCCAGCTGAAGCAAGCTGGATCAGGGCGTGGGCCTTGCTGTTTCATGAGAGTCTTCTCTGACTGACTCCAGTGTGCAGTCAGGGTGGGGACCGAGAAGATGACTCAACAGGCCAGTGGACTACACAGGGGGATGTTGGCAGATGCAAGATGTAAAGTTCCTCTTAATTGTGAGTTCTGTGGGGGTGTGTAAAGAGGTATGTATCCAGGGAATACAGTCATGCTTTCTGCCAACGACTTCATTCCTAGGTCATATGATGGAATGAAATAATCAGCATTTTATGGTGGACTCTGAGGAGCAATATGAAATTCCAGACACATGACCAAATTTGGTAATGAGGGCGGGGCATTAAGGGACTTCCGTTCTTGTCAAAAGAAAGGGGTGTTCTACTTCCGTTTCTTTGGGGCTGGGCAGGACTTGTGATAAGAGATTGTAGTAGAAACAATAACATGACATTTCCAAGTTAGGCTAAAGAATCATTTTTTAAAAAGAGTTATTTATATATTTATTTATTTTAGGTATAGAAGAGGGTATTGGATCCTGTTACAGATGGTTGGTCATGAGCCACCATGTGGTTGCTGGGAATTGAACTCTGGAAGGGCAGTCAGTGCTCTCAACAGCTGAGCTGTCTCTCCAACCCTCCCCCCACCACCTCCCACAGCTACAGCATCTTATGTCATCATGCTCATCTTTGTCCTTTGTCTGTCACTTTTCCAAGCCTCAGATAGCTCTCCGAATCCTTACAGGTTAGGAGCAGAGCCCAGTTACTTTAGATGTAGTCATTTTAGATTAACCAAGAGTCAACTAATACTTGTAGCATGGTTTCCTCAACAATAACACTATTGACTAACTCTGGATAAGTCACCGTTCTCCAGGCTCCCCTGGGTTTTACTCAGTGGTTCAGCTGTCTGCTCCTCCAGGCTGGCTTAGTTGTCTGCTAGTGGAAGGGAGCTGTCCACTTTAAGATGTTCAGTGTTGGGTGGGGAGGGAGTAAAAAGTACTCTGGTTGATTTTCAATTCATACTACAAATGAGAACTGCCTCAGGGAACTTTGCATACATATAACTGGACTCCTCCAAGCCTATTAAATCCCCACGACCAGGGTATGTGTTTCAGATTATGTTTGTGTATGGACAGGAAGTTCATATCCCGGGGCTCTGTGTCCATGGATTCTCTCAGTTGCAGACTAAATTTACTTGGAAAAAAAAAGTTGTGTCCGTAGTAAACATATACATCTTCCTAAATAATATAGTATAATAGCTGCTTGCATAGCATTTATACATGCATAGAGTATAGCAAACATAGTAGGAATGATTTAAAGCACGAGGGAGGGCATTTAGGTGTGTGTGTAGAGGTGTGTGTGTGTGTATATGTGTTCTTTGTGATAAGATCTCTTTTCTCGGTCTGACCTGGTATTCGATAAGTAGATGAGGCTGGCCTTGGCCTTGTGGTGACCCCTCTGCCTGAATACTGGGATTTTAAGAATGTTGCCGTATTGATTGATTGATTGGTAGAATCTGGTGTATTCCAGGCTGGCCTTGAACTCACTGTGTAGCTGTGATGACCTTGAACGTCTGGTCCTCCTACCTCTATCTCTCAAGTGCTGGTTTACAGGCATACACCACGGTACCCAAAAGGGGCACACATCTTGGTACCCAAAGGCTACGGAGGTGATCGAACCCAGCTTTGTGTAGGTTTGGCAAGCGCGGTTCTAACTGAGCTGTATCCTCAGTCCCTCTAGTTAAAAGGAAATAGATAAGAGTAGAGATGGGAAACTGGGGCAGGAAAGGGTTAGGATACAGAAAGCGGGAATAGAAAACAGGCTGAATTTGGTCTTGGGTTGGGATGGGTTCGGTTTGACGGCCCTTTTTCTTGATTATCTCATAAATACAGAATTATTGTTAAAGCCAGCCAATGTTACTGAGAATTGCTCAAAGTCAGAGTTTCCCCTTAACTTTATAAGCTTGAGGGTGTGATTGAAATTGGAGATGAGTAGGGAATTTAAGAGACAGCATTCACACGGGCGTGCAGCACATGACTCCCTTGGGAGTTGGAGACAGGGAGATTGTGAGTTTGAGGTCAGCCTGGTCTACATAATGAAAACCAAAAATAAAACTAAATACATAAAAGCCGTACAAGGCGCCACTCTGGGTTTATGTGATCAGGAACTGCTGAAAGGGAGATGTCTTCCAATGAGGATGTCGGACTGGCTCTCCAGAGCTCTGTTATGTTACATTTTCTTCAAGTTTTCTCTTTAATTCTTCAGTGTCCTTTGCTTATTATCCCTTTGAAACCTGAAGAGTTCAGTTGTCCTCTGAAGCAGTGGATAACTGTGTGAGCTGGCTGGCTTCCAGTCTGGCAGGCTTTTATTTCTTTAATGAATTCATTTCCTTCATCTGTTAATGATAAGCATGCGAGTGAAGAATTCTTATCTGGATATACTGGTTGAACATCTGTTTCTAGTCCACTGTGGTGGTTTTTGTTTTTTTTTTTTGAGACAAGTTCTTTCTGTATAGCCCTGGCTGTCCTGGAACTTACTCTGTAGATCAGGCTAACCTTGAACTCACTAAGATCTGCCTGCTTCTGCCTCCCAAAGGCAGGTGCTACAGTGCTCAGCTAGCTAGATTTCTTTGCTAAGAAATCCATGTGAACAAGTTAAGTTTTCTCTTGTGCAAAGCCAGTTTTGATTATAGAATGTTATTTGACTACAGATTAAGTATGAATGAGTACCGATTAAATTGATAAGTCAGGTATTTTGAATAGCTTGGGTAATGCAAAGATTATAGTGGGTTTCCTTCACTCCTAAATGTTTGTGACAATAGTCCCTCCTCCTGCCCTTCCCTCCCCTGCCTTGTCCTCCCCTCCCTTCTTCTCCCTTCCCTTCACCTCCCCCATCCCCTTCACCTTTCCCCTTCTCTTTTGTTTTCTTCTTTTGACAAAGTTTCATTAGGCAGCCCAGACTGGCCTTCAATTTGTAATCCTCCTGTCCCAGCCCCTCAGGTGCTGGGTTATAGGTGTGAGCCATCAATTTGGCAACACACTTTTTAAAAGATGTATAGTTTTGTGCCTAAGGATCATTAAAGTTGTGGAGTTTACCCTGTGGGCATTCTCTTTTGTTAGAGAGCCACCTTTTATTCTACAATCTCAAGTTCTAGAAAGGAAAGCAAAGACTCTATGGAAACTCTATGGAATGCCCTCCTCCTTTCCTCCTGCTCCCCCCCTCCTCCCCCTCCTTTTCTCCTTCCTCTTCCTCCTTCTCCTTCTTTCCTCCTCTTCCTCCTCCTCCATTTCTGAGGGTAAGCTGTTGTAGACTGGGTAATAGATACAAAAGAGCAATGCTGTTTGTGTCCCGGCTTCCAGGACGAGAATGGATCTGTTTCCTGTGTGACTCCGGTTCATAATCCCCATTTCCCCTTTCTCACAGGGAAGAGCTATAAAAAGGAGCCTTATGTACTTCAAAAAGAGGTCGGCCAAACAGCCGAAGGGGCTTCCTCTGTAACCAAGCCTTTTTGGAGCCACCTGCAAATGCCAGACCCCAAGATAGATGGAAGGCTGCAGGGGAGAGGATGAAGGTTCTTAGGTACGATCACCCTCCATTCTTGGTGCTTTTCAGAGTAAAGTTAATGCTTCGGAAAATTTGACTAGGATGAGCCTGAGGAATGGAGATAAAGGTCAAAAATGAAGTCCTCATTGTCAGCGTTTGTGTTCAGCAAGAACTGAAAAGCAGAGTGAAACCAAGCTGCGTTTTTGTAGAGACTGATAGACACACTAGGTGTCAATTATGGCATCACATTTTTGTAGAGACTGATAGACATACTAGTGTCAATACGGCATCGGCTGTAGCATCAGACTCACTGTGTAGGAAGGACCCAGGGCTGAGAGCACTTTACCTTTTAGCGTGTAGAACAGTGAGTTTCAGTATGACGTCATCACACATGAATATCATTATACTAGCCTCCCTTGTCTTCCCCTCTGGTCCTCTTACTGTCCCCAAGCTGTCTCCATTTCTAGTACTCATGTATGTATTTATGTGTGTGCTCATGAGTATGAGTTTGTATGTGTGTGCATATGTGTATATGTGTGTATAGGTGTGTTACAGTGTGTGTACATGTCTGTATACATGTGTGTATGTGTATGTATGAATGAGTATGTGTGTGTATTCATCTATATTCTATATGTGCAAAATGTGATATTTACCGTTATTTTCTCCATACCCTCTTGTATTCCTTCCTCTTAGCTTAGATCCCATTCTCTTGTCACAGACTCCTGTTACTTTCATATCATATGTGTGTATGTATGAGATGTTTTACACACACATTCCATATGAGATGTTTCACATCTAGTGGAATATTCAGTTCCACCCATTTCTCTGCAAATGATTTTATTCTTTGCAGCTAAATACAATCCCATTTTAAAAAACATGACCTTGATGGGCTGGATAGTGCTCAGAGACTCTCCCTCAGTTTCAACTTGTCTGCTGCTAATTTGGGGTAGGTATGGATTTGGGGGAGAATAACATGAAATTGAAGGACTTTTGGAGTATATGACATCCAAGTGACACACAATTTAGGACTGGTGAAGTCAACCTTGAACACTTGATAAAGGCAGTGTCTGCTGGGCTCCTCCACGGTCTGTCATACATACCGTGTGTGTATGTGTGCGCGCGCCTGTGTGTGTGTGTGTGTTGTGTGTGCGTGTGTGGTGGGGGTGCTCTCATGCGCATGTGGGAAGTAAGAGGTTGAGGTCTAGTATCTCCCTCTGTCACTCCCCACCTTAATTTTTGCTCTAGAACCTGTCACTGAACTGGAAGCTGACTGTCTCACTAACTTATCTGGCCAACAGCTAACCAGCAAGCCCTGGGGATCTGTCTGTCTCTGTCTCCCAGTACTGAGGTTACAGGTATGCAGCCACAATTTCTTTGTTTTGTTTTTTTTTATGTGGGATACAAACACCTCGTCCTCATACAAGCCCTTTACCCCCTGAGCCAGCTCCTAGCCCTCGCTCACGCCCAGTATGCGTAACAACATGTGTTTGCTTATGAGCTGACTTCAATCCTAACGACTCCAAAACAGCAATTCCATTTTAACCCAGCCCCCAAGGGACAAAAGGCATCTACGATGAGATTCTGAAAAATCACTAAACCTTGCAGCATCTAACCAGTCTGATTTCTGGAGTCCCAAGTAATAAATATTATTTTTCAAGGAACATGATCCCGTAAAAGAAAACAAGTAGAGTATTTGAGGATTAACAAGACATAATAAGACAAATCAGCAGGTGAGGTGGATCCAAGAGAATCTCCTGTTCTGTATGCCCGATAGCCCAGGCATTCCCTAGTCACTGCAACTGACGAATGAGCTTGGCTCTACTGCCTGCATTTAGCCAACAGCATGTATCTAACATTGCTGCTGGTAAGGATCAGAATATGCAGCCCAAACTATTGACTGTCCTGGAGGTTTTCCCATACCACGGAAGCTCAATCAGTTGGTTAGGCACACGACAGCTGCCTTACTCACTGTTCTATTGCTGTGAAGAGACACCATAACCATTGCAACTCTTAACAAAAGAAAACATTTAACTGGGGACTTGCTTACAGTTTCACAGGGTTAGTCCACTGTCATCCTGGTGGGAGCATGGCAGCATGCAGGTAGACATGTGGCTGGAGAAGGAGCTGAGAGTTCTATACCTGGTTCACGTGTAGCAGAAAGAACCTGAGCCTGTCATCGGCTTTCAAGTCCTCACCTCACCCGCCCCACCCCATGACACACTTCCTCTAACGAGGCCACACCTATCCCAAAAGGCCACACCTCCTAAGCCTTCTAATCCTATCAAAGTGTTAGTTCCACTCCCTAGTCACAAAGTACTCAAATATATGAGCTTATGGGAGCCATTTTTATTCAAGCCATCCCAACAGCCTAGAGCTAAACTCTGGTGCTCAAATCAACTCCTTTTATGGCATCCAATGTTAGATCTGAATTTCAGATATTCATAGCTACCATAAGAATCTTGTTAGTCACTTGCAACTCAAACCCAACTGGGAATCTTGTCTTATCTCCTATATTTGTGACGCCCTCCACCCCCAGCCTCAAGGCTGGACTCCAGAGCCTAGACTTTTGATCCTATCTGATAGAACATCACTTGGCAAATGTCACACACAGTGCATGGGAGACCTCCTGTGCAGGACACTCACTCCGGAATTATTTAATGATTAGCTTAAACTAAATGGGACACATAAACAAGCATAAAGAACAAATAACAGTGGTCCCCAAAAAGACGAGGTCCTCAGCACAGAGGAGAGGCTGCCTCGTGACTGGCCTCTCTCTCTCTCTCTCTCTCTCTCTCTCTCTCTCTCTCTCTCTCTCATTCTCATTCCTCCTCTTTCTTTCTTTTTACTTTTCTTCTTACTCTTTTGCCACACGAAAGAGCCATGATGATGAAATCTAATATGAACATTATTGGAAATCTGGAAATGTAATAAATGATGTCATTAGCTAGTAATATGGGGACAGCACCATTCTCCGTTTTATTTCTGGGGTGGGGGTAGAAGAGAGTGAATTTATTTGGTGGGCAAGCATCATCTAAGTCACATCTCTACACGTGACAGGTGAGATCTTGTCACTGCCATCCGTGTGTGTGTTTGTGTGTGTGAGTGTATATGTGTGTGAATGTGAGTGTATGTGTCTGTGTATGTATGTGTATATGTGAGTATATGTGTGTGTGAGAGTGTGTGAGAGTATGTGTGTGTGAATGTGTGTGTATGTGTGTGTGTCTGTGTATGTATGTATGTATGTGTGTGTGTGTATGTGTGTCTATGTGTGAGTGTGTGAGGGTATGTGTGTGAGTGTATAGTGTATGTGTGTTTATGTGTGTGCATGTGAGTGTGTGTCTGTGTGTCTGTGTGTCTGTATGTGAGAGTATTTGTGTGCATATGAGGGTATGTTTGTGTGCATGTGTGTGTATGTGTCTGTGTGTGTGAGATGCATATGCATGTGTGAAAGTATATGTGTGTAACTGTGTACGTGTGTATATGTGTATGAGTGTGTATGTGTGTGTGCCTGTGTGTATATGTGTATGAGTGTGTATGTGTGTGTGCCTGTGTGAGTGCATGTGTGTCTGTGTGTGTACATGTGTGCGTGCATGTGTGTTTGTGTGCGTGTATGTGTGTGTGCATGTGTTTGTGTATGTGTATATGCATGTGTGTGTGTGTGTGTATGTGTGTGTGTGTATGTTTGATTTTGTTATCACACAGCACGGTACAGTGCCTATGCAGTGAGATGTTCGTGAAGCTGAGTCTGATGGAGGGGGATGTTTTCTCTCTTGCTTTCTATGCTCATCCAGTAAAGTGTGGTTGGTAGTGTGCCCTGTCCACACTCTCCAAAATGCCATTTCTCTCTTTTCTGTTTCGGTCAGCCATAGGTAGGTTATGATATGCTACACAGCCCATTTGTAATGAAGACATGGAGGGTTGCTGAGAGGGTAGCCCACTTCTTGACTTCCCTCCGTGAGGGCCCGCCTCCCTCCCTGCTTGGGAGGGGTGTGGCCAGGAGAATTGGCTGTATCTTTATTACCTTTGGGAGAGAGGACAAGAATTTGGCTGCTGCTGCTGTTGCTGGGAGTAAATGATTATCGTCCCAGTCTCCCCTCCACGAACGTCACTCTCACTGGCCAGAAAGTGTGCGTTCCAGTCAGTGGGATCCTAAAACCTGCCTTCGACATGGCCTTTGATAAAGGATTCCTTGATGTTAGGATCTTAACAGGCAGGCTCTTTCAACACAGCAGGCCTGGACTGGGCCAGTTATACTGGGCTGCTCCGTCTCTCATGTACTACTGTTAGTCCCGGGTTGGAGGCACAGGGGTGAAAAGCTTGGTTAGACATAAAAGAAAAAATATTCTCAATAAAATAGGCAGACATTTCCATCCGGGGCCTTTATACCTATAATGTGGCTTTCAAGCCCTGTAACAGAAGAAACACTTTCATTCCGACCACTCTGACTCATAAAACGGAATCCCCCTTTGGAACTGTGTATATGGAAGAGCATTATAAAACAGCAAGGACCCTAAAGATACTTAGACGGAAGCAAATAAACCTTCCTTTCATCAAAGCACATTTTTGCCCTCAGGCTCAGCCTTCTTTCATTCGAAGACATACAAAACGGAACCCTTCCAGCTGAATTATCTCCGAACCAGTTTTACAGTATCACCTGAGAAAGTAAAAAAAAGAAGACTCTGGATGAGTCTAAGTGTCTGGAGTGTGTATGAGTTAAGTAGGAGTTTATGTCAGAGGCCAGCTTTCCCATTGTGCTTTTGGCATTAAGTTGTCTGTCAGCATAGCTCTTACGGGTTTAAAGAATCCATCTCTGTCTCTGTCAAGTACGATGTCGGTTTGGTGCTGTCTTAGGTATTGTTGGCAGTTTGTGACTCAGCCCCACACCCCTGTGAGTGAAGGCTGTTCAGTCTGTCGCTGTGATTCGTTAAGAGACGAGCATTCAATCAGGCTGGTTTGTGGTCTGCGATAGAATCAGAAGGTGGGTTCTTGGGTTACATTTAAACTCTCCCAATGAAAAGGACTTTTTATTATACTATGAAACGGGAATGAAATATTCATTTGCTCAGAACCTGTTAAATTCTTAGATTTCATATAGGGTATGCAGAAGAAAGGCCTTCTGTTGACTGGCCTTAATCTGAAAATCTCTGTCATACTTCTCAGTGGACTGTGAGAGCCGTGTGTGCTTGGGTTCTGGGCCTTGGAGTTAAAGCTTGTGGGTTTTCTGCGCTTGGCAGTGGCAGAGAGTGAAGCGGTGAGATGCCGAGAACTGATGCTATTCTTGATCCGTGATTGAAGGTGCTTCTGACTTTTAATTTGGTGTTCTTCATGACTCACCTCACTGTCCCGGCAATCACGTGTCCGGGAGCATCTAATAACTGTCTGGGGTCTATAATTGGCAAGTATTTTGGGCAGGCCATGTGATACCCTGCAGCATCTTGTGTGGCTGTAAGAATCCAGGGGTTTGGAAGCCTCTCAGCAAGTAAGGTATTTACATACGGTGCTCAGACAACTGGCGCGACCTAGGTCCAAATCCTGCAAAGGCCTCGTGTCTACCATGGGTTCTCAGAATCTATATAGACTGGGTGGTGCAACTGAAGCCCCACTGTTTGATTTGTGCAGAAGACAAGACAAACTGAACTGCTAAGACATTTTTGTAGCTACTATACATTACCGCCTTTCTCATACTCGCTAGACATCTACTCTACTTCTGAGCTATTTCCCCAACCATTTACTTTTAAATTTGAGATAAAGTACCACTGAGCTGCCCAGGCCCTTTGAATGATTTAGTACACAGTTGGCCTTGAACTTGATTTTTTTTTTCTGACTCAGCCTCCCAGTAAATTTAGATTGTAGGTTCCCCCCAGGCTAGGTTGTAGTGTTTTGTAAATGCTTCGGACTGATGGATTTAATTTTTTTGGAATGAATATATTTTGTCCCATAAAAACAAAATTAATACCAGGGTCCCAGGGTTTTGACTCTCTATGCCCAACCCCTCCTGCTAAATAACCATGGCTTCCTTGCTAGAGACTGGCAAAGGAAACACAAGATTGTCTCAGCGGGGACTCTAAAGTCTATTCTTTTTTAAGCAAACAGTAAGAAAGGTTGTCTTTCTCCTTTTTCACCCACTGGTCTCTGGTGATGCCCACCCAATCTTGCTGCCAACCCTGAAAAATGAAAAAACCATTTCCCTTTGTGGAATCCCGGGCCCAGAGCTTACCCATTTTGGGGATTTTTTTGCCCTTTTAGATAATAGCATTTTTTTTAAGGCGGGGTTTTTGTTTGCTTCTTTGGGGAAACCTGGAACCACCCGGACCGGTCGAGAATTGCCCAATTTTTTCCCGCTTACCCCACAGAGAAATTATTCTATGAGTGCCCATTTTTTTGGGTTTTTTTTTTTTTCCCCCAAAATTCCAAAAAATTTTTTTTTTGGGGGAAAAAAAAAATTTTTTTTTTTTTTTTTTTTTTTTTTAAGGGGGGGGGTTTTTTTTTTTTTAAAAAAAAAATTTTTTTTAAAAATTTTTTTTTCCCCCCCTTTTAAAAAAACAAAAAAAGGGAAAAAAAAAAATTTCCCCAAAAAAAAAATTTTTTTTAAAAATTTTTCCCCGGTTTTTCTTAAAAGGGGGCCCCCCCCCCCCCAAAAAAAAACCCCCCCCCCCCCCCCCCCCAAACCCCCCGGGGGGGCCCCCCGGGGGGGGGGGAAAAAAAAAAACCCCTTAATTTTCCGGGGTATTTTTTCTCTTCCCTTTTTCCAAAACCTTTTTTTGGGGTTTTTTTTTATTTTTAAAAAAACCCCCAAAACCCCAAATTTTTGGGGGGGAAAACTGCCCCAAAAAAAAAATAAAATTAAAAAAGGGGGGGGAAACCCCCGGAAAAAGGGGGGCCTTCCCCGGGGGGGCACCCAAAAAAACCCCAAAAACCCCTTTTTTTTTTTTTCCCCCCCTTTTAAACCCTTTTTCCCGCCCAAAAAAATTTGGGGTTCCTTTTTTTGGAAGGGGGGGAAAACCCCAAATTTTTTCTCCCCTTTTCCTTTCCCCCAACCCGGGGGGGGGAAAAAAATCCCCAAAAACCCAAAAAAGGAATTTTCCCCCTTTTTTTTTTTTCAAAAAAGGGGGGTTTTTGGGCCCCATTTTTAAAAAAAAAAAAAAAAGGGGGGCCCCCTTTTAAAAAATTTTCCCCCGGGGGGAAAAAAACAATTCCTTTTTTAAAAAACCCCTTTTGGGGGGTTTAAAAAAAATTCTGAACCCTTAAGGCCCCCCTTTTTCTCGCGAAACCGGAACCCCGGGAACCAAAGGGGCTTTTCCTTTTTTTTAATTTTTTTTCCAAAAACACCCAAAACCCCCCTTTTTCCCTTCAAGGCCGGGGGAACCAAAGTTTAAAAACCCCCCCCCAACCCCCCCCCCCTTTTTGTCGTGGATATGAAAGGTTTTCCCCTCCTTCCCCCAATTTTCCCCGGAAAAGGGGGTTAAAAACCCCGGTTTACTTTTTTTAAAAACCCCCCTTTTTTTGGCGCCAAAACTTAAAAAAAAAATAAAAAAAAAGCCCCAAATTAAAAATTAGGTTTCCTTCTTTTCCCCCGGATCTTTTAAACAGGCAGGATAATTAAACGCTTTTTTTTTTATTTGAAATTTTAAATTTTTCCAGGAACGGAATTTTTAAAAAAAGGGAAGGGGGGTTAAAACCACCCCCCTTTTTAAAAAATTTTTTTTCCCAAACAAAAAGTTTTTTAAATTTTTTTCTTAAAAATTCCCTAGGAACGGGGGAATTTCAATTTTTACAGGGGGGCTGAAAGGAGGTCGTTAAATTTTTTTTTTTTTTTAAATAACAGGGGAGGCCCTTTTTCGAAATCGAAAAAAAAATTGACAACCAAAAAAAAAAAAAAATTGGTAAAAAAAAATGGGGGGCCCCTCCCCCGGGGGGGGAAGGGGGGCCCCTAGCTTCTGGGGGCTGGGGGAAAAAAGGGTAACTTGGGTTTTGTTTGCTCTTCTTTTAATATTTTTCTTAAAACCTTGGCCAAAATTTTTTGGGTTTCCCTTTCGGGTTTTGCCCCAAAAGATGTTTCCGCCTTGTTTTTGAGAAACTTTATTCAATTCAATTTTTTACTTTTAAAATTTTTTCTTTTTCCCTTTTCTTTTTTTTCTTTCCCCTTCCCCCCCCCCCCTTCCCCTCCTTTTCCCCTTTTTTCCCCCCCTTTTTTCTTCCTTTTTTGGTCCCCTTCCCTCCCTCCCCCCCCCCCCTCCCTTCCCCCTTCCCCCCCCTTTCCCTTTTCCCCTTTCCTTTTTTCCCTCCTTTTTTTCCCCCCCAACCCCCTTAAAAAAAACCCAAATTAAAATTTTTGCTGAATATACTTTAAATTTTTGTTTTGGGTTAAACAAACCCTTTAAAAACAAAAAAAGGGGAAAAAAGGGGCTCTTCTTAACCTTTTGGGGTGGGGGGAAAACTTTGGGACCACCTCCTTTAATTCGGGAAAATTTCAAAAAGGATTTGTTTCCCCCGGAAACTGCCCCAAAAAGAATTGAAAAATTGGGGTTCCCGGTACTTGGCTATTTTTTTGGGGGGATGAGAAAAATTTTTTCCCCGGTTTTTAGGCCAAGAGAAAGCTGAAAAAATTCTCACTTCAAAGTTTTTTGGTTTTTTGTTGGGTGGAAAAAGGGAATTTCCCCCTTTTAAAAACTAAAAAAACCCAAAAGAATTTTTTTTTTTTATTTTGATCGTTTTGGGATCCTTCCCTGTATTAAAGGGGAATTTGTTAATCCCCTTTTCCCCTCCTCCCCCTTCCCCCCCTCCCCTCCCCCTTTCCCCTTTTTCCCCTTCCCCTTTCTTTTTTTTTTTTTAAGTGGGCCTTTTTGGTGTTGTTTAATTGTTAAACTTTTGAGGTCGGTGGGTTTCAATTTTTTATCCCCAGTCCAGATCCTATTTATTTTCAATATCGTACATTCTAGTTGACCTTCTTCTCCATGGAGTGGCTATGGCAAGCCTTGCTAATCTCATGGATGCCATGCCCATGCCCTGGTTTGCTGAGAAAGCAGGTTGGAATTGCAGGTGGATTCTGTCACACGAAACTGTGAGATGTTGGTGACTCACACCCGTCCAATACTGTTCCTGCCGAAAAACATCACTTTACAGGAGTGTAATAAAAACAATTTGATTTCAGGCTTTTTATTTATTTGTTGAGACAGGGACTCTCTGTGGAGCCTAGTTGGCCTAGATCTTGTCAAGATTCTCCTTCCTCATACTCTTGCACTACCATGCTGAATTTGATTTTAGATATTTGAAGGACAGCATCTTTGAGCTCTAATTTGTTGGCACAACTAAGGCGTGTTAATAGGTTCCTATGATCTGCTCAGGTCTAGAGGAATGCAAAGGGAATACATTCATCTGTATAATCATGCATGCTAGACACGGGGGAGGTTGCATTGTATTTCTTAGACAAGCAAGGCCCTCACCTTAGTGGCCTGTGCATCTAAGATTGCATACAGAGCCGATGGGCAAAGAAAGTGATTTTAGTTGTCTTTATCTTGTTAATAAATATTGTTGTGTCATATATATCAAGCATATAATCTAAGCGTTCATTTATTTTGTTGATCTTTATTTAAACCTTTGACTTTTAACCAATTCGTAAAATTTTTAAATTTTATAATGATGACATTTGAGCACAATCCTTTAGAAAATTATTACTCAAGTGCTACTTTTGTGTGTGTAGTTATTTTGAATCTTTATCTGTGAACGTTGTGACCTCTGTTTTCCTTTTTTTTTTTTTTGGTTTTTTGAGACAGGGTTTCTCTGTGTAGCCCTGGCTGTCCTGGAACTCACTCTGTAGACCAGGCTGGCCTCAAACTCAGAAATCTGCCTGCCTCTGCCTCCCAAGTGCTGGGATTAAAGGCATGTGTCACCACTCTGGGATTAAAGGCATGTGTCACCGGCTCTGTTTTCCTTTTTTAAAGGTTTATTTCTTTTTTATTTTATGTGTATGGGTGTTTTGCGGGTTAAGTCTGTGCACTGTTTTTGTGCAATGCCTGTGAAGATGGTGACGGGATCCCATGGCACTGGAATTATGGATGGTTGTGAACTGCCACTTAGGTTGTTGGGAATCAAACCCTGGTGTTCTGGAAGAGCATCAAGTGCTTTTAACCTATGACCCATCATCTCTCTATCTCCAAAACACTTCCCACAGGTCCACCATTTCTGAGTATTCCTTCATTGTGGGACGGAATTTCAACATGAACTTCAGAGGGGCAAAGTGTATTCAAATTACAGCAGTGCCTCAATGTATGGCCTAGTGTGTCATGTGACTCAGTAGTTTTAGTTACTGAGTGAGCACAGGAAGCACCCCACTTGTTTGCACAGCCTATCACCTCTCCCTTCCCTTCTAAGGCCTCACATAAAGTCCTGTTGACAAAAGGTTGTTAGGCGGATTAGATCTTCATTGAGAACAAGGGTTGAATGTTTGAGATGATGTGGTGCTAAGATAAAACTGTAATTATTTAATAGAGAACCCAGCATGTTTAGAAAGCCTTGACTTGTTTCAAGAGGACAATTTGTTTTACTTTGCTTGTGTAAGATTAATGTTCTTGAGGGTTTTTTTTTTAAGCTTTCTGACGTCACACACCTCTATCAATCACTTTTATTTTCTTCTTAATAACATCAATGTCTTTCTTTCAGGAGGGCAGTGAAGCAAACTCCCTTGGGACCAAATCCAATGTTTCTACCTCAGAGAAACATAATTAGCTGACATTCCCAAAGCTACTTTATAGTTCAGCTCTGACTCTGTGCAAAGCACATTTCTTGATTTATAGTTATGAAAAGCCTACTTTCAGAATTTGGATATTTTCTGGTAGCTCTCTGGGTTGATTACTTCCATTCTATTCGGTAAGTTATCTAGATTGGCTGTGGTGTACCCCCAGAGCTTGGTATGCACTTCAGGGTCCTTGGAAGGCCGAATCGAGGTCAGCAGAGTGAATGGAAAGGCGTACCCCCTGCACAGGGGGAGAAGGTAACAGCTTGACCCTCCCCTTATTCTCCAAGGGGTGAATGACGGCTCTCACTCATTTTCTCTTACCATCGGAACTAAAATGTTAGCGATTAATGGGGAAATATTACTGAAATATTCCAGCTTTGGTTTTGTGGGTTAGAGTCCCCAAGGACTCAATTTAAGAGTCCAGCAGTCAATTATAGTGTCACACTGACAATATTTTTGTCATTAAGGTAACAGAATGGCTGGATCTCTAGACCTTCCTTTGTTGTATGTGGTAAAGATTCAGGTGAACTGATGTGACCATGTATTTATTACAACAATTCCAACAAGGACATGGGGTTTAGGTTCCAAAGAAAGATATCTACCCCCCCCTCCCCATCCCACAGCCACAGTTCTTCAGAGTGATTAAGAGTTGGTGACATTTGTTCACAAGCTAGGGACATTCTTGCCAATTTGAAAGTGTGGCTGTGTGTGATCTCTGTGCTTGTGTGCTACTGTGATTACCACTGCTGGATCTTCTCAGGATCTCCGATACTGATGCAGTGTCAGGTACTGGGTGTCTTCAGCTTCTTTCACTTTCATGGGAATGTGACCCCTTCCAGCTTCCTAATTATAGTAAACTGTGACTTGTCCTGGTCTTCCTGGTTCTCATTATGGTAGTGCTCAAAACGGAGGACTGACTGGCTGAGCCTAGGGTCTGGAAGGTTGGACTATTTAAAACTGATTCCTCCTACCCTCCCAGGTTCATGATTTTAAACTCTGGCTTACAGATTTTGGATTTTGAAAGTTAGTACTCAATGGTTCTACTAAGTGAGCCTAACTAGACATAATTTTGTATTTTTTATTTTGTTTTGAGACAGGCTCTCTGGTAGTTCTGGCTCTTCTGGAGCTCTCTATGTAGACCAGGATGGCCTTGAACTCAGAGATTCTCCTGCTTCTGCCTCCTGAGTGCTAAGAAAAAAAAGAAGTGAATTATTAAAGAAGTGGATCATTGCATCTGGTCAATTATAAAATGTACTGTAAACTAGCAGGTACTTACAAAGTTCTTGGTCTTTTGCTAGTTTAGTTACATATATAAAACTGGTCTTTTTTTTTAGATGTGTATTTATATTTACATGAATGTGCGTGTATATAGCTATGTGTGTGTGTTGTGCACATGTGTGTGGAGGTCAAGAACCTCAGGCATCCGCTTCGGGAATACTTCCCACCTCCTTTGAGATAGGGTCTCATTATTCTGGAAATCACTATTTAGGAGAGATACTATTTAGTGGCTTGTCATCGAACCCTAGGGATCCTCTCCTGCCTCTCCGGTGCCAGGATCACAAGCTTGTGTCACCACATCCTGTCCTTTTCTGTGGGGTCTAGGGATTAGCTTCAGGCCAGCTCCCAGCTGCTTATTTCATATCTCTTCTTGCTCAACATCTTCCCCATAGTCACAGGTCCAATATCAGATTGAGTGAATGAAGACAGAGTATCTGACACAGTTCTTAAGGAAGGCATTGAAGTGCCCAAGAGCATGCTGGGAAAGTAGAGAAGAGCAGTGATGTAGGAGATACAGCTAAGTAAAGGTTTTAGGAGTTAGTGAGACAGCGAAGATTGACCAGAGATGTCTGGCTGTGAGCAGCTCTCGGCTTAAGGTGCATCCCTTTCAGCAGACAGGCCACGCCCCTGGCAGAATTTGTGTAGGTGGATTTCTCTGACTATGAAAGTGTGACATGACTCACTGAGGACGTTTTGGTGCTTACAACAAGTCACCCAGCCCCCATCATGGTCCCATATTGAGGACAAGAAGATGGAGACTAGAAGAATCCAGAAACATGTTCAAAATTTCTCTGATGAGTGAAAACATGCATGTTCCCATGTTTAAATACCAGGTTTCCAGTATTCCTCTAGGACAAAAAACATAGGCAGATGAGGCTAACAAAGTCAACTGTATTAGTTAGGGTTTATATTGCTGTGACAAAACACCATGACTATGGCAACTTATGAAAGAAGTATTTAATTGGACTTCCAGTTACAAAGAGTAGAGTCCATGATGGTGGGGCCAAGGAAGGGGGGCTGGAGTAGCTGAGAGCTCACGTCTTGAAGTACAAGCAGGAGGCAGAGAGAGCTAACTGTGAAAGGTGTAAGCTTTTAAAACCTCAAAGCCTATCACCAGTAACATACTTCTCATCCTTTCCAAAAATGACACCAGCCAGGAACCCAAGTTTTCAAGTGTGGGAGCCAGTCTCATTCAAACCATACCAAAGTACATGGATCATTGAGTGGTTTTTATGGAGTCAGAGAGAGCAGTTGCTCTCTTCTTCTGAGACAGAAACAGCTTCATGTCGCTTGGCTCTTTAGAAAATGTCAGCGGCAGGCTGGACATTTAAGTAGGAGCGGATTGTTCCAAGGGTAAAGTTACGGGCAGATGGTTACTGGCTCTTAATAACTATTGCCACAAAACCTCCTAAACTAGTCCTGAGGTTTCCTTGCCATAAGTACTGGGGAAGAACAGCTATTTGCTTTGGGAATTAAGGCATTTCACTTCAGTTGTTGCAGTCAGTGACCCAGAATAATTTGTCTGCATTTCCATCTTGATTAAAAGTCTCTTAGAAAACTTGTTAGTGGTCCTGATTGGGCTATTACATGGCTTATAGATAGAGCAGTACGGCTGACAGTGTATTTGATATTTCGAGTTCTTATTAATTAAAATATATTTAGAAACTTGACTTGAAATTCTATGACGAGCTCTTTACTAATGAAGTGATGCTACAATTTGGTTTGTTTCTCCATGCCAGATTTTAAAACATGTAGGTAATTATATTTGACCATCTGCAACTTGATTTGTTGACTTTAATATGACTCATGAGCAATGAAGTCTGGGGTTTTCAGTTTTTTGAGTCAGTTCATTAGCCAGATATTCAGCCAGAAACATTTCTTGGGACTGTTCAGACCCCAGATTATTAGGGTGTTAGGGTGGTCAGTAATGAAGTATCTCAACTGTGACATTCAAACTTGAACAATATATTACCTCAGTGAGTCAGACGGTGACAGTCCAGTGACAGTCAGTGTGATGTGTAATCTTCATTGTCAACTTGACAGGCTTTAGACACACCATGGATACACAGGGTAGACTTGTCTATGAGGGTGTTTGTGAGCAAGGAAAACACTCCCTGAGGGCAGGCAGTACTATCCCACAGTCAGTCCTGGGGTTGATTAAAAAAATAGAGGAGGTGAACTGAGTACCACAATTCATTTTGCTGTTTCCTGACTATGGATACAGGAGTGGCTGCCCCATGTCCCATACGCCTGCTGCCACACCTTGCCTGCCTTAGTGGACTGGATTCTCTCAACTGTGGGCCAATGGTCCCTTCCTTCCTAAAGCTGCTTTTGTCACACCATGGAGAAAAATAACCATACAGTCAAGGATAACTTGATAATGTGCAAACTGATTGATTTGGTTAATCCTTAAAACATTTGGACATCCTTGCTATAAATAAAACGTTGTCATTTGGGGCTGGAGAGATGGGTCAGTGATGAAGAGTGATCAGTACTCTTGAAGAGGATCTTAGTTTTAATCCAAGCTCCTACACTGGACAGCTCCCAACTATCTGTAACTCCAGCTCCAGGGAGTAATCCTTCTGGGTATCCCTTCAGGGTGCCTCAGGTATCAGCACACACATGCGTTTATTCCCCTGACACATATACACAAAATACAAAAGAAAAACTATTTTAAAGAAGTTGTTACTCACACCTAAGTGCATCTATATGGAAGAAAAAGAACAATTTAATGTCTGTGAGCTAGTTGGGTGCTTATTCTGAATTTGCATCAAGATGAACACATGGGTGAGTCCCACAAACGATTTCAGGATACAGTAACACCGTATTCATCTTTTGGGCGTCTACTCTTAGCCCTTCTGCTCCAACAGTGGAAGCCTGTCTTACAGTTGCAGGGCAATTTGGAACAATGTGAAAATTGCCTGATATCCTCATTCCAAGGGGGAACAAAACCCAACTACTAAATTAGTTTTCATCTCACAAACAGTTGAGATGAAAAATGGGGAACTTCCTTCCTCTTCTACCCTCCTCCCCCATTTTATTAAAGTTTTTCTTCCAGATCTAAGAAGTCTAAATTCTTCAAAAGCAAAGAGAATGTTTTATTCTTACTTTATTTCCTTTGAATAGCTAAGCAAGATTATCGATTTAGAAATTTAGAAAATGTGCTAGAAGGATTTTTGATCTTATGATACCAAAAATCCTTTTATGTAAAGGGACCAACCAGTGAGATTCTATGAAAGGGCAGGGAGGGAGTCAGGCCTGGTTTCAGTGAGTAGCTCTAGAGGGCAAATACATTTCCATACTATTGCCTTCTAGAAACAAGGGAGGCTGTGTCTCAAGACCCAGTTGATACAGGAGCTGGGTGCACAATTCCAAGGCCTATAGATTGCATCTTACACTGCATTGGATTCTTTGAATTCTTTAGGATGGGTTTGTTTGGTGCCACTGAGATTTCTACTCATCTCAGGTTACCTCTGCTCTTCCATTAAGGCCTGTGTTGCTGGTCTTGTAGGAAAGAGCTTTCTTCCCGCCCCCCACTGCTGTTGGTTTAATCAATGGTCTTTGTCTGTTCTTCAAGTATCTGCCCTTCAACTCCTTTATATCCGGACCTGGATGTGATAGCTCTGCTCAGTTGCACCTCAGTAAAACATGGTGGGAAAGAGACCTTACTGTGTCACTGACCAAAGTCTCTCCCATACTTGGGATCCAGTGGCAAGTTTGAGGCCCTGGAAATTTTGGGGTTAATTTTGTGTCCCTGTTTCTGCTATAGATGGGTTTATTATATTTCTCAACCTGTAAGGCAGCCCCAGTGAAATGTTGTCCTTTATAAGAGTTGCCTTGGTCATGGTGTCTGTTCACAGCAATGAAACCCTAAGTACAACAATCAGGAGTCCTAGGCACTTGGGATGTGGCAGAGAAATGCTCCGTGACCATGTAGCATGAGGACCCACTCTTCTCTAACTGTAGGAAAACTTTGACTAAGATGTATAAAATCCATTAAAAGATGTGTAGGAGGGAAAAATGGGGATAACGTTCCAGGCAAAGTAAATGATGATGATGATGATGATGTCATGAAGTGGTAAAAATCAACATTCATCGAGTCTTTCCTATCCATCAGCCATTTTTCTATGTACTTTAGGTTCATTTACTGAATCCTCAGGACACCTTTTTAAGATAGTAACTATTATTAAAGAACATAGGAGACAACCATGTGTCTCATAATATAATATTGTAATATGATATTCCCTGAACTAAAAGACTTACATGAGTGGAGTCAGGCTGGGGTTTTAACCTAAGCAATCTGGCTCCAGAGTTGATGTACTTAAATGACTGGGTTTTATTCTTACAATAAAAGAGAGATAATGTGCACAAAAACCTTTACAGCGAACTGCCCCTCTAGTTGTATAGCATTCTACTGTCTCATGGCCAAAATTGCCATTAAGACTTATCAGTCAAAGGCAGATCTCTGAGTTCAAGGCCAGCCTGCCTGGCTTCAGAACAAGTTCCAGGACATCCAGGGTTACACAGAGAAACCTTGTTTCAAAAAAGCAAAAGAAGGGAGAGAGAGGGAGGGGGAGAAACTTATTAGCCAAATACTATTTTTCATTTATCAGAAAATTCCCTTCCTGTTGAAAGAGAACTTTAAGCTTGTCCTGTCTCCTGATTGGCTGTGATTCACTGTGTGTTTCTGACTGACAGCTGTACTGCCCACTCCTGTGGTCTACCTCAGGTCACATCCTCAAGCTTGGAAAAATTACAAACCCTGTGGGTTTGTGGGGGTTTATTGTTGTCATTGCTTACTATCAAAACCTGTAATCTATTTTTAACAGGGGTTTTGATTTGTTGTAGTGCTTCTGTGCTTTCTTTCTGTAGGCTGAGCTTGTGGCCCCTGCCCCTCCCTCCAGCCCTCACTGTTAGGTATTGGCATTGGGGAAGGTAGAGCAGTGATTTATTGGGTACCACTTGCAGATTTCATATGGAGGTTGCTTTTCATCCCAATAATTTTAAGCGTGTCCAAGAAAGAGACCAGTTGAAATTCCAAGGATACTAAGAAATGAAATCTAATTACGTTCTGAAGATAGACGGCAGCTGTGGTCCTAGGTGTTGAATTGTGTATCTCAATCTCTATTCTTCATGCTTGAGGATTTTTAAATAGTCCAGTATTTAAAGCGGTTACTTGAGGATATTAAGAGTCATGAGATTTTGTAACCGTAAGGGGAAATAGAGGTAAAATGGCAAACTCTAAAGTTTTTATTTTTAGGGCAGTATTTTTTAAAAAAAAAATGTGGTAATTGGGTCAGCTTACTATTACTGTGTGAGTGCGTGGTGCGTGGTGGTGTGTGTGTGTGTGTGTGTGTGTGTGTGTGTGTGTGACGTTTTCTACGTCCTGTTAGGATAATGAGATAAAAGTAGGGAAATGAGTCTTAGAAAGGGAGAGCTGAGGGTGAACTGATGGGCTACATCCTTCTGGATTCAGGTATACCAATCTCTGCCCTTTGGTCAAACTGGTGGCCAGAAGTTAGTCTTTGCCAAGAGCAAAACTGTAAAGCTTTCAAAGTGATGATGTGGTGTGGCAGAGTGACCTTTGACCTTTGGTTTGTTGGGTGTTTAATGTAGCACAATGCGGGGTATATTTTGTAATTAATTTACTGGACTTAAACCTGGGACTTACTAACCCAACCTGAAAGGTGTTCTAGAAGGTGAGTTTGCTAAAAGGCCCTTGGAGCTCCAGAGCATGCCAGTATCCAGGTTCTGATAAATCCCAAATTCTGTTCTTCCTTGACATGTTAGTACTATTCTTTTCTTCTTCTTAGAGCCTGGTTTAAATTATAAAGTCATAAAGATAAGTATTTTACTAAATGCTACATCCAGACTTAATAAGCAGAGAGGGGTGGAGAAAATCTGGCCAAGTGGTTTGAAGTTTTGTGGATCTGGAAGAATCATCTACAATATAACTTTTTTTTTTTTTTTTTTCTGAAAAATATCAATCATGTAGCAGAAAAAAAGAGAAATGGTAAGATACTAACACTTCATAGATTTTTTTTTTTATCATGCCTTAGGGCTAGAGGTATAGCTCAGTGGGGTGACATTTGCTTAGCCTATCAAACTCCTGGGTTCTGTCCCTGGTACCTAACACAAAAGTCCTGGGGTCTGTGGATGTTTATTTGTCTTGTTGTGAGGTGGCTGAAACCCAGGTCGATTCCACATGTTGACCTCAAGTGGGAGCAGGATAAATGAGGTTTTTTTTTTTTTTTTTTTTTTAAAAAAAAAGTCTAGGAGAGGTGCCTGCGTTTTATCAGAAGGAAGTGGTTGAGGAAGGAAATTGATGGCTGAGGATTAATAGACCATGGATGGCTGGTGCGATACAGACCCTCCTTAGAGCTGGATGGGGCCCTGCCTCCCTCCTTCCTGGTAGAATGGGAAATATCATTAGAGGGTAATAAATACATTTTGTTTAAACTTCAGCTCCTTCTGTTTATATGAGAAAAAAATAGATTACAGATTTATAGTAACTCATTCCTCCAAGTATCTGGGAGTGACTGAAAAACTAATAACCCTTTATTATTCATTTTAACAGGATTGGGTGGGGGAAGGCAGGAAGAGGATGTGTGTGGACCACATAGAATTACAAATAGTATAAAATCTCAATTGATGAGAGATGTCCACAGAATCTTCCTGTTGTCTTTTGTCTGACTTTGACTTAGCAGCACTGGCCATAGCCAGATCCTTAACTATGAGAGCAGGGATGGGAGGAGGGACAACTCACATGCCATGAAGAAAAGATGATGTTGAATTAAAAGCACATTATCCACATCCCCCTTCAAAATCCAACTTCCTGTTAACTTCTCATGCTCAGTGAAACAGACTTATAAGCCCCTAATGCCTGACTATTTTCAGTGCAGTGATTAGAGTCAGATGCTTAGATATATTCGGCTAATGTGCCTTGACTTGGCCTTGGCCAAGACCATAAATCCATATGTCAGAGACTGGGCGATTGCCATTTTTGTTATGAATATAAATTATGCTGGATATGGAGTCCGATGTAAAGTTATGCATTATGTTCCTGTGTCAACTAGTCATCACGGCAGCTTTTGTTTGATGCCAGCCCTGATTATCTAATTTCAGGACTATGAAACACAATACAGGGTGCCAAAGTAAAATTCACATCAGCCTCAAAGATACAAGTGTTAGAAATTTATGCTTTAAAACAACTTAACCCATACAGTTGGTTCTCATAAATAAAGAATAAAATGGTTCAAAGATTTTTATAGAAGATCATATACCTTTTGCATGCATAATATCTAAAAAAAGTTATTGCTAAAATGGCAGATAAAAGGTGATTAGGAACATGGACTTGGGGACCATAAGATACATTCTAGTTTTATTTCTGTTGTTGTGATTAAAATATCTTGACAAAAAAGTAGCTTAAAAGACAAAGGTATTTATTTTAGCTCACAATTCCAGGTTACAGTTTGTCACTGGGGAGGATGTCACAACTGTAGGAGCTTGAGACAGCTGTCACATCATATCCACAGGCAAGAGCAGAGGGAAATGAATGCATACTTACTTCCTTGTACTTAACTCAGTTTCTCTTATAAAGTTAAGAGCCCTTCTTTTAGGGGATGTTGCCACCCACAGTGAGCTGGATCATCCCATATCAATTAATTTAAGACAGTTCTCAGTCGGGCGGTGGTGGCACACACCTTTAATCCCAGCACTTGGGAGGCAGAGGCAGGCAGATTTCTGAGTTCGAAGCCAGCCTGGTCTACAGAGTGAGTTCCAGGACAGCCAGGGCTATACAGAGAAACACTGTCTTGAAAAACCAAAAAAAAAAAAAAAAAAGAAAGAAAAAAAAAGAAAGAAAGACAGTCCTCCACAGACCAACCCAATGCAGACAGTCCCTTATTGGCAGACTCATTTTCCAGGTGACTGTAGGTTGCGTCAAGTTGACAGCTACAGCTAACTCTGACTTAGTTTGAATCTTGGCTTTGTTACTTATAAGATGCTTATTCTCTCTTAACTTCCTCTCCCCCTTGAATATAAAATGGTCATTCATGCAATAATAGATTTCTGTTTCCATCAAGATTTATAATAATAGTAGTAATAACAGCAGAAATAATAAGGGAACTGCTTGAACATCTTGAATTTATAATCCTTTCCTGAAAACGCAGAGGCATTATTGTTGGTGGCTATTGTAAATGTTATATGACATATTTGTCTTGACCTTTGACCCTTAAAAGCACTGTGGAGTATACCAATAGTGTATTAGGAGGTATATTTCTAGAGGGTGATTGGATGTTAATTAAAAATCTAACTGAAGTAAAATGTCCTTTAAATTTCCCCTCCTCTCTCTTGCCCTTTTGCCTACATCAAGAACATGATAGGTGTTCATGAGTATGATGAAAAGCTTGTTATACATTTGTATGAAAAATCACAGTGAAGTCCATTGTTTTGTGTAGTTAATGTATACTAAGATAAAATGGGGAAATGTGTAGGAATCTTTGAATTTTTTTTCCAACAGCTATTATTTTATAATTACTAAAAGAAACTAATGGTTGGTCGTTTAATGATGACTTTAATTCTCCTTGAAGCATTGATAGTCATTTAGTTACTGCTTAAACGTGTTCAGTTGACACAGAAGATGGGAGTATTTCTTCTTTTATGCCTCTCCACCCTTTGTCTTCTTTTGTACATCTCAGCCATTCACTTAACTTTTGCCAAATATGTGAGGCTACAGGATACTTTAGCAGGTAAGTGATGCAGTACCTGATCTTATCAAGGGTTAAGACTACAGATGTCTAATCAGCCAATGTTTTTCCAGTTGAGAACCTCCTTAACATTCAAATGCCTCAGTTCTAGGTCATATGGAAGTTAGAAAATTTAATTAAATCCTTCACCTTCTCCATTCACCTGGATTGAGAAGGGACTTGACCTGGAGCAGCCAGCATCTGGCCTGGGCCAATGGCAAGCAGCCACTACATGCAGCACTGTGAGTGAGTCTAGGGTTGCTTTAGGATTGCTCGCTGAGTGTTGGTATGCAGGTGATGGCACCAGTGTTCACAGTAGCAGCCAAATATTCTATTCAGAGCAAGTGACTATTGTTTAAGCCATCTGGTCGACCTGGATCCCTGGCCGGTTGAGGTACCTCCCCTTGTTACCCCCTAGGATTCCAATCCCATCCTCACAGAAAGCTTTGCTTTTGTCACCACAGAATGTTCTCACAGTCACTGGTCCAGATGTTTACTGGTGTGTGTGGCCAGCCAGCCAAATTCCAGTTTTAAAATGCCGTTTCTGACAATGGGACTCTGTCAACTCAGGCTTTTAAAGCACTGTGCGGTGGGGGTAGGGTGCAGAGAGAGAAGCATGCTGTGGAGGGACAATCTAAGTGCAGCAAACAAGTGGTTTCCAACCAGAGAAAAGATACACTTTCATTTCAGAGAGTTCTGAGTGCCATCAGGGCAGAACAGGATGGCGTAGCTCCACGTTTCAGGTTCATTCCTGGTTCTTAAAGGATTGCATCAAGATATTTTCTGAAAGCTGTAATAGGGCTTTAACGTGGGAATTAATGAATGCTTTATGGCCATTCTCAGAGAGGTATCTCAGAATTTGACTTGGTTTTAAGTCACAGAATTCCAATATTTTACATTATGTGTTTCTTCTGAAAGTAATGGAGGACTCTGCATTTTCTTTCTCCTTCCCTCTCCTTCCTTCCCTCCTTCTCTTCCTGTCCCCTCTCCTCCTCTCTTCCTGCCTGCCTATCATCTATCTTCCCCCTTGTTTCCCTTTTCCTTGCATAGTCTTTCCTTTCTTACCAGCTGTGACCCCATCCCCTCTCCTTTCTTCTTTCCTTCCTTCCCTCCCCTCCCCTGCATACTTAATGCCATTCTTTGATACTGTTATTATTAACATCAAGTGTAAAGCTTTGACCTAGTCCTAGACTTGAAAAATTCCCTTGGTCTAAAGAAACTCACATATACAGTGGAGAAGTCCAATCATTAATTAATGCACTTAAAAAGAACTTCGGAGGCCAGCAAGATGGCTCAGTAGGTAAAAACGTTTGCTGCCTTACCTGACAACTGAGTTCAGTTCTTGCAGCCCATGTTTAAAAAGGCAGATGTGGTGGTGAGAACTTGTAAAGTCAGTACTCATACAGCAAGATGGGGTCAGTGATAGGAGAATCACCTGGAAGCTCTTGGGCCAGCCAGCTAGAGTAAGTGGCAAGGTCTCAGGAAGGTGGAAGGAGAGAACCAGCTCCCAAAAGTTGTCCTCTAACCTCCACAGTTGCACTATGGCTTACATGTGCCCGCATTCATTCAAGCACACATGAAGAATGCACCCCCTCACACACATGCACACACACATAGAAGATGGCTCCCTGGTTACAAGTCCTTACTGCTTTTGCAGAGGACCTAAGTTCGGTTCCCAGTGCCCACAAGTGGCTTACAAACATCTGTAGCTCCAATCCAGGAAATCGGAATCTCTCTTGGTCTCCGTGGGCTTTTGCATGTTTGTGGTATACATGAATTCACTCAGGTACAGACATGTACAAGTTAATCTTAAAAAAGAAATCAATAAACATTTAAAAGGATTTCAGATAATGGATAAAACTAAGCAGGCCATGCGGTGGCAGATGGAGGGGACAGGCTGAGAAGTGCAGATGGGCACTTTACTGCTTTCCCATGTATGGTCTGGGAAGACTGTCTGGGGAACTGAACTTTCAGTCCAGACCTGAATGAAGAGAGACTATGTAGTTCCTGGCATCTAGATCTGGGAAAGTGCACTTTCCAGTAGGTGGGAAGGTCTAGCCTCCAGTCAGGGGCGTGGTGATTCCTTTCTCAGGGATGCTGGAGGGTAATGGAGGTATCAGACAGGAATGCCTAGAACCCCTTAGGTGCCCAGTAGCCTTCAATTATGATAGGATTTCACAAATGCACTTCTCTTCATGATTCTCATTTGTTTTTGTTATTGTTGTTAGAAGTTCTTACGTCATCTATACTAAAACTTACTGGCTATGGAGGATAAAATAAAATGTCTATGAGGGCTATGTTTTGAATTTTAGGGCATAGGACGAACAAGATAAGGCCAGAATCCAGCCTTGCCTCTGGAGACGACCAATGAGGTTAATTATATTACATTTCTTGCCAGCTCTGCTCTACTAGTCGGCTGGAACTTGTTTGATGGATGGGTTTCAGATAGGTTTCCACTAGGAACCGTGCCTCAGGTTAACTCAGCCTACTCCCCTCTCCTCCTCCAAGCAATATTTAGGCAGATTTGAGGTAAGGCCAATATGCATACTGCAGGAGGCCCTTGAGACATGCACACACCTGGCAGGTCCTTTGCCGAATTCTCCAATTCTGCACTGTGGAGTGGAGAAGAAATGGCCTTGGCCTGCAAAACAATTTGATAGCAGGTGTTAGCCTGTGGCTGCCAAGCACTGCAGAATAGAGATTCCTCATTGCAAGAATGCCGTACAAAGCACGTCTTACTGTATGTGGGCCAGTTGGAATTTATTCTTACTGGTTGATAATTATTACAGACTTCATTTTGAAACCACACTCAAGATCTACCCTAGAAATGTGACAACAACTGATCTCATGTTTGTGTCGTATTTATGTCTTGATCTGGATCTCCAGGACTTACAATAACTTAAAAGATTGCAAATGCTAGCCCAGGAATGGTATTCTCAATTAATGTGGCTAGTCCTTAAGAGTTATTGATACTCTGATGTTAGACTTCCAGAGGACTGCCTTTGGGAGTTCAAAGACTAGTTTCCTAATTTGAAGTCATCTTTCTTTCTTCTTTCCTCCCTCTCTCCTCCCTCCCTCCTCCTTCCTTCCTTTCTTCCTTTATGTTTTGGTTTTCAAGACGGGGTTTCTCTGTGTAGCCCTGGCTGGCCTGGACCTAGCTCTGTAGACCAAGCTGGCCTCAGACTCAGAGAAAATCACCTGATTCTGCCTCCTGAGTGCTGAGATTAAAGGTATGCATGCACTACCACCGCCCAGCTTAATCTTTCTATTTTTATTTACTATCTAGTAGCATGTACTTAAAAATAGTATGTGAAAGATACTTATGCCCTTAGTAGGAAGCCAGATGCCATTACTTTTCATGATATTGTTTCCCTGCTTCACCTAAGGGGAAACGGAGCTACCTAGCAGATATTATTAAATTATACTACGTGCGGTTATTTGGGCATTATTTTGTTATGTTACTGATCTTCTCAAGGCCAATTTCATAAAGAGCTTCAAAAAAAGCACAAGACTGAAAATGATATTTCCAATATAATAATGAAGTAATCTTTTTGTGAGGCCACATATAATGATATATGACCACCCGATAAACTAATGCCGCAGACATCACAATGAACCTTTTCTCGTCCATGACAAAGTTACAAACTGTTCTTAGTGACACTTTCATTCAATGTATGAGACTTCTCTCTGCTAATTGCCTGAACTGTTGGCATTATTTTATTTTTCCAAGGAGCTCCCAAGGTCAGTATTATTTTTGAAAAATTCCTTTAGGCCTTTAAAAAATGAAGACATAATGTCATACTAATATTAACCCAGGGGGGGTGGTTTTAAAAAAAGGAATTGTTGGAGAATCAGTTTGGGCCATGGTGACAAGCGTCCTGCTTGGCTTCGGTGAAGCGTGGGAAGGGTGCACATGGGGTCTGGTACTCAGTGTCAGCTTCACTGAAGCAAGTGGGGACAACTGTGAAGGCCAGCATCTGTGGGGTACATGATAAACATCAGTACAGGCACCTTCTGTAGGGTTGGGGACATGAAGAGTTTCGGAGAAACTTAGGGACTGGCTTGAAGCTATAGCGTCCCTCAGAACTAATCTCTTCAGAGATTAGTTGGAAATCTTAACATTGGATAAGATGGAAATCTTAATATTGATGGCAGCCATCAACAGCTGGAAAGACTGGAGTCTCGTGGATGCTGGGAGGGAGAGTTCTGGTTGGACACACAACCAGCACAATCCATCAAGAGATTGTTAAAAGAAATTTTACGAATAAGCAAAAATATTGTTTTACATTAATGCAAGTATCTTGGGTATAAGAAGTGACCCCACAGGGCCCCCAGGACAGCACTAGCATCTTGATTCAAGTAGAGATGGGGAAGCCTGACTATGTTGTGTTGGGGGATGGAGAAGAATGGATAAGCTGCAGGCTTCTGGAACATTCCCCAAGGAAGTGGGAAGGAGGGAGTGCTCACCAAAGACAATGTACTGAAAGTGGCCAGAGCAGCTTGGTGCAGCTACCCAGTGATCTGCAGCCTTTTCCTGAGCATGCCCGTAAAGTGGGTGGTGTCTGCTTGCAGTTAGAGATGGGAGAATATAAAAACCAACACTCACTCCCTTGCTTCTCTAAAACCTATACAAAGCTACAGACTCCGTCAACCATTCCACAGTGAACACCAGGGCTATGCCCCAGGCAGCAGACTGTCTGTGGATGTCCCAAATGTCTTGGAATGTGATTTTTGGGCTTTCCCCTAAAATCTTTATATTACACATATAAAAGCCAGCCATTTCTTGTATAGCTAGTTTAATAAGGTGTTTTCCATTATGGCTGAGGCAAAGACTGTTGCTTACATTTTAAATTGAGTCCAAGTTTTCTGAAAGTCAAGTGAGTGAGTGTTTAGGAAACAAGCTTTGGGGGTTGATGTTGACTTGGTTTGGGATGAGAATAAACTGCTGGTTAGGGGTGGGGATAGCTGTGAGGAAACAAGTCAGGAAAATGATACGCATACATAGAATGAAGGGAAGCCCTGCACACACTTGCTCTGCTAATGGGGAGGGAATGAGGCATATAGTAACCTAGAGTCACCTACATCTTTAAATGTCAGCCACCATCTTTAAATGAATAAGGAAGGGGAAGTGCTTAGTGATCTTGAATAAGAACCTGGCATCTTTAAGACACAGAGTCCTGATATTAATAGTAATGTTGAGGGCCAGGAGATAGCTCAGCAGCAGAGGCTTCCACTCTTAGCACCACACACATCATCAACAAATAAACTATGATTAGTATCAAAGTCTGTATTGTTGGATTTTTTTGTGAAAATTACAACACCCAGAGTACTTGCCATACAAACATTCATTATTCTTTTTTCGAAAAAAGGGTTAAACTCCTGGATGTCTGACACCCAACAGATGGTGTTCTTGCTTCTCTGGGAGGTGGTTTGGCTGTCACCTTCTTCTACATTAAGTGAAGGATTACAGAACTTCTATCCTCATGGCTACATGTGTAACAGTGGGGCTGAGATTCAAATCCGACTTATTCTTTCTAGGGCATATACTTTTATTAAAATCGTTAACCTAAGTTGTGTGACTTGAGTGGATACTCGTGACAGTTGATTTTAAATTTCAACTTACCACAACAAATTATTTGAGAAGGGAGCCTCAGTTGAAGAATTATCTGTGTTAGGTTGGGCTGTGTGGGGGATTGACTTGTTAACTGATGCAGAGCTGTCCAGTCCACTGCGGGTGGCACCATCCCTAGCAAAATGATCCTGAACTACAAAGCTAGCTTAATGTAAGCCACCCCGAAAGCCAGCTAGCAAGCAGCACCCTCCATGACTGTACTTCTGTGGCTCTGAGCTGAGTCTTGTTTGGAGGTAAGACTGTGTGGGATAGAAATTAGCCTGACTTAAAGCTCCTGTCTCAAGTTTCTGCTTTGGCTTCCCCCTATGATGGACTGTGATCTAGAGTGGTAAACTAAAATAAAACCATTTCTCCCCAGTGTTGCTTCTGGTTAGGTTATTTTAACACAGCAACAGAAACTGGGTCATTGATTCTTTAATTCATTAGTTCCACTGGCTTTTATAGAATATCATATTCAGTCCACTCTGCCATACTTTGGCTTACTGTGCCTCAGTTTCCTTATCTGTAGAGTGAGGCTTGTGTTTTCTGTTTGGGATGCTATGCTCTGTACTGAGTTGAAACACACCAAATGCTTGTCGTAATGGCTGGCACACAACACATGTTCTAGAAACACTGGTTGTTAATGGTATGAGGACGAGTATAACTACTCTGGCTTATGGATCCTGCCAGAGATCCATTGGATTTCTGCTTTAGGTAAGGCTGGTTTATTTCTACCCATTATCCTCAGCCTGCCCACTCTCTACCCCTTTATCCCCACCGTGCCTCCTTTTTTAACTCCTTTATCCCTGCTGTCTTAGTTAGGGTTTCTATTGCTGTGATGAAACACCATGACCAAAAAGCAAGTTGGGAAGGAAAGGGTTTATTGAGCTTACACTTCCATACTGCTTTTCATTATCAAAGGAAGTCAAGACAGGAACTCAAACAGGGCAGGAACCTGGAGGCAGGAACTGATGCAAAAGCCCTGGAGGAATGCTGCTTATTGGCTTGCTTCACATAACTTGCTCAGCTTGCTTTCACTGTAGAACCCAGGACCACTGGGACCATTCACCATGAGCAGTCTCCCACCCCCATTAATCACTAATTGAGAAAATGCCATACAGCTGGATCTCATGGAGGCATTTCCTCAACTGAGACTCCTTCTGCTCTGATGACTAACTTGTGTCAAGGTGACACAAAATCAGCCAGTACACCTACCTTGCTTCCTTTTCCCCACCCATTCCACTTCTATATAAGTCATCAGAATCAAAAGTGACTGAGTATAAAACTCAGGTCAGCGTATTTACTTAAATAACACAGTTTATATGGACTAGCTTTTTTTTTTTTTTTTTTTTAATATGAACTAGATTAGCTTTTTAAATCTCGAAAATTCTGGAACATGAAGCATGTCTGTACCAAGTTGAAGTCCTCTGGGTCTGCATGTAATAGAAGTAATTTTAACAACTAAAAAAAGGAAACAAAATAAAAATCTTAAATCAGGTGCAGCACATTTTGTGTTTGATAGATACATTGTTACATTCCACATAAAGTAAGAACAGTATCTGAACTGTTAAGCAAGTGCATGGAAACACTGTATCTTCGTTTACTCAAGTTCTTCACTTTATCCTGTTCCACCGCCATTTCTGTACCAGAGACTGGGGAGAGTGAGGCAGGAGCATGAGTCCTATAGATAGACATGTTTCTATTAGTGCTGTGCTCTGCCCAACCTGGGGCAGTTTTGCGTGATGATGGAGAATGGGGAAGCCCATTTAGAAGCTGAAGTGCTGTCCAGGTGCGGCCTGGGGAAAGCTGTGTTTGTATGAGGTATACTGGAGGGGCTGGGCGGAGAGGAGTTAGGGGAAGTTGTGATGTAGCACAGACATCTAGGTGGCTGATTGGTCAGGATGCTCAGTGAGTGGTGTTCTGAGCCACAGAATAGTTAGAAGGGGATACAGCTACTAGGGAGGTCTCTTCCCTCCTGTCCCCTCTTCCTGTCACTCTGATAGGATTAACTAAGATACATCTTATAAAGTTAAAAGCACTTTCACAAATTTAACCCTGTGTATATAAAATCAGAAGTCCTTGTTGTTTGTTTGGTTTTTCCTTTTTCTCTCTGGATGTGAGACCATGTTGATGATCTAAGCAATTATGGTGATCCTTCTTCTTCACCTTGCTTTGCATATAAATAAAAGATCAAGCTGAGGCCCTTTGAATATATGTCAAATATCTATACCAGGCGTATAACAAGTGCTTTGAAAGCCAGGTGAGACAATGTGGCAACCCATACCTGCAATTTCAGCATTCTGAAATTGGCTGAGGGAGGAAGATCATGTGCTTGAAACAAGAATCAGCTTGGGCTACATGGTGAGTTTTAGGCTAGCCCATGATGACAGTGGGATCCTTTCTCAGGAAACTGGATGTTTGGGGGAAAGATCAGTTGAATGAAAGAACCTAAGTATAAGTTCAAAGAGCGTTTCCTAGATTCTTAGTTATTTAAAATAACCTTCTAATGGATCCATGAGTCCTTATCTGAAATGCACCATATATTTTGGAATTTGCTAGACTTATAAGAATCGATGCAGAACATAGATCCTATAACCTCTTCAATGGCAGTATCTCATATTCAAATACACTGGATATTTTGAGAAATAAAATGTATGAATGCAGACACTGAATTATTAAGACAATACACACAGCATTGGGTTAATTCAGGTCAGGTTTTCAGAGATGTCTGGATATATTTATTGTTTATTTCAGATGGGGGCCTCCTATGTAACCTTGTCTGGCCTGGAACTTTCTCAGACTTATAGAAATTCACCTGCCTTTGCTTCCCAAGTGTTGAGATTACAAGTGTGCACCACTACTCTTGGCTTTGGGGATTTTGAATTGTGGGTAAGGAATAATAGGCCACAGTAGAGCCTAGTAGCTTCTCCTGGCTTGTGCTGCTGTTAGGTACCCAGTTTGCCTAAAAGCAAACAAAACCCTGGCTTTATCTGTGTTAGATGGAGTGTCTGACTACTGATTCATCTTCTGTTTCCTGCAGGAAATCTGCACTTCTCCTGCCACAGGCAAGGAAGGAAGCAGAGGGAGATCCATCTTAGGTTTGCTTCTGGGTGTCTGTGTTGGATCCTGATTAGGTCTCAAGACTGTAAAAATAATTCTTCTTGGCCACCAGATTTCTCAGTTACTTCCCTGATCCATTTCCTTAATCTCTGCTCACAGAATGTGACATTGCTCATTGCCTGGCACAAAGAGATCCTTAAATTGAGAAGAACATATCTGTATTTTTTTTTTCCTGAACATAAAACGATAACAGTAACACAGCATGAAGAGTAAGTTGTTTTAATATGCAGAGATAATAACTTCAGACGGCTTTGTGTCTGCAAAGGGACCTTGATCTCATGAGCTGCTTGATTCTTGTCTGTTTCTTTTTCCTCTTCTCATGGTCTTAGTTCCCACCCCTGCTTTCCAGTGCACACAGAGTCTCTTTTACACCCTATCTCTGTTTCCTGCTTTCTCTGTAGTTTGCCATGTCTCAGGGTAGTGTAAGACAAAGATAGCCTAGAACTATGTCCTCAAACTATCTATTGGCAATCCTCTTGCCTCCTGAATGCTGGGATTATAGGTATGTGCCCAATGTCCTACCTGGCTACTATGTTTACTAATTATACCTGCTTTTAGGTGTTATATCCTATAGCTTGAGTGTCTGTGGGTGTTGACCTGGATAGTCAGTTGCCCATTCCTAAAAATAGTCACTATACAAAATCCACGGCTTTGGCCTTCACTGTTTTTACTGTTTGGAGTCTGCTCACATAGGCAGACACTTAAATTTCTAGTTTCATTGCTGCCTGGAGCCCTTGGGTTGCTTGGCAGCTAAATACTGGATGTACTAGATGCTGTGGCTGAGAAAGAATATGTTAATGCATGTGAATGCTTTTGATCCGAGACCGAGGCTGCCGTGAAATCCGAGAGAGCGCAAAGATTTCTCTAACTTCATGGGACTCTGTGGTTCTTTCTTTCTGTGTATATACACACAGTCATGTAGCTGTATCATAGGATACATTAGTGAAATTTATTATGAGTTGGAGCCTGGCAGTTTCCGATTATGAATATTGTGTGTTTAGGGCAATTCATTTAGCATAAACTTTTGAAGGTTCCATGCATTGTGGAGGAACTGTCTGGAAACGATTGTTTTCTGTCTGGAGCTAAACAGCCCACCCAGCATACCCTGCTGCTTCCAGCCAGCTCTGTCATTTCCTCCCAGGGACTCTCCCGCTTAGACTTTTGGTTGGCACGGAAGCGTTAGTGTTCAGAAGAGCCACCCCGTTCCTGAGATCACTTTGACAGGTCTTTGTAAACAAACTTCTTCAGCTTTGTTGAAATGAGTGGAAAAATCTAGGTCATTCTGTTTATAGTTCACGGCTATTGGGCAATCGATGTTGGTTTGCCTTTCATCTGAAATATTCATTAGAGGTGAGACACTAAGGAAGGAACACATCCACCGGTACATCTGGTACACAGAGTAGCACCTGCTGGAGGTTTCTGGTGAAACTCCAGTTAACTCTCAACTCCCCACGGCTGGAGATGGATGAGACATCTTGTGTGCCTGTTTACATGTTTATGTGGGTATGTGCACCTGTGTGCACATGTGTGCAGAAGCCAGAGGTAGACATTGTGTGTTACTCTGTACCTTATTTTTAAAAGACAGGTCTTTCACTGAACTTGGATCTCATCAATCCAGCTAGCCTGGCTAGTCAGTGTGCTCCAGGGCCTGTCCCCTTACCTCTTAAACGGGAAGTTACAGATGTGCACTACTTTGCCAGACTTCTTACATGGCTACCGGGGATCCAAGCTCAGATTCTCATGCTAGCCCCACAAGCAGTTAGTTTACCATTTCCTCAGCCCCTTCACATGAGGATAAGACCCAACCCTGAACACAACACCACACACGCGCGCAACACACACACACACATACAAACACCCTTTACATATAGGGAAAAAATAATTTTATGTATCTTAAATCATTCTGTACAAGAGACAAAGTTTGTTTACCACAGATGACAGAGTCCAGTAGGGCCCCTTTTTTTTCATTTGGGGACACTAAGCTGTGTGCTACCCTTCTGATGTCTGAATGTGGCCTGTCGTAGGTGGTCAGGAATGAAGTTCTCCCCTAGTGTTGTCTGGATACACTCAGAAAATGTCAGGTCTTAGAACATTTTGGATATTTGGATGGAGGTCATTCAGCCTTAGTTTTTAATCCATCTAGCCTGACACAGTCCAGGGGCAGAGGCAGAGACACAATTAAAGTTGGGAGAATTGATAAATGTGATCATTTAGTGATCAGAGTCGATGACCAGATGAGTGCTTCTTGGAAAGGTAGGAGGGGGAACTGCTTAATATTTTTTACTTTTAGAGTTTCTGTAGCTATTTCTGCCCCTTGCTCTCTTCTTTCACAAACTCTCGAGGGTCTGCCTGTCTGCATGTTTCGTTTCTTCTCACTTACAGGAAGGTGGTATCACATGTACATTTGAGTACCACATAGAGTTAGTCTCTAAGCACACCAAGAATGGTTTTTGCTTTCTTTGTGCCCCAAGGGTCTAGAGAATGGGCAGTTTTATGTTTATCTGTCTGAAAGACTGTCCTGCCCTCCTACCCTACTGACCTCTGCTGGGCCCAGGCAAGAACTCAATTGGCCCCATGCAGTGACCAACCCGTTCAGTCCGACAGTTCTGGAAGTCTTTGTGTGTTGTCTTCTTGAAGAAATGGAAGGTAGCGTATTTGTAAGCAGGGCAGCTGGGGTCTGTCCCAGAGCGCTAGCCTTGTATTTATTTTTCTTCATTTGTACAGAAGAGCATTTGCTGGAAGACCTTTGCACCCTGCTCAGACAGACCCCGAGTTACAAAAATACATAACAAAAAAAAAATAAAACAGAAGCCAGACTGAAGGTTATCTCACCCAAACAGGACTCCTTCCTTCTTTAGATTGTACAAACAAACTCAGGCCCTAGTTAGGGTGCAATCAATCATTCCCTGAGAATCCAGCGTGCTTCTGCTTTGTCTTTAATTCGGACCTCATTGTCTAGTCGTCGGGGGGCTCTGCTCTGCTTCTTGTCCTGTTTGTTCACCAAATGGTGAGTTTGCATGAAAGGAAAGAATAGTCGCCTGGCTTCCTTTTCCTTCCATGTATTCAGCTATTGTAGGGGGCAGAGGTCATCTCTAAAATGTGTTGTGGGATAATAAACAGTTTTCCTTGGGTGGTCTCAGCAGTGAACAGGTTAGTCTGGAGTTGAGATTGTCAAAAGTGACCTTTAAAATGGCAGAAATGTGATCTGTTGATCTTTGGAAGAGAGAGGGAATACAGTAGTAGAGAGAGACCCATTGGACCCAGGAGTGAAGAATGGACCGGGATAGGGGCTTTGTGTAAGCCACTTACGTTCCTTGTGTATCTTTTGTATAATGGCATCAATTGTGACCTGTCCTGGCTTACTGTGACTAAATGACTCACTCCCTCTGAAGGACTTAGAATGGTGCCTGGTATATAGTAGGCACTGTAAGAAGTGTTGGTTGAATATGTGAACGCAAATGGAAGTAGGAAAATGTCAGGAGGGATTAATGTCAAGAAGTTCAAAAGAGGCACGGGATAGGGGGTTTGGCTCCATGAATACAGCCTTTGTCCACACAAGTGTGAGTTTGAGTTTCCGGCTTCCAAGTAAAAGCCAGGCAGGTGCCGTGGCTGCTTGCTATCCCAGCACTCTGGAGGCAGAATCGGGCGGTGCCCAGGACAAGCTGGCCTCACAGACTAACTGTAATAGGTGGGCTCTCACTGAGGGACATTGCTTCAACAAATAGTTGTTTTCAACTTTGAGCTTCTCCGTGTGCGTTCGCACACATGTACATGAATATATGTATGTGCATCCCACACCCACAAACACATACATGCACAAAGAAGAGAGGAGACCAATTTAGCAGTGCCCAACCTTAGCCAGCAGGCCACCAGGGAGCATCAAGGATAGAAGACGAATTTGAAATGGCAGCAGTTAATTGGTGGCGATTGAAGAAACAGAGAAAGCAGCAGGTTTAAGATCAAAGGCTGGACAATAAATTTGCCCCTTTGAAGATATTCAGAGTGTGAATTTCAGTCAGCCACTTAATGCCTCATCTGTAAAGGGGAACTGACTCAGTGTTTTCTCTCTCTCCTTGTGTATAAATGTGTGTGTGTGTATGTATGCGTATAAATGTTTATGTATAAATATCTTTGTGTAAATGTGTGTGTCTAAATGACTCTGTGTGTGTACATATATGGAAATCAGAAACTGGCATGGCATCTTCAAAAAAGATTTCTTCTTCAGCTTATCTTTTGAGGCAGAATCTCTCACTGACTCTGGTACCCACCACTGATTAAGGCTGGCCAGCAAATCCCAGGGATTCCTCCCGCGTCTGCCTCACCAGTGCTGAGATCACAGTCATGTCTTGCTGATGCCTTTTCCTTGTGGGTGTTGGGAATCTGAACTCAGGTCTTCATGCTGTGGCTTGTGCCGTAAGCACGTGACTGACCTCGGCTTAGTATCTCTGAAGTGTGTTTCACTCCAGAAACCCACAGACTGCTGGCTTCTGTTTTTATTGGAATGCTGGGAACAGAAGCCAGAGAGATGATGGATTTAGGTGGGATTTGAGGACAGAGGGAAGAGCCACACCCGATTCTCGTATCATTTCCTGACTGTGAGAGGGGAGAGCATCACTCTGCCTCCGCTCAGACTTGGGAGTAACTGAGTGGTATTGCTTCACGAAGAAGTTCAGTATTTGTCTAAGACTTGCTGCGTCTCACCGCATGTTCTCTCCCTTCACAGGCATTGGTTCTGTCTCCCACTTTCCCCTCAACCTTCTCCCTTTCCAAGCTGCACCTCAAAGGGCTCCATTGTTTAAAATACGTCTACTTAGGAAGGAAGTCAGGCGGTGCGTAGTGACATACTAGCAGGTGCAAATCCCCAGATGGGCTCCAGCAGCAGAGGGTGTGTGTGTGGCTGGGCTGAATCCCGCCTGCCTTGTCTGATAGCATGTTTTTGTTATTAGAGTCCATCTTTACAGCGCTTTCTTGAGTGTATGTTTTTGTTTGTTTTGCTATTCTTACTTTCTCCTCCTGGGCTCCCTTTTCGTTTCTTTGTTTCTTGTGCTCTGACTCACAAGTTACTTGGCTATAAATTTACTTGTGAAGACCACTCATTTTAGACTAGATACTTGATATTCTTGCATAAGACATGCAAACAGACTGCTCCGTGGGTTTTAGTATCTTTGAGTGGTGAGGCTCACAGCAATGGTATTTAACAGCCTGATGCTCTAGTCAAACAAGTATTCATTACAATTGTATTGGGGTTTGTCTCAGGCGGTGGTAGGCAGTGTTATCAGATTTGAACTTAGGAAGAATTTTGAAAAAAAAAAGCATGATGAGATCACTGACATGGGCATTGTGTCTGGACTGCTAATTGGGTGTGTGTGCCTTAGTGTGTGTGTGTGTGTGTGTGTGTGCATGCACATGTGCACGCACACATACATGTATCTCTCTGTGTGGGGGTACATATACATGTATGTGCACTTGTGTGTGGAAGCTAGATAAATCTTAGGTATTATTCCTCAGGCATCATCAGCTTTGTCTTTGAGATAGGGTCTCTCACTGGGACCTGGAACTTGCTGATTAGGTAAGCTGGCTGGGTAATAAGCCCCAATAATCAACCTGCCTTTGCCTTCCCAGCAAAGAGATTACAAGTACATGATACCTCACCCCATTGGGGGGGGTGTTGGGGATCTGAAATCAGTTGTTTATGCTTGCATGAATAAACAGTTTGCCAACTGAACTATTTCCCTCCCCCCCCCAAAATCTCCAGAGGTTTATTTTGTTTTTAGACAAGGTCTTGTGTAGCCCAGGTTGGCCCTGCTTTCCTGTCTCTACCACCCAAGTGCTGGGACTATAGGTACTTGGCATCAAGCCTGGTTTTTGTGAAGCTCTGTACATGTCAGGCAAACATTCTGCCAACTGAACTATATCTCCAGCCCATACAGAGTTTCAAAAACATCAGTCAGGATGTGGGACGCCATGCTGCAGTAACCAACAATACCCAAATCTTAGTTGTTTAAAACTACAAGGGTGTTTCATTATCTTTTGTTTGTAACTTGCCTATAGTCCATGTCCAGTGGAAGGGTGCTCCCTGTGAATGCAGTTAGGGAGTCTTCCCTACCTGGGATGTTGGTAAGTTACCATGGTGACGTCAAGGACACTGAGGAGTCATGCACCAGACATTGTGAGACTGGACCTAGAGTGACAACTGGCACTCATGTTCACCGGCCAGTAAAAGAGAGAGCAAGCCTGCTAAAGGCGCGTGCATAACTTTAGGTGGGCTGGAGCCAGGCTCTATCCTGCTCTTGGAAGGAGACTGGAAATATTTGGTGCCAGCCTAATGTCTACTCCAGACTAGAGTGAGCTGGGAGACTCGACAACATACGCTCTGAGAAGATTGAAAATCTGAGAAAAGGTTTTGAGAATTGTAAAAACATAATGTCAAATCTAGGCAATTTTAAATATATAAGATTCCTTCTTTCATTATTTTAATAGATTAAAAAACCAATCTCTTTATTTATTTAATTTTAATATATATTAAAAGAACTCTTCCTTTATCACCCATTTCTCCAGTTTTGTAGTTATTTTACAAAATTACAGAAAGCTAGTAAGTCACATTTAGCATGCAAACCCTTAAGAAACAACTTTAGTTAATTGTACAGACATCTTTGGTCTTCCTTTGAATCTTTGTATGTGAAATACGCCATTATGTGAGTATGTGTGTGTGAGTGGGGTGTGTGAGTGTGGTGTGATGTGTGGAGTGTGTGTGTGTGTGAGTGTGTGTGATGTTATGTTCTTGTTATGCATTAGCTCTCTGAATGCCTAAAGAAAATAATGCCTTTATTACATGCTAGCTTAAAACTCAGACAGAATTCTATTGAAAGCCAACGGGTTTTCTGGTTGCTTCCCCACTATGTCTTTTGGTGCTCATATTGGAAATACACCAGCACGACAGTTTCATAATGAAAAACGTAGCAATTCTACATAATGGGCAAGAAAGCCCACCATTTACATCACTCTCCACGTGTGTCTGGAGTTGGTCAGATCGTCTCAGCTGCATCTCAGTGTCCAGGATATCGTATGTCCTGGATGCAGGTCCATTGTATGTCACAGTCCTATGCCTCATGGTGGGTTTGGGGTTGTTTCCTAGAGTCTAGACATAGGATAGGAATAATGACATAATCCATTTCCTGTTCTTCTCTGCAGCATTCAGGGAACTGTCACTGAGCTTTATGACATGTGACCTCCTCCTCACTGTGGAGAGGACAGCAATCGAGGACCTTTAGCTGTAGGTTGGGATCTTAGCATACCCCTTCAAACCTGTAGGACCCTGGGCAGGTTGTTTACTCTCTTTAATTCCACTTTTCATTCTCGGTGAAATAAAGACCACTAGAACTATTTCAAATGCTTCTTGTGAAAAGTCTGCGTATCGCTCTCATCAGATACCATCCATGGCTGATGTGTGTGTTGTTGTTGTCTTGTGTAAGGATACATCAAGTGTTCCTTATTGCCACAGCACCTACTGGAATTTAAAGAACTTTGTCACATTTCATCTAATGGGAATACATCATGGAGGTGAGAGTGCTGAAGTGGTGTTTTATTAGCTTCCCCTCAAAAAAACAGAACCCCCAAATCAAAAAGACAGAGTTTGAACTGCAGTCAGTAGTTGACTTATGCTACACACCTACTTTCTCGTGTGTCATCTTGGTGCGAGTCTGTAGATGGAGTCCTCTGCAGTTGAGTAATTAGTGAGGGGTGATTAGAGGGGGAGGAGGATAGGTGTGTGAACTCTACAGGAAGGAAACAAAAATTAATCATTTTAATTGTAGTCAATAACAGTCATTGAATAACTTGCATGTTAGCCCATCATCCCGCTACTGTAGAAAGATGCCTGAGTTAGTGGACTCACAGAGACAAAGGTTTCATTTTGCCCACAGTTTTGGAAGTTCTGGTCCATGAGTGACTGCCCAGCCCATTGTTCTGGACCTATGGCAGGTGGTATATCATGATGGGCACTCATAGCAGAATATACTCATATCATAAATGACAGGGAGAAAGGATCCCTCAGTCCCCTGCTGAGAGACACTTCCAGTGACCCAAGACCATCCCCATCCCCCAGGCTTGGGCTTTCAAGACTTATACAATTGTCTGATCATGCTATTTTGGGGATCAAGCCTTTTAACACATGGGCCTTAGGCAGAGATTCAAAAGGCAGACTGTGGCAACTAAGATGAATCTAGTTCCTAGTTGCCATGTTTACTTTCATATGAAATAATAGTTATCTTCCTTCAGCTCAGTTATTATTTATGCATTAAAGATGAAGAAATCAATAAATACTGTTCCCCAGGCAACACTTAGTACGAGTGCTGGGTTCAATTCTGACAGCTGCTGTCGGAACTGAACCCAGCACTCTATGACTTCAAAAATAACATTTCCCTACTCACCTCTATTGTGCAGACATGTTTGAGTTCCAAATCGAGGGTGACAGATATTCTGGCTGACAGAAGCTGTCGAATGCTGTGGTGTGATTAGGTTATTGTGGCAGTGGAAAGGAACAGGGTGTGTTCTTGGCATTTTGTATCATCTAAATTTGTCTGGGTGACTTTAAAATAGGTATGTTGCTGCCCTTGACGTCTGCCAAGGCATCTGAGGACTTGGGAACCTGGTCTTTGTTATTCCACTTGTAACTTTTTGTAACTTGTGCCCTTTTGGTCTTGTTTTCCATCAAAACGTTCCCAAAGACAAGCAGCAGGGCCTGGGTGACATACTTGAAGCTTGATGAGACACCATTCTGTGTGTATGTGTGTGTGTATGTGTGTGTATGTAGTGTGTATGTGTGTGTGTATGTATATATGTACGTATGTATGTATGTATGTATACACACATGTGTAGGTGGGCTTGTCCATGGGAATGGGTGCAGAGGACAAAAGTTGAGTCAGCTGTCTTTGCTCTCTATGCTTTGAGACAGGATTCTTGCTCAATCTGGATCGTGTTAGTTAGACTGGCTGGCCGCTGCCCCCTCCCACCACCTGCCTGTCTCTAATCCAGTGTTGGGGGTTATAGACTTATGCTGCTGCTAGGTCTCTGAACTCAAAGACTAGAGCTTGCTCAGCGGGTTCTTTACCTCTAAACCATCTCCCCGGGCACAGGACACCATTCTTAAATGGCAGCAGTGCTCATTTCTGCTAAACAGGAGGCATTGAGAGATATTAAAAGGATCAAGTTCTATATCTTTTTTTTTTTTAAAGACAGTTGAGTGTGATCCATAGTGTTCCAATCTAGTTTCACGGTCTGTTTGATCAAAGAAAATAAAACCAATGAAGACAGCACCTCTCAAAGGGTTAATGCCCTGGAATTTCACACATCCCAATCTGCATGATGGCCTTAGCACTCTTGATGCATTTTTCCCATTGATGTCAAAAGACTTGGGTTGTTATTCAGGAAGGAGGCCCAATGACTTTGCTATCACATTCTCTCCACCAGGAGGGAAATCTCTTGTGTGCTAGTTGGAAAAGAAAAACACACTGGAGTGAGTAGCTCCTTGGCTACGAATGAATTAAGTGAGCGCATTTAGTTTGAAAACAAAGAAGACAAAACCCTTGCTAATGAGTGGGCTTTGTGAAATGCCTGCTTACTGCATTCAATCGTTTTGTCTGTGCCTTGTTACCTTGTCACCGTGGTCACATTTTAGGGGCAGGGGAGGTGGGAGAGAGAGAGAGCTAGAGAGAATGACACAGAGTGAAAATGAATGAGACCATATGTACATATGCTTATCTGATTGTGCCTGTTGTAACCACAGGAGTCTGTACAGGAGGCAGATAGGGAGATGAAGTGATAGGCCAGGTAGGTTTTGAAGATGGAGGAGGCCCTGAACCACAGAATGCTGGACAACTCCAATAGCTAGAGAAGGGAAGGAGAATTCCCAAAGTTTCTAGGAGTAGCATTGTGATGCCTGACCATGTACTCTGACCTCCAGAACTAAGTGCAGCAGCTTTGCGTTGGTTTAAGACACTAAACTTAAAAGTCTCAACTTGTATCAGCAGTGTTCCTCCCACCCCAAGCCAAGGTCACATAGAGTAAAACTAGAATTAGCTCTCCTTCTGCCCCTCCCCCATGTTTATTCTCCTAATTATGTATTACCTTGCTTCCTTTTTTTTTTTTTTTTTTTTTTTTTTTGATAAATAGGAACTTGGAAGGCTAGGGAGTGAAGTTTGGTGACTTTGCCTAGGTTGAATGATTAATGAGTAAGCCTGGGTTAAAGCCACCAAACTCTGGGGATAGTATGCAAGAGGTGGATTTCTGTCAAGTCAGTCAGGTGGGATGTGTCAGCCAGGAGTCTGTAGTGAGTAACCTGAGTGGGACTTAAGAGGCATATCTTTACAGTTCTATATTGTAGCATCTTATTGACAAGAGGCTTTCTGGAACCCTGTGAGAAGTACCTAACGAGCATGCGGTAGCCACTGCTCATCGGGATTTTGAACATTTGAATTGACTCCTTAAGAAATCACCTCAGTAGTGTATTTGTTGAATGTTTAATGGCATAGACAGATTTTAATGCATTTGTAACCTTTTAACATGTTTTCATTTTGATTTTGATTTTTTTTTTTTAGTTTTATATCATACTATTCTTAAACATTTTTTTGAGACTGTCATACATCATTTCTATCTCTCTCTCTCCCTACTCCTCCAACATCTCCTGTGTTCCTTCCTTCTCAAATTCATCATCTCTTCCTTTGTGCGCACACACACACACACACACACACACACACACACACACAACAAGTTTTCTGAGTCCATTTAGTGTTGCTCATATGTACAGGTGTTTAGGGATGACCACTTGGGATTTGATAACCTGTTAGTAGAAGACGGATTCCCCTTAGTTCAGATCCCCTGGAACCAGAGTTACAGACAGTGGTGAGGTTCCGTGTGGCTTTGGGAACTGAGCCGAAATCCTTTGCCAGAGAAGCAAATGCTCCAAACTGCTGAGCCATCGCTCCAGACCCTCATTTAAAACTCTTTACGAAGTTCAGTCTTAATAAAGTTTATAGAACCACAAGAAAACCTTTTCTTAATTTGTGTTTCTAGTCAAAGAATTTATTCTGCTTTTTTTCTGTTTTACTAGAATGCCAGAAATCCTCACCCCATCATGGGAGGTGGTACTGGTTTGATTTTAGAAAGATTGTAAGGCAGAATTTATTTTCATTTTTGTGGTGTTGAGTAGTAAGCTTAAGGCCTTGGTTATGTTAGGCAAGTACTCTACCACTGAGCCACATCTGCAGCCTGTTAACTTGAACCTTTTCCCCTCTTTGTTCGTATTCAGGTGTTTGGATACCAGGACTGTTTATTTTTTAAAGGCTGGGTAGAGATGGTACCTGGGAACTGTCTGCATGTGGGGGCCCCTCCAGGCCTTTTTGCTGGAGCTTTTTGGACTTAGGCCTGGAGGGTGGGGTCCATGCTCAAGGATTGGGGTCGCAGGCTTACCCAGGGTCTGGTCACACGAGTCTGGGTCACTCAGATATAATGGCCATATGTTGGAACAGCTCGCATTAAGAATAATCTTTGTGAGCCAGTTAATACTGTGAGGGATTTTTTCCTAGCACTGTCATTGTGCTATTTGCAGCCCAAGTTCTAACAAAACAGCTTTGCCATTTGTCATCGGGACTGTGGAGGCAGAATGTAAAAGAATTATAATATTGGCACCGAGCAGATTGTGCAAGAATGCCAGAACGACAAGGGAGACTCCTAAACTTCTGAATATTTGTGTGGAAGCTTGGTCATCTCTGTGGAAATTTGATAGTTTTGCTTCTTTTGGAGGATGGGAAACCAGGACTTGGTCACTGTCTAGGTATATGGAGCCAGCAGGGGAAAAAAATCAATAAAGTAGATATATTAAGGTGGAAATTTAGGATGAAAATATGATTATGGTTTGTCCTTTTTACTTCGTGCCCAGTTGAGGGCCTGCTGTACAAACATGAGGCCTTGACTTCTATCCCAAGAACTCACATAAAGAAGGGAATGGTGGAACACTCTTGTCATCCCACGGCCAGGAGGAGGCACAGGTGGGTCCCTGGGGGTCTCTGTATGGCCAGCCTAGCCTGCAGGAGAACTCTTCTCAAAACCCCAAATAGACAAATGACTGAAGAATAATACCAGAGTCTGCTATAGCACAGACAGCTATAGACATACACATGTACAAGACAGACAGACACATACACAGACAGACATATACACACAGAGATATAGATACACACAGACACACACAGCCACACAGAGCCACACAGATACATACAGACATAATAGACAAAATACACATCCACACAGGTACACACATACATACACAGCCACACAGCCACACAGCCACACAGATACACACAGACATACATAGACAGATAGACATGTGAGCACACACACACAGATACACAGACATAGACACACAGATATACAGACATATACACACAGACACACACAGACATAAACACAAAGACACAGATACACAGACACACACACACACACACACAGATACACACACACACACACACACACACATACACACACGGACTCTATGTTCAGAGTCTCCAAGGCGGTATGTTACATATGTTGCTGAGCTCATATTGCATTGGACCTATTGTTTCTTCTGAATGTAAGCTTGACATAAGTCTTCAGAAGAAAGATTTCCAGTAAGATTCTGTGCTCACTTTAAAGTAAAAGTTAATTTTTCTTCTCACTCAAAAAAAAAAAGTATCCCCAAGAAATACCTTTGAATGTTAGGCAGTGGGGGCAATCAGCTGCCTCTTGGAAAGAGTTAATCTCCTTAGAAACCTTGTAAAGTCCTTCGTGACCCAAACTTCTTTTCCCTCCAGTAGAGACACAGGAACAAGAAGAGTGCAGGAACCTGGGCCTGAGCCTGGAAGTGCTGGCATTGTCCTGTTTTTAGGCAGCAGCTGCTTGAGGGCCATGGCTGACTGTAGAGCAGTGTCCCTGACATATCATTAGGCGCCCTCCCAGCTGGCACTGATGACAAACAGAAAGGAAGCTGTAATGGAATTTATTTAAATCAAGGCAGAAAGAATTAACGCACCATTTACAGACAAAAATAGCCTCGGAAGGCTCAGAGGGGCTTGATTGGGGCTATCTGCTTTTGCTGGTTCTGTGTTCAGGGTGTGGCAAGTGGACTCTACAACCGTGAGAAAGGCTTTTGTTCTTGTTTTTCCCTTGTACAGAGGCCAGCGTGGCCAGCCCTATACGGGCTAGCTGAAGTGATCTGTGTGTTTCCATGCTATCTTTCACAGAAATGCATTTCCTGTCTTATCCTACCAGACATTTTCCACATGACTGTAATCATTAAACCAGTTTGTTCTTCCTTCTTTTGGAGGGTGGTGGTGTTCTTTGGTTCTTGTTGAATGGAGTTGAGGTTTTGTTTTTGTTTTTTTGTGTGTATTTTTATCCTTCACAATTGTCACACATGGTGGTGAAGCCTGGACCCTTCAGTGTCCACAGGGATATCATATCTGCATCCAGCCTATGGTGCATTAAATCTGTTTCCAAAATAGCTTTTACCTGGGCTAAGAGAAGAGGCTGGACACTCAGTGTTTCATGGCAGGAGAGCTGTTGCCCAAAGCATGGCACAGCTGCAGGATGGAGCCTGCCCAAGAGTACTCAAGTGTGGTAGCCACTGACAAGTTGTGGAAAACTGAAACAGTGCGTTTGTCAACGTGGAGAGTTAGCCGCTCACTCAGCAAACAGATGGCCACTTTCATCCGTGTCTTTCTCTCCACCCCCATTTATTTTATGTATACTAGTGCTTTCCTGCATGTGTGTCTGTGTACCGTGTGTGTTTCTCAGGCCTGCAGTGGCCAGAAAAGGGCATAGGATCCCCTGAAATTGCAGTTCTAGATAATTTTAAGTCTTCATGTGGATGCTGGGAGCTGAACCCAGGTCCTCTGCAAGTGCAGCCAGTGCTCTTAATTGTTGAGCCATCTCTCCAGGTCCTTATCAGTTTTCTTACAGTACTAGAGATCTAGACCAGGGCCCTGTACATATTGGGTAAGAACTCAACCACTAAATTACCTCAGATCCCATCAATAGCTTTCTTCAACTGTATCTGCACAGAGCTTCAGAAACATTAAATAACTAGCTCCGTTCACTGAGGAACTGTAGGGCAAGGATTCAGACCCAGGTCTGCCCCACTCCAGTGACGGTCTCTTCAGGGAAAGTTCTGAACTCTTGTAACTCCAGGCTGACAGGACAGGGTTACCATGCTGCTGCCTCCTCTCAGACCATCCATCTAAGTGGCTTGGCTAGTGCCTCACCAGATCTTTACCCTGCTTGGCAGGACTAGTTCTGTGTCACATGGTTGGAGGAGTGGTAATGAGGAACTGCTGCAAAGATGCTCAAGGCATGGGTGGTCTCAGTCCCTATAACCTGTGTCATCGTGGACTGTAATGACTAACTCACAGGTCCCTGTTTGAGCGTTCTGCCTTGGGGCATAAGGATGTGTGGAACAATCCACAGAACACTGGAAGTGACGTTGAACTACTGGGAATCGAACATGTGAAAGGTAGTTTGGATTTCTCACGTTCCCCTGAGTTCTATTAGCTCAAGCTCACACCCAGTATACCGGGTTTCTCCTCTCCAGAGAGACCTGAGCAGATCACAGCCTCCAGCTCAGGAGCACGAGGAGTGTCTAAGGCCCACAGCCGAGTTGACATGGGAGGGACATGAGGAGGGCTGCAGAACACTTATTCTAAACGTTCTTCCTCATGCACTCGGCAGTTTGTCCAGCTTATTAATGAACATCACCCAGATGGGTCCTTTTCTAGCTGCTTCCCAATGAAGGTGTTGTTTTTATATTTTAGAGTTGGTTGGTAGGAGGAAAAATAGTAGAAAGACATTACAATTTTTTTTTCTTCAATTTAGCTCAATCCCAATAGATACTGTCTTACTCAGGCTTTGCATTCCTGCACAAAACATCATGACCAAGAAGCAAGATGGGGAGGAAAGGGTTTATTCATCTTACACTTCTACATTGCTGTTCATCACCAAAGGAAGTCAGGACTGGAACTCACACAGGGCAGGGACTTGGAGATAGGAGCTGATGAAGAGGCCATGGGGGGGGGGTGCTTACTAGATTGATTCCTTTGGCTTGCTTAGCCTGCTTTCTTACAAAACCCAGGACTACCAGCCCAGGGATGGCACCACCCACAGTGGGCTGGGTCCAATCCCCTTGGTCACTAATTGAGAAAATGCCACACAGCTGGATCTCATGGAGGCATTTCCTCAAGGGAAGCTCCTTTCTCTGTGATAACTCCAGCTTGTGTCAAGTTGACACACAGAACCAGTCAGTACAGATACATAGGCAGTGAAACCCCCACACCTAAGGCTAAAGGGAAATCATGGAGGAGGGGGATAGAGGGTGTGAGAGCAGAGGCCTAGGAAGCCTGTTGCTAGATGCGCCCCCTAGGCAAGGCAGAAAAATCACATCCATGAAATCTCAATAATGTGGTTGCCAGAGCAAGATTGAATACCATTTGATGTGCCAACATGGACAAGGGAAATCCCACATGGTCCCACCCCTGGATGGAGAGCTACAGGTGGTCTATAGCTGCTGGGAGAGGGAGACTCAGTCTCCTCCAGTGAGCTCCTGCATAGGCTGTCCAGCCTTAGGTAGTTAGCCCTGGAACATGTACATATGAGCAAAGCTAAGTGGACTCAGAAGGTTGTGTATACATGTGAAACAAGAAGAATTAAATAAGAGACCATGAGTCTGGGAGGGGGGATATGGGAGGAGTTGGGGGGGAGGGAAGGAAAGGAGTTATGCAGATATGGTGTGCATGTATGAAGTTCTCAAAGAAAGAGATGAATAAAAACCAAACTAAGCCACACAATTTTGCCAGGCATGGTGGAGCACCCCTGTGATCCCAGCACTTGGGAGATCAGGGGTTCAAGGTCAGCCTCAGCTGTGCAAGTGAGTTCAAGGCTAACCTGGGCTATAGGAGATCTCAAATATCCAAAATAAATCATTAAGCTTCAACAGTATTTTTGTGAAAGTCCCATCTATAATCACCCTAATCCCTTTTCTGTTCTAGAACAAGCTATATTGGAGCGAGTAATTTATAATGAATAGAAATGTGTTTGGCTTGTGCTTCCAGAGGCTGGAAGCCTGTAAGTGTGCTGCAGGCATCTGCTCAATGTCAGCTGAGGACCTTCTTGGCATTTGGTAAGGTGGTAAAGGGCATGGCATAGGAGACAGAGTAAAGGTGCTAGCTGTGGTCTTTCTTCATACAAAGCCTTCACTCCTACCGTTGGGACCCCTAATTGCCCTTAATTAATAGCCTTAATTGTCCCCCAAATGCCTCACCTCTCAATACCACTTCCATATGGATTTGGACAGCAACTTTCCAACATCTGAGTTGGGTAAGAGTGCACACACCCCATAGCAAAAATGAACTGTTTCAAGACAATGCTGTTTAATGCTTAGTTATATACTTGATAAAATAGGGCCCCAATGGCAGATTTGCTTTTCAGTGTTCTAATCAGAAAGCCAGTATCTAATAAGAACAGCGTTGCTATGAGGAAAAAACTACATTTTCCTGAGCTATTTTTCACTTTCTACCTCCCTCAAGAACGAACCCTGTTGGCAGAGCACCACCCATGCTCCATGGAACAGTTTGGCATCGGTGGCTCCAGAACCGGTGAAATGGCATATAGTGTTTAGTTTCTCTAGAGTAAGGTATCATATACCATCCGTGGGAATTTTAGGTTCTACAAAATCAGGAAGACAATGTCTCCTGCCTTCCTTGGTAGTGTGGCAGGCTCAGTTCTGTTTTGACAAGGCATAGAGGAAGTGGGATTCTCCAAAAGTTTTACAGCCATGCTGAGTGTGACTGTAGGGACCACGCAGGTTGGTCTTAGCTTCCAGTGACTCACTGACAGATTTTTTCCTTTCATGTCAGATTCATACTGGAGTCTCCTTCTGTCATGTGTAGAGGCATGAGTTACTTGACTGTGTGTTAGCACTACCTTGCCTTGAAAATCATGGTGGATTGCCAGATATTCTTTTTGGAACTGTCTCCGTAGATGAGGTTGGCCTCGAACTCAGAGATCTGCCTTCTTCTGCCTCCCCAGTGCTGGGACTAAAGGCATGCGCCACCACTCCTGGCTTGCAATGGATACTTAATACAACTGATCCCTTGGAAGGAAGTTAGTTTGCTAGGAGAAGGTGCGTATACCATCTTAGCATAGAGATTACTAAAAACTAATTGAGGCTGGTAGTTCCCAGGACTCGGGAGGCTGAGGCAGTAGCTGGTTTGAGGTTAGCTTGGGAGAAGGAATCAGTGAAAACTGAAACTTGGTAATATGAGAAACGCACAGCCTCCTCATCAAGAAAATCCAGCTGTACTATGTTAAGTAAAACTCGAATTCAAGCTGTGCCTGTTTGGGTTAGTTTGCCCAATTTCTCATTCTCTCTCATGGGGGAGTTTCTATAAAGAAATACTTAACACACACACACACACACACACACACACACACACACACACCCTCTCAGTAAGGACATCATTATGTCTTGCTTTTAATATGAGGGACAATGAAGGTGGGGGTGGAATTTGTATTAAATATTTGGAATTTTCCCCCCTACTTACTCTCAACATCTAGAATATGCATGAGATTTGGGAAACAAATTGGAAACAGGATCTTCCCCAGATATTTGAAACATGCGCAGGAGAATGGTGGGGTGTCTTGATTTCAGAACGGTGCTCTTTCATTTAGGAGCTTGGGTTGCAAGGTTGTGCGTAATTGCCTTCTTCAGTTTTATTTTGACTTCCGCAAGAATGAAAGCCATTTTAAAAATTAACATCAAGTTTGCTGGTACTAATAACTAATAATAGTGTAAATGTTAATGTTTTAGGTTGTTGGAGTTTCTTGGGTGTGATATGAGATCTCCTAAGGGACTAGAGAATAATTTAAATTAGATGTAGTTTTGTTTTGTCTCTATTCTAAAACTTTGGAATTAAGCTGGGATGTGGAGTCTGTACGTAAACAAGAGACATGATTCTCTCAGAATCATTTAATGTTCTTTAAAATAAAGCAGACAGATAGGCCAGAGTAACCCACCAAAACCATTTTATGAAAGTTGCAGATTTGGCCATTCAATACAGAGTGTTCGATTTTACTCAATTTTGTATAAAAGCTTAGCATATTTTCTGGCATACACGTAGATCTAATATGTATTTCTGGACAAACGAATGAAAGAAGAAATCAGGAAAATAGTTAATTGACTCGTTTTTCAGAGATAGCTGGGAATATCACATAAATACTTGTGTGTGTCCCTATTATGGCTTGAAATCACCTGTAGTTTCCAGACAGACTCCTATGTCCCCCTTTTCTCTGAAAAAGTAACACCCAGAAAACCAATCTTTTCACAAAAGCACACGTGTCCTAGTGATGTGGTATGGAAAGAAGTACTGACTGGATTTTACTCATGTAAGCAGTCTGCGCAGCCTGCCCCTCCTCTATCCATTTCGTCCGATGCAATTATCTCATTATCTATCAGTCATTTAAGCAGGGAAAACAGTAATTGCTGGAAAACTAAGATTTTTAACTTGAAGAAAAGAATTGTTATGTAAATGGAAGAGGAAGACATGTACGTGTTTGCTGATTCCTTTTGTTTACTTAGCAGTTCAGGAAGTAACTTAAACTCAGGCTGCCAACGTTGGAAGCTTAGATTTGTATCAAAGGATGGGTCCTATCGTTTTTCATGTGTGTTTAGTTAAAAGACTTGTTTAAATAGAAACATAAGCTAGCAAGCAATAGTCTCGCTTTTAGGGGATGAGTTGCCTCATAAAAAGCTTGGCATTTCATGCCCTAATGTAAAGAAAAAAATTATGTAAGATTTCCCCCCTCTTAGGAGGAAACCAATGTAGTGGATTCAGACCACCTGTGAGAGTCTAAATTACTTTTCCGGAGTCTGTGTTAGTTAAATAACGACATTTGATTATAGTGTTTAAGAGCAAATCAAGGAATATGCAGACGAATCAAATCAGCAGATAAACATATTTAATAGTAGTATGGACTTCACCCTTCTGCAGATGGATCATTATCCAGTGAAACCATTCTCCTTTCATGTTGTAAAGTCTTCCAGATCTCAGGAAGCTAGGGCAGCTGTATTTTTTTAAACCTTCACTTTTGACCCCCAAAAGCACCATTTCCTAGGACAAATGGAGACCCGTTAATCCAGAGTATTTGTAAGCAACGGCTAAACTCTGGCCTGAAAAACATCACAGATGCACATGGGGAAGGACAACCCTTCCTGTTGGAATAGGATGTGATGCTCTCCATCTGTCAAGGGAGCAGCTTGTGTGGATCTCACGGAGGCACAGGTGCTTTGGAGCCGTCGATCCCAGCATTTGGAAGACAGAGGGAATGCAGCATCTTCTAGATCGATTTTTGTCCTGACGAGCGAACCTTGCAGGAAACTCAAAGTCCAGGAATGTCAGTATGGGTAGCTAACACATCAGTGGGACTGAAGAGTGTCAAAATGTGTGTAGACCAGTATCCCTCATGAATATACATACAAAAATTCTCAATGAAGTAGTTGCAAACTGAATACAAGAGATATAAAAAAATAATATTCCATGAACAACTGAACAACTGTTTTTTTTTTAGAAGACCATACTCCATATACAGGCTGCATGTTTTGGGATAGCCCCCACTCCAGATGTTGAGACCTACATGAAAACCAAGCTGCACATTTACAACATATGTGCAGGAGGCCTAGTTCAGCCATGGAGGTAGATCTGTGTAGACTAGTATGCTCCACGGTTGGTGATTCAGTCTCTGAGAGCTCCAAGGTTCAGTTCGTTTACTCTGTTGATCTTCCTTGCTTTGTGAAGGAGCTTATTGTGGTTCTGAATTTTTTAAACATAACTCAAAAAGTATTGCTTGTTTGAAGGCTCTATAGAATTCTTGTATAAGTATATCTGACACTTGGTATTTTGCTTGTTTGTTCTTTTCATTTTATTCTGTTTGAATGCTTTTTAAATTTTTTGATTTGCTGAACAATAAAATAAAACAAAAAACAAAAAAAAATGTGTGTAGAGATGGAACAGGAACGGAGAACGTCCAGTTTCTGTTAGTCTGAGCAGTCCCCCAAATTATGCACCTGTGTGTTTTAAGTTCTGGCGCTTTCTTCACACAACTTTCTGTTTGTGATAGTCCCTACACAGACATTTGGTGACTTTCAGGTATGCAAATGGGTTTTTTCCCCTTTCCTACTATAGAGGGGACAGCAAGAGTTTGTTCTTGCAGTCTCATTGAGAAGTGGTAAAAACCATATTTACTTTTAGATACTTGGGGAAATTGAGGTTAGCATAGCATGGCCCTAAAGGAGAGTCACAGAACCTGGAATTATTTGGTTGCTGTGGGCTGGCTTGTAGTTTGTGGTTGTGGTGACATTCCTTTGTCCCAAAATGCCAGAATCTTCTCCTGGTCGTTTCTATCCATCATTAGAATGAGCAGTGTATTCCTTTAGTCTCTGAAAGTAACCCTGAGGAGAGAGGAGGCAACATGCCACCTGCTCTGGCCAAGTACAACAGTTGAAGTCCCAAGAGCCTGGAAGGAGTCATCCCAAGAGCTCTCGTGTCCTCACACTGACCACTGCAGGAAATGGACTTCCAGTCTTGCTCAATAATGGTGATCTGAGTATCATTTATGATCATGGTTCCTCCTTAGTGGCTAAGGTTATAGTGTCTTGTGGACAGCAGTCTGCCCAGATCCTACCATTCACTGTCTCTGTGCTGACCATCCCACCAGACTGCGGTTATGAGTTGGGTTATTTAATGGCAATGTTGTTGACTTCTTCCAGCCCAGTATCCTGTTCCATCAGCACTGTGTACTCAACTCATGAAGAGGGTCTGCATCATTTTTTTTTTTTTAAAGTGGATCCTGGGACTTGAACTCAGGTCCCCAGGCTTGTAAAGCACACCTTTTTTACTGACTGAACTATCTCCCTCTCCCAGGTAATTCTCTATTAAATTCCTTGGAGACCTGTTTGATCAAAAAGCCTCTGATTAATACTAGAGCAATCGATTGATTGCCCATGAAAGGTGGGTTCATGTTATTATATGGCCCCAGTGGAAAGCAAACAATGGTGGTCATCTGAAATGAAAGTCCCTGCCATTTAAGTATAAAGCAGGAAGCTTCAGAGACACTGATGGATTTGTTTTTTGTCTTCCAATACCATTTTTTTGGGGGGGCAATAAAAGTTTCAACTGAAGTACTATCGTCTCTATTTTAAAGAAAAACAGCAAAGGTGTATTGCTACGATTAGTTCCTTGACCGTGGAAATAAAGAGAGTTTCCTTATCTCCTCACCCACTGGACTGTATCTTTCTTCTGTACTTTCAAATGGAATTTATGCAGTCTAAAAAATGGAAATTAATTTTGCACTGACTTTCCCTATTTTCCTTTGCTATCTGTTACTGTTGGCGGTGCCTGCTTCTTCCCGGATGCAGTTCGAGCCTGGCTCTGTGGAACGTGTGCTGTCTTTGGAGGGCTCTGGCTCTTCGCGGTTGAGATAAATATATATCAATCTACACTGGGTTTTAATTCCCTCTGTGCACAGAGTCTAGAGGATTGCAATTCTGGAAAGGATTAAAAGTTCAAATAAGACAATGAATTTCACTAAAGAATTGTTTTTTTTGAAGCCTTAGTGTGTTGAGTAATTGTTCTAAAAGGGGCTTTCTTATACGAGGTTTTGAGGCTTGGATGTCTTCAAGACTGAAGATGAAATGAAGAGAACTGTACTAAATTATGTGTTCAACTGGACCATGGTCTAGATCATGGTCCAGTGGGGGACTGTCTTCAGACTGCTGATTAATGTTTGTTCAAAGCACATTTTGACATCTGTACAATTGGATAGATGGTGAGGGTGGTGGTCAGGGGATTTAGACTTCTTGGGAGCCTTGGCTCAAAGCCAAGGCTATGTGTGTGCAAGGCAACTGCTCTACCCCTGAGCTTCGGCTCTGGTTCCAGCCCCCGGAATGAGCTTTGCAAGCTGCTTGCTTTATTTTCACACTAGCTAATGAGTTAATGTACCGTACATCCCCCCAGTCTTTCTGGAATGGTCTACAAATGGGGAGGCGTTGAGTAAGTTTTGGAAGGCAACAACTCAGGCAATTAGCAGGAATTTAAAGAAAGAAACCATGTGTGTGTGATGAAACAAACACACAAAAAGTTTGTATAAAAATCCAGTTACTAACCCTTTACGTAAGGACAAGAGGTGGCCTCACTAATAGGTTTCTTGATCTTGCCAAGTTTCTTTAAAGGTGGCAAGTGGTTGCCAGGTGTGGTGGTAACACATATGTGTAACTCCAGCACTAGGGAAGGCAAAGGCAAGAAAATTGCCACCTTAAGGCCAGCCTAGGCTAACTAGAGATCAGATCTTAAAACCAAACCAAAACAAAACTCAGAAGGCTTTAGGAATTGAATTATGAGGGGCTGGAGAGATGGCTCAGCAGTTAAGAGCACTGACTGCTCTTCCAGGGGTCCTGAGTTTAATTCCCAGCACCTGTATGGTGGCTCACAACCTTCTGTAATGGGATCTGATTCCCTCTTCTGGGGTGTCTGAAGGCAGCGACAGTGTACTCACCTACATAAAATAAATAAATCTTAAAAGAAAAAAGTGAAATTGAATCATGAGGGGGTTGGGCAATAGCTCAGTTGGCCGTGTGCTTGCCACACAAACAGGAAGAGCTGAGTTCTAGCCCAACACCCAAGTAAAAACCAGGAGGTAGACACAGGAGATCCCTGGGACTTGCTGGAGGACTCCTGGTTCTCTCTCTCTCTCTCTCTCCTCTCTCTCTCTCTCTCTCTCTCTCTCTCTCTCTCTGTGTGTGTGTGTGTGTGTGTGTGTGTGTGTGAGATCCTGGATTACAAATCCAATGTGGATCAATATAGTAGAAAATCAGTATCAAATCTGAAAGTTGAATGTATTCACTGCGTTTCAGGGTGGGAACCAATGTTTGCAAGAACGCTGAGGGACTCTGGGTGAGGTGGGTTAAATGCTGGTGTCCACCTCTTTAGCAGGTTGGCCATCCCTCTCTGAGTCTGGAAATGCATAAGATCCCTGGGCTGCAGAAAAGCTGTGTTCATTATTAAGGCAATGAAGTCATCCAAACTAGATGACTGTGATTCATGGAATCAAGGAAAACCAATCTTCTTCTTCCTCTTCCTCCTCCTCCTCTTCTTCTTCTTTTAAAGTAACAGAGTTGGGAATTGCACATCTGTTCTCAAAAGTCTGGTTTTCATAATAAGGAACATATGTTAATCACCACATCTTTTATGAAAGTGAGGGGAAATTCTTCTCGAGCCAACGGAGGCTTGATTCTGGAAGGTGGGGCTGTGGAGACGAGCGTCCGGAGGTGAGTGCAGTGCATTTCGCCTTCTGACCCACAGAATGGTCAATTCCCACCTGCTGCTTGTCACTCTGATCAGGGTAATAAAGTCAAGCTGGTGGGTTGGGACTAGCATTTGACACAATTGAAATGTAGTGGCAGTGAGGGGAGGGGGACAGAGTACATTTATATAGTAAGAAAGCTGTTTTGCAAACTTCGTTATCATTTTCCTTGGGTATACACATGCTGGAGTGTACACATTCATGATATACCTTTCTTGCATTTCCTCCATTTTTAGGGGCATCAACCATAGAGATGATTTTAGTCTTCAACTGGACCAGAAAATCTCAACCCTCACTGGAGGGATTAGGTTGATGCTCTGAGCTGGGGATGCATCTAATTCAGAGAGTGTGAAGACTGACCCATGACACCTATGACCCATGAGCGACCACGACCCATGACTGACCCACGACACCTGAGTCTCCTATTCTGAAGTCACATTGCACTTGTGATACACCTGCCCAAGCTGGTCCGCTTTCCCCTCATGGAGCAGGGAGTCTCTCTTGTCCAGGTGTTTCTAGTCTCTCCTGCAAGGCAATTACGGATAGACGAGAGTGTCAGATTTGTGGAGTAAGTTATCTGTACAGGCAATCATGAAATAGTAAGGCAAAGCACCTAACATTGCAACATTCGAGTTACAGATGTTTCTGAACACCTGGCAGGTCCTTACATGGTTGAATTCACCATAGGCTGTTCTTTGTTAAAGTGGACTGAGCTCTGAGTTTGAACTCTCACTTCAAGCATGCAGCTTGTCCCACCAGAAGACTGAAGCTGTTAACAGTAAACCGGAAGCATTTGTGGAAAACGTACTCATTACTACAGAACTCCCCCAGTTCATCCTAAAATATGGATGCTTGAAAAGTACTTACATTACACAGCAAAAAACAATTCTCCATATATGATGCCTATTTGAAAGCATTCATTTTTTTTATTATTTAATCTATTTTTACAGTCCACTCATTATCCCCCCTCCTGGTCTGCCCTCCAACCGTTCCTCATCCCAGTCTTCCTCCCCATGACTCCTGTGTCTGAGAGGATATCTCTTGAAGGTTAGGTGAATCTTCTCTCACTGAGGCCAGACCAGGCAGTCCTCTGCTATACATTTCTTGGGGTTCTCACATCAGCTAGTGTACGCTGCCTGGTTGGTGGCTCAGTGTCTGAGAGACCTTGGGGATCCAGGTTAGTTGAGATTGCTGGTCTTCCTATGGGGTCACCCTTCTTTCTCCTCAGCTTCTTCCAGCCTTTCCCTAATTTAACCACAGGGGTCCCCAGCTTCTGTCCATTGGTTTGGTGTAAGCGTCTGCCTCTGACTCTTTCAGTGAAAGCATTCCTTTTTAATGGCCCACAGCAAACAGTCTTTTCCTCCTCAGTGTCTGAGGTTGTGCTTTAAGCTCCTCTGACAGTTTTCTTCGTCCTTCTGGGTCCTCCCCTTCCCCACTTGAGGGCGGGTTCAGGAATGGGAGTGGCTTACCATGCCAACACTCAACAGCCAGCATTTCACCTCAAATCCTGCAGGCAACAGCAGAAACGTTTTAAGTCGTGGAAGAATGGCAAACCTTGTAGTTCACAGCCCTGTAGTTTCTTACTCTGAATCATGCCCGGGAGCTGGCTATATGCGTGTAGTTAAAACTTTGTTCCATCTGTGACACGAGACCTTCAGATAGTGCATCCTTCCTTTTCTTCCCTTTCTTCTTCCATAACATCCCCTCAGCTGGACTTTCCCTGTCCCACCCCCCATGCTTATCCAGCATCGGTGTGTGGAGTCTCCCCTGGCTAGGGCACATTTCTCAGAAAGGCTAGCTTGACTCTTTTCCATCTGAGGGCCAGACACTCCAGACTCTGTGCGGCTCTTCCAGTAGGCTCAGGCTGTTCTCCACGTATCCTCTACTCTCTCCTTCCCATACAGAGCAGACGAAAAGGCAAAAGCATGCTTTTTTTTTTTTTTTATCACCATAGCAACTGCTGCCTGCCACTTCTTTGCTCTTTTTTGAAGTTACTTCGTGGTTGAGAAGTTTATTTGCATAAAGTTATCGACTAGCAGGCTGAATGCTTCTAACCCCCCATTTGAAGGTTTGGTTTTCTTTCCTTTCACAAGCCTTCAGTATGGTTGTTTGCTGCATGGTATCTCCACTCTGGACACCTCAGGTATTCCTGCTGCCAGTGAATCCTCTCCCTAGACCTCAGGATCCTTCTGTGTGAGGTGGAACATCGTCTAGATACATGCTGCCAACCTGGAAAAGGTTCTTGATAGAATTGTGGGAGATAGAACCCTGTGACGCTAACCCACTGTGGTGACCGATAGGTGACAAAGTCACTTGGGGTTGCTGTGAAAGTGACAGTTCTTACCTCCTCAGGGTGGTCACTATGAAGAGTCCTTAGGAGCTGTTTTCACATCTACCGTTATTGTTACAGTAGTTACTACTTTGCATATTGCTTTATTAAAGAAAAGAAATGAGAAGAAATTTCAAGCCCAAGAAATGAAGGAAAGCTTTGTTTTACTGTTGTTCTAGAAGGTTGAAGCCGTAGTTCTTTAGCCCCATGGTTTCAGCAGGTGGTGGAGTACAGCTGTTTAAGTCAAGGGCAACCTGGAAGCCGCTGATGGGACAGGAACCAGGAGTTAGGTTCAACCTTTAAAGGGCCTGTCTGTTCCCAGTAACCTACTCCCTGCTGGTGGGACCTCACCTCCTGGAGGTTCTCTAGCCTCCCCACATAGTGCCACCAACTGAGGACTAAGCATTAGGACGAATCCATGAGGAACAAACCATAACAAGCATGGGTAGGGGCTGGAGAGATGGCTCAGTGGTTAAGAGCACTGGCTGCTCTTCCAGAGGTCCTGAGTTCAGTTCCCAGCAACTTCATGGTGGCTCACAACCATTGATAATGTGATCTTATACCCTCTTCTGGCATGCACTTCTACATGCAGATAGAGCACTCATATAGATTAAATAATCAATCAATCAATCAATCAATCAATCTTAAAAATAAAACAAGCATGGATAAAGATGTCTAAAAATTTATGGACAGACACAGCACCATATGTAGCAAGGGAACACACAGGAGGTGGCATTTAACGATGTGGTCAGGGAATCAGAAGTCACTTCTGAAGTCATCGAGGCAGGAACCATAAAATCTCTGAGGCCATTTGACTCATGACTTTTATAGTTGGGGTAGCTAGAACATGGCTCATCCTACTTTTAAGTAGGTCTGGGACATTACCTCTTTGTAAGAGTTCTTCCTCTGACCACGTCTTGGGTAGGCAGATACTTTTTTTCCAAGTATCATCTTTAAAATACTGATTAGTGTGTATATTAGATGTGTGTAGTGGGTGCATGTATGTTGGGATGTGCATATGAAGGTCAAAGGATAACTGGGTAGAGTCTGTTCTCTCCCACTACCTTTATGGGGATCCCAGGGATTGAACCTGACCTGGGGCAGCAAGTGCCTTTACCTGTTGGGCCATCTCTAGGACTGGAAGCAAGCACTATGTTTCTAAGGTCTGGTGTTGTGTCAGCTTATGACTGGGTGTCCGCCCCCAGCAAGTGTACAAACATTTGATTTTGTGCAGCCGTGATGAGATGCTGGGAAGAAATGACGGGCCTAAGCAAAGCTGTGGTAGTCAGTGTGCCGTTGAGCTGGCTGATGCCGTCATTCTCCGACCTACGCAGGAGACATCTGATAACTTATGTGTGTAGTGTTGCATGTTGCTGCCTCACGGAGTGTCAGTCTTTCCCTTGACTCTAGACCTGGTACCACATCTGAGGAAGCGTATATAATCTATACTTGAAGCCCATTCTGTAGCCTTCCTGTTTCTGATCACTTTCCGTCCTTATGTGCGATGGCTAGCCCAATGGGCTTTTACCATTCTCACTTATTTTTACTACATATGTGTATATCCATGTACTATGTGTAGCATTATTTTACGTGTGTGTTTTCTTTTAACTTTATGAAGGCAGTGTAACACCTCACCAGTCTGCGTGCATTTGCTTTCCAAATGTTTGAGATTTACATGTGTAGTCCTACTCTTACGATGTATGCTCCTGTGCTTGAGGATATGAAAGGGTCGTCAGCTATTCCTGCCATTGCTTATTGGTAAACTTAGATTGTCTCAGCTTCTCACTGCTGCAGCCTTCGCCAGGTTGATCACTTTACATGTCTCACTATGCGTGAGTTTCTTTATGTACGCTTGTATAATCTCTGAATCATGTTACCTTTAGGGTTTTTTTTCTCTAGTTTTTTATAAATTAAACCTCAAAATAATTCTGCCAATGCCAATAAATTGTTTGATCACTACTGTCTTTACTTTACAATTCTAATACCTACACTGATGGTAAGTCTTTCATAGTTAGAAATATGTATGTGTGTGTACATATGTGTGTATGTATGCGCATGTGCACACACACACACACACACACACACACACACACTCATGTAAAGATCAAAGGAGATGACAGATGCCTTCCTCACTTGTACCTTACTGTTTTGAGTGAGAGTCTCCCATTGTGTGTGCATGTGCTTGTGCATACATGTAGGTGCATGTACCTGTGTGTAGAAACCAGAGGTTCCTGCTGGGTGTCCTTCTAATTACTTTCTCGACTTCTTTCCCATCTTAACTTTCTTGAGACAGGGTTTCTCACTGAACCTGGAAGCTCACTGATTTGTCTAGGCTGGCTGGCCAGCAGGCTCCAGGGATGTACCTCTCTCCACCTCCCCAACCCTGATGGATTATAGCCCATGCTGCTATGACCAGCTTTCCACACTAGTGCTGGAGATTTGAACTCAGCTCTTCATGCTTGTATAGGAAGCATTTCATCAACCGAGCCATTTTGTTGAGAAAAAAAATATTTCCTTTAAGATATTTTTTATTACTCTCTGAACTCTTGTCTTTTTATCTTGTTTGAAGACCTTGACAAATCAAAAACTTTAGTAGACAGGGACGTTGTTCTTCGGTGGTTACTGTCATAAGTCAAGACAGTCCAACTTCATCCTTCAATTCTACAAGGCCAATGTTCAGAGTCCAAATCTTACATGGTTTCTTCCAGACTTCAAAACCAGATGGATATTCCTTTATGGTTGCAGCAGCATTTTATCTGCCTGCAGCTCTTTCATATTTACCTCAGGTTGCTGTGTCTCACTCCTCTGTTTCTCTCCATGGATTGGTCGGCTCATCTTTGAGCGTGGAAAAGGTGTTAGCCATCTTTGTGGTACCCACAGCATCCATGCCTTGTATGTGTGAAGTGGTTGAGCAGTACTGTGAGAATCCTTCAGTACCTGGTGTGTCCTGGGACACTTTGTGGTTTGGAGTTGGAGTCACACCGGTGTATTCTTATTGTAGGCTGTTGGTCAGAGGCCAGGTGGCACTCCAGAGGAATCCTAGAACTCCAGAAGATGAGGAGCCTCAGTGGTGAAACTATCAGCCCTGCTCACCTTTGTCAGAGAGAGAGGGAGAGGGAGACAAAGGGAAGGGGGCGAGGGAGGGAGAACGGAGGGAGAAACCTTACACTGTATGAGTATTCATCTTACACATAAATTGTTTTGGGGGGTCTGCCCAGTCCTCTGTCCTCACCTCATATAAACTTGCCTGCTTCCTACTGTCACCTTCGGACACAGTCCCGCCATTCTTTTCTGTAGCTCCCTTTGTGGCCCTCACCACACTGCTTGTAATTCCATGCACACTCAATATGTGTATCCACCACTACAGTATGAAGCCCCTTGAGGCCTGGGGTAGACTATTCAGTCAATAATGGAATGAGCCAATTAGTCGGCCATCGCTATTTTGTTAAATAAAACTAAAATTTATTGTCCATCTCATCAGTAGGTAGAGAAATTATTCTGAAGAACGTTTATGTGTTTGCTAATGGAGATTATGTAAAAGCAATGGAGCCTTTTCGAAAGGTTGTGGCGGGGAGAGATGGGACAGAGAATGAGAACGAATACATATACGAGGTGTCTAGGGGTGGTGCATGCTTTCTGGTTGTTTTTGAAAGACAAGGCAGGGATGTAAGATGTGCAGGGCACACCAGCATCCACGGCAGGCTGTTTTCAAGGAAGAACTTGCGAATCTGATCTGATTATAACTTGCTTCCCATACATGGTGGGTATGCTTTAAGGTCAATCCCATGTTTAGCCGTGAGACAATAGAAAGTGGCAATCCTGAACTCTGGGTCTGCAGAAAAGGCTTTGAGAGCTCAGAGATGTGTGTAGCTGTGGGGTTTACCCCTCCTCCGTCCAGCATGCATGCAGCTTTCGGATTTTATGAAAATATCCCCTGTTGACTGACTGGTTGTGGCTATTGACATGTATGCGGTAGATCCAGCCATAAGACACGCCGTGTTTTTTCTGTAGGTTTGACCGCCATTAATATTTAAGTGGAGTTGATTCTTCAGAATGCATCTCTCTCAAATCAGAAGGAAGATAATCGCTGAGCATTCTGCATGATGAAGAAAAAGAGGCTGTTATCAATTACAGTGTTTAAAAGAATGGCTTCAGATAAAAGGATGACTTGTTATTTAATATGTCAGTCAATATTGGGAGCAAACTCTGCTGGATCACATGTAGGTATGTTTCCTTAATCCTAAAAGGAAAGAGGTGATCCAGGAGCAATAGACTTGGAAGCAGAGCTGGGTGAAAGAGAAAGGGGAAACATTGTTTGCGATGCTTCATATAACTGAGGATGGGGGCAGCGAGAAGACATGGCCGTGGTCCTGAGGGGAACGAGGCTGGCTGAAGATGATCCGTCACTGTTGCATGTTCTGTTGAGTTATTTTAAGTCCTAAGTTGTTCCTCAGTCTTCTGTAATGACAGGTGTTGTGTTTTGCAAAAATAAAGGAGGAAAGAAGGAATATGTTTGGTGGATGTGTAGTCAGGGTGGGGCAGGAAGTACCTCTGAGGGCCCATGCTGAGGCATCCCTTCCCCCTGAAGGACCATTCCATAGTATAGAATAGAGTTTATTCAGGGCATGAGGAGAGGGAGAGAGAGAGAGAGAGAGAGAGAGACAGAGAGAGAGAGAGAGAGAGAGAGAGAGAGAGAGAGAGAGAAAAGGAGGAGAGGAGAGGGGAGGGGAAGGGAGGGGAGGGGGGGGAGGGGAGAGAAGGGGAGAGGAGAGGAGAGGAGAGGAGAGGAGAGGAGAGGAGAGGAGAGGAGAGGAGAGGAGAGGAGAGGAGAGGAGAGGAGAGGAGAGGAGGAGGCCAGCCATGAGCACCTGGAGAGAGATGGGGGAGGGGAATGGGGAGAGAGGGGTAAGGACAGAGCTAGAGAAAGAAAGCAAAGAGAGAGGAGGGCAAGCACCCCTTTTTATAGTGAGTCAGGCACACCTGGCTGTTGCCAGGTAACTGTGGGGTGGAGCCTAGACAAAAGGTTAACAACAGGAGTCTTGTAAATCACCTTTCTCCCCGCCCCCCCCCCCCCCGTGTGTGCGTGTGTGTACGTGTTGTGTGTATAGAGGCCAGAGATCGGAGTTGGGTGTCTTCTTTAATCACCCCCTACCTCATTTTTTGAGATGATCTCTTACTGAATCTGCAGCTCACCCATTTGGCTTGTGCTGGCTGGCTGGTAAGCACCGCAAATTCCCTGTGTCTCCCTCCTCAGCGTTGGGAATACTGCTGTACTGTGCTGTGTATGTGGGTGCTAGGGACCCAGCCAGGTCCTCACGTTTGTGCAGCAAGCGCTTTATGAATGGAATCTCCAGTCTACTCCTTACTGTTATAACCTGTTGCTAAGGGAGGAGTACTTGATGTCATCCTTCTGACCCGACGGTAGGAAAACGAGAGCAATGCTTCATCCATTCAGTGTGTTTCTATCTCAACATTCTATCATTTCTGGTGTTATTTAGCTCCTGGATCTGAGACAGACTTTTTCATTATTATTATTATTATTATTATTATTATTATTATTATTTTACTGCATAGGTTCTAATAATAACAGTGAAACAGCTAGATTAATATCTTTTATACAGTCTATCAGAGTTTATAAAATTTATGACTAAAAGCAATGTGTGCTTTAATGGCCATTTTTGGGGGAGGTGGGGCAGAAGGCTGGGTTTATATTTCCCACAGGGCTTGTGCTCTTAGTTTCTATTAACATTTGTTTTAGGGTTTCAGGACTCATACAGATTTAATAACAGAGAACAGGGATTCATCCAGTTCTCAGAAATCTGTATGCCCGATTGATCCAAGTTTTCCCAGCTTTCTTGTGATATTTTTTTTTTGATGATATTTTCTTATCCCAAAACACACTGCAAATTCCCCAGGTACAGGACATTTTTGTTTTGTCATAGCAAGTAATTAAATAGCACTGCTGTATTATCAGACTGACCTAGATGTAAAACTCTACAGTATGCCCTGTCTGCTCTCTTAGATGCTCTTACTTTGAAAGAAGACACAGAAAGGTGGAAATGGAAGGTAAATGCTTTCACCAGTTGCTTCTTGCTGTGTACCAAACTGCCTGCCTGGCTTTTAGTCCTACTTACCAACTTAACCCAAAACACTGTGGCTGAAAACTTACAGAACTGATTTCCCTTGTAAACCTGCACCTTGGTCAGAGCTCTGCAGGGATAGCTTGCCCCTGTTTCTTGTGTTTATCACTTGTGCCAGCCTAGGGGGGCACTGCATCTGACACTGGCTAGCTCAAAGCTGCAGTGGCTGCTACCAGAGGTAAGCCACCTCCTGAGAGGGACTGTTATGCTTCCTACATGTTTCTGTATAGTCTGGACTTCCTCACAAAATGGAGGCTGGCTTTCAAGGGTGTAAGCTGAGAGGCCAACTAGCAGCCTCTGTGACAGAAGCCCTGGCTGTCGAGTTGGAGTCCTATTAGAGACTCGGTAGATCTATGTTTAGAAATCCAGAATTCATGTATCAGATACAGAAAAAAAAATCTGTATACTGTCTACCATAGGCATAAACTATTGGGCTCACTGGACACACGTCTCAGATTAGTCAGGATTTCTGAAGCAGTTTAACTTCTGAATTGTCAAATTTATCTTACTTTCATAGTCTTCTCTACGTTATTCTATTTATAATAAATTGGACCATCTTGCTTTATTGGCTCACACTGTGTGTTTTGTGGAGGCAGGAGAGAGACCCCGAGGGAGATTATGGATCAGAGACAGTTACCCCCTGACCTAGGGAAAACGATCAAACAGGCAGAATATAGCTGTGGATGAAGAGTGATGTCATATTAATAAGAACTTATAATGTTTACTGGGAACTTTGAAGCTCCCCAGTGGCAATGTAGAACAGGTAGTTTTATTAGTTTGACTTTATGGTGAAGAAACCTGGCCCAGGGCCCTGAGTCATATGGCGAAGTACAACAGTTAAAACAGCAGTGAGACACTTTGGCTCATGTGTCCCATCCCTCACCCTGGGGAAGGTAGGGAAGTTGGACCAAGCCCAGGGCTTGCCTTCCATTGCTTCTAAGCAGTCACATGCCCAAGCATCTGTGAAGAGTTATAGAAATGGATTTAATGAGTATCTGCAAATCATCTAAGTGATTTGTAAAAGTCACTCAGATGCTGAATGGGGGTTTAAAAACAAAATATTGAAAATACCATCTTTGCTCCTAAGGACCTCGTAATTTAGCAAAAGTATTAAAGTATCATAACTAGAATATAATGCAAACAATGGGTAACATGAACAAGAACTTCTGAAACGGGGAGGTCCAAGGGAAGGAGTGAGAACTACATGTTAGAAGCTGATGAGCAGTGAGTATGTGGAACCTAAGTCCCACTTTGAGGTGACACTCACCGGTTTGGTAGCCATGGGACAATAGCCATCACATATGTAAATGGAGCATCTGGTAGTTTATTTGGGATATGGGCAAGGAGAAAGAGCCAATACTGAAAAGGAAACTAAAGTTGAGTCTAGAGATAGCAGGGAGTGATTGACAACCTGGGGTAGTGTCAGGGGTGGAGGGGGTTTGCAGAACCTTCTTTGAACTTCTGAGACATGCTAAGTCTTTCAGTTTCTGTGTAACCGGCGTATGTTGTTCTCTGTGTCTCATGAATCCCAGTTACTATAATGTATGATATGCCAAATAATAATAATGTATGATATACTTCATATGATTCTTTATATACTCTCCATATAGTAATGTATGACAGAAAATGTATCCTATACCTGAGATATTAATGAAGTATATTTTCTATAATACATTACTATTGTAAATAGATGAAGAATATGATATAATTTCTATCATACATTATTATTAACATTTATTTATTGATTTTTTTTGGCATGTCTGTGGGGGATGGTCTTGACTATCAATTGATATATTGGAAAGGTACCAGCCGACTTTGGGTGGAGCCATCCCTAGGCAGGAGGTCTTTGGGTATATAACTAAACATGAAGCCTGTAGATGAGTCAGAAAGTAGTGTCCCGCCATAGTTTCTGCTTCAAGTTCTTGCTTGAATCCCTTGCTCTGGCTTCCCCTAATGATGGCCTGTAACTTGGAAGTAAAAGCTAAGTCAAGCCTTCCCTCCCATAAGTTGTGTCTGATCAGAGCATTTTATTACAACCATGGGATGGAAACTGGAAAAACTACTGAGAGATCTTGCCTGCAGTATACATCATTTTGCCATTGACAATGACCGTGCTGCATGGCAGCAGTTACCAGTAGTGGTGTTGGCAATAATTAGGTCGGCATTAAGGTGGAAAATGTAGGATGCTGTGTTAGTGTTTAGCCAGGAAAGCACAATCTTGTTAAGGCTGGATGCGATGCCACGTGTCCATAACCTCATCCCTTGGGAGGCTGAGGCAGAAGGATCATGAACTTGAGACTTAAGTGAGTTGCAGCCCTGTCAGGCTGCATGTCTGCCTCACCAATAGGGAGCCTGAAGAATCCACATGTGGCTCAGGGGAGGCAGAAGGCAGTTGTCAGTCTGTAATGGTGGTCCTCAGTTTTGGGTTCCCAGTCTATCCTAGTGTATCCAGGCACCTCTGGCATCCTGCTGGGAGTTGGGAATGGAGGGAGGTCCCTGGTCTGTGCTTCCCCTCCTGGCTTGGTGTCTACATACTAGGCAGGAAAGGAAAGGTAGAGCCTGGGATGGGGTCAGAACCCCGTTTGGTTCTGAGTGAGTGCCAAGGCCTGCGATCTTGATGAAGAGAGATGGTCCTTGCTTGTTCAAACTGCTTTAATTGATGGTGGGTGTGAATGCATACACCTTACTCAGGGTGAACCAGGAATTAAATGCCTTTTGTGGGAAGGAATGCCCAGGAAGGAAAAGCTCATTGGCTAAACACTTGGGGGTCTATCTAGATAACTCATCAGCGGGGAGGACTCTGGGTTTCTATGCTTTGTGACTGATTGCTATAGTCCTCTCCATGGAGTGTCCTGGTTACATGTGTTCCAGAGCAGGAAGAGGCAGGCAGGGAGTGGCCAAACTCCTACAGTTCTCAATCCTGAGATTCATGGGGTTTGGGCTCATGAAGCTTTACCAGTTCTTCTGTCTGGTGGCACAGTCCACTTGCCCCACACAGCCCATCTAGGGCTGAAGAAGTTTAATGGAGGAAATGATTGTAGGTGGAATAAGAATCAAATAGCACAGAGAGAAGCACTCTGTAAGTTAGCAAGAGTTAGAAGCTAGCTACCGTGAACTCTCTCTTAGGGCTAAGAAGATAGAGGGAAGAGATGGTGTTGGTGAAGGCAGGAGGCTTGGGCTGGTGGTAACTGGTTGGAGAACAGAGGAGATGTGGAAGGAGAAAGATGGCAGAACTGAGAGCAGAAGAGTTTCTTGTTCTTCGGGGAGGACTGGATGACATAAGCCTAGACCTTAAAGATGCTTCTTAAGGAAGCTGGAGAGGTAGGCTCTTTCTTGGTGGGAAGAATATTGACTGGCCACTCTTTGTTTCTGCTTGTTAGCCCTAAAATATATATGAATAATTTTCCTACCTGTATCTTTAAGCTAAAACTTCATCAAGTTAAATATTTCAAATCGTTAAGAAGATAGACTTTAAGGATGGCATCCAAAAAATGTCTATGGGTATGACCTCAGAATTGTTAGGAAGCCACAGTTGCTGCTAGCAAGCATCTGCACTATTCTTTCGGGGCTAGGTTAATGCTATCGGAGAGTCTGGGTCTGTGGGAGCACCCCGCTTCCACATCGATCTTCAGCCGGAGCAGTCAGCTTTGGTCCCACGTTCCTCTGCTATCCTCAGGCCTCTCTTGGATGGTTTGTAGTCTCTTGTGAGTGTGTGTGTGTGTGTGGGGGGGGGGAAACGTGTGCTCTTTTGCCTTTCCCTTGTAAGATTTGCTGTGGACTGGTGTTCAACACCACAGTGGCGTGCACAGTGGCAAGGAGATATAGCGAGGTGAACTTCGCGATGTCTTCAGTTCTCCGGGGACTTGACCAACTGGAAATGGACTCAACAGGAAACTGCTGTTGGTTCTTTCCTTTAAAATCAGCAAACCATCACTGTGTAACTGACTTGCTCCTAGTTTCCTTCCACCAATCTGCCTAGTACTTTTACGGAAATAATAATGATGACCTTGTATGTCATGGTTACTCTATGTCACCCCCTCTCTTAAGCACCAGTGTTTTCTAAGTACCTATGAATCTGTTGAGTTGTCAGGAAATCATGCACGAGGCTCTACTGTTATCTCCAGCTTGCCAATGGGGAAAGGGAGGCAGAGTGTTTAAATGGACTGGTCCTCAGCTAGGACAGTTGTCAGCTCGGCTTTCTTGTTCCAAATCTGTTGACCACATTTCTCTTCTTCCAGTCCTGGCGATTTGGAGAGCAGTATATGCACACATTTCTTTGATTGATTGAAATGACTAAAGAGATTTTGGCTTGTTTAGTTCATTGTGGACTCCACAGCTTTGGCTATCTTTTACTTAAAAACAGAAAAAAAAAATACCCGTAAAAGAATGTTAAAGTTAGGTTTTGAGAAGATGAGATCTGTGGTTTCCTTGACACACAAGGTCTGTGGCTTCATGTCTTTGGACCCAACCAGACATGGAAGGAAAACATTTGGAGAGGGGAGATGCACCTTAATTGAATATGTGAAGATATTTGTGTCTTAACATTACCTAAACAATGCAGTATAATGAGTATACTTAGCATGTATCTGTTAGGTATTGTTGGTAACCTAGAGATGATGTAAATACAAGGGAGAATACATTTAGGTTCTACACAAACCCACACCAAAATGCTACACTATTTCCTATAAGGGACAGGAACACCCCTGTATTTTGGTACTTAAAGGATCCTGGAACCGTCCTTTATGGCCAGTAAGAGACACCTCCCTGTTCCTGACACATAGTTGCTGCTTCAAGTCACATGAGCAGAGGAGTCCAGTCTCATGATTGCTGCATCCTTAGACTGTCCTGTCTGTGACAGTTTTCCACTGAGAAGACAGAAACCAGAGGGAAAGCTTCATGGGGCCTCTTTGAGAGTTACATCTGAACCCAAAAGAGTCAACTGGGTTCTTGAAACCCGGCAGAAAAATAGAAAGCCTATAGTTTAATCTAAATTTAAAAAAAAAGAGATATTTTTGAGGGCTTAGAATTTTGGTGAGAAAGCCATCCGCTAGACATTAACCTGAGTGGCATGTCTTACTCATACTGTCTCAAATACTTGTCTCAATTGTGTGTGTGTGGGGGGAGGGGAGGAGTGTCTATGTGTTTTGAGATAATGTCTTACTATTGTATCCCTGGTGAACCTGGAACTCACAGAGATCCTCTAGCCCTGTGTCCTGAGTGCTGGGATTAAAGACATGTACCACCATAACCACCACATCCAGCTGATTGCCTCAGTGTAAAGCCATAAAGAAGAAAAAGTGTTCAGCCTTAAGTGAGAGACTAATGACTTGAACACGGGCGTTGCAAGGCCCTTCACCAGGGCCTAGCCCGTGATGGATTATGCTATGAGGTTGTCTAAATCATTAGCATGTAGTTGGACAGCTTAAAAGACATCAGTCTATAACATTTTGGCCAGTATAGCGGAGGAGGTGGCTGCCACTTCAGGTCTGTGAAGTTCTCTCTGTATGATAAATGATCATAAAGGGGACATTTATGGCTGGAACATCTGGGTGATGGAAAGACTGCTGGGAAAGAATGCTGAACTTTGTGTGCAGCCCCAACATCTGGTGTGGGGACTTGATGGGTTTGGGAAGGGGCTGCATGTTTGACATCTGCACATTAGGTTTTCGAATGTTCTTTTTAAGTTGTTTATGTTGGTCCCAGTTGACTTGTTTCCTCTAGGAAATAAAATGGAGCTGCAAAGAAGGATTAATTAGATTCTGTCTCTCTGGAAAGCCTCCACCAGTGACTGATGGTCCGAGATGAGAATTTTCCTGAATTTTCAAGTTTGACTCTTTTCCTCAAGTAGCTGTCAGTGTAGGGGATGTCTCATGAAGAAGAAGAAGGGAAGAATGTTTTTTGCCCCCATGAAGGTCAAGTGATGGAAGAAGAGAGAGAAAAAAAATCTCAGGAATCGGTAGACATTTGTCCTGGCAGAGCAGAAGTAATTCAAACATAAGTTGAAAGAGTGCTTTGGATCTCACAGGAAAACATACGTAAGCCATCAATTGGTGTTGGATGTGTCTTGAAATTTTGAACTTTCATACATAACATAAACCAAGAAGACCACAAGTTTGATACCAATGACCCCAAACCACAAAGTAATTTACTTTTATTAACATTGGAGTAAATACCAATGTTTGCTGGCGTGTGGTTTGGAGATGAAACATGAAAGAAAGAAAAAAAAATCTGTTTGGCTTTTGTTTCTCCCAAAAGCTAAAACAGCTGGCAAAAGGCAGAGCTTTGCCTCCCTTGTAATTGTCCAGAAATTTAAAATAGACCTTATACTTTTCTGGAGTTTATATTGCAATTCCATCTTTCATGGAATCAGTAAGCATAAGTTTACGAGCAGGCATCCATCTCCTGGGTATCTGTGTTATGGGAGAGGCAGCTTTGGGCACCAACATGGCACCCGTCTTAATGACCTTGGGATGGGGATCCTGCATAGGATCCAGGATCTTGTATCATCTGAAACTGAACCATGCCAACCATACTTCAATATGGCTGCCAGTGGTCTCAAAGGGAGTAATATAAGGAGAATCAGTTCAGAGGAGTTTAGTCTCTGTCTTTCTGTCTGTCTCTGTCTGTCTCTGTCTCAGTCTCTCTCTGTCTCTCTCTCTGTCTCTCTCTCCTCTCTCTCTGCTCTCTCTGTCTCTCTCTCTCTCTCTCTCTCTCTCTCTCTCTCTCTCTCTCTCTCTCTCTGGATGTGTGTGTGTGTGTTTGTCTCTCTCTCAAACTGTAAGGTTCTTTGCCCAAACTCTATTGAGTGCTTGAAGATCTGAACAGGGTAACTAAATGTCAAATGTATAAGTTCTAGCCATGGCAGTGACCCCTGAAAAAAACGTATGAACACCCAAGTTCATAGATCAGCCACAGCCTGTAGCAGAGACTGTATGATCTGTGCTTAGGGTCCAAAACAAGAGAAACTGAGAAACAATTTTATGGTCTTTCCCTCTACCAGTTAGTCAGTGATCGATGGCTAGAATCCAGAATGAGGACATTCACAGTTAAGTTAGGAGAAACCCGCTGCGGAGGCCGTGGGTGTAGCAGGAGTCTCCCAGGAAGTGTGCACTGGCTTCCCCACACAGGACCACTTGCCTAGACCAGCCTTCCTTCCCCTTTCCTTTGCTGTACCATCTTTTGCATGCACACGAGGGATGCTGTTGCCTCTTGCCCAGCACTGCTGAAGCCATCCCATTTCATTCCCTTGGCCATGCTTTAACCTGTCTCCTCTGGGTGTGCCGCTGACCTCTTGCTTTCGTAGCTCCTTCCTCCCTCCTTTCCGCTCACTTGCTGCAGACATTTCCTCCACTGGCCTTTGGTGCAGCTACTTTTTGTTTCCCATGTTTCTTCCCTTCCCTCCTAATTTTTAGATCCCCAGCATGGATCAAATCTGCTTATTCTAAGCTCTCTCCACGCAGGATACCTTCCTCCCTGGAACCTAACAACAGTGGTAGAGTTGTGTATAAACTCACTCTCTTCTTGCCTTGTACCTCTCTGTCGTGTTTCTTGTGTTGAACACAATCTCTCTTCATGGTAAGGCCATATAAGCCTGACTATCCTGGGTTGTAAATATACTTCCTGGGCCACAGTGGAAGAGCAGGAGCATCTCTACCATCCTTCAGGAACTGGAAATTGGTGGTGGCAGTGCCTCTCACCTTGCCCCTCCTGAGATCCATGCCTGGCCCTTAGTACATCCAAATCCTCAAACTTGTAGAGTCTTTCTGTGGACTACTATACTTCTGTTAGCAACTCCAAAGCAAAGAACTATCCAAGTCGCATTTCTACTACTGTCATTAAAAAATAACTCTTGGCAGGGTAAGGTTTCTTTCTGAGAAAGAGAAAGAGAGGAGTGGGGGTGAGGGGTGGCCTAGGGCTCAATCTTGAACATCATGTACCTTGCTTGTAGTGTGTGTGTGTGTGTGTGTGTTACATGTTCATGTGCCTGTTAAAGGTCAGAAGAGGATGTTGGGTGTCCTGATTTACCATTCTCCACCTTATCCCTTTGAGACAGACTTTCTCATTGAACTTGGAACTAGGAAGATGGCAGGCTTGTGAGCCCTGGGGATCTCTGCCTCCCTCCCCAGCACTGAGATCACAACTCTGTTGATGTCTTTTAAAAAACCTAAATTCAGGAGAATGACTTCAGGTCCTCTGGCTTACCCAGCAAGCACATGCAAAGTTAGCTGTTTCCCCTGCCAAAGGCCACTAAAGAATTCCCTAATTCTTTCCTGTTAGCACACTACTAACCTGTGAGCTGGTCTCCTGGCTGCCTCATGCTTAACTCTCAGATGAGAAGCCTCTTGATGGTCTATGAACTGATGGTACCCTTGGCCTCTACTGTTGGCATGCCAGTGAGATCCAGAATGCTCTTGGCCAGATGACCGTCCTCAAAAGCTTGCCTCTTCATAGGATCTCCGCCTTTTGTGAGGACCACCTCCCATCTGAGATGCCCCCTACTTCCCCTTCTTCTGCAGCGTGCACCATAATCTCCGTGTTTCCAGTGTTCCCTGGCCCTTTATCCATTATTTTCCTTTTCCTTTTAAAGAAGTTAACTTGAGACACAGACGACAACCCACTTAGCCTTGCTCTTTGCTTCTGTCTCATGAAAAACTGGATCAGAAGTGTTTTCTCTCTGCATAGCTTTTGATTTTAATTTTATATGAATTCTAAGCTTCTCTGATTTGAGGTTTTCTGTTTGCATTAGTCGTGGTCTTCATTCCTGGGAGAGTTCACCTGAAAGAAGCAACCTGGGGGAGGAGACATTTATTCTGGATCACAGTTTAGAAGTTCGAGTCCCTGGTGGTTGGGAAGGCATGGCAGTTGAAGTGGTTGTGCTGCCACTGCAGGAGCTGGCAACATGGCTGCTTCAGATCTTGGTAGACCAGAAAGCAAAGAGTTTAAGTAAAAAGTGGGCAGGTCTAGAGCCCTCAAGGGTCTACCCCCAGTGACCCATCTATGACATCCTTGTCTTTCTCTCAAAAGGTTCCACAACCTCCCAACAGCTCCACCCACTGGGGACTGTGTTTAAATGTCTGAGGGTGGGGTGCGAGTTTGGATCTTTTACATTTTATATGTAAACATTTATATGTATACATTTATATGCAAACCATAGACTTCCTAAATGTTAGTAACACTTCTTCATCCACTTTGAAAATCTGCAGCCTTCTTTCCTATACAGTAGCAGTAGCAGACCATGACACACTGCCTGAACTTTTACAAATAAAGTTTTCTTAGCTTAACCGCACACATCCATTTATGTACTGTCTATGGCTGTTCTCACACTGAAATCAAAGTATGCCTTTGCAACCTGCACAATGAGGCTTGGATACCTGTGGGTTTAATACGTGGCTCAAGACAATTCTTTGTCCAATATGGCCTACAGAAGAAAAAAATTGTGTACCCCTGTGAGGTCTAGATGATCTGTGCTCTAGGTCAAATTCGTTTCTGAGTGGTTAGTGTAACTTTCTGGTTTATCACTATTCATTGTTCATTAACTACTTGGTAAGTTTTGAAAACAAATTTGAGTGGCCAGCCTTATCCCAGAACAATTAAATTCGAGTCTCTTGTTGAGGCTGAGTCTCAGGTGACTCTGGAGGTATAGTTGGATCGAGAAGTAACGATTACTAAATCCTCTTCTTTCTTGACTAATTGATAATTTTTACTACCTGAGCTTTCCAAATTTATGACCTTTACCAGGGCAGGAAATTTGCAGGAGACCCTTAGCCTCAGTTGGGGCTGGGAGTTCCCTGGGCTGTGTGCATGTCAGAAGTTACCGGCCTGCTGGAAGCTCTGAAGATATTGGAGGCTAATAGTCCTGTGTTCTTTACTTCTTAGATGTAACTTTCTGGCCCATCACTGTTTGCTTTTCCTTATAATTTTGGGTTCTCTGTGTTGTGTGTATGTGTGTGTGGGGGGGTAGGTGGGGGGGGTGCTTGTCTGTAAATTCCAGTGTGGATGCTGGAGTTTAGTATTAAAATCCCTTCATCAGTTGCTCTCTGCATTACTTTTTTGAGACAGAACTTGGAGTGTATGATTCTAGCTAGGCTGGGAGGTCCGTGAACCCTATGGACTCCCCTATGTTCACCCCCAGCACGGAGGTTACAGTTTGGTCTCACAGTGGGTACTAGAGATCTAGGCTCAAGTCCTTCTGCCTACAGAGCCATCTCTGTAATCTTCTGATTTCAGAATCCTTTGCTGTTATTTGTAGAGTGCCTGGGTTATCCTTTGTGTTGCTCAGTAGGTATTTCCAGACGGTGACTTCTTAAATTGTAAAGTTCCTTTTAAACCTTATTATTTTTCAGTTGTGATAATACACCCACAAAAGTTGTTCCTTTATTTGTAAGCATGCAGTTCAGTGGCATCAACATTGCTCACATTGCGGTGCACCCCTCCCCATCAGCCATCCACAGAAGTCTCTCCTTTCCCGGTTGAAACTGTACACTCATAACAATGAGTCCTCAGTCCTTTGCCCTCAGTTCCCAGCAACCACCTTTCCACCTTCTGTCTCTATGAATTAGATTAATCTAGATGTGCATCACTCACTCTTTCTCCTCTTCCTGGCCTATTCCACTTAATGCAGTAACCTCCTGGCTCAGACGTGTTGGATCATATGTCAGAATTCCCTTCCCTTTTAAGACTGAGTAATAGTCATTGTATAAATATATACATTTTAAAATCTCCATCTTCAATCATTTGGCTATGAGGAATCATGCAGCTGTAAACATGAATATATAAATGTCTCGCTGAGCCCAGTATATTTCCTTTTCATTTGATATATCTCTTGTCCTGTCCAAGGGAAGTCCGATCCAGCACCTGATCGTTACTGTTCTCATGTTAGACATGATGCTTGCAGGAGGTCCGTGATTAAAAGTCATTGTCTAACTTTTGACTGTACCAGAAAACGGAATAGTTGGTATCACAAGTGTGGGTACCAATGAACTCAGAAGCCAAATTATATTCACCTTTGTCCATCACTGTATGATGGCACCATTGATTCCTATGTTATGTGTGGATGCCACACCTAACGTGTCATAAATTGCACTTCTTGATGCTTGTCAGTGGTTTAAGAAATGTTCATTTTTTTTCATCAGCTTTTCAGTCAAATGGCAGCTCTGTGGTACAGTAGCACAACAGAGGAAGCTTAACTCCCAAACTTACATGTTTTTATGTTTATGGGTCTGGAGTTATATTGGGCTCCATTGTGTAATGTGGGGCTGGGGATACAGTTTACTTGGACTATGCTCACCTAGCATGTGTGAAGAGCTGGCTTCAATCTCCAGTACCACAAAAGCAAAATGAAACAAAACGAAACAGAAAACCCTACTCTCCCAAATAAACAAAACCAGCCAGAAAACAAAACACATTTTTAGAATCCAAGAAGCTCTGAGAAGTGGAAAATGTCTCTTAAATTTGTTTTTCACCTTTTTTTTCCCCTCTTCCCTCCTGTAGCTCATTTAGTAGTAAAATATTAAAATATTGACGGGGTCCAAAATTGCTTGGAGCCATTCACTACCTTCATTTGTTCCACTGAGTGTGATCATACATTTCTTTACCTTAGGAAACCCAAGCTTGGTATTTATACTGATGTGGTTAAATTTATTTATTACATTTGTGTGTGGGTGTGTGTGTACATGCATGCAAGCACATGCCACAGCACATATGCAGAAGTCAGAGAACAGCTTGCAGTCAGTTCTTCATCCTCTATGTGAATCCTGGGGATCTGGGGATGTGCCTTGATGGAAAATGCCTTTACCTACTGAGTCATTTTGCTGACCCTATCCTGGTGGCTTTATCTTCTGAAAACTTAGCAGGGGATTTTTCTTCACAACTCTTGAAAAACATGGCATTTTACAGGATGTGACAGATGTCAGTGACCTAAAGGTCATCCTCTCCATTTTTAGGGGGTGATGATCATGTTTTACAAGGTAGCAAGCCAGGAAGCTATACTTTGTAGAACCTGGACACTAACTTATTAATTAATTAATAACAATTAACATTAATTAATTAAATGTATATGAGTACACTGTAGCTGTTTTCAGACACACCAAAAGAGGGCATCAGATCCTATTACAGATGATTGTGAGCCACCATGTGGTTGCTGGGAATTGAATTCAGGACCTCTGGAAGAGCAGTTAGTGCTCTTAACTACTATGACAACTCTCCAGCCCCAACACTAATATATTTAAACCACTAGCCTATCCTGGCAACAAGACCACACATTTGAGTGACTGATGACTCTTTTCTACACTGCTCCTTCATAAGAACATGGGCTCTTGCATCCCTCCAGAATGCATAACTGCACTACTGACTCCCATCTGTCACTTTATTTTCTGCCTCCCTCTTTAATCCTTTAATAGATTTGCAGAGCCTTTTGAAGTGTTCTTCATCTGGAATGTCCCATCCACTAGTGCTCCCATGTCCTTGTCAAAATGAGAGATGAAGGTGACTCTGAATGTGGGCTGCCAGCCATGCTTGCAGCCATAGGCACTCTACACGGTGTCCAAGGCCTGGCTGGAGTCACATTCCCAGGGAGAGCTTTCTTTGAAACAACCCCTTTTCATGATTGTATTATCGCTAGTTTTGAGAAACATGTAAACTAATCTACTCTTTAAGCACAATTCCAGGATTTTGGGCTGGTGGATAACAGCCACCAAGCTGTCGAGGTTCTTAAAAGGGAGCTGAGGGGTGGAAGGAAGAATGGGCCATCATGTGAGCAGCCAAAAAATGTCCCCATCATATGAGCAGCTGAAAAATGTGCCCATCATGTGAGCAGCCCATTTGTGTCCCCTGCTCACATTCCAGCTCACTACCTCTCACTCCATCTTCCCTCTAGCTACCAACTCGATTCTGTTCCTCTCTCTCAGCTGATGAGTGTGCGATTCATCTTCCCAGCATGGGAGTGGCCCATGTCCTCCATCTTGTCTTCCCTTTTATTCTCTCCCCTTGCTTTATAAAGAACAACCTCTCTGCACACATCGAAGCTTTGACCTTGGCCTGTGAACTATGCCAGCTCAGTAGAACAACAGCTTGTCTTTCGGCGTGTCATTCCTTTAGCATGCTTCCTAGCCCAGCTTTCCATCTTTTCTACTTCTGTCAAATTGACCATCCATGCCTTCCCTCCTTTATCTCTTGTCCTCATGTTCTGTAGAAGTTTCTCAGGTCAAGGCTGCTTGTATAGTTCATCCTAGTCCAACAGAAAGCATCCAGTTTTCACCCAACACAGCTTTTGAGCATGAACTTTCTTCTTTTCAAATAGTTTTTCCTCTCTCTCTCTGTCTCTCTGTCTCTCTCTCTCTCTTTCCACAACATTCTCATCTCATTATGGCCTCTTAACTCATCAAGAACTCTTTCTCTCCTTTGCTGGACCATTTCCCCCCACTGACTGGGTTGATACTTGCTCCCCAGTGTGCAGTCCTTGGATGCCTCATGACTGGTTTCACCTAGTGGCTGCTGACCACATTTAGAGGTGCATGTCTAGCTCCGCCCATCCCTGTGCTTTCTGACGCATCCAGGTGCCTCCTAGTGTTGCCATAGAGATGTATGTCTTAGGCATTTTTCAGCCTTGATAGGAAGAAATATGCTCCTCTTCCTCTTGAAGCCTTCTCCGTTAATAGATTATGCAAACATGTATCCTGTTCCTCAAAGTGCTTCTCCTTCCAGCCCATGAAGTACCTTGTGTGTGTTGAATGCAAGTCTATGCATATGAGTGTGCAGGTGTGTTTGTGCACATGTGTGTTTGTGAAAGCCAGAGGTGGATGTCTACTGACTCTTTCAACTGCTGTCCATTTATTTACTAAGACAGGGTCGCTCGCTGAATCTGGAGTCATTGTTTCAGCTAGACTGGCTGGCCAGTGAGCTCCTGAGCCCTGCTTGTTTCTGCCCCAGTGCTTGGTTACAGATGCCCCCCCCTCCCAGATTTATGTGGGTGCTGAGGATCATAACTCAGCCCCTTACGCTTATGCAGCAAGCACTTCAATCACCGAGTCATCTCCCCAGCCCAATACTTTCTTAATCAACACTTGGGTATACTTCTAAAAGTTATCATCATCGCTGTGCCTACGCCACGGTGGGTAAGAAAGGCCATTCTGAATCCATGGTGAAGCTTTCTTTTAGAAGCTGACTCACCCTGTACTGGTTTTTTAATAAATGCTCTAAGATAGTGGAAAAAGCTGGGTGGAACAATGCTTGATATTTCAAAGTGAGCACTTGAAAGTCTATTTCTGCCTCTTAGTAATAGGATCTCTGAAGATCCAGAATTATTTTTGAATTGGATTGCTGGCTCCTGGAGGCCCCTACTATCCCAGATCTGTCCTCTGGTAAGGACACTGTTGTAATGGCTGTTGAACCTGGCCTTTGATGCAAATTGTTTAAGGAATTGCTGAGTCAAAACCTAAGAAAGACCTTGTGCTAATTCTCCCTGAGGTTGACCAGATAGATAGATTGACTTCGCCTACCTATGTCTAATATCAATGCTCTAATAGCTGGGTTTTAAAATGTATTTTCTAAAGAAAAAGTCAAATGTATGTGTGTCTGCATCGTTAGGCAGTCTGGGATCTGAATTTCATACATTCAGTCATGTGCTTTTACTACAGGAGCGTTCCTCGGCTCTGTGTATGTTCCCTTCCTGCCTCGCCTATCCCAAATCCCTGTGCTGTAGAAGCCCTTTCTTTACTGCCCCACACTCACCACTCACTTGCCTGTTTGACTTCTTTGAACATCTGGCTGTTTCCTTTCTTTAACTTTGCTATAAACTGCATATCTTACATGGGGCGTATGCGTTTGAAGTTTACGTTATTTATTTATTGTGGGTCTGTTTTGGTGGGTATGCATGGGATGGCTGATAAGGTGGTCAGAGAACTTGTGGGGAGACAGTTCTTTCCATTTCACAGTGTAGGTCCCCAGGGATTGAACTCAGATCATAAAGTTTGGCGGCAAGTGCCTTTACTCGCTGAGCTGTCACACCCACCCACAGTGTTGTTTTCAAACGTCCATTATGTCTTGAAATAGCTACATGACCTCTGGAGGGGCATTCAAACCTGAGCAATAGTGTGTTCACATTTAATACAATGGGCTGTGTGTCCAAGATAAGAGGGGTTCCACAGCAACTATGAGGTTGGGTGACTCTTCAGCCATTGTGCTATATGAGTTCATCAGCTGTGCAGAAAGCCAGAAGTCCTTGAGCCAATCTGCTGAGCATTGGCCCCAGCTATCCAGAAGACTGGTCTTGAAAGAGGTCTTGGGTCCACAGGCTAGGGAATGCTGCTTTTCACGCCATTGGAAGATCTCATGAGCATGCTGTCAGCACGGAGTTGAAAAGTAAACAGAGCATTCCCCAAACTTATTTGGCCATGGATCCTTTTCCACATCAAATCTCTCTCAGTCCCATGGAGCCTGGGATCCTGTAAAACACACATTGAGAAATGCTGCTGTAAGCATTTTTTTCCTTAGGCAGGCAGAGAATCTGTGAGAAGAACAGTCGTCATGAAACAACAATTTAATTCCTCTACAGTCGTGAGGGGAAGGACAGCGTTAACCTTGCACTTTTACCCTGGCCCTTCATACTGCAAGAGGACAACTCTGTGACTGTGCATCACTAGGGTTTGCTAGTGCCAGGAGTGGGAGGAGACCAAAAGTTGTGTGTACTGTGAGCCTCACATTTATTCAGTGTCGGGTCTGTTTCTTTGTCTTGCTTTAGGCAAGACATTAGGCATTGTGTACCATAGCATATCCAGAGACAGGCAGCAGGCACTAGTTCACCAAAGAGAAAAGAAGCCCTCCTCTTTCTTCCTTCCCCTCCTGCCATGTGTCATCCCGTACCACATGGCCAGACTTACTAGTTCTTCTTTTTGTCTACCTAACAGTGCAATAAGTTTGGGTATTATACACCTTGAAAGTAGGATACCTTTCTCCCTTTTCTTGAAATGTTCATTTACTTAACTGCCTGCAGTTAAACTGTCTGGTTAACTGCCTGCAATTTACTCAGTTCATACCCATGTCAGTCTACCCTAGAATGGATTGGGGATGCTTATTAGCTTTGCCGTAAGTCTCTCCTATAGTGGAGACAGAAGAATCTAGATGTTTATATAGACAGAAGATTTTTATATAGTCATACACTGTTTTTAGTCATTATCTGGATAAATTTCTCTAGTGTCACAGTTATTCAGAGATTATCAAACAGAACATTACTTACAAATGATCTCATTGTCCCACAATATAAAGGACACAGAGGTGAGTTTACTGTGTGGTTCTGGAGTCAGCTCACGGGGCTGGAAAAAACACTGTGCCTATTTTTTTCCTGTTTTGTACTCAGTGAAATCATGCTGAGGCTAAATTCAGCCATGGTAGACATGTTGTTTATACCACGGGAGTTGACAACTGCTCTACACGAAGGCACCAAGGGTCCTCCATCTACCATGAAAGCTGGTAGGTATGTAGTGGAATGCCATGGGTCCTGGACTCACTCTTAGGCTGACTTGACTAAAGTTGTGCATCCTTGCCTAAAATTTTTAGTGTGCCTACATTTTGGCTACGAACCATCACATAATATCAAGTGGGAAGCTTTCTCATTGTGCCTTTGGGCACGCCAAAATTGGGATTTGGGCTCATTTAAGATGATGAATGCTTTAGTCAAGCGCCCCTTAAGCCCCTATAACTGTAACCAAAAGGCCTTGTAGATATTTTACCCTTTAACTAACTCTTTAACAAGATTTTACCCTCTAGCAAAATGTACCGTGGTATAAGAGTGCAAAGTCTTAGCATATCGGTTCCCAACCTTCCCAATGCTGTGACCCTTTATTACAGTTCCTCATGTGGTGGTGACCCCCATTCATAAAACTATTTTCATTGTTACTTCATAACTGTAATTTTGCGACAGTTATGAATCATAATATAAATATATTTTAGAGATAGAGGTTTGCCAACGAGGCTTCGAACCACATATTGAGAGCCACTGTTCTAGCATTTGTCAGTTAAACATAGACCTCTTCAACTGGGTTTGTTGAACACGGTCTGCTTGTGTCTTCTTTAATTTCTCTGGCATGGTATAATGCTACATCGTGGTCAAACAGTTCTTTGTAACTTGAGATGAGCCTACTTTCTCCTTGGCATGCGCATTCTTTAGACATGGAGGTAAGGGGAGCCAAGTTCATTGATGGATCTATATTCACTCTCCTTCGTGGAAGCCAAGATAGATGCTGTTTTATTGGGTGGCAGACACCTCACTGCTGGTTCAGTGAGACCCATTGATGGATGGTAGGTTCAAAGGATTTGGATTACCACCTGGTTTCTTCAACACAAAGTAGCTGTGAGAACAGGTTTCCTACACTAATGCATTCTTTTTATGTTTAAAGAGCCAGTGAAATGCTGGGTGGTGTCATATACCTTTAATCCCAGCACTCAGGAGGCAGATGCAGGCAGTTTCGGGGTTTGAGAAAACCTTGGTCTTCAGATCAAGTTCTAGGACAGCCAGAGCTACACAGAGAAACCCTGTCTTGAACAATAACAACAGAACCATTGAAAGATGAATAGATACTCTGTTTTGTGAATGGTACTGGCCGTAAGTGGAGCATCTTGCCTTCCTTGTCTTTGTCGGTACCCTCCATAAATGCTTATTTCTTCTTCATTACACAGGGGATCAAGTTGTATACAGGATTATTTAAGATAGATTACTGGATACCTGTTAAGATTTTTAAAAGACAGAGATAAAAATCTAGCAAAATCACAAAGCCTTTTATTATTTCATCACTATGGTATGAAGGAAATTCATGATATATGCCCATATATTTTAGTAGTTTTCTGAATTTAGGGATTTATCTTCTTACTCTCCACTTAGAGGAAAAGGTGGTGTGAGGGGGAGACATTGACACAGACAGCAGAGAGTCAGGTTTTCATTTATAACTTAGCAGCATTGCCTAATGGCTGCAAGCCTGGGTCAGTAGTTAGAGTACCTGCCTGTCATCCTCTGCCACCTTCTAGCCTTAGGTGATTGGACAAATTGTTTAATGGTCTATAGTTCAGCTTCTTCAGCCTGCAGCGGGGATAATGATAACACTTGTATCGGGGCTCTTGATGACCCACTGAGTACTTAGTGACTATCTGAAGAACGATCCCTCCATGAATAGACCCATGGGCCCACACAACGGTTTAATAAGCATTAGGGTAGTAGGACTCTCAAAAGAGTGTGCATGGCCAGGCAAAGGTGAGTGAAGTTAATTAGCCTCACTATGTCTTCCCCTGGCCACCTTTGTCCCTGGTCTTATCTATATAACTGGCCAGTGGAGTTATGACCATAGCACATGGGGCCATGGAGCTGGAGAGTTAGCTTAGTAGCAGATACTGTTGCAGATTGCAGTCATTTCCAGGCAAGAAGCAGAGGTGGCAGTGGGCTCAGAAAAATCTGTGATGTATACACAGGAATCTTATAGAAACAGAACTGTGAGTAGAGCCCCACTTTCTTGACTTTGAGCCTTTCTTTCCCAATGCTGACTAGGCAGTTGTATGATTCAAACAAACAAACAATAGAATGTTAGATTAAGGGGCTCTATACTCACACCAACTTAAACGCCCACCTGGCAAAAAAAAAAAAGAGTGCCATTTGTTTATTTCACAAGCTAAATAGTACAATAGTCTCTTTTCCAGGTATTCAGATGCTTATTTTAAAATACACTGTGGGGTAGGCTTGGGTAGAGCACAGCCACTGACATCAGTTGATACTGTGGTTGAATGTGGCTTGTCACCCTGCGTTGCCTCAGGGCTCTGCCAACAGGAAGGGCAACAGCAGATTCGGCCTCTTAGAGCCAAAATAAACCGCTTTCCTTCACAAAGTGTTCTGCCTCATGAATTTCATTGTTATCACACAAAACAAAGGAATACACGGTGTAGAAAAATCACAAAAACCAAAGGCTTAGCTTGGTTAATGATTTCATGTGTGCAGCCTTGTAATGACTACGTCAAATCAAGAAATAGAATCTTCGTACCCTACCTAGAAAGAATCTTCTGTGATATTTTCCCCCTTTTCTCAAAACCAGTCTCCTCATTGTGTGTGTTTATATGTGTGTGTGTGTGCGCTTGTATATGTGTGTGCACATATGTTTGTGTGTGATGTGGATTGTGTGGATGGATGTGTACAAGTTCCCGTCTGTGGAGGCCTGAGGTGAACTTTTGAGTGTTAGACCCCAGGAGCCTGTCTACCTTGTTTTCTGACACAGAGTCTCTCACTGAGACCTGAGGCTCAGTAATTAAGTTAGGCTGGTGAGCTACAGGGAGCCACCTGTCTTATCTCTTCAGCACTGAGATTATGGGCACCTGCCCCCTTGCCTGGCTTTACACGCAGGAGTGCTGGGGATCAAAGCTAGCCCCGCCCACTTGCCGTACTTTCTCTACTGTGCTGTCTCCCTGGCCTCACTCATTTCCGGCTGGTCACTCCTGGTGCCATCTCTAAGCATTATGTTACGCGAGTCAATTCTGAAATTAAAATGGCTACTTACATTTCTCCGCTGTTATTCTGAGTATTTCACCGTGCTTTGTTTTCATTTGGTAATCTAATAACTTGTTTGGGTGAATTTCTAGTTTGGCTTTGATGCCATTTTCCATGCTGCACATTGGCCATGTCCAACCGTTTTGTGGTCGCTTTGGATTCTTAGCTAAAAATTATTCCATTATTAGAATATCAAATAGTGAAATCGATAACTTCTTCAGACGGGCTCTACAATGGCTACAGGACTGTGTGTACTTGGCAGAGCCTCCAGTCTAGTTCTTTGCCCAGCACCAGGAAGCCAAGGGGTTGACCCCTTCTTCTCTATCGTCATTCATACCGTCATGTCCATGGCTGGCCAGGCCAGTTCTGGGTTGTGAGTGAAAGAGTGGGTGAGTTGACATCACTCTGGTGACTGAGGATGAGCTGTCAAATGCCTGTCCTTAAATAGGAAAAACACTCCTAGAGGGGAACAGGAAGGCCCCAGATGAGTTGTTGATGAACACTTGCTCTGGGATGCTAAAGTGTATTTCAGCCCTAGAACCCAAACAGCATTTTATTATCAACATTTTAAAACATATGGAAGGGATGGAAGGAGGGGAAAGGGAGGGAGAGAGGCAGGGAGGAGAGAGAGGGGAGAGGAAAGGGGAAGAGAAAGAAGGGGAGGAGGGAGTAAGGAGAAAGAAAGGGCTTAGAAGGGGGAGGCAAGGAGGAAAGGAAGGAGAAAGAGAAAGGAAAAACAGGAGTGGAGAGAGGGAGAGAAATAGGAAAGAATTCTGTGAGGCAGGATCCAAGAAACCCATGTGCCCTCGATCAGATTTCAGTGACTCTTGGCATTTTCTGTATTTAGTTCATACACATACATAAATATTCTTAGTATTTTTTTTCAACAGTTTCCAAAGAAAGTACAGGAATCAGCTACCCTTTTCCTCTAAGTACCTGAGGATATATCTGAAGAAGAGCCTCCTCCCGGGTAATCATTGTCACTCCAGGAGTGAACAGTGACAACTGATATCATAAGTGACCAGTTGTACTCCGGATGTCACCCATGGGTTTTTTTTTCAACCATCATTATCATACAAAGACATATACATTACATGTTGTCGTGATGCTTTTTGGTCTCTTATTTAGGAATATCAGCCTTTCCTTTTGTCTTCATGACAAAGACTTTTTCTTTTAGAAGTCTGGTTTTCTTATGAACATATCCTTTTTGGGGAGAAGGGGCAGGGTTTGCCTGGTTGTCTTCTTATGGTCTCCTTTAGTCCTGTCAATATGCTTAGAGACTCTTTCATTAGCTTCCCAGCCTGATTTTATGCCCAGCACCCACAAAACCCTGACCCATCTTTCCCAGGGCAGAGTTGCATTTCTGAATACAAATGGAAGCCCCGTGGCCTTAGGCACTCTAGTTGTGGATTTCCTTTCTGTTAGAGGTGAACCCTGTTAGAGGTGAACCCTGAGAAACAAAACCATGAGAGAAATAGCAGTTTCCCCATTTCAGAAGCATGGAATACCCCACCAGACAACATCTACTCTACTTTCTGACCTCCTACAACCAAGTAAGACAGGCTCCTATAAGCACCTTTTAAAGACCATGAAGCAGGTTTGGAGGAGTGAAGCCTCCTGCTCTCAGCTCCTGAGCCTCAAACCTGGAATCTGAACCCAGATCTGCCTAATTCAGTGGCTTTCTGCTTCGCTGTGACAGTTTTGCCAGATTTAGCCCAGAATTACAATGTTTATTGAAGAAACAACACAATAACCAGGTAAAAATAACGGTGGCTTCAGGAACTCACAAGAGACAACACGCTTAGCTCAGAGCATCCTCCTGGACTGTTTCCCTCTGGACTCTTCTTTCTCTCCAATCTGTCACTAAGGCTTTCAGCTTTGGTGGAACTCCTTGTGTGTGTGTGTTGTCTGTCTTTCTCTACAACTTCTGTCGCCCTGTCTGTAAGGGACAGCTTGAGAATGTGCAAACACAGTCAGCTGAACCCACACCTACGTGTCTGCATTGACCCATTTTCTGTGTCCAGATCATCCAATGCTTAGATCAGAAGAATGAATGCTCCCTGGGTACTTTTAGGCATCAGCTGTATTCTTAATTAGATTTTTTTTGTAGGCGCTGTCAATCTGTGGCTATAAACAGCGCCTTCTGGTTTTCCGATGACATGATGAAAATATAAATGGATCTTGCAGATTGCGTTTTATTATCCTCCATATTAAGCACTCAGAGCTGGTGCTGGTGGGAGTCGTGGTCTGGGAATGCTGATTAAATAGCTTCAGTCCTGGGCTTCTGTGCTGTTTCTCTGCCAAGCCAAACTGAATCGATACAAGGGGCTATTATCGTTGAACAAAGTATAGCAATCTAACTGGCTGGGAGGCCTCGGGATTTGAACACAGTTCGATGGGAACTTAGTGAAAGGGGAACTGGTTTGTGTCACTTTTGCTGCTGACTTGTCCACAAAACCTTGGATGAGTCCCTTTATTTGTAGGACATTGTTTTACTCACCTGTCATGTAGAACGGTAATTTTCTATAATGGGTTTTAATCTGGTGTGTGAAGTAGGGGTATGGGTGGGATTTTAGAAAGATCTCAGGATGCTGTTCCGGTGATGATTTGAGCAGGGCCCCATGGGTGGACACTGCAGTTGTATTGCTTTACAAACAAACTATAGCAGCTTGCCTCATTGTCACTATGTAGAGACAGAAAAGGCAGGTCTGGAATCTGTTTCAGAAACGGAGCTTTGCTCTTCCTGGTGGCTTGAATTCATCTTTGTGTTATTGGAGGAGATGATGCCATCATTGATGTGCAGACGAGAGATGGATCAAGTAGGATTGGGGGGGGGGGCAAACATTAAGATTTTGTCAGCCTCATTTGTGTGTGTGTGTGTGTGTGTGTGTGTGTGTGTGTGTGTGTGTGTGTATGGTACCCAAGAGGAGATGCTTAATGAGAAATTGGAGATTTGATTTGGGACTTGAAGGCCCAGAGCCATGTATAAAAATGCATGAATTCTCCTCATACATATGACATAAAAGGATAGGACTTACCTGGGGAAAGGAAGGTGAGGATGTAGAAAGAGAAGAAAGGGAAAGAGAAAGCAGGAGGGAAAAGCTCTTTTATACTTTCCAGCTAATGAGGTAGAAATCCTTAATGCAGTGGAAAGGCTAGTTTATTTAATGAGGCAGAAAGAAACCCAGGAGCGTGAAGTGATGGGGAAGCCCAGGAAAGGCACCAGATCTCAGAAGGACGGAGCTGTTGGTTCAAGCTGCTAAGACATTGATTCAGATAGTAGGAGGAGAGCATCTTTAACTTAGGCAGTATGACTATACCTGCACACCGTGGAGAGCCAGTGAGCACCACCTCACTTAAGATCAGGGAAGGAAAATAACTGTGGAGGACAAAAGGAAATAATAAGAGCAACAGCAGTGAGGTGAAGGTGGGCACTGCAGTTGTGTAACCTTGGGCCCATGCGGTGATGAGATGTCTTGAGTTCTTACTTTGGTCAGGCATGGGTGCTAGGTTTTATGTGCTGCTTTGATTCATCTTCATGCAAACCATTGGGATAGATACTGTTACATGTCTTCAGAGGGGACAGTGAGGGTTGATATGAATTCATGAACTTGCCTAAAGTGATTGAGTTTAAGTTGCCTCAGTTGTAACTCTTCACCTTTTAAAGAATTTTAATCAAATTAAATAAAGAGAGTTTGCAGATCTTCAACTTTAGAGACGGGGTGTCACATAGAATCTGGACCAGGGAAGGAAACTCAAGATGGTGGCTGAAGGATACCATTGAATTAGAGTTTTTAGGAAAAGAGAGAGTTTATCATGGTAACAGCAGGGAAATGCTGGAAGCTGTGGACAAAGGTTTAAGGTTGAGATGTAGAAGGGAAAGGAGAAGATCCTGACCATCGATGGAGCCTTTGGGGTTGACAGGAAAGAGCCAAAGGATAAAGGCTACATGTTCTACTGAAGTGTAGAGGGGCTGAAATGGTGGCTTTAGAGGCTGGTTGCTAATTCTTCCTTAAGGGAATATGAGTTATCTTTGTTTATAAGGTACATCCTTAAAATTTTGGCTTGACTTCTAACAATCGCATAAGGGGTTTATTTCTGAGGGAATAAAAAAGCAAAAAGTAAGAAGATTTTTTTTTCTCTATTTTACGATTTCAGCATGAAATATGCATAGATGCTCTAGATAATTAAGTCAGAATCAGGAGAGAGGGAATGCTAATGAGCTGCAGCGAAGGCTCTTCATGAATGAGGGAGTGTGGTTTTCACCATTAACAGGGTGTGAGAGAAAATCGTACTCCTTTGAAAGGTACCTGCTCTTATACAACTTAAGGAAAATCCTAATATCTATTCAAAGTTAAGTGAAAATCTCCTCAGCACTGTGCATGTGTGTGTTTTGTTAAGAGACCGAATCTCTTCCTTAGAAGGTCGGGAGTGATGCTCACTCTCGTAACCCCCAGAATTTGGAAGGCAGACGCATGAGAATCTTTGAAGGTTTGAGGCCAGTCTTGGCTACATAGTGAGTTCCTGGCTAGCCAGAGATGTGTGATTTAAAAAAAAAAAAAAAAACATGTCTTTAAATCAATTGATCAATCAATCAATCAATCAGTCAACCAAGCAATCCATCAATCAGGGGCTAGAGAGGTGGCTTTGTGCCTAAGAGCACTTGTTGCTCTTGCAGAGGACCTGGGATGGGTTCCCAACGCTCACATGGTGGAGGAACATCTGTAACTGCAGCCCTAGGGGATCCGACACCTTCTTCTGACCGTAGTAGGCACCAGGCACTCCCATGGTTCATGTACATAAATGCAGGCAACACATTCATACACATAAAGTAAATAAATTTATATTTAAAAACCTCAAACCAAAAAATAACATCTAAAAATCCTCTCTTTATATCACTGTGCTAAGAATTGTGAATATTCATTTTAAATGCTCTTTAGATCTGTAGTCTGTCGGGTTTTCTTTCAAAAAAAAAAATCTACCAACGATTGATGAAAATATTTCTGAAATACTATTTGCATACATGGTAATGATTGGGCTGGAAGACCAATTCTTGGCAGCCTTTGGCTGCTCCTTGCAATTACATAACAACAATAGCAACAAACCAATTAACGGCCTGTAGGGCTTTTGATATAAAGAGTGTTACATTATAACACGTCGTAAAAATGTTGCCATGGAGCTATGTGTTTTTTTGAGTCTGGTGTCTCCATATTCAGAATTTGAATGATTCAGACAGAGCCGGGACGTAGATAAATCAGATTTACTCTGGCTCTGTGGAAGGAAATCGATACAGATGACTCCCTCATAATGCTCGCACCAACCATGTGTTGACACGCCGTCATGCCTGCTCTGCTTTTGTTAATTATGGAGGCAGAAGAAGGCTTCTTTCTGGAAAACAGGTTTGATGAATTAGTCACTCAGTGACTTTGACTCTGCATGTCTGCAACAAAATTGTAGTTAGTATAAAGTGTTGACCCTGCACACAAAGCAGTGGTGATTGACACAAGTATCCGCTTCTTTGAAAGGACGGAGAAAGAGCTGATTCTTAGTCCGTCAGAAACACTTTGAGATCGTAAGGGTCACCTCTGGATGACTAGTCTTTTGTCCATAAATTATAGGATTCAGTGTTTTAAGACTTGCCCATGCATCATGGATATGGTGTGTTGACGCCGCCGTAGCACGTGTGTGATGAACACCGTTAGGGAACCGTGGAAACTTGGCTTCTACCATGATAAATAGAGTTCAGCATCATTTTGTGGAAGCAATGAAAGGCGTACTGGGTTGATGATACTTTAGATGTTAAGAGCTGCCTGTTTGGGAATAGATGGGAAACCAGGTAGCAGTAGTTGGGCCCGTGTCTGAACTGTCTATCAGACATATTCAATCCATGACCTGTGGGCCATGTGTGGCCCCACACAAATCGCAAGTTAAAAATCTGAGATTTTATATTAAGACCTTTTTTTTTTTTCTTTCCTGTATCTTGATTGTGACATTCTTGAGTATGAACTTTATCGGTGACAGCATCATGTCACTGTGTCCAAGGCTGGGTCTGCCTGATGGATGGAAGATGACAGTGGCTTAGAGAAAGGTGACTGAAAGGAGGAAGTAAGGAACATGTCCAAAGAGTTGTTGATGGGTGTACTTGATACGGCTGGGCAACTGTGAGGATGGAGTTTCAGTGACAGATGATCAGATGATGAGGGGAAGTTGGGGCAGGAAACGGTGTAGACAGCTCCTGACCACCTGATATTCCTCTCTACCAGGCTCTGAATCTTCCTGAGTCTAAGCTTTCTTTACAAACAGTCTGTGACTTAAGGGTTCACTCAGGGGTGCCCACCACGCGCCACACACACAACACACACACACACACACTAATAGAGGGGTCTCACTACATAGCCCTCATTAACCTAGAGCCCATTATATAGAACCAGTCTGGCCTTGAGATCCATTTGCCTCTGCCTCCTGAGTGTTAGGATGAAAAGTGTATGCCATTGTACTACCTCAGATCCTCTTAAAATCTCTGCTGAGCTTCCCATCATGCTCTTGTGTCTTGGAATGTGGTCATGGAATGATGCCAGGCCCATTGCCTTGTTGGGAAAATTGCTAAGAATCCTGATTGGCTGGGATCCAGGGAGAGGTTAAAAGGGCCTGAGCCATGACTCTTAGTTCCCTGCAAACGGACCATTGGTAGTGGCAGCTAATCTTGATAGTGATGACTGGCATTGTCATGAAGGGAATGTTAATTAGAAGTTCTTTAGTCAGAGTGCAAACTGTGAGCCATCATAAGCACATCATAAGATACACTTTTTAAAATCGTCTGCATGAGTTTGTACTGAATTAGGCTTGTTTCTCTGTAACTGGTAGGTGCAACTTAGCAGTGAGCCTTTGAGCCCTGTTATTTTCTTTGTGAGAGGGTGATTTGTTTCCCTGTTGTATGAATTGTGCTTACGTCAAGGAATTTATCAGAGCAATCTAACTTGCTTAATTTATTGGTACAAATTTGTTTATAATAGTCCCTTGTTGTGCTTTTAATATTTTTATACTCTGCAGTGATGTCATTTGCCATTCTCGAGTCTCTGGTAATTTGTGTCCTGTTTCTCTTTTGGCTTTTTGTACCCCTCCCCCACCCTGCTTTGGTATTTTTGTACACTTTTGGTTTATGTTACTATTTAATCTATAAATGTATTATAATATTTAATATTTTTATCATTTGGAATTGGTCTGGTTAGTTTAAAAACATTTGGAAATAGTCCACAGATATTTTGATGTTCATTTAGAATTGAATTCTGTTGTGGTTAGAACACCCACTTTGGATAGATCTTTTTAAGTATATTGAGAGTTGTTTTTATGACCTAGAATTTGGTCTGGCTTGGTAAATGATGGAGGGTGAATATTCTAGAAATATCAGTCAGGCCAATTGGGTCCATAGTGTTACTCATGTGTTCTATATCATCATTAACTTTGTGTTTATGTGTTTTGTCTGTTATTAAAGAGAAATAATTAAATCTCTGACTCTACTCATGATCTGTCTCCCTCTTTCTTAGTCATCCTATCTGCTTTGATTTGTGTAGTTTGAAAGACTTTCTAAAAACATGGTGAATGGTGAAATACATTATTGTTCACGATATGATGTCTTGTCAGTGAACTTACTGACCCCTTGTTATGAAAGAGCTTTCTCCATCCACGCTGCTATATTCTGTTCTGAGATTTCTTCGTCTGATGTTAGTATGAGTGGCCCAGGTGTCTTGTGACTCACATTAGTGTGTGTCTTCCAATTTACCCAGCACATCTGTAGGCAGCTCAAGGTTAACTCAACTTCTATGTCGGTCCCACAATCTCTGTGTTTTAGTTGGGGGCTCTATGGTCATTCACACTGAATGCGGTTGTTGACATGGTTAATACTAAGTCTTCAACTTTTCTGTGTGTTCTATCTGTTCTCTGCCCCCTTCCTTTCTCTCTTCTCCCTTCCCTTTCTTCCTTTCCCTTCTCTTCCCTCTTCCCCTCTCCTTTCTTCCTCCCCTTCCTACCACTCCCTTCCTTCCTCTCCCCATTCCCCTGCCCCCTCCCCTTTCTTTCTCCCCTTCCCTCCTCCCCTTCACCTCCCTTTCTCTCTCTTTCCTTCCTCCTCCCTCTCCTCTTCCCTTACAGCCTTCCCCTCCCCTTCCATTCTCCACCTCCCTTTCCTCCCCAACCCACCCCTCCCCTTCTCTCCTTTTTTCCATCTCCTCTTTGCCCTTTCATTGCTGGAGTATTTTTATGGCTCCCTTTTCTTTCTTTCTTTCTTTTTTCTTGTGGCATATTAGACATGACTTCTATTTTTTGTGTACTAGAAGTTTCTTTAGGGCGTGTTTACAGACATATCTGCCTGGTATATTTCAGGTTAGGCATTTGTATTTAAAGAATGGACAAATAAAACTCTGAGTACCTTGTTCCCCAACCAATGGTTGCTGACAGCCAGAGACACCGTAAATGCCCCTTAGGACTGTTCTGTCATTTATGCACATTGGCTATAGTCTCCAGTCATAGTATTAGTCTCCTGACATTAGACAGAATCTCCTTCCCTGACCACCAGTGCTTTAGTATACAGGGTCTTTGTCCTTGAGCAATTCCTTCTATGTGTTGTTGTTATTTGTTTTTTATGTTGATAGTGTGCATCCCCGTGGAAAGACACACTATGACCTTGACTTACTGAGCCCGGAAAGTAACAGAGTCTTATCGTGGTCTAAGTTTATTTTACCTGATCCACGAAAAGCCACACACGGAAGGAATTCAAGGTTAATCAATTTTTCTCATTCTTGGAGTGTCATGAGTTTTTCAGGGCTCTTGATTTCTGTTGGTTTTTGTTTTGTTTTTAATATTTGAACTTCCTGGTTATAAAAGAAAAACTTATGTCTTCTTTTCCTTTTGTTCTTTTCCAGCAAGTTACTGGTCGAAGTTTTGGTGACAAAGACTTCCGGACAGGACTAGAAAATGGAATCCTTCTTTGCGAGTAAGTAATGCTTACATTCCTTGGTTTTATTCTAGGGTTGTGCTTAATATATTATTCATTTTGTCTGTAAAACTTCTGGTGTAGTATAATATTTTCTTTTTGTTTTATTTATTTACTTTTTTTTTTTTTGAGACAGGGTCTCTCCATGGCTGGCCTAACACTCACACTATAGACCAGGATGCCCTTGTACTCACAGAGATCTGCTTGCCTCTGCCTCCTAAATCTGGCCTCCAGTATTTTACTTTTGATTGAGTCACAGTTTGAATCTTATAAGAAAACATTGGGCTAGGCAGGAAACATATGTAAAAAGTGAGTGTCTGTGTGCAAAGGGAATGGTGGGGACCAGAGTAATTGCAAATTAGATGAAGAAATAGAACCCACTGGTGTTCTGCTCCCAGTAATTTCACCACATGGGAACCCGTGTCCCAGTAATTATAAGGATGTGGGTCTAACTGTGTCACAAGTAGTGGGGTTTCTGTCCTTGGAAATCTCAACCCAAAGCATCTTGCAGCAAGCAAACAGTATTTCTGTCAATTCAGGGCATCTTAAAAACCAGGCCAGGATGTGTTCCTCACTAGCTTTACTTTGTGTGGGTGTTGGGTACATTTAACTTGTGCTGTTGACTGAGCCCAGAATGGATAGTGATGACAGTGTGTGTTGTGTTTTGGAGCAAGGCTCTAACATGGAGTGTTGTAGTAAGTATTTAATCTCAATCCGGGGTTTCTATCCTGCCTTTGATCATTCAGTTCCCAGATAAAAGACACACAACCTTCATATTTCTAATAAGCAGTTAAAGCACTAGAGCTGGGCAGATATTTACCCTCTAAGCTATTTTGTCTACTTCCCTACCAATAACCCTGACTTCTTTCTTTCCATGCGCCGTCTGGGCTATTCTTAACTTCAATTGTCCAGCCCTCGTGGCCATGTTTTTATGACTTACCTACCCATGGTGTCTTCTCCTTTCCCCATCTTCTTCTTCATCCTTGTCCTCCTTCTCCTCCTCCCCTTCTATTTCTTCTTCTCCTTCTCCTTCTCCTCTCCTTCTCTTCTCCTTCTCCTTCTCCTTCTCCCTTCTTCCTCTCTCCTTTCTCCTCCTCCTCCTTCCTCCTCCTCCTCTCTCCTATTTCTTCTTCTTCTTCTTCTTCTTCTTCTTCTTCTTCTTCTTCTTCTTCTTCTTCTTCTTCTTCTTGTCTTCTTGTCCTTCTTGTCCTTCTTGTCCTTCTTGTCCTTCCTCCTCCTCCTCCTCCTCCTTCTTCTTCTCCTTCTGGTCTTGCCTCAGACCCAAGCCTGGGAAACAAAACTGTGCCTATCTCTCTTCCTTTCAACTATAGGCTGTAAGAATATTTATTCACCAATCAGAGATAACTTGGGGGGCAAGATTACATAGCATCACTTGGGTCTACATGAGAATCTTTTCATCCCTGGGGACAACCAGGACCAGTCTTTAACATTACAATACATAGCAACAGATCAAATCTCAGCAATAGAGCAGTTCTATGACAGTAGAATTAGAGCTTTCTAGAAAGTGACTTTAGACACCAAATAATCCAGAACATTAATATTTACAAATGTTAACATAAACTTTAAATGGCTTCAGAATTTGAAGGTGTTTAATGGGCTGTATAACTGTGACACTGATTTCTATTTTAATGAAAGACAATGGACACAGAAAAAAAAAAAACTACTCCTAAATGTGGACTTTGAGGCTCTATGGGGCATGTGCAAGCCAGTTCTACACCTCCATCAAGCTATAAAAGAGAAACTTCCCTTGTGTTCTTTCCTGCTGAATCTTAGTACCCTGGCAACTGCACTGCTCTGATCTCCCTTCACTATAGCATGCTTTGGCCTCTTTCTGAAGCATCAGGTAAATGAAATCACACAGGGTAGACTCTTATTTTGGCAACTTTCAGACTATCATTTGATGAGGTTGAACAGGATAGGGGTTTTAGAGCCAAAAAGTGAAGTGTTCAAGTCCCACCTTCCTTCTATGAATCATTTACCCATTTCCTGTCAACTTTCTGAGGCACATTACTGTTCTACTGCATAGGCACTTGAGGACTTAAACATTCACTGTGAGCAAGGCTCTCTAAAGGACTGTGCAGTGCATCACAGACAAAAATCACTATTGTGTAGACTTCTTTTCTATGTAGTTCATGTCAGCGTGTTCTTCTGCCTCCTCACTGCCCATCTTTGTTTAAAGAAAAATTGGGGGCCCCAGATTGCTGTTTCTATTTCCACCTTCCCTTTGGGGTGGGGGTTTCTCCTCTTGGATGTTCCTTCCCTTGGCACCTCTCCTCTGAGTTTTATAACGGAACCAGAGCTCTCTGTAGGTAAGCTGTAATTTAGTACCTTCCGGAGCTGAGCTAAACAGACAGCTCTAAGCCGCTCTTCTGGGATAGCACTTGCATTGAATCTGGGCTTGCAGCCTTCTCTTGGGTCAATAGCCTCCTGAGAACTTCTCAGGGTGCAGCTGAGAACTGCTCAAGTGCTGAAATAGTGTCAGTGTTGATTATTATTATTATTGTTAATTTAATACATGCTGGAGTCATTTGAGCAGAGAGAATCTCATCTGAGAAAAATCCCCCCATCAGATGACCTGTCGGCAAGCCTGTGGGGCATTTTTGTGATCTAGGATTGATGTGGAAAGGCCCAAATCACTGTGTGTGGTAACATGCCTAGGCAAGTGGTCCTGGGTGCTATAAGAAAGCTTGCTGAACGAGTCATGGGCAGCAAACCAGTAAGCAGCGGTTTTGTATAGCTTCTGCATTTAGTCCCTGCCTCTGGGTTCCGGCCTTGAGTTCCTGCCCTGACTTCGCTCAGTGATGGAGAATTGTTAGATGAAATAAACACTTTCCTCATCTCCGTTGCTTCTGCTCATGGTGTTTATCACAGCAATAGAAACCTAACTAGGTCAGGGTCTTTGGTACCTATTTTTGTATCATTCAAAATTCATTCCAGAGAATCCTTTCTGCTGTATTGCCAGGGATGGCTTTGTCAGGTAGCTATACTACCTGACTGCCTGTGGGTTCAGAGTGGGGTCCTCTGAAAACAAGTTTAGGATTTAGAGGCATTTATACCTAGAATTTTCTTCCAAATGGAGAGGATGGAGTCTCTCCATGCTTGCAGAGGTACTGTCGCTGGGGCTTTTGCAAATGCTGGGATGAGCATCAGAATGCTAATGGAGTCAGGCCATGGCCAGGAAAGATGACCAGAATGACACACAGTACCGTGCCGAGTGTCTTTAAATAAATGAAGAGCAGAGACTGCTGAGAGGGAATGAACTGCTTGGTGGCCCAAACAAGGATCACCTGGGTCACATTTCTCCATCACAGCTTCAGGAGAAAAGCTGAGTCAGGAACCAGAGAAACAAGACAAGAGACCATTTCCAAGTTTAGGGCCTACAGAGTCATAGAAAAGTCAGTGTCAAAACAGAACTCTCACCTAAGAGGAGATTAGAGAGAGAGTTTATTCTTGAGTCAAATATGAGTGGTCACGGCCCAGGAATGGTCCAATGTGGTGACAGTTTGACGAAGTTTTTATAGAAACAGAACAAAGAAAAATCACGGAACCTCTCAAATGCACCGTTTTCTGTTGCTGTGATAAAATACCCTGACCAGGTTGTTTACAGAAGAAATGGTTTATTTGGGTTTATGGCTGCAGGGAGTTGAGTAGATCCTGGTATGGATGCAGCAGGGATGGCAGCTGGAAGTGGAAGCTGAGAGCTCCGATCTTGAACGGCAAGCACAAAACAGAGAGTGAACTGGAAATGGCATGAGCTGTTAAACTTTCAAAGTCCGACTTCAATGACTATTTCTACCAAAGCCACACTCCTGAAACCTCCTCCAAACAGTGTCACCAGTTGGGGACCAAGTGTTCAAATGCATGAGCCTATGAGCACCATTCTCATCCAATCCATAAGTGGGTGAAGACAAACTGGGAGAAAACTCTGCTATAGGCCTCAGATGCTCTCTGAAGACATTCTTAGTTCTTGCTAGGTTGGAAACCAGGATCTGTCCCTACATCCCAGAGGATTTACCCAGTGGCCACAGAGATGTCATGTCAGTCACAAGGAAGGCAATAAATGGCACTTAAGAGGCTAGAGATACCCCAAGATGATTTGGCTCTAGACTCGCAACATTTTAGCCTCTCCAAAGCATCAAGGTTCTAATCAGTTAATCAGCCCTACAGAATGTACCGTGGAAGGCATGGCTCTTTCCAAACGTTGTAATTCATAGAAACCACACTCACTGTCCTGTTGCTGAGTACAGTGAAGTCTGGGGACAGTAGAGTAAGCATTTTCCCTGTCACTCTGTGTCTTTGCTGGCCAGAACTTGGATCCTGAAGCCAGTCTACCCATAAGACTGATGTAGGGGGAGCAGCTTGCACTAGTCCACCCATGGCTATCTTTGAAGAATAAACAAAGATGCCAAGAGTGTGCACCACCTAGACCTGGAGGGTTTGTGGATGGTGATGAAGGAGTTTTCACTCAGAGCTACCATCCATGTTGTGGCCCTTAAAATACAAAAGCTCTACAATTTCAGCCTTTGAAATGCTAAGTAGGTCATTTCTCTTTAGAGTGGCATTTCGTACTATATTTTTTGTTATGTTTTGAATATGCAACCCCCCCCCCCCCAGATCATGAGTTTGAATGTTTGGTCTTCCTCTGATAGTGCTGTTTTAGGAGATTGTAGAATCCTTGTAGTCTAGCTGGAGGAGGTGGGTTACAGTGGAGGAGGTAGCCCTGATGTTGAGCATGGCTCCACTTCCTGTCCCATCTCTGCCTCTGGTTCTACCCAGGTCTAAGGAAGCATCTTCACTCTCTTGCTGTCAGGAATGAGACCATGGGGGTGGAAAGCTGAAAGAGCAGGAGTCTGTGCTCGCTGGATGACATCAGGACTTTAGCTTCTTTAAGCAACCGGACGGAGATGAATGAGAATGGTAGACCAGCAAAGATGAGAGACAGGAGAGAGAAAAGATGGACACCTCGACAGCATGTAGAATAAGAAATGAGCAGCATCAAAATCCCCACCCCCATGTTTCTCTGACTTCACACGGCCTTGCACTGGAACCCTGCAGAGCTACCCTGGATATAGGAATACATAATTTACAGGTAGGGATATCAAGAATAGAGCGCATACATTCTTTCTAATTCCAGTCAACATGTTCTTTGTCTTGGCAGCTCACCTTCCTCTGTTGTTTTGGCTAAGAGCGTGTAAATGCCCGAGTGATGTGAGCTCTTTGCAGAGAGTTTCATAAAAGGTCTGGGATCAGAGTGTGATAAAGCTCGAGTATCTGATAGTGACATGTGTCACATTATCAGAGATATGAACCAGATACTATACTATTTTCTTGGGGATGTAAGGGTGATTCAGTCCATGAAGAAGTTGCCCTGGGATGGAATGGTGACTTCAGCTGTCCAGACTGCCTGGAGTAACACTAGAGGGGGACGTTTTCTGCCCCACCACCTTCTACATGACGTTATTGTTTAGACAGACCTCTACGGAATTTCACGTAGATACGAGATTGGCAGATTATGGCCTCCTACATATTTTTGTACTGGCCACTTTGCTCAGATAGTTTTTGTGTGTTTCAGTGTATTTTCAGAGGAACCTGATGAGCCCCAAAAGGGCTATGGGATGGAGGTAGCTGTAAATTGCTTATTCTCATAAAGTGACCTCATTAAGTGATTGAGTTGACCAATGCAGGATACTATTTTGGTATATCAAATAATCCCTCTCCCTTTTTAAACCAGAGTCACTCAGGAATCTCTTTCAAGTTTCTCCTTATATCTATTCATTGTGAAGGCTTTCAAATGTTACGAGAAAGCTGTAATGAAGTATAGATATACCTATCTATCATGCACCAAGGCATACTCATTTTGCCATGCTTACATCACTTCTTCTGTCGACATGCCTCTTTTTGCACTAACCATCTGAAAGGGAGATACGGACATCATGAAACTCAGTTCCTAAATTACCAAAAGTGCACCATCTAAGTATAAGGACTTTTTCCTGTAAGACCTTTAGCCTGCCCAACGCTGTGTGAGAGAACACAGTGCAGTCTGCTGTTCGCCTGGCATTTGACCACTTGCCGTTCCTATTACTGTCTGTGGAACTAGGCCAAAAGCCAATTATGACGATGACATGGTCAACGCCCCTCTGTGTCACCGTACACCGGGCTGCTCTCTCTGGGGGCTGCCAGCTAGCAGCAGGGTGAAGGATTTGCATTTTACTTTCTAGCTTCTCTTATCCAGTTTTCGAGCAAAATCTGGGCAAGACGTATTGAGTCCCTTACAGACTTGATCATCTGTGAGTAATGAACTTTGGCTGGCAGAGCTTGGGAACTGGAATATTGCTTATTTTGCAAACAATAACCTTGACTACTGTACTGATGTCATTTCCTCCTGCGTCTCCAGTTTGCAGTGTCTCTTTCCTCTGGCAGCCTGTTTAGGACTCTCCAGGCAGAAACAGTGGTTTCTCTGTGGCTTCTAAGGACTGTTTTTTAACCTTACTCTAATAGTATCAGAGAACGCCTTCCCTGCTGTGTAACTACATCTGTTCTTACACTGGACCCCAGCTTTTTGAAAATGCTTTGATATATAGCCTTGTATTTCCCTCACTGGGTACTGGCTTGGCACACAACGTTTGCTCTAAGCACTTGTTGAGATTGAGACCCAGTAGTAAAATCCATGCCTAGGGCATCAGTAACGACCCTTGTCTGTCTGTCTGTCTGTATCTCTCTCTCAATCTCTCTTTCTCTCTCTCTCACCACCCCCCTCCCCCCACAACACACACATTTTATACAAAGAACATATTCCTGAATATCCATACAGTGATGGATAGAAGCATCGCTCTCTTAAAGTTTCAGATTCTTTGTTGGGATCTTCGTCTTTCTAGGAGGCAAAGAGCTCCGTGGATGAGTTTTATTTTGCTAACACATTCTCATGGAATACCAAGTTTGAGTATGTGAGTCTACAAATAAGTGACCGATAAAGAATGTCTCAGTGGATTTTTCCCTCTCTTCTTCTGTTGCCGAAATAAACTTCTGAAGATAAGAAATCTGCTGGCCCACCCTTGTGTATGCTGTTGCTGATAAATGAGCTGCCTGCTCTAAGAAGGAAGGCTTGTCTCGGATTCCTGTCATGGTTTCAGCATTCGATGTGGTGTGCACAGATGGGACTGGTTCTCTAGGGCAGATGGGAGTTGTGGCGTAGCTCTTTGTAGAGGGTTTCTATCATGTGGGGGCCTTATGCGACACTGTCCATGTATAGCACAGCATGGAGTTTAGGTCATTGGGGCCATAAGAGCAGGGAATGTGAGAAATAATCTTTAAAGACTTTATGATGTGCTTATAGAATGATCTCTCTCTCTCTTGTTTCACACACACACAACACACACACACACACACACACCACACACACTACGTAGTGAGTTGGAGTGGAAATCAGAGTCTCAATAAATGTAGACATGAACAAGATTATTTAATCTCCAGGATTTAATAAAAGATTAAAAAGAGGGATATTGTCATGGTTTGATAAACAGTTATTAGGGAGATGATCTATCAGTTGGATTTTTACTTCATATAGGCCAAGGGAAGCAACAATTCATTTTTATATCATCTGGTTTTGTTGGCTTGTTTGTTTTGTTTTCTTCTTTCTTTATATTTTCACAATACTTCTTGTCATAAAAACAACCAATTCTCTAACATCAGCCAGATGTCCCAGACCTTAACTTACTCTTAAAGATGATATTTTTGATTTTTTAAAAAATTGATGTACATGATTGTTTTGCCTGCATGTGTGTATATGTACACATGTGTGCCACTGGAGGTCAGAAATCCGCGTTAGATTCACTGGAATTGAAGTTACAGATAGTTGTGAGCCACCATGTGGGTGCTAGGAACTGAGTTTACATTCTCTGCAAGAGTGATAAAGACTCTTTATCACTGGGCCATCTCTCCAAGTCCCCTCTTACTCTTGGACACTAGCTAGAGTCAGTGCAGGGCACACGAGTTAAGGGCTCAGTGCCACAAGACCTATCCAAGTGAGTCTCATAGGTTAGCCATAGCAGCTGTCTCACTCAGCTACAAATTGGAGGCGCTCATGATCTCCTTTCTTGGGTTTTATCAATTGCTAAGCTGGCTTGCAGGATTCAGGGGAATGCTGTACTTACATATACTAGTTTATCATAAGAGCTACTAAAACTGAGCTGTGATGAAGAAATGTTTTGGGTAAGGTGTGAAGCAACAGGCGTGGAGATGCTGTACCCTCTCTGAGCAGGTCACCCTACCATCTCACACCACGATGCAGACTCACTTGTGCTTTAGAGACTTTTTATGACCGGTTTATCACATAGCCCTGCATGGTTAACTCCCCTTCCCTGTGGATGGGAGTCAGACTGAAAGTTTCAGACTTCTGATCAGGTTTGGTCTTGCTTGTGATTATTGAGGAGCCTGAGGGTCACCACTCATAACAAGAGATGATGTTGTCCCTCAGGATATTCCATAAAGAGTTCTGCATCAGGGACCAGAATCAAAGACCAGATATCAGAGCGAGCATGTACCTAAAATCCCTATTACTAGGGAAGTTATAAAAATTTAAGGAGATGTATGCCAGGAACCAGGAGTAAAGATTTAAGAGAAGATTTGTTACAAGCCACAACATCATGGCATCCTTTTTGAGGACCAGCAGCAGGAAGAAAGGTTTGGAGTTAGAGAAGGCGCGTGCTTGGTAAACACAGAGGAGAGCTGACTACCAGTTGGTAGGGGAGGAGATAGTTCTTTCTGTTTATCCAACGCAGCATTAAAAAATATTTTTATTTTATTTTATGCATATGGGTGTCTTGTACCACTGGTGTAAAGTCCCAAAAGAGGTGAGAAGGGGGCTTCAGGTCCCCTGGCACTGGGGTTCTAGCTAATGATGAGCACTCTGTGGTGCTAAGACTGATCTCATGTTCTCTGGAAGAGCAGCCAGTGTTTTTAAACATGATCTATCTTTCTAGCCCTGAATGAAGCATTTTAAGAACACACTTAGAAACTGTGATGTCACTCCTAATGACAGCCCACTAAGCAGTGAAGTCAGACAGCCATCGAGGGAGACAATCAGATACAGTCTCTGAGTCACAACTCCATGTGGGATATAAGCCTCAGGTACCTTGAGGATGCACGGTTTAGACAGAGAGTTTAAGGAAGTCTAGAAACTCTTTTTTACTGCCAGAGGAGACGAGGTAGAGAAGAAACATGCTCTAGATGGCAGGGAGCCATACCTCCAACAGGAAAAAGAATGCTCGAATGCACGAATGCGCATGCGAAGAACTGTGCATAGACATGTTGGGCTCAAACATGGGAGGCAAAGATTTGGAAGTTTGACCTCCAGAGCAGAAGTGAGACTATTGATGAAATCATCAGGATAGAGTGTATTGATGAATAAAAAGATTTAAAAAAAAAAAAAGCTACTATATCTGTTGAGAATGACAGACCACAAGGCTGGATTCTGTGTGGAATCCAGTTTGGGCAGGTCAAGCTTGAAACAAAGATATACCATTGAAGGGGAAGAACGGTGGGCCTTAGGGAATGAGGACTGGGAGCTTAGGAGGGTGACAGTAGATCTGACCTACTCAAATCAGACCAGAGAGCCTTGGTTAGATGTCGTGGGTAAGCTGTGAGCCTTGGCAGGGTCTCAGAGAGAGGAGCAGAACATGTCTCAGTTTGGAGGAGTTCCTCTCTTGTTCCGGAGAGAGGAGAAAGATGCAAACAAAAGAGAGCTGAGAAGAAACTTGTGATGCCATGGAAACCTAGGTTGCTAAGGAGACTTACAAAGCTAGAGCAGCCCCTGTGTCCTGTTCCAAGAACATGCACAAATCAGGCTGAGGTAGCCATGCCCCAGAAGCAGAGGAGATGCCAGAGGCCTTTGCCAGTGAATGACATCATAATTATGTTCCCACCTGGCCAGGCTAGGTTTGCCTCGTGTGTTTCATCTTCTCAGCAGGCTACTGTGAAAGATCTTATTTAATATGATCGACACATGCAAGTCTTTCCTGAGCTCCTGAGAAGGAAGTGGGGTTGCTGTGACATGGTGGGCTTGTGAATGGGCTGACCCTACAGTTATAAACCAAGATGGCTCCCACAGAGGATGGGTAGTAGATGAGACACAGAAACAAGTGGCATTTGAGATTGAACCCCACCCCCACCCAGAGAACTGGGATTTGTGTTCATCCTAGGTGTTGACCAATGGTTTCATACTGTTGGTTTTGGACTATCATTGTTTGTTCGAGATCTATGACCCACCTCTAAGTATACACAGCGACCTGAGCAGGTGAACAGCCTGGACTTCCCAAGCCCTCTGTCCAGCTGGCCACATGGACGATGATGGAGCTCACTGTATCTTTAGACTTTGAACCTTTTCACCAACCCAGATTCTCAGTCAAATCTTAGCACACTTGGGCCCTTCGCTGTCACCCACGCTGGTCCTAGCAGGCTGGTGAGAACTTGATAGGCCCTCTGTGTAGGTTTCCCTCTTGTTTCACTGCCAAATCACAGTTGGCCCCACTGACTTGGCCTATCTCCAGCTTTTGGGCACCAAGACTCATTAAGCCTTGTTCAAGTGAGTTCAAGTGAGGACAGTTTGAGTTGCTCTCTCCCCTCCCCCTAAGATCTCTAGTGAGAAAACTGCTTTCTGTTTTAAGATTGGCCTCACTTAGGTGGGGACTAAAGCAAAGACTGAGTATCCCAGTGGTTTTCTGTTGAGAAAAAAATGCCCACACTTGGAAACCATGCCAGGCCAGTGTGCAGGACTCTCGTGATGAGCAGAATGGGCCTCTGGTTCTTCAGAAATCAATAGCCCCTTGGCCCAGTTGATCCTCTCAAACCATTCTTTTAGCATCGATTACAAAGTCTTCTTGGGGAGCTCTTTTGAGCATGCCAGCATCTTGCATTTGAAACATGCCGCCTTCGTTCATCTTTGTAACATTTTTCCCCATTTCAAGCGATGTTCTCCTCATCCCAACTGTTCTTGTCCTCGTTGAGACTTTGAAATAACACAGATCTTGGATCTCGGAGCTGCTCTTGATGCTTCTCACAAATGTGTTTGAAATTTATTTTAGGATAATTATCATTCAATAACTATTTCCCCACCCAGTAAGGGGTGGTTTCTCCCACCTTGTCAATCCCATGCCTTGATAGAGGCAAGCCTTCTATTGACATAAAAGAGCTTTAATCTCTTGACTTCTGGAGAGATTTCATATACGCAAATGAGAAAGATCAATTGACTTAGAAACAGCAGGGAACCGCAGGTTTAAATACAGGCTGCGGTGTGGCAGAAGGAGACTGGTCTGCCGTTTTGCCTCCTAGGGGAGGCCCGTGCTAGATTAGGCTTTGCAAGCATTTAAGGGGATTTAGTAGCTCCCTAATTGGAGTTCCTTAATAATTCACTTTTTGGATGGCCTCTCATGGGCTGTCAAGCTGGGTGGGCTGGCTTCCCACAACGAAGTGTGGAAATGTCCTGTCTCCACCATTTTTCCTCTCAGTGTTTTCTTTGGTTACCCACAGGAGAAGGCCCTTTCTTAGATAGCCTACCAAGGGCCTGCCTTATGAATGATTTCTTTTTAAAGTTAACTGTAAAAGTAGACTTCCTTCTTTTTATTAGAGCAAACAAAGAGTGAAGGAGATGGAAAAAATTGAGGCCAGTGGGTGTGGTTAGCACTGGTGCCCACTTTTCCTTAAGCTCCTGTAGATTGTTCTGGAAGGCTAATTTTATGGTAGAAGGAGTTTGTTTACCTGGTGGCAGTTGGGAAGGAAAACATGAATTCATTGGACCTCATCCTTCCTTCAGGACATGATGGCACTTCCATTGACAGGTGTCCCTGACTGTCTGTTTCCACAGAGTTTGCCAGTGCTGTCCCTGAGTGCTGGTCCCAGAATATGAGCTGTTATCCCTGCTACTGGCTCCATGCCTCCCCATTCTGCACTTGCTATGCTTCATTCCAGCCCCTGGAGTGATCTCCTTTCTGGTCAGTTTTGTGTCTAAGTCCTAAACACACAACCATATTGGGCACCTTTCTCTCCACTAACTACCTGATCACTACATCCTGCATTCAGTGCTTTGTGTGTACATGGCTATGGCTCATTTCAAGTCTTCTGTCCCACATTTTTGGTTTGAAAGGTATTTTGGTTGTGCCTAGATTTAGTAATTAATCTCACACATGACAGTACATGTGATAATTATATATATATATACAGCCCTCCATTACTGTAACAAAATATCTGAGACAATAATCTTTAAAAATAATAAAGGTTTCTGCTCACAGTTTCAGGTATTTCAGTCCCTGGTTGGTTGCCTGTTGCATTTGAGCCTATGTCTAGGTTCAAAAGCCAGTTGAAAAATGGACATCTCTGGCAAGTGTGCAAGGTAGAAGGAACCTGTTTATCCCAAGGCCAGAGGAAGTGGGTCAGAGGGCACAGGAGAGGCTAGACCCCAACTCTCCCTATAACCTCTACTTCTTAGGCTCCGCCAGCATTAAATAGTGTCAGGCTGGGGACTAAGCATTTAGCCCACAGGCCTTTGGGGACATTTTAGACCCATCTTGGTTTGCCCAGGTAAACAAAATATAAGACAGGCATATAATATGCTTTTCAAGGGATCGTGCAGAGAGGGAAAGTTATTCCAAAGTTAGTGTATTTATAGATAACATAATATACTAATATAACTAATTGGTAAATGCATATTAAATCCGATCTTATTCAAAAATAAGTTCTAGAGCTAAATTGAAGACCTAAACTATAAAACCCTCAGAAAACAGGATTAACTGGGTTAGATGACAGGTGGGTTTTGTTTTTCTTTTTACACATAACATCAAAATTACAGTCATAAAATAAAAAAAGTAGGTGAACTAGATGCTACCAAAAAAAGTTTTGTTGTTGTCATTTTGAGATATAGGCTTGTTATATAGTCTAGACTGGCCTTGAACACATTTTAATCTACCCAGTGAGAAAATATATGAAAGGATAAGGGTCCTATCTCTAGAATATGTAAAGAACCCCTATTATTCAATAACAAAAAAGATGAACAGCCAAATCTAAAAATGGACAAAAGATATAAATAGACATTTCTCCTAAATAGCTATACACATGGGCAATTTGTTCATGAGAAGATGCTTGCTATCCTTAGCAGCTACACCCCTGAGGACATGCCCACGGGACACAAAAGGCAGATCCAAAAAAGTCGTCCGCAAATGCTCTCAACAGCATTATTCAAAATAGCCCAATGGGGAAAATACCCAAATGCCCAACAAAGGTGGGTATTCTATCCACACAGTGCACGATGGTTTGATTTCATGAAGGAATGATGTAATGACACATGGCGCAGTGTGGATGAGCCGAGTGAGGGACAGTAGTCACAAGGATCACATCCTATGAGGCCCTTTAAATGAAATACCCAAAAGAGGGAAATCTATAGAGGCAGAGAGTAGATTAGTGCTTTCCTATGGCAAGGGGTTGTGGGTGAGTAAGAGAGGAAAGGAAGCAAGTGGTAGGGGTTTCTTTTTCAGGGAAAGAAGATTAAAGTTAGTTTTAGGAATGGCTACATTATCTTAACAGCTGTGCAAGAAGTTTAATTTTAGACTTATAATGGTTTGACTCTATGAAATCTGCTTCATTAATATCACATACTAATTTAACACATTAAATTTATTTTATTTTGAGAAGTCTAAAAAATCATCTAGATGTACTTCTGATGCTATTCTATTCCTTCCTGGGTGTTGGGTATATGACATGCTAATGTTCCATTAATATTATACAATTTTATTGATGGCATTGTACTGTAGGTTGATTATATTATATTATTATTATATAAGAAGTTCTTGTTCAGATATAGTATATTCTCTCAGACTTGTGTAATCTTGTATATATAGCACAAGTAACAAGGACTCGACACATTTGATGTCCCCCTGCTCCCCTACCAGAGCTCCTGAACATAGCCTCTCTACTTTTGGGGCACAGTCCGTAAGGCAGAAGGACAAGTGCTGTCTAACGGGAGCTGGCTCTGGTATATTTCTGTTCACCCTTGCCCCATTGGTTTGCCTCATGACACATAACAGAGAAAGAACCCAAGGACATTGCTGCCTCCTTTGGGGACAGCCAACCTCTCTGACTGTCCTTTGGAGAAATTGGTATGGACACTGCTCTTCCCACCCCTCTCCCACAAATCAACAGCCACGTCATGAGATGATAGCCGCTAAGAATGACCTGAGTGTCTAGCAAGACGACCCAGCTGCCATGTGGTTACCTGAACCCAATTTTATTCTTGGTTCTCAGAGCATGATTTAGCTATGGTCACCACTGCAAAGTTATACATAGGGATCCACTGTAGTCTGTTGTAGTTTCTAAGGTGATGTTCAAGGCTTTCCTAACGCTTAACAATTATTTATCAATTCGCTGAGCAAACAACCACTAAGGCCCTACCGGGACTAGCCTTTATACTCCAGCTAAGATTGCAGAGAAGATGGAGTCTTCTCCTAATTAATTAGATTTTCTGTGATTTGGAATAAATACGGAGGCCAAAAGAATACCCATAAATATTGGGATCTGATAATGGAGGGTGATAGTCTCTACCTAGAGAACATGTCAATGAAGAGGAAAAATTTGAGATGTACTGTAAAGGCAGAGTAAGAGTCTCTTAGGCTGCAAAGGACTTGGGGGCGCGGCTCTGATGAAGACAAGTTAAATAGAAAGCTGCAGGTCTATGAAAGTTCTGAGTCACAGGAAGGGTCTTTGCGTGCTGTAGGCCGGGGACTGTTGCATGTACAAGGTGAGGCCGACTGGAGATGTGAGGTTGTATCAGAGCAGTTTGTGAAGGGGCTTGAGCCGAGGTGAGGGGGTTCATTAGCGATGTTCCCCTCCCACAGCCAGAGGAGAAACACGCAGGCGCCCTACACCTGCCCCCCTTTGTTCACTGTGTTCAAGTTTCTGCTATGTACTTCCCATTTCCCACATTTTGGGCTTTATTAGTCATTTAAAATGTGGGTTAAGTCCCCAAAGAGTTTAGTGTTCTTTTGTCCTCTGTGGCCCTCCCACCATTGAGTCTGTAGCGGCTCAGCTGTAGAACCCAATCCCATGGGTGTGTCAGGGCTGTGTAGGGGGTGTGTATGGAAATAATACGCGGAATGAACAGGAAGTAGGTTCACAAATCTAACTGGTCACAACACAGCAGCATCTTTTCTTTCTAAAATGGAAAGGTCTTCTGCAGCCCCGATACCCTCCCTCAACTCCCCTCCATCTCAGGAAAAACAAGTAAGGTGAGGCCACAAAAGCTTGAAGAGTTAAATCTCGGCTAGCCTTTGGCAGAAAGCAGGACCGTGCTTTGATGCCTCATTTGGAGCCCCAACCTAGCTGTGTTTGTCCTCAGAGCCTTTACTGCCTTCCCTTCTGGGCATCCTCCCTTCCTTCCTCCCTTCCCCAGCTTTTCTGTTGCCTTCTGTGCTGTCCAGAGACAACACCCAGGTAGAGAACGCTTGTGAGCTCATTTGCTCTCTCTGGTCTTTATCTCCCCAGCCTATTGCTAACCTAGGCAGGATGCTTAGCAGGAGAATGGAGCCAATGGTTGACGAATCAGACTTCCACCTGTGGAAGGCAGGGTGGAAACTGGGAAACTGGCTTGGAGGAAATGATAACGCTGTGTACACTGTGAGGCGATGCTATATATAGGTGATAGTCATAGGCTATATATATGTAATGCCTCTTCTTGCATTGTAACTAGCTGGTGTTTTTGTTCTCATTTTCAGAGGGGGAAATGTAGGCTCCTGGAGGTTGATTACTTAGATAACCTTAATTGTGAGTTAGAGTTGGGATTTGAATGCAGACCTTCGTTTCTGGCGATGCCTATTACTCTCGGGATCTTGAGGGCTTTTGGTTCTGAGGATCCCTTATGGCAGGAAGTGTACTGGAGGCCTAGAGATGCCCACTTACTCACCTTGGTATGGGCACGGAAGCCTTTTGAGTTGGAGCAGAGTGGTTTCACTCTTTGAGGTTTTGCTCCACCCTCCTGACAGTGAGCATGGCAAGAACTGAGCTTTTTGCTTTGCGAAAGAAACACTAATTGCAGTCATCAATGCATAATTACCATGTAGCACAACGGTGATTACATGTATCGCTGCCGTGTCTATGGAACGTTAACACTTGCTTTGTTTAAGCTACCCTGAAGTCTGTTCCTACGTTGCCAGTTTTCACAGTTCATTGATCATGTGTGCCATCTCAAATTGGTAGCTTATAAAAGGAAGAAGGGACCCTGAGAGGCAGTCTTGGTGGCAGAGGCGGCTTTGGGAATGAAGGTTTGATTACTAGGTGAAGGCATTCGGATGGTGTATTAGTTTGGTTCTCTGTTGCTGTAATAAAACACTGATCGACAATCACTTCAGGAAGAAAGAGTTTATTTGGTTTACAGGTCACAGTCCATCACTGAGGGAATCTAAGGCAGGGACTCAATCGAGAACTCAGAGGAAGGAACGAGGGCAGGCGCCATGAAGGAACACTTTCCTTGCTAAGCTTGCATTTTTATACAACTCAACTTGTCCAGGGGAATGGTACTACTCATGGTGAGCTGTGGTCACCCACGTGAATCATTAATCAAGAAAGCAGAGTACCTCCCTCTCCCCAAAACATGCCCACAGGCCAATCTGATGGAGACCATTCTTCAATTGAGGTTTCTTCTTCTCAGGTGACTCCAGTTTTTGTCAAGTTTACACAAAATGCGACTCAGAGGGTAGGTATCCTATAACACAGAAAACCAAGGAGTCATTTGGAAGAAGGAATGATCTGGGCTGAAGCTGGAGTTTTAGAAGCATGGGTTTCATGGGTTTATTTGTGTGGGGGCAGGAAATTATTTGTCGGGATGCAAAGCAATGAAAGTACAAGGAGTACTATAAATGAGACAACTGTATCACCATCCCCTCACCCCAAGGCCAGCATGGAACAGGGGATAGAAAGATTGTAAGAGCTGGATGTCAGGGTGGCCTGGAGTTCTGTACATGACAGGGCTGCTGCACCCATGAACTCACAGCAGGTGTGGTTGCCTGTGAAAGACCGAGCCGCTCAACATTCTAGCATGAAGTGGGAGGGGCCCATGAGACTCCACTCCTATCTGAGGAGCTACTAACAGCTATGGCTTCTCAGGAGAAAGAGTCACTTTATTTTAAGGGTGTGGCCCCTAGTAGGTTAGCATGTCCAGTGGATGGTCCCACAGCCATGAGTATTTGGAAGCACAAATCGGACCAGGTGGGTTATTTTTAAAATAAAAAAAATAAAGTTGGGAGGGGGCAGGAAGGCAGGGGTAGATCTGAGAAGAGTTAGGATGTGCAGTGCTGTTGTGTTCATGTGATGATGATCCATTGTAGGAAATGCTTAAAGAATTAATAAAATATTTTTTAAATAAAGGATGATAGGAAACAATCTATCTGGATTTAGGTAGAGTTTGTGACCCCAGCTGTGTCAGTGTGAGCCCTGACCTCAGACATGTGCCTTGACCTTGATGAGGGACTTTCCTTATCTTGATCATTTTATGTGGGCCCTTCTCATGCCCAGATTCCATAACTTGCAGACAGCGAGAACGGCCATGTGAAGGAAGCATGGCAAGAGCTTGAAACTGAATCAAATGGGAGGTGCAGAAAAGCGCGTTCTACTCCTCTCTGTGATTGTAGATTATATGATATAAAGATCCAAGGGAAACATGTGGTGGTTTTATGTTTGAGGACAGGATTTTCTTGGGTGTAATTTGCCACATAGGTCTCATTTTCATAGGATGAGTTCCTCCTAGTGAGAGTTAATGTTACTGTTAAAGTAATAAGCACTACACCACCGTGGCTTAAGATTATGGAAATGTGATTCCATTTGTGCATCTTGAGTTCGGTGTTAGAGAAGGGCAGAGGGGAAGTCAGCTAGAAGTAGTGGATGGAGGGGACAGCGAGGGAAGAATTGCCTGTAAGGGATTTAGGCCTAGAGTTGGGTGGGCTTTATTACTTCTGCCCAAACCCCATTGTCCAAAATCCATTCCTGTAGTGAATAAGAAAGGAGACTGGAGAATGTGGCTTAGTCTTTCTGGAAGAAAAAGAAGGCAAGTTTGGAGAGTCAGTGGACAGATTCTAGTGTAGAAGTTCTGTCAGAATGAGAGCTCAACTTCCTGGTTTCCAAGCCGACAGAAACCTTTCCAAAGCTCCTGTGATGTTCTCGGGTGTGCTCAAGGGAGGTAGCTTAAGTGTGGTCTACCTGTCACCCATTCTGGACAAAGCGCAGCACCCTAAATACATTGGTTGGTGTTAACGATGGCAACTTGTATTCTCACAGTATTCTACTCACCTCCTTGGTCAGGTTTTGCTTTTCCCCTCTTTTTTTAGACATTTTCCCCCCCCCAAATCTCAAGAGCTTGTAAATGTTCCTGGCTCTGCCAAGACAACTCTGAAAAGCAAACTTTATATGACATCTGTAACTGGTTTATGGTCAAGGTTGCATTGATCACGTGCTTAGGTTTGAAACCAGATGCCACGGTGGATTAAAGGGAAACACCTTCATTCAGGGTTCACAGTCAAACCCAGAAAATTGTCAAGGAAACCATGTAGAAAAACACTCTTGAGCCAAATGAAAGGGGACACAAAAATGGGCCATTTTTGAGTTCCCTGTCGCAGCTGTACAAACTAAGGTAATGAGAGGATGATGTAATCTATTGTTGTAACGGACAAAGTGACTTCCCATGAGATGAAACATGGACTTCCCATTCTGGTGTTGTCTATAGCTGCTCTCTCCAAAATTCTAGGAGAAGTACAAAAACTAGGTCGCTGGAATGAATGATTTGTAAAGTTCAACACTCCTGAAATTCTCAGGCTTTTACATCTTACTTCTCAGGTTCCTATTACAGTCCAATAGCAATCCGTCTGGTGGCCTAGTTCACCATGTCTGGACAGAGTCTGGACAGTACTACACAGTTCTGTGCCCCTTCCAGAGCTCGTGTACCAAGAAACAGAAGTTCTTTCTCCAAGGCCAAGGACTGGAGACAGGTTTTAGTTTGTTTGGTTTTTGTTTTTGTTTTTTTTCTGGTGGGTATAAAAAACACCTTGACTTTGTATTTATAAGTACAAAGCAACGCTTAAGCAATGGCTGGGAGGTCACCACACACTGCACACAGGGAGGCAGAATGTTATTAAAGGCGGTCTATGGTATCATTCCTGGTTCAGTATTTTTTTAAGGAGTTCAAAAGTTTGTTACTCTTTATGAATTGTATTTCCTGAACTACATGCCACACATGTTTTTAACACATGGTGGCTATTCATAGGTAGTGTGACAGTCAAGTGTATATGAGCACAGTCCTTGACTTCCTCTGGCTCTTAAATCCACCAGTGAGCATACACTATGAGGTAAAGCCCTGGGTCTTCCCTAATTTCCTTTGTGTCCCACACCTGGCTTCACAGTCAACATCACGGATGCTCAACAGATACTTGTTGAGTACATAAATAGTGGAATGACTTTCTTGACATATGGGTCACAGTGTGTGTCTTATTTAGGGTTCTTATTGCTGTGATGAAATACCATGACCAAAAGCAATTTGGGGAGGAAAAGCAATTTATTTCCCTTTCTCCTATGTATCACAGTTCCACATCAAAGGCAGCAAGAACTCAAACAGAGAGGGAACCTGGAGACAGGAGCTTGTGCGGAGGCTGTGGAGAGTACTGCTTACTGGCTTGCTCCTCCTGTCTTGCTCAGCCTACTTTCTTATAGCATACAGGACCACCAGCTCAGGGGTGCCCTCACCCACAATGGGATGGGTTCCCATTTCAGTCACTAGTTAAGAAAATGCAAGCTTGCTTACAGCCTGATCATATGGTGGCACTTTTCTCAAATGAGGCTCCTCCCTTAGATCGCCTTAGTTTACGTCACATTGACATAAAACTGTCAGTTTAGAATATGAATTTAGGGGGCTGGTGAGATGGCTCGGTGGTTAAGAGCACTGACTGCTTTTCCGGAGGCTTTGAGTTCAAATCCCAGAAACCACATGGTGGCTCACAACCATCCGTAATGAGATCTGATGCCCTCTTATGGGGTGTCTGAAGACAGCTACAGTGTACTTTCATATGACAAATAAAAAAGGCTGGAGCGAGCAGGGCCAGAGCAAGAGAGGGAAGGGGGAAAAAAAGAATGTGAATTTAGGTGAGGTGGCTTAAGTTAGGAAGCACATTTCCTTTTACTTATCTTCAGTGCTTTTTTTTTTTTTTACTTTCCCAAAATTGAGGATTGTCCAAAATGGTAGTTTTTCTTACTCATAATTTTTCTCCAGACAAACACTACAAGCCAGGCAGTATATCTGTTGATATGACTTGTTTCTCTGAGGTTTTTATCCAAAGACAACTGATGAGAAAAAATAAGTAAGACTCATTTTTTAGGCTTTGGCAGCTGGTTAGTGGGGAATTGAAGTTAAACAGCTCGGACTCACATACTACAGAGGGACATGCTCAGTTACTGAGTAAAGAAGAGGCCAGCTGCATTTATCATAGCCTCATGACGAGTGTTAGCTGGAAACTCAGGCTCGTCCCCATTTTATTAAGAGTGAAACTATAACCTCTGTCAAGTGGCTTCCCAGTAACTCGTAATTGATAAATGTGGGATTTGCCTGTCAAGACCCAGATTGCTAACCGCCAAGGTCACTGTCACCCCATGTTCTTCATGGGTGCTATAACTCATCTGTATGATTAAAAAAAATTATGATTTCTATAGAACACATCAATTTATACGTATGGTTGCTGAGTAATTTTTATAGTTGTTCACAGATGTTTTTAAAAAATATAAAGTGGGTAACCTCAATCTCAAATTTAAAGTGCTTCCTTTTGAATTAAAAAAAAAAAAAAAGTCTTGATACGGCACCTGGATCTGGATTGTGCACTGTGGTCCTCAAGTGATGGGTCAATGTCCTCCTCATTGCGCTGAGCGTCTGAGGTCCCCCTGAATGTACCAACCCGACTCTTCCATCAAGGCCTCTCTGTTGGCTACTCAGTCTGCTTGGAACTGTTGTCTGCAGCTCTCTCAGTGGCTAAGACCCTTGTATCATTCAGCTGTTTTTTCTTAAATGTTACCTTTTAAGAGTGTAGCCTTCTGACCGTTAATGAAGTATCAGGCATATGACTGGTCACATGACTGGTTACTGGCTGCTTTTCTAGTGCCCATGATTATCTGAAGATTCCTTTTGTTTGTTTACTTCTTTTTCCTGCCCCCACTGTCTCCACTCTCTCATGTGCACTACGATTATTAATTTCAAGGGACAAAGCCTTTTCCTACCTCGCTTGTTGTGTGTCTGGAATAGCATACACAGCAAACATTTGACAAAGGGTTGTTGGATAAGTAACTATAAGAAAGTAGTTCCTTCTAATTGGTCCTTTTATCTCATTATTTTTTGTGTTCCTGGTTTTATAATATGGATTTATTTATTCTAGACGACATGGAATGATATAATGTTTTCATATTTTTATTGTGCAAAATTATACCAATTTTCAAGAAAGAAAGACAAAAATGAGACAAGGTTTCAGTTTATAGACAAGGCTAGCCTGGTCTATAGTTATCCTGCCTCAGTCTTGAAGGTACTGAGATTACAGGTAGCACCTGCCTACCCATCCTAGAAATATTTTTTGATAAGTACCAGACGCCTGCAAGGCTATCTAGCTGAAAGCTTTGGAAAGTATAGCCCACAGGTTGGACACTGGTCCAGTGCTCCCCAGGGAGAAGACATTCTGCCATGAATGGAATTTCCACACATGATGTCATAGACTATCCATAGGCAGAGCAGAAATGTGATATGTCTTCCACTTACCATCCTTGCACAGATAGTTGCTTCAGATGTCACTCATGACATATATATTCATTCATAAATATATATATGTGTGTGTGTGTGTATGTTTGTGTATATGTGTATATGTGTGTGTATATATATATATGGGTATATATATGTGTATATGGTTATATGTGTCTATATAAGGATATATATATGTATATCCATATATATCTATATGTATACACACATATAAAACACACACACAAACATATAATCCCAATGCTGGGATTAAAGGCATGTGCCACCATGACCAGCCCTTATCATTTTGACACTGTTCTTTGTTGTGCTTTGAAGTTGTTCTTTCCAAAACATCAGACTGTAGCATAAGCAACCATCCCAAAGAGTAAAGGCTGTCCTGGCCATATTGTCAACTATGTCTCTTAGGATGTCTTCACATTGGACTGAGGCTTAGTATTTCACCCTACAGAATTTACATGTGACCTCTATCTTGAGATAGGGTTTTTTGAGTGATAAAGCACCTCAGAAGAGACATAAATATGAAGGATCACTATGGTCTCCTTTTAACAGCATGTGTCACATGCTGTTACAGTTACATAGGTGGACAATCATAGTTTAAAGTAAAATTAAAGATGAATATTCTTCCTCCTAGCTGTTGTGTGCCCCATTTGTTTGCTAATACACAGAAAATTTTCCGCCATTAAGGCAAGGCAAAATACAGGATAAAATCCAGGTGCTGTACATTTTAACATTGGGATTTCAATGTTATCTTTTGTTGCTGTGTACTGTAAATTCTGTACAGAACCGGGAGACTGTTTACATGGAAAACCACAGCTGCACAATCTTGAAAATATCCTGAATGTGGGAGACAGCAACGTGCCATTCTTTGGAGTTTTTAGTGAAATCTTTTTAGAATGATTGTAGCTTTCTGTCATTCATGTGATTATGGTATAGCATTATAGTTTGCATTATCTCTTTATGTTTTTGACATCTTTATGAAATAGGGAAGTATCTGCTGTCAGAAGAGTCTATGAAGACTAAATGTAATGATGAGTTTATAAAAGATGCACAAATAGAGCCAACATTACTACAAATATCAAAGAGTCCCTTAGATATAAAAGGCAAAAGGTACCCTTTAAAAAAAATTTATGTTATGTTTGAGTGCTCTACCTGCATGTGTACCTGTGTGCTGAGGGCATGGGATCCCATTATAGATGGCTGTGAGCAACTATGTGGTTGCTGGGAATTGAACTCGGGACCTCTCAAAGAGAGGTGCTCTTAACTGCTGAGTCATCTCTCCAGTCCCAAAAGATACCTTTTGAAAATAATTTTTGCCAATCTATTATGAAGGAGAGGGTTTTTTTTTTCCTACTTTCATTAGTCAGCAATGTGGCTTAAAACCTAGTAGCAATACTATTTCATTTAATTTTTTTTAACAGCTAAAGTTATTAAACAAATAAAATGCCCACAGTGCACTCGAAATGGATAAACGTACACAAAACACAGAGAAGTGTTTGCAGAGAATGTATGGGCTGGGCTCTGTGCTAGCCTCTCACATTTTCATCTCTTTAAATCCACATAAGACACTACAACCACAACTGATATCATTCTATCTGGGTGTTACAACCTCAGCTGGCCTCATCATGAATCTGTATTACTGCTGATGAAACAGAGGGTACAGACTTTTGTTGGTACCACCACTAGAAAGGGACCCAGCTGTGTGTGGCATTCAGGTAATCCTCAGACCAAATGCTCCCCCGGCCCCTCGTCAGTTCTCCAGGCTCCTCTGTGTTTAAGAAGGATATAGCGTCTATATGTATTGGTAAGACATGCTCTCCAAGGTGGATGGTCCACCCCCCATGACAGTCAGTCCTTTCTGATCATAGGCTTTTCATCCATGGATTCAGCCAACCACAGTCAAAAATACTTAGGGAAGAGTCACATCTTCATTGAACTAAATGTAAACTAAATGTCTGTCACTTGCCCACTCTCACCACTACCCGCTGAACCAGTGAGTGGGGTTTGTAATGAAATATTCTGAGATCTGCCACTGAGTTTTCTTTTGGTACAACACCACAGTGTCCTGTTGCACTGCTACAGGCTGTCTCCTATATGTCTGTGTGGAGTGGTGTCAGAATACTTCAAAGAGTCTCTGTCTGTGACCTGGAGAAACTCTCAGGCGTGGGGCCTTGACTATTTGCTATGGTCTTGGATTGCAGGAAGTAGAACAGAAGTCAGCAAATCTTTTCTATAAAGGACCACAAAGGGGAAATCCGCACACTTTGTAGGTCGTGTGTTCTGCCTCTGACTGCTGCTGCTGTGGCTGTAGGGCAGGAGGAGCTGCAGATATTCATAAACCAACGGGCTTGGTTGTGCCTGTGTGCCAGGAAAATTTTATTTACAAAACAGGTGTAGAACACTCTTGGCCCATGGGTTTGTTGCCTGTTGATCCTTAAATTATAAATAACTTCTAGTTTCTCTTTTATGTGAGTAAAGATTTACTACAGTAAATCATCTAGCTGTATCATTCTTGAAAAATTACTCCTATTCTATGACCCCTTACTTCTAATTATTCCTTAGAAGCATTCTCTTTTGCAAATGCCACACTCTCCCTCTTCCCTGATGCTGGCCACATTTCCATTTTACAGCTTGCTTTCGTTCTTACGGCTCTTCCCTCTCAACTTATATTTCCTGCAGACCGAAGCTCGGTTACTCTTGCATTTCCTTACTTATATTTCCATTTTTACATCTGTTTTAAGCTTTCCCTGAAAAATCTTTTGCTCGTGTGATTTTTTTTTTTTTTTTTTTTTTTTTTTTGGTACCTAGGGAATCGTGGCCAACCTCATTTCAGATCTTCAGGATGCGATTGGTTAACCTCTTACAAAATACACTCTTCCATTTTTAAATAAAGCTCAACCACATTTAACAAGCCACTCTCCTCAAAGGGTAAATAGGGTCTGGAGACAGAATTTGTCTTGGCAAGTCATTTACAAAAATCAGTGTTGGTCTCTGAACCTAGTCCATCCCGGGAGAGCTCTTTGCCTTAGCCAAATGAACTGGAAACACACCTTACCTGCCCTGGGTTGCAATACATGTCTCTGATTCTAGACTATTCTCTCCTAGCCTCCAGTTTACCTCACATCTTTGTGTGTTCCCATGAAGCACCTCTCAGTCTCTCCCCTTTGTCCTCTCCAAACTTGAAGACTTTACCTGTGGTCAACAAAGTCGAAGTTGGCAAAGCTTGTTACACACATACGCTGATAGATGTTTTGGATTTATGGCAAGAACGACAAGTTCTACACTCACTCCTTTTCCTCTCCAGCGATTCAGCCCCAGCCTTGGATGCAGGTGATTTGTGTAATCCATCTTCCTTTACATCTCACTTGACATTCTGCCTTTTTCATGACAGGTTGCTGAATGCTATAAAGCCAGGACTTGTTAAAAAGATCAATAGATTGCCTACCCCCATTGCAGGATTGGTGAGTATCCATAATTGAGATTTATTTTTCAATGTTCCTTTGCTCTAACCTAAGGGTCACAGCAGGGCCATTTATCACAGTTCTCTCTGGCAATATGTATTCTCCTGAAATGAGAATGCACCGACTCCACTGAGCTAAGAGGTTCCTCGAACATGAAAAATTCCAGCCATGTCCAAATGGCACCTTAATCATTGTTTGTATTGTTCCCAAGAGTGATAAAGTCCTCCAGTCTTAAAGAGGTAAATTTGCTTTGGGGTAAGAGGCTGATAATTCAGTTGACCTCAGGAAGGAATGTGATTTTAATTACATTTTCCCTTCTCAGTGCTTCACTGCCTCCCCCTTCAGTGGAGGAGGGGGAGACAGAGAGCTTTCAAGAGGAAACGTCACCTTCATCAGAAGTTGCTTCTTTCAGTGTTAGAACTTTGTGTTAGTTTAAATATTCCAACATTGTCTAGTTGTAAGTGAGCTCGTCTCGGGACTCATGGGACTCATGGCACACCAAAGTTATCCCGTGTTATCTAGGGAACTCTGAAAATATGACCCCAACCCTTCCAAGTCCACTTGTGGGATCTGTAGAACTCAATCAGATCAGGCAGAATATTTCTTTCGTGTATTGATATATTTTATAATTCTTGCAATTAATAGTAGCCACTTAATTACTGCTACCCTTTTGCAAAGAAAGGAAAATATAGAACATAAAAATGACCGAATCTGTATTCTCAAAGAAGCTACAAACACACACACACACACACACACACACACACACACACACACACACACACACACACACAAAGGATGTGTGGCCTGGTAATGATTTGCTGACTGTTTCCTTGATTAAGCCTTCTCTGCCTGTGTTTTTTGCACGAAAACAATGAGAAAAATGTCAAGAATTTAGGCTGGTTCCTGCACAGGCCTTGCTGATTGTTTTAAAGTTTCTTAGTTATATCATGATGACTGGTTAAAATCAGATGTGACAAGAAGCTATTGTGCTTGAACCTCTGGGGGTCCTGGTGGGAAGGCATGGTATCAGCAAGCTGGAGAAGCTGGATTCCTTCATTAGGAATTGCTATTTCTGTGGATGCATTTTCTTTCCTCTATCAATTGATAGAGAATTGGAGATTAGACATTAAAATTCCATCTAATATTGTTTGTCAAAAGCATGTAGCCAATTAAGCTAATATGTAAGGAAGGGGTAGATACATACACTTAGGAAGAGTGGTTTTAAATAACTCTATGATGCAAATAATATATGGGTATGATTAATATATCACATATGTTAGTGTGTACATACATCCATTATTTTAGAACTTTTTATTAAAGCCATCTCTTCCAGATGTTGAAGCGATGGTTTTTATGACTGAGCTGTTCTATGTCTGTTTGGCCTTAAGCCTGGGGCAGCCTCTGACCTTGCTGACCTTGAAGCTTTGGGGGTTTAGTGTCCCAGGAACAAGTTGAAGCACAGAGTGAAGGAGGCCCCAGGCAAAGCTCACGTGCTGCCTACAGTTCTGTACACAGTAGTTAAAGGGACAGGGAATTAGATACCTTAATTGCAAATATGACTCATGAGTCATTTCAGTAAAATTAGAAGTTTGAGTACATGCATTTATTTTGATATTCCTCTTTCTTCGGGGTTATGTGTAGTGTATGCTATATGAATGAATGCTTATGAAATCTGTGTGTGCATACCCACATGAGGAGGCCGGAGTTGGACTTTGGGTGTCTCTTTTATTTCTCTTTGTGTTGTTGCTTCTGCTTTGAAGCAGGGTGTCTACCGAACCTGGAGCATGCTGGTGTTGAGAGCGTGTGCAGACACTTGCTTGACTTTTTATGTGAATGCTACAGATTTGAACTCAAGTGTGTGTTCTTGTAGATCAAACACTCTGATCCTTTGGCCCACATCCCAATCCTATTTTGCTATCATTTACCGTAGACCAAATGCCATCCTTTGCATGTCAGTCAATTAGATGGAAGCAAAGGAACTTTAGCAGCTCTCCTGCCCATGTATTTGGTTTCTATTTCTCCTCTTTTTCACCCCATGTTCTGATCTTTTTAGCTGATACCTCCATGCTTCTTTTTTTATTCTTTCTCACTTACATCTTTTTTTTTTTTTTACTAAATTATTATCTTCTGACCATATTTAGTATTTTCACGTTAAATATTAAGTAAATTACCTCAGGGATAGTTTAGCATCTAGAAAATGCTTTCCTAAGCGCACTTACGGCCCCATTGGTTAATGATTTCCTAGTCTAAAAATGTGGCCAAACCTTTCTTTCCAATTACCTTCAGATTAGCATTTCCAAATGCTCAAGTAAAACTGAAGTCCTAACAGGAAAAAGAACTATAACTTCCTCTTTACCAATACGTTAATATACATTTAAATGCTCTCCTCATACGGGTACATAGGTTACCTTGTTTCTATTCTCATATGCTAGACTGACTTTCTGACCTCAGCTCTCCATAGCTTTGACCAAAGCTTTCTTTACTAGGTGCTTTCTTCTCCCCTAACCTAGACGTCTGTCAAGGACAGACAGTTTCACCCAGATGTCCATCTGTCTGTTGGACAGCTCCACCCAAGTACCTTCTATTCATCTGAGGGGCCCCTGTCTGAAAGCACTCTAGTCTCTCAAGTGTAACATATCCAAATCAGACAGAGTTCAGTGACCAGTCCCTCCCACTTGGAACTATGGGGCAGTTGTAGGCACCAAAGCTATGCCAGGAAGTAATTTGGCAACTTTGTTCAGTCTATCTATCTGCTTGTCTGCATTGCCACTGCCCTAGAGCACGCTGTCCCTGTCTCTTGCCTGGATCATTACCATCAACTCTGTGTTCCTCAAGCACTGTTCACTCCCAGACAGGATGCCCTTTCTCAAAATACTTCTTGGGCATATGATGGTGTCTTTCTACCTTTTTTTTTTTTTTTTTGACAAAATCCTGTTTATTTATCAAGATTTAACATAAAACTACCTGTGTGAAGCCAGGTGGCAGTGGCATGAACCTTTAATCCCAGAATTCAGGAGGCAGAGGCAGGTGGATATCTATGAGTTCTTATTATGAAATAAATAAAGCCATTCCCACGGAGGATGCACTAAACTCAACCCAAGGTTTTGTGCACACAAGCATTTGAAGCCAAGCATGTCTACCATTTAGAGCTCCTCCATCCACCAGATCGAGTCCACTATCACAACGAAAACAGAACTACCAGTGTGAACACTGAGGTGTGGGTAGTCCGTTGATATTCTTTACAGCATATACATAACATCCTCTGACATAGGAGAAAATGGGTTAAAGCATGAGAAAAAAATAAACATCAACTTTGTTTAAATATGCCCTGGGGAGTAAGATGTTGCTAATGGTTTGGAATGGAAGGCCTGTAAATGGTTTAGTATCCATGATAAGATGGCCTGTCTTTAAATGTTATTTAGCTGTGGTCAAACATACTGATAATGGTATTAGTTTTACATTAGAAATCACCACCCAGAAGAGATAATGACCAAGTCCAAATGCAAGCAAAAAAAATTACATTAAATACACAGATGTTATGGCAGTATTGTAACTGTTTGGGTAGGTTTGCAAATTTTCTTATTGACACAAAGTTTCAAAGAAAAATCTGTTTTGTAGGAGATTCCAAATAAACAGTATCTTCTAGGTTGTTGCCCTTGGGTTAAGTATATTTTTCAAAAATATTTTCTCCCTCTTCATATTCATTATTTTGGGGAACCCCTCCACACACACACCCCCAGAGATGACCACCGAGACACAGTTTATAGCCAATTGAAAGTCTTTATTCTAGCTGACTATGACTACATTCAGGTATTTGGGGTCAATGTGTACTATCTAGTGTTTAGAGTAAGGGTCTTTTAAAAGCAAAAGCCACATCCTGGTATTTCGCTCAGTAGCTGCAGGAGTTTTGTGCAAGCAAGCAGTTTAACAGAAACTAAGACAAGCAAATGGCTGGAGAGAGAGGTTTGTACAAGCAGGCAGTTTAAGAGAAGCTAAGTTAGCTGGGCATCTTGGTGTCCTAGAATAGAATTGGGTAATTTTCCATGGAATTCTCCATCCTAGAGATTAAATTCTAGTTAAGCCTGAAATGACCTCAATAAGAACACAAAATGGAGGAACCTCAGCACTGTCTTGCCCTGTCACAGTCATGACACTAAGGAAAATGCAGGGACTGCTTCAGATGTGCCTCAAGACTTCCAGTTTGGTGTGTACATTGCCAGGGAGTTGGCAGACCACCAGCCAACTATTGATCAAGAGGTCTTAGATTTCCTGAGAAGTGTGGCTGGAGGATTTTTGTGGGGAGAGAAAGAGAGAAAGAGAGAGAGACAGAGAGAGAGAGAAACAGAGAAAGACAGAGATAGGATCAGAGACTATGTGTCTGTGTATGTGTATGTGTGTGTGTCTTCGTGTACTTGTATATATTATGTATGGGTGTTTGCATATTTGTGTGTATTTGTGTCCGAATGGCTTGGTATTAAGAAATCAATCCAGTAAGATGGCCCAGCTGTTCAACCTGAAGATAAATAGCAAAGTGTGTTTTCACATACCAATCCAGAATTGCAAACACATGCAGATTCACAGAGACATGAATAGGGTGTATTTTAACCTCCTAAGCTGTGGTTTTAGAGAATTCAGGGGCGAAGGTGTTAAAACAAAGTAGTTGAAAACCATTTCCTGGCAAGAACTCACACAACCCGGGATCCAGGTCTGGGTTCCTTCTGTAGTGATCCTTGACATCTGAAGCTGCGTGGTGACTGCCTGCAGATGCTTGCATTCTTCTTTAGGTGTTAGGGAGACTGTTTGCTGCTGCCAGAGAGAAAGACATCAAATTCAGGGCTCGGCCTACCAAGATTTTCTTTAAATGTCTCCGCAGTCTGCCAGCTTGACAGTATTGCGCAATCGAGTCATATCCTGACGTTTAAGTTAGTGGTTATTAGAACGGACATTGAAGGCCATTTAACCCCAAAGCCTTGCTCACTGTAGGAATTGACAGCTTAATCTTTGGTCACTGAGATTCATATGTTGACAGCCATTCACATATGCATATGAGGAGAGTAACTAGAAATAGATGCTACTTGGGGTGGGAGTGGGGGTTGCTGCTCCAGCTCCTGAGCCTTCTTACAGCTAGCTTAAAGTATTTATTTGGCTTGGCATCTGAGACCACGAGGATGAAATTGATCTGAGGGAAGAAAGCTCACAGAATGGGAAGACATTGTAGTTATACATGTTTTACAGATAAAGACATGGTATATAATGGGGGAGTTATTTGGTTATTTGCCCCAGATTAGACAAACAGTAAACACTCAGATAGTTGCTGAATCTTAGCCCATCTTCTGTTGTCTACCCAAGTATTCCCAGGTGAAGATACAGCAGACAAGTGACAAGTTATTTTAATACTTTGAGTAAGAGGAAAGGCAAAGAGTACCATCTAGTCACCTTAAACCTACTCAGAAATGATTTTTTTTTTTTTACATAAAGGATCTGTTTTTCTCTAGCCAAAGATACTATTTCAAATATGGATTCAAACCTGAGATTCCTGGAGCGGATAAAATGTAAGTTTCCAGAAACTCTGCAGACTTCTGGAAGCTTTCAGAAGGCATCTGTGGAGTGGTTGAAGTCTTCTTGTTTGAGGGAGGTCAGAGCAGGGCAGATGATGAAAGAGCTGAAGAGATTTCCGGACTGTAAGAAGATTAAACACACTGTTTTAGACAAAATGTAGGTTTGTGAAGCTGTTGAAAAGAATTATTAAACTTCATCTTTTTAAGAAGAGGGCAAAATAGTATATTTCAACCTCAAGTGTTGGGGTATCTACCAGTCCATAAGAGGGTTCCCAGAGAATCTACTTGGAGGTAGGCTCCCATGTACCCCAGACCATGTTTATGAGCGCCTTGTGTTTGAGGGGATATCCTATCACTTCTCTCACAGTTCTTTTCTAGAACACTCCCTCTTCTCCAGCAAGTTATCTTACAGGCTAGTTTGAGCAAGATCTGTTTCTGACTCTATTGCAATTAAAGTCATTATTTTAGGCTACAAAGGAGGGAAAGTAGGTAAGTGAGAAAACCAGGGGTGTAGCTATCAGAACACTCACACGCATGTTTTAAACGTCTATTCTGTGCCAGGGGAAGCACTGTACTGGCTTCTTAATCTGCACTTTCACCCTTTGATGTCATTGTAGGAGCCTGGCTGGATCTCAGGAAACCTCAGTTCATTCAGTCTTATGTGCTATCGTTCTCTAGTTAGTAAGAGGTGGGGTTAAAATTAAAGCTGGGTTAACCCAGCTTCAAGTACTAGCTTCTCTACCTGTCACATTCTCCTCCAGGCCTCATCATGTAGACCTGAATACAACACTCTAAACACTTGTTTGGAAGCCTTGACCTCCAAGGAGACCTCAGTGGTTTTAGAAGACCATCACCTTTCTCATTTCAGATATGGTCACTGAATGAATTCAAGGCAGGGAATTATGGGCCCTAAATGAAATGTTCCTGTCACTCTATTAAATCAAGCTCCATGTGGCCACATTCAGGAATCATAGTCAGCAAAGCATTTTCTGACAACCCATAATAATAAGAAAGCATTAAAAATCTTCCCTGGGGCTGACGAGATGGCTAGTGGTTAAGAGCACTTGCTGATTTTTATAGAGAATCTTGTTTAGCTCCCAGCATCCACATTGTGGCTTACAAATGCCTATAACTCCAGTTCCAGGGAATCTGGCCTCTCTTCTGGCCTCCGTGCATACTAGGCTCAGACATTGTACATATACATATATGCAGGCAAATATTCATTCACATAAAATGATTTTTTAAATATCAGGAAGTTTTGCTAAAGATTTTTTAAAAAAAAACACGTAATACTTTCATTCGTAGCATACAATAGAGCTTTCTAAAGTTCAATCTTTCTTTTCCTTTCTGTTTGCACATGCATGCACATTCACATGCAGGTATATGCATGTGCATGCATTTCACACACACACACACACACACACACACACACACACACCACATAGAATCTGTCTCATGCACGCATGTATTTTTGCACATCAGTTTCCTCTAAGCCTTTCCCAACCAGCAACCAGAACTGTATAGACTCCTTTTATATTAGCTCTTGTCTTTTTTTCTTTCTTACCTTTTTCCACATGTGACTAATGGTTAGCCTTTCCTAGTGCCAGTCACCCTATCCAGACACAGCTGTCCTAACCTAGGATTCTGATTTGGAGCAACAGAGGTGTAGGCACCTGAAGACCTAGCATCCCGACTCTAGATTGGGAAGGAGAGGAGGCTTGAAACCCCGTCCTGGTGTCTTGTGCCTGTAACCCTGCTTGTGATGGTCACTGCGTGATGCAATCGGGCAACTCTGATGGCCAGGCTCTTTGTTGGGGAGACAAGTGAGAGCCGGTTAGCGGACTGTTCTTTGCGAAGGCGGCATGTTTCACTGGGGAAATGAATAGATCTTGTGAAGTAGCTCAGCCAGAACTGGATTTCATGACACATCTTCTTTTATCCTCATCCCTGGCACGGTATGAGAAGCCTTGCTTGTGTTCCCACATGGTACACAGAAGGAATGCTCAATGTGCTGCTGTCAAGGTTGGTGCCAAGGCTAAGCTGCAGTCGGGATGGTTGTTAGCATTCTACTAGCTATACATAAAAGAGTACAGACTGTAGAGAAAAAAAATCAACAAAAACGTGGGTTTGGTTTTTTCTTTTTTGTGTGTTTTTTTTGTTTTGTTTTTGGTTCATTCAACCTTGTGTTAACTTGAGGGATAGAACATTAATTGGAGAGTGGGGTAGTTTATTTGATATCTCCCAGGTCATTTCTGGCTGTGTGCTGCTTGTAACAGTCTCCACAATGAGCTCGTAAAACTGCAGACCACTCTTCACCTCTCATCCTTTCCTATACTTTTATAAAGCTCTCAGATGCGTATGGGATGGAATCCAAGCACATGATAACAGAGGCTTTTCAGGCTCTCCCTGGCCTGTGTTGGAGTCTAAATTGTATCTCTCCCAACCACGGTTCTTCAGGAACCACATTTAAGTTATGACCCAACCCAAAAGATATGGCTCCTTAATGAATATGGTGTGTCAAGTGGTGGCAGCTTTTCTCCACAGTGAGGTAGAAAGGTTAAAGGAGTATTCTAATGACCAGTGAAGCAGAGGTAGCTGTCAGAATCTGCCAGTCACCAGGGATGGAAGAATTGTACTCGCTGACTGGTTTGGTTCACTATTATTTTAAACTTTACCATAGTCTAAAAGGAATGCTTGTTCAGTAGACTCTGTACTTTGATCTTTTCCTGGATGAGGATAAGCAGTACGGCATTCTAGATCTTGACATTGGCAGGAGCCACAGCTTCCTATTAGCCAGACAAACATAAGAGCAAACAGCATCCACCATCGTGTGCTGTGTGTGCAACTTTTAGCTGCTGTTCACTAAGATGCTTAGGTAAGACTAACACATTAGTCTCCTTGTCCAGTTTTTGGCAGAAGGCTTGGTAAGAAGTTTTATTCCTTATGCTTATCCTGCACTTATGATCCAGCTTTGGGTTTTTTGTTTTGGAGATTGTATTAGTTATCCACTGCTGTGTAACAAATTGCTTACCCAACTCAATAGCTTAAAACCACATTGGTTATAACATAATTCCCATGGATTAGGAATCTGAGCAAGACTTAGAGCAGTTGCTAATTCACAGACTCTTTCAAAGGGGGAGGGGATGGAGAGAGGGAGAGAAGGAGAGAGAGTGGGAGGGAGAGAGGGAAGAAAGGAAAGTGGGGGGAAGGAAGGAGAGAGACAGAGAGGGAGAGGTAGAAAGAGATGGGCAGGGGGAGAGGGAGATGGAGGGGAAGGAAGGGTGCAGGGAGGATGAGATGCTTAAGGTGGAAGTTACTGTCTTTTATCCCTTAATCTCTGAAGTGGCATTCCATCACTTCTGCCATACATGTACTTAAAAGCAAGACACTGGAGTCAACCCCACACTCCGGGGAAGGAGAGTATGTAAAGACTCAAATACCATGAGTGATCCCTGGGAGCTTCTAGACTCTACCTGTCACAGGGGCTGAAATCATTGTACATACGCTCCCCACCTGGCTTGGCTCAACGTTTCCTCACTGACGTGAAAGTGATGCCCTTTCCGTAGAGTCTAGTTTTTGATATTTTCCTGGGGATGTACAGTATGGCTTTCTAAATCCTGACAGCAGCAGGAGCCACAGCTTCCAGGCAGCCACACATCCATAAATACATTATCATACTTACACACTACTGTGTGCCTCGTCCCTGGATGTGCTGTTTGGTGAAGTAGATGTGTTAATTGGATTTTCAACTTACGAAGTGTTTGTTGGGACTTATTCCCCTTGTAAGCCGAGGAGCGTCTACTAACCTGTAAATACTATCATTCTTCTAAAGATATGTGTTGAGGTTCGGTCTGAGCTGTGTATGCTATCAGTGAATTCTCAAGTATACCAGCTTTTGCTGTGCAAACCTTGTTCCTTAATTTAAAGCTATTGGTTGAAGAAAAATGATGACAGCCAATTACTGGAGGGAAAAGAGGTAGGTTGCTTTTCAGTTACCTGGTTGGAGAGGGTGTCATAGAAGGGAGAGAGAGAGAGAAGACCACAGGGAGAGAGAAGGAGAAGGAAGAAGTTGCCCAGGGGTAGGTGGATTGTGAGTACTGGCCATGAGGGCCAGCCAGTTGGAGTAGGATCAGCCCAGGCATAACATAGCAAGTGATATCTTGGGATTATTGACAGGAAAATAGACAAAATATTATAAAGGGTTGATATCTACCCAGTTCTAATGCTTTAAGGCTTGTTATAAATATAAAGGTTTTGTGTTTTTTATTTGGGAACTAAGTGATCTAAGGCCTGGTAGATATCCCCAAATAATATTTACCTTAACAGACATAACCCTAGGGTCATAGGACTTTAAAGATTACAGCCTCCTGTATGACATCCAACTTAGTTCCTTGTTTTGTTTTTTTCTTCTTCTTTCCTTGGCATGGGAGGAGGGAGTTCATTCACATTGCACCAAAAAGAGATGATTTGTTCTCTCTTGCCTTCCAAGTTACAGTCTCCTTTTGATATAAGGCATTACCCATAAGTTTTAGGGGACCTTCTCCTAGGAGGCAAAGGAAGGAGTCTACCATTGAGTAAGCTATAGAGTTGTAATGAAATCTGATATTCAAGGATGACCAAGGCAGGTGTGTTGACTTGAGATCAAGACCTGCTTTGGAAAGGTGAGGTGTGACCAGGGCTCCCAGAACATAGGCACATTGGCGTTGTAGAAAGGCTCTGGAGCTAAGGGTCTCTGAGAGAAGGCAGTGTTTTAGAAAGTGAACCAGAAAGAGCACATTGAGGTCAGAAATCCCACCTAGGTGGAGTTGGTCTTCTTTCCATGCACTGAGACCTACTGAAAGCAAACGACTTCTGTGTTGCAGATAATTCTGCAGCTGTGTGTGGCTAGCTAGCTTTCCATTGCTGTTAAAAAAATACCAGAGGCAAAAAACCCACAGGGAAAAAGATTTTATCACGGTTCAGTTTCATAGATTTCAGTCCAAGCAGGCTCCATTACTTGGGGCTTGATGCGGGGCAGAGTTATGGAAGTGGGAGTATGTGGCAGAGGAGACACATATCTTCATGGCAGCCAAGAAGCAAACAGGCAGAAGAGAGACTGGAGGAAACATTTCCTTTAATAGCACATCTATAGTAACCTGTCTCCACCTATTAGGTCTCACCTCCTAATAGCCGATTCAGTGATGACTTCATTAATGTTAAGGTAGCACACTCATGATCCAATCACCTCTCAGGGTTCAGCTCTTAATACTGCTTCGCTGGGGACCAAGCCTTGAACACATGAACTCTGGGGAGGTATTTCAGATTTAAGCACTTACAAGTGTGGGAAGCCAGCTATGGGAAGAAACCAAGCATCAGTTGATTAGGAGACAAGAAATCCCAACGAGAGTTGATGCACACCTAAGCCTAGATGAAGGGCCAAGGGGAATGGACATGGGAAGACAGAATTTGTCTCCAAACACAATAAGCCATCATTTTATGAGACATACCATTCGTAAGAGTCTAGCTAATAAAAACCACCTGCCAATTCAATTATGACACAATGGTAAGGTATCAGCCATGGAAAGATGCAACTTTATTTCAGATGTTAAAAATATGTACATGTTGGACTTGGTAAGATACAATAAATAATGCTAGGAAGATGACATTCGTGTTTCGGACCTGAGCAACTTGGAAGATGCTAATGTTCTTAATAGGGATCATGGGAACAGAGGAATGAGAAACGGGTTCCAGGAACAAAGATCAACTCTGTTTTGGACACACCGACTTGGCAGTCTCTAAGAGACTGTCATGTGCAGATGTCTGGCAGGGTAAAGGACATGTTAGATTGGAACTCAGGGGGGACATGAGAAAATTTGGACTCTGTTAATGAGTGAAAAATTCTGACATTAAATCTTTATGCTTAAGTATGCACAAACCAAATTGATTTCTTTTTCCTATAACAACAGACTTTGAATCACTCATTTTAATTGTAGTTGCATCTTTGGGTGTGTTTGACCAGTCCTGAAGGGACTCAAGAAAAAGAGAGAGAGGGACAAAAGGGACTTGAAGCCGCAGGAGAAGCCATTAAGTGTTGAGCTTAGCTTTGAAAGCATGAAAGACGGAGACTTTGAAAGTCCTTCCCTTAATTGATTGACAGCTTGTTAGGAAGTACCCACACGGCCCATGCTCTAAGCGCTTCTATCCTCTGACATCTACTGTTAGTAGAAGGCGAGTATGTTTGTTCGTTCTGCTGCTACGACAGGTGCCACACCATGGGTAGCTTGAGCAACAGAAATGAGTTTCCTCACAATTCTGAAGGAACAGTAGCATCCAAGATCCAAGCTAGGATGAGGCCTGGTTTCTCCTGAGTCACCATCTTTTGTTCTTTTGTACTTTTTAACATGCTTGCTTGTCTGCATTTCCACTTTTTTAGGAGGACACCATCACAGCTTGGCTTAGGGTCCGCATAGATCATCTCCTATAGCGTAATGATCTCTTTAAAATCTGATACTGTCACATTCTGAGTTCCAAGTAGTTGGTTAGGAGGACATTATGAAGGATACAATTTAACCTATAACAGTGGGTAAGCCAGCCAAGCACCTAAGTTCTTATTCATGTGTGTTAAGTGACTAGAGTCACTAGCTGACATCTGATAGCCTTTCTGTGCACTATAGATTATTTTCCTAGCGTGTTTCCATGATCGTTTTGTGTCCCCACAAAGACAGGAGTTATATATAGAAGTGCTTTAAGGTGGTTTTTTTTTTTTTTTGTTTGTTTTGTTTTTTGTTTTTAACCTTCCCTTAGGTTTTTTTTTTTCTTTTTCCTGTTTCTGGGGTGGGGGTGGAGGGTGGACCCAAACCTTTCTTTGAAGAAAGAGCTTAGTTGTTTTCCCTTATCTTTCCCTGGGCAGAGTTCAGCAGCCTGCGACATTACATCATTTCCTTGCTCTTCCCTCTTGGGAATAAAACCTTCAATTAGTATCTGTGAGGAAAAACATACAAGAACGGGGACACATATTTTGGTCTTTGTCTTACCTGTTTTTCATAGTCATGGCTTACATAAAGAGATTCCCGTGGAACTAATTCTTATAATAGACTTTCCACTTGAGTTCATGAGGTTTCTATAGTTTGAGAAGAACAAAAACATGTTTCTACCCACTTGAAGTCACCATAGGAGCAGTAGGGCCACGCTTGGCTGGGATAACCATTGCTCTTCCAGTGCATCTTCCTCTGAGACTGTTTCCATAGGAAGTTTGTCTTGGCCAGCATTTCAAAAGAATCGCTAGACACCTATCTGATAATTAAGTGGCTTCCTGCTAGAAGCTTGGTTCTACTTGATCTAAAAATGGAAGTGAACATTAATTTCTCTCATTTTCACCCTCTCAACAGTGTATAAAATACACAATAACTGAATAAAGGCCTTGATATTTAACTTGCTTTTCCAGAGTTCAATTTTGTCTACCTTAAAGCAGTGGTTCTCAGCCTTCCTAATGCAGTGACTTTCTGATACCTTCTTCATGTTGTGGTGATCCATAATAATAAATAATAAAAAATTATTTTTGTTGCTACTTCATAACTATAATTTTTCTACTGTTATGGATCATAATGTAAATGTCTGGATATAAGAATATCTGATATGTGACCCCTGTGAAAGAGTTGTTTGATCTCTAAATGGATTTTAACCCACAGGTTGAGAACTATTGCCTTAAGGCTTCTGTTTGATTTAAATATAAAGTTTTTTAAAATATGATGACCGATAGGCAGGATGGCACAGCCTTGTGGTCCTCGTTACCCAAGGAGAGGAGGCACAAGGATCACTTGAGGCCAGGAGTTCAAGACCAGCCTGGAAAGTGTAGTCAGACATCCTTCTCCATCGCCCCCGCCCTATATAAAGTGAAAAAAAATAAAAGCAGTGTGAGAGATACAATGTCGTAAAAATAGGACTTAACCTTAATGGTGCTCTCACATGGTTAAGCATGAGGGAAAAAAAAATAGCAAAGTCAAGTAGAAAAACATTCTACAAGATTCCAGACAGTGTGCTTCATGACTGCCAAGGTCATAAAAAAAAAAAGCAAGTTTCAGAAACAAGGTAAGTCCTAACCTGCTGACAATGTGATGCTATCCTAGATGGTATCAAAGGGCTGAAACCCAGATGTTGGTTTCCAGCTCTCTGTCAGCATCTTTTCACCAGTTGCTATGGTGATCCTAGGCATTGAGATGTGGGGTCTTACCTGTACTGAACTACTTCTTCTTCTCCCTCTTCTTCTTCCTCTTCTTCCTCTTCCTCTCCTTCTCCTTCTCCTTCTTCTTCTTCTTTTGCAAATTTTCTGTAGATTTAAAAAGTTCTCTCTAAAGTAAATATTTTTATTTAAAAAGTAGAGTAAATGACACTAACCCTGATAATGATAAAGGAGGTCATAATTCAAGGAAACAGTGGAAACACAGAAGTTATTAATAAATGCTGAACGCCAGCCTACCATAGGATATATTGGTGTCAATAAATGGCAGGATACCAGAGAGTCCACTGGCCTATCAATCTAATAAACTTTTATAAGTGATAGATTGGCCATAAACACTGTGTTTTATGGCACCTGAAAATTCCAAACGGTAAATCCACACACAGAATTTCAGTTCACATATTTCAGGACCCTGTTTTCAGACTCTGCACAAAGAAATATTTCATGGCCTTTATGGGGTTTTAATAAAAAACAACAGGTGGAAAATGGATTCTGCAGTAGCGCGAGCGACTATAACCATAAATACTGGTATCTCAGAATTACACCAGCAGAGACTGTAAACACATTAGTCACCCAACAGGGCTGGATTCCATTCTCAGATGTCATCTCAATTTCAGGCACAGAGATTAAATGCCACCATTTAAATTCAAAACACTGAATGGATATGATGATCTTTTATGTTCATGGGGATTCACGGAGAGCGTGTGATAGTTTCCTCGGCTATAAAATAAAGCTAATAAATCTCATCTCAGCATTGCGGGACCAAGCAAGCTGACACACATTAAACGTCTAAGATGGTGGCGGATGGTATATAATATGTTTTCAGTAAATCCTAGCAGTGCTTACTATTTCTTAAGCTTCCGTTTATTTTCATGGTTGCAGGATTAGGCGCCGTCTACCTGTTTAACGACACTGTCATTTTATAAATGAGGAAACTGAGGCTCAGAGGGTGATAACTGACCCGGGACACTGCAGCTGGTTTGTCTCAGAGTTGGAACTTGAAGCTGTATGCCCAGTCACACTTATTTTAGCCCAGTTCCAGAATGGCTGACAGTATTGCAAGCCTACTATGTGCTACAGGCTGTCACCAGGTTCTTTTTTTTGTTAGGAGAGTATTTGGGTCTCTGGAGCTCTGAGGATGTTTCCTCCTCTTCCTCAGAGGGATCAGAATCCCCACTTCCCTTCCCAATCTGTGTGGCAATCAGCTTTCTAACACTTCATTCTCCTTCCCCACACCAGCATTCCAGCTGCTGCAGCGTACTCTGCTCCAAGCAGGGCTCTGTGGCAGTGAGGATCTTGCTGGGCAAGGAGAATGTAGGAACATCTGGGCTGCGGGCTCACAGGAGGGGAGCTGCACCTCCCGGTGTAAGTCTACTGGAGCTCAGTGCAGAGTATGAGGACATTCTGGGGTGAGTAAAATTCATTATTGGAAAGTATCTATGATGGATGTCCAGGGGAGAAGAAGGAAGGAGGCGATGTGGATTTTTACATTTGGTTTAAAACGTTATTTTTAGTGAGTTGGTGATATGGCTAAAGTAATTTCAAAACTGATTTTCCATCACTTAGCCCTTGATATGGATTTTTACTCCCCCAGCCTCCAGTCACTTTAAATAGGCTTTATCTGTCAGAGAGAATATTGTCTTTTTTCTTTACAGGTATGTAGTTAAACACAGATATATTAATTTGCCCAACTCAAGAGGATGCTGAGGAGATTTTGTGAGAGAAGAGCAGCCCTACTGTATCGAAGAGGTACCTCTCACCTGAGACCTCCCTCTTGCTCTGCTCTTGTCTCAGCTGCCTCCCTATGCATTGTAAAAATCTCCTTTTCTGGCAACAAAAAGAATCAAGGAGAAAACTGGCCAGGGAGGGAAAGGCAGTGGTTCTGGATTCAAGGGCTGCCTCCCCCACCGGCCCTTGCCCGTCACAGTCTATATTTATAGCAGGCATAGAAAGGATTGGAGAATAACCCTGAGAGGTTTTTCTAATAAAACCCTGTCAAAGCTGTCTGAGCTCTGAACACTTCATGGCACTGGCTATCGAGAGAAGGAAATTTCTCTTCATCAAATTTATGGGGCTGGATTGAAAACCAAACTGAAACAGCTTCACGAATCCCCGTGGCAAAATGATTCATCTTTGCAGAGTTGGAAAATCTATTTTTATCACCTTTATTCTGCCAACTCCTCATTTTTATTCTCTCTCTGAACTACTGTTACTTCCTTCGTGGTGCCAAGTTAAACCAAATATCTCCAGAGTCTATAAGCATCCTCATTGGATCCTTCCAGCCTGGCTGATTCAGCAGAGGGGGAAGAAGGGGCTGTCGGTTCCGCACCGCATGGGTGGGGCTACCTGAAACCTAGGGAGTCTGCCTGTGCGATTGAGCCGCACTCAGCGACTGTTTTCTCTGAAGGTGTGTGAGTGTTAGAGATGGCCATAACTCTTTCAGCTTACCCAGGTAAAGAAGGGACAAGGATATACATACCACTCTTGCAGCCTTTTTGACAGGGAAGGAAGACATGATAATTAGGACAGAAACAGACCCCCTGACTTCATGCTCTGTGTTTCCTTCATGTCCCCAGTCAACCTCCCTCTAGCCTCTTGCATGTCCTCAAATGGTTCTTTGAGAGTCCTAGGAAATGCTAAAGGGAAGTGGGATTGTTTCCTCTAAAGACTTTGAAAAGAACCAGCTTTCCAGGTTGCCTTGAATAGCATCTTCATCAGCTTCTTCTTTTGATGATGAGACCGTAGTAATTTGAGAAACAGTGGGAACAGAGCTATGTAGATCCAACGCCAGCCCGAGCATTTTCAGCACCTGGTACATAGATATTCAGTAGATACTTGTTAAATAAATATAATGCAATTCCTCATAACCTCCAGACTTTCTTAAAAATCTGTTTTTCAGAAGGTGATGGTATGTTTTGTTAGCTGACATTTCTTCTATACAGTTAGTGGGCCTAATCTGAGAATACTTATCTTAGCTGTGGATCCTGGCAGATTCCTTCATCATTTGAGGCCCATGTTTACTTGCCTGTAAAATGGGCTTAGTAAGTGTCTTCTTGGCTTTCATAAGGAAGAGATGGAAGAGCAAGAGAAGAATGAAGAGTAAACAGAGGAGAAGAAGGAAGAATAAGAAAAAGAGTAGGAAGAGGAGGAGGAAGAAGATTGATTATTGAGATGCTTTTGGAATTCTTTGAGTTTAGCTCTGAATGTAAAGTCCAAACATTCTGTTAATAAAACTGTCTAGGAGAAAGGACAATTTGAGAATGAGCAAATAAAGGGGATTGGTTTTGTGTGTTTTGTGCGTATGTGTGCATGCGCGCACATCTGTGTGTGTGTGTGTGATATGTGTGCATTCCTCCTAATGTTTCCCTGAATACTGACTGTACTGCTACTGCACCTAGGTAGGAACCAAATGCCAGGTGGTCAGTATTGAAACTAGCCACCTCAGGTTTTTACCCCAACGTATGCTGCTGTCTAAACCCTGCAGGGTGTAGCAGACAATAGGGTGCCAACAACTAAGCAGACCAAGGAACTATCTCCATGACCCTTTTCCTGTGGCTTTAGAAAGAGAATTGTCCAGTAGACCTAGAAGGACAGTGTTTCTGTACGTTCCTAGGCAGCTGGAAGAGGAAGCAGGGTGGGTTGTGTGTATGGAGTAGCGTACCGAACTGTTCTGGAAAACGATGTAAAGGAGAGATAAGGATGACCCACCCTAAATAATTGGTTCCAAGGATCCCAAGACTCCAAGGCCTAGCTTTAAGCAGGTAGGTTGATGAAGGCCAGCTGCCACGACCTTGGCAACTGAGCTTGTATTTGGTTCCTTCCAGAACCCAGACTCTCATATCTCTTGGGTATGTGAGATGTTCTAATTTCTATCTGGCTTCTCTAGTCTGTTCGAGGTCTACTTTAATATAGCGCGTCCCTTTAGACATTGAATGTCTTCCCCCAGTGACCTGTACTTGCCCTTGACCCCATCCTCTCTTCTCTGTGAAGGTTTAATTCCTAGCCACTGTAGACCTCAGACTGAGCAAGGCATCGCTGTGAGTTTCAGAGCACAGTGAATAGCTTTTGCTCTGCTTTCTTTCTGGTGGCTGGATGGATTCCTGGGCTCTGTTTTCTGTAAGCAGTCATTTCTTCCACCACAGCCATCTGCAAAGAGCTGGAGGTTACGAAATGACTGGGGCATGTTTTACATGGCCACACTCAGTCTCTTCTCTTTGCTTCTCATGTAAGTTTTGGCAGGGCTTTCTACTGTCGTTTCTGAAGGAGGTGCTGGAAGACACTGTCGGTAAGCAGCCCCCTGGCTGTTGTTGGCTGTGTCTCCACAGAGACCATAAAGAATACAACTTGAAAAGTTGCTGTGGTTTCTCTGCCTCTCCAGGGGCCGAACCCAGGACTGACCTCTGAGACCCTGACCTCAGCCATACTTGTGGGATGAGCAGTGGCCTGGAATTGTTCTGTCTTCACTGGCTGCCTCCTGACTCCTCTGGATCTGAGCACAGCTCTGGTTGAATCAGTTTACTATCCGTCTATGTCTTAGGGCTTTACTCCAGCCCGGATTCTGCTAGAATCGTTTTTGACAGGATCGTAATTCATCTTCCTTGTTTAGCTTGAATTTTATAGTCTCAGAAAAGCTGAAGTTTCCAAGGTATGCTTCTATATTTTCACTTAGAAGGTGTAGGAAAATTTAGGATATTCTTAGACATGTGATTACATGTATGTAGATGCCACTGATGGTAGGAGGTTTCTGTGCTCAAAATATTCAATCAAGGCAAAGTCCTAAGCAAGTATACACATTTATATCTACTCACCTACCCACAGGCCTACTTGGCTAGTAAAGACTTTTATGAAGGAAAAAATGCCTAGAGGAAAAAGAGATCTGAGTAGACTGGTAAGAAAGAAAGTTGAGAAACAGTAAGGAGGGAGGGAAGGAAGGAAGGAAAGAAGAAAGGAAGGAAGGAAAGAAGAAAGGAAGGAGGAAGGAAGGAAGGAAGGAAGGAAGGAAGGAAGGAAGAAGGAAGGAAGGAAGGAAGGAAGAAGGAAGGAAGGAGGAGGAGGAAGGAAGGAAGGAAGGAAGGAAGGAAGGAAGAAGGAAGGAAGGAAGGAAGGAAGGAGGAAGGAAGGAAGGAAGAAGGAAGGAAGGAAGGAAGGAAGAAGGAAGGAAGGAAGGAAGGAAGGAAGGAAGGAAGGAAGAAGGAAGGAAGGAAGAAGGAAGGAAGAAGGAAGGAAGGAAGGAAGGAAGGGAAGGAAGGAAGGAAGGAAGGAAGGAAGGAAGGAAGAAGGAAGGAAGGAAGGAAGGAAGGAAGGAAGGAGGGAAGGAAGGAAGGAAGGAAGGGAAAGAGGAAGGAAGGAAGGAAGGAAGGAAGGAAGGGGAGGAGGAAGGAAGGAAGAGGAAGAAGGAAGGAAGGAAGGAAAGGAGGTGGGGAGAAGGAGAAGGAAGGAAGAGGAGAAGGAGGGAAGGAAGGAAGGAAAGGAAGGAAGTGGGGAGGAAGGAAGGAAGGCAGGAAGGAAGGAAGGAAGGAAGGAAGGAAGGAAGGAAGTGGGGAGGAAGGAGAAAGGAAGAGCTGTTCCTTTCCCTCATTTCCCCCACAATACCCCTGCTCTTTTCTGACACTGACTCAGTTCTAATCCCTCAAAGTTAATTCTTCTGTTCTCTTAAAATAAACACACAAAGGAATTCCCCCCCCATTGTGTTGCAGATCATGTTGATATCTGTCAGTCTGTGATGATGATGATGATGATGATGACAATGACAATGATTAATAATAATAATACAAAGATATCTCTATCTGCACCTCTCTAGAAAGTGTGTGGTATGCATTTATTTTATGATTAATTTTTATCATCTTGACATTCCACAAGTCCTGGTTGGGTTTCCTCCCCCTCCTTTTTTTTTGCATCCATGGGCGACAGATTTGTGGGGCTCGTAGACAAACTCACCATTGTGGAAATGGTCTTTCTGCAGATATTCACATTTATATTTCTGCCCGGAGTTCAACCTCTTCTCCCATGGGGACACTTTTGTGCTGCCAGTAACACAGTGAATTAGTGTGCCCAACTGCCTACCCATGTCCCCCAAGCCTGGTGAGCCACAGACCTGTGGTTATCTTGGTGGCTTTATGTGCTGTACTTTGAGTTGTAATTAGCCAACTGAATGATCAACTGCTTGGAAATAAATCTATGGCCCGTTGGAGAACAGAAGCAGCTGGCGACAGGGCTTAAGAACATAGCAACTCCTTGATAGACTGTGTCCATTCTTGAGCCGTTTGAATAAAAGCAATCTTTCCCTGTGTGCATATGTGCCCAGGAAACGTATGAACAAAATAAAAACCCAGTAGCATGATATTTTAAGCTGTGTGTGTGTGTGTGTGTGTGTGTGTGTGGTTTTTCTTAACCCTGTAGTTTTTCATGGCAGGACTTGAAACAGACTTAGCTGTCATCTCCTTTGCTCCTGTTGAGGAGAGGAATTGGGCCCAGACGATTGCTATGGCAAGGAGAAGCCATGAAGGAAGGAAGCCACAGGGAACCTCTGCTGCCCTAACTTCTGTCACCAAGGTCATCCTGCTCTCCAAAGCCCTGTTGCTATCATGGACATTTCTGCCTGTCTGTATCTTTCCTTTACTGGAACTGTAATGTCTGAGCCCACCCTAGACACCAAACACCTCCATTTGTCCTCCCTCATCTCCAAATGCTAGGTCAGCCCCTCAGTCATCAACAAGGTTAAGATTCCCAAACAAAGGGCCTCATTTATCTGCCCTAGAGCAGCTGTCAGAGGACATTTTGCTGTCCTAGGCTTAGCCTTCAGGGACTCCTCAGCTTGCAAAGTTTCCTCCTGGGTCTTTGATCTAAAACTCTGGTTGCCAGGTAATGAGGATGCAGTGCAGTCATTTGCATTATTCACGTCCCTCTCCCACCTGCCCTGTTTCCATTCTGAAAACAACCCTCTGGCCTGACGCATCCCTACAGGGACTTTGGTCCCACAGGACAGCTCCAGAGCTGCCTCCTTTGTGATGACTTCAGAGCTTCCTTCCACTACAAAAGAGTCAAACAGATTAATCATGCTGGAGTTCAGTGCTGTGGGAGTCGGAATGCTAAGAAGAACTTGGAGATATTTTTAGTGAAATGGAATATTTTGTTGAGTATCTCTCACCTGAAATATTCTCCAAATCTTCTATTTCTAGTTGTTTTTTTTTTTTTTTTTAGCAGCTTCACAAGGGGTATTGTATTTGAGTTGGAAAAGGAAAATATTTTTATTTCCTGTCCTTGACCTTGAGTGGCATTGATAAAAACACCAAGGCCCTTGTCCGGCATAGGTGGGAGAAGAGGTCCTTGGTCACGTGAAGGCTAGATGCCCCAGTGTAGGGGAATTCGAGTGCGGGGAGGTGGGAGTGGGTGGATGGATGGGGGCACACTTTCATAGAAGCAGGAGGAGGGGGGATGGCATAGGGGTTTTTTTTGAGGGGGAATGGGGAGAGGGGATAACATCTGAATTGTAAATAAATATAATATCAAATTTAAAAAAAGAAAAAAACCATCAAGGTCCTTTGAGTTCTAGTTTTCCTGGGGGGTTGGGTGAGGGAAGCACGGATTATATAAGAAAGAAGTTAAGTAGTGTTGTGTTTTGTTTTGTTTTTCCCGTTTGTCAGCATGAGAATCGAGTAGCGAAGGAGAGTTGCCATCAGGAATGGGAAACAAGGAAAACTCTGAGAGAAGACCATAGCCAGAGTGATGGGTAGCTCCCACTGTCTCATCTATATTCTCAGTCTTTGCCTTGGCCAGCGGCTACTTGCTCATGTACAGTCTTAAGACAGAACTCTCCCATCCTGACTTGTAGGTGTTGATTTCTCTACCATTCTATTTAATGACCATTCAGTCACTAAGCCAGCGAGTGATAGTCTCTTGTGCTCGGGGTCAGGAAAGAAGTCACTAGAGTAAGGCACAGGTTTTGACTTTCCAAAGTTAGGTAACCAGCGAGCTCTTACTTTTAAATGATTATAGGAAAAAATGATATGTTCAGAAATGTTTATTTGTTGCACTTTATACTTATTGGATATTTTAAATGTGTGGAGCCGTAGTTCAGATTTTTGAGTTGACTCAGTTTGGAAACATGAAATATTAACAATTAACAAAATAATTGTTCCTGCCTGGCTTCCCTGTTTATCCATCAAAATGGTCCAGACTCTTCCACAGACTTCCAGCAGATGTTCACTAACTATTCACAAATAAAAGACTGCCTTCCATGTAGAAAGACACCCTCACACATCTGTTGTGTGTGCACGTGCATGTAAGCACATGCACGCATACACATGCATTCATGCAGATGCATTTGGACGTGTGTGTAGAGGGCACAGGTTGACAATGAGTGTATTTCTCAATCATTCTCTACCTTAGATTTTGAGACAGGATCTCTCACTGAGCCTAGAGTTCAATAAATCATCTAGCTTGCTAGCTTGAAAGCCTTAGGAAACCTCCTGTCTCTGCTTCCCCAGTGCTGGGATTATAGGCATATGTTACAGTATACACACACACACACACACACACACACACACACACACACATGTATGTTCTGTAGGATGGAACACTGGTCCTCACGCTTATGCGTCGTGCCCCATTTTCTAACAAGAACAACCCCTATGAGCCTGCTTGTATTGCGTTATATCTGTCTGCCTGTGGAAGGCAATTGATGTATTTCTCTTGCTTACCTTGACGTTCTTCTTCTCTTTAACCCCCTCATTCATTCCCTGCCTCTGAATCTTTCTGGCACACAAACTCCCCTGGTTTACTGTTCCACTTAGCATGTTGCTCTAGGCAATGTGCATATTGCTTCTGCTGTGATAAATTACAGCCCTATGTCGAGTACACACAACACAGCAAATGTGACCCTCCAGAGTCAGCTCTGGGCTTCCTCTAGCTTAACTTCATGTTTGGTTCCTTAGTGGTTGCCAAGGTAACTCCTTCTCTACTCCCATCCAGTAGCTTGGGTCTTTACTACTAAAGAACTACAGGTTTGCAAATGGGGACTTTCTTTACCCTTGTTGTTTCAAGCTCCCCTCCAAATTTGTTTAATTGACAAACAACTATAGCTACTTGTGGGGTGCAGTAAGATGATATGATCTAGGGTAACTTGCCTAGTTCTGTCCACCACCTCACACACATCCCATTTTGAGGTGGGAACATTTGAAACTGACTTGGTGAACCTGAAGCAAGCATCATGATCCCTCACAGCCATCACCATGCCATGCAGGAGCTCACCTGTGCCCTTGTTCTAAATGAGACCTCATGTCCCCTGACCAGTGCTGTCCCTGTCACATCCTGTCGTCACCAGTCTGTGGTCACTGCCAGGCTGCTCTGTACTCTGTGAGTTTGACTGTTTTAGATTCCACATACAATGAGATCGTGAGACACTTGCCTTCCTCTGCTTATGAGCGTCTATGGTGTGGATTAGGGAGCTTCATCATTCTGCTGAGCCTACATTCTGCTAGCCGATCTTGCACCAACTTGCTCAACTTTATCTAGTGAAGTAAGGAGTAACCTTAGCATGAACCCCAGGAGGCTGTGGCCAGGCTTAACCGAGAAATGTGAGCAGACTGATTCAGTTTCGGCCTAGGGCGTGGAATGAGTTCCCAAGCAGTTGGCGATGGTTGCAGCTGTGATGCCGGGGTTAATGTCACTCAAGATGGTCATTGTTGTCATGTGGGGTTAATGTCACTCATATCCTTCCTTGGACTTCCTCATCTGTGGGATGGCACAATGATAACATCTAAACAATTGATGTGTGAGTAACAAAGGCACATGGGTCAACTCAGCGTGCTGTCTAGCCCTAATGAACTCTCAATGGGTAGTGACTTGGAAGACTGTTACATTTCCCCTATGTATGGCTGCTGTCTGTTCAAGGTTCAGGCTACAAACCATAAAGTCTCAAGAGGCTTGGGATCTAAACTCTGCCACCTCTGTGATGAACCACTTGTTCTCTTGGTTTCTGTTCTGCATTTGAAGTACATTCTGAGCTAAATACTTGGAATAATCTTTCCCTTTAAAATATTTTACCAATGATTACAATACTCGTGTTTAAAAAAAAAAAAAAAAAAAAAAAAAAAAAAAACGTGTTCATGAGACTCCTGTTTGAGAACTTCCTTGTCTCTATCCCCAAACTTCTAAGGACCCTAGTAAAATTTCTCCATATTAAAAAGAAAAATTTTGTTTTATTAATGACACCATGCCCTGGCCCTATCCCAAAATATAATTGATCAAGCTTTAGCTCCCCAAAGTCATTCTGATTTTCTATAGTTATATCTTTAATTTATAGACCTTTGGTCAGTTTCACAAAAAAATTTAAATACTGATACTTTCCAGACACACGTTCTCTGGATCAAGAACAATGCTGTGCTGTGCCTCTCACCGCCAGCAGCAGCTTCTACCTGGCCCGGTGCTTCCAGCTCCACCATTTTTTTCTCCTTTTGGAGCATAGTCATGGGGAACTGGTTTCCATAATAAAGGCAGAAAGACCAGGAATGCAGTGTGGTTTCCAGACAAGAACATAGGTTAGAAGCCCGAAGTCCAGTGTTACAGGCCAGGCTTTGTCTCCAAAGCAGAAGAGCATGAATTTACCTGTTTGTGAAAGGAAAGAATACAGGATGATTTCAAAGAGCGTTACACCTGTGAGACTTGGGGCCAGAATCCTTCTCACTGGGCTCCCTGGGGTTCTTACTATTAGTGATGGCAAACATCAGCTGAAGTGTTCCCTGCATGTCAGATATTGCTAATGACAGTTAATATTCCTCTGATGTTTAAAAGGCTGTTTCCTGGGTTGAGGAGATAGTAAAATGGGTAAGCATCTGCTGTGCAAGCATGAGGACCTGAGTTCGAATCCCCAACACCCGTATAAAAATACTAGACATGGTTATGTGCTTTGATAGGCAGCTCCTTGGAACTCACTGGCTGGCATGTCTAGCGAAAATGGGAAGTTCTTGATTCAGTGAGAGACCCATGTGTCTCAAGGGAATAAGTCAAAAGGCAATAGAGGAAGACACCCTCAATGTCCTCCTTTAGTCTCTACATGGGTGACCATGGTGGTGTGAGTGGACGTGGGGCACATACATGTACATACCATATACACACATGTACACAACACAGATGCACACACAGGCACAGACATAGACATATAAACACTTATACACACATACACATACACATACACACACACACACACACACACACACACACACAAATACACACGTACCCCTAAAAAGATATTTAAAACATCTGTTTCCTGTTTACAAGAAGGTAAGAATTAAAAAGTTACATGCAATCTGGTTGGTTCATTTTATATTATTATATTATATTATATTATATTATATTATATTATATTATATTATATTATATTATTATATTATATGCTCTAATAATACCAGCTGGCTAAATGGATAAGAAAAATCACCTGATATTGTTAACTTATTCCACTCTTCTAGGCATTTAAAATACTGAGTCTCCCAGCTTCAAAATGCAGACTAAATGGCTTGGGCTTATCTTGCCTCGCCATCTCTGGTGTACGGAGTTGGACTCACAAGCACTTGGCCTGAAATTCTAAGTAATAGTTGTCAGGAAGTGGGCAGAAATTCTTCCCTTGCTTCTTGTTTGTGTAAATAATGAGTGCCATGGCAACAAAAAGCTAACAGGCAGATGAAGAGCAGAAACATACGGAGAGACGTGGAAGACTCGAGAAAGAACACGTTTGAAAGAAAGCCTTCATTTGGCTCATCTTGGTATGACCATGTTGCTAAGATGGTGTTCATGTGTGTTTTATGAACAAAAGGACTAGGTCACTAAGATTAGTGAGTTCATTCACTGATGTCTCACTTTTGTTCTACCAACCGCTTGTAAAATATATTGATATAGTTGAAAACTAAAAGCTTTGACCATGGAAAATATCAATATAATCAAAAGATAAATACATAGTTTCTGTGATTGGGATAGGAACTTGACTTTAGTTTCCTAGTGCCATAGCAACATGGAAAGTATGATTAATTATGTAAGTTTCAATGGCCATGACAGTCACACCAATCTTTTATGACAAAAGATATATATAATATATATGATATACATAATATATTATAGATACATATAGAAGATGAACTCTGATTCCGATGTTTTGCCCATGTCTCTGCCTCTGTGATAGAGACCAGTGTTGTTCAAGATAGGAAGTTTTGAAAGTCATTGTTGGGACAGCTGGTCAATTGGATAGAACAGATGGCTTGCGGGCAGTGACGTGTGTCTTTTGCTCCTCCGGCTCTATCTATAGACTCCATGAGTCTCACTGACTTCTATAATCATGGACATTTATTACAGCCTTGGCTTATATTGCCAAACTCATTAGATACCATTCAGAGTGGTACGCAACACTCAACATTTCCATAGAAAATGGCTAAGAGGAAAATCAGCCTTGTGAGATATGCTTTCTTTATATAACCTTATGAAACAAAAGCTACGTTTATCAACTCAACATGGACAAATACGGAGAATCTTCCAGGAACTGGGCTATTTTTCTTGGACTTGACTGTAGAAAAACAGAGATATGAGTTCAGACAGGAACGTATACACAGGGCGGGGGGGGGGGTGGTGGCTATGACCAACTCCCTCTTTCCCAGGCCCGCGTTAGGACTGGTTCTTATGTCTTTAAATGGCTGAAGAAAGGGTAAGAGAAGAATCCTGTGCTGCATGTGGAAATGAAATGAAATTCTAATTTTTAATCTGTAAGCACTGGACTTGACCATGCTCCTGCATTTGTGCAACACCTTGGTTACAGTTCTTCCATAATGGTGCAGCTAAGCAGTTACGACAGAAACCGTGAGGCCCTCAAGGCTGAAACAGTATGTTATTTGGTCTTTTCAGAAAATTTGCCAAGTCCCATGGTAGTGGGATGTGTGCTTGCTGTGAGTTAGTGAGCGAAGGGAAGCCTCTGTGACTCACTTCAGTTCGTGTGGTTCGTCCTTTATGTCCCTACATACTGATCTCTAAAACTTGACACCTGATAAACTTGCATCAGGATCTACATGAGAGGAAGAGAGAATATTATAGAAACTTGGAACCATAGGAGTTTATAATCAATACTATTTTGCTCATGAAGCAGAGGGCTCTTGTTCTAGAATCTGAATTTTCTCTGCCCCTTGCTGTTTGGCTCTCTGAAGCTGCCCCTCACTAACCAACCTCAAATTAGAAGTATAAGCATTTGCAAGTTTTGTTATCACAAAATGCTCAAATCATGCCCCTTCCTGTCCATCTTAGATACTGACTCCATTCTTTGTTACCGCCACCTTTTCTCAGGAGCCAGGATAAAATGGCTCTTAAAAATGTTTGCTTAGTGTGTTCGCTCTCTGTGAGGCTCTGCGTCTGATGTCGCTATTTAATTATAATCATTGGAAAGCTTGATGTAAGCAGAGGTGGGACCAGCTTGAAGAATTAAAAGAGAAGAGACTTCAGGGCACACAGGAGTGACTTATAAAATTATCCACTTAGGAAATTACATTAGCACTCAGATAGGAGTTATTATTATTATTTTTTAAATGGAAGTTTTCTAGTTTTCCAAGTCTGAAAGGAGACTTAGGAGTTTATTATGACAGCTGCAAAGGAGTCGTTCGTACCGTTTGTCATCCGGGTTCGTACATCTTAGGAATCTCCTCCCGTTTATGGAAGTGTGACCCCTGTTGCCTGCCCTGATGCCTGGACACTCCTCAGTCAAGGGCAGCTGGCTTCCCCCAGTATTTCAGACCATGTGAACATCTAAAGTGCCCACTGCCATGAATTCGGGGTTCTAGCCATGAAAGGTGGGGTGGTCCACCTTTGGAGAACAGATTATCTGTTGAGGGAGGCAGACATTTCAACTTAGAATAGCGAGTATTCAGAAGGATGTAGCTCATAAGTGCTGTGGGAATACAAAGAAGGACAATAGTGGAACCTACTTGGGAATTTGGAGAAAGCTATTTTGGGTTGATAAAAGGAGAGTTTTGAAATTTTGTTGCAATGCTTTAAATTTGCCGGGCATGTATGTTCTGGGCAGAGGGAAGAGCATGAAGGGATGTACAGAGAGACAGAGCAACTGTACAAGAGATTGAACCCTACAAAGCAGGGTAGGATCTAGGGGGAAAACAGGAGGTTAGGCAGAAAAGGATCAAGAGCTGAGAAGCCCTAGGTACCAGGTCTCAGGGCTTGGGATCCTGTGTGATGAGAATCTAAAGAGATTGTGCTAATCATGCATGATGGGGATGCAAGCAGAGTAGTACTCTAGCCTAGTAACCCAGGGTGGACCCAACGTCCTGGTACCCTGATGGTGAGCTCCCACTGAAGGTTCTAGAACCAGTCGATGTCAGTCTTTCTTGAATTTAGCCACTGGTGACCAGCTTTAACATCTTTCGATTTTTCAAAATTTACCAGCCGTTTATTGTATATCAACTATACCGTTTATTATATACCAACTACATCTCGTGCTGTTGTCGTAATGTATGGTAATGTAAAAACCAAATGCATACTGTTCCTGCTTCGGGTGCTCAGTGGAAGCAACTTCAGAGCAAGGCAGGGGGTAGTTCCATACCAGCGGCTAGTTTCCTAGCTCAAAATCAGCGAAGCCTGGGACTCCACTCCCTAGAAAACCGAGGATTTTTTCTTTGGAACCACTAAAGCTTAGAACCAACTCTAAGGGAAAAGAACTAGTTTTTGGTTCTTTTGGTTTTTGACATGGAAAAGATTTCCTACCATCTCTGTATCCATCCTTTTTCCCGGATTGCTCTTGGACGATGTAATGATTACCAGGTCTCAAGAACAGTAAACAAGTGTCAATTGCTCGTAACATCCTACAGCAGGTTCAGGGCATTGTTTCCGCCAGAAGGGTGAGGTGACCAAGCATGGCTTCAAGTGTCTCCCCTGCTGATTGATTCCCCCAGGCCTGTCCCTAGATTACTCAGTTCTTCCATTAATATCCATGGAACATCAATCCTGGACACTCACCACTATGCCAAGATCTATTTTTCTGGCATGTGCACCTAGACCACCTCTTTTCTAGATACGGTCTCATGAGTTGATTTTTCTAAATGCAGGAAAACCATTTTTTCTTATGCTCTGGATATATGATTTTTCTTTAATTTTTTTTCTTTTAGATTTACTTGTCTCGTTTTATATGTATGAATGTTTTCCTCATATCCATGTCTGTATACCACATGTGTGCCTGATACCTGAAGAAATCAGGAAAAGGTATCATATCCCCCAAAACTAGAGATCTAGGTGATTGTGAGCCACCATGGGAGGGCTGAGAAATTGACCTCTAGCCCTCTGCAAGAACAAGTGCTTTGGACCACTGAACCATTTCTCCAGATCCTATATTGTTTATTCGTCATTGTTAATTAGGGCTGAGATGGCATTAGCTCATTCAGCAGTTTAATTACACATTTGGGCCTCTATCGCATGTCAAGCTAAAAATAAAAACAAAATGTGTGTATGCAGGTGTGTGTGTTGTGTTTGATTTTTATCCATTCATGTTGAATCATCTGTCTTCGATGTCTTACCCTTCAAGCATTTCTGTTGGATTTTGTAAAGAATTTTTAAAATATACATTGAATTAATTAGATCAATTAATTAATCAATTCATTCAGCTAATGTTATCATGTACCTACAAGCACCAAATTCTATTCCCAGATTTAGGTATGGATGACATCCTTTTATGGCACTCATAGGCTGCGATAGACCTTAAAGGTTTGGCAATCAGCTTCAAGGCATTGTCAGTATTGCTGCCCCTTTCAAAGTGGAGCCTCTCTGTTCTATTTAAGAGCTCCTGTGTTTGATTAAAATTCTAGTCATTGCCCTTTGATTGATAGTTTGGGGTTCGGTGAGATGTTCACACAGCTGCGTGAACAAGGCAAGCCTAGTTAGTGGATGTGGAAACTGTTCACAAATTTCAAAAGCAGGTTTCTAGTGAGTGTTATGAACTTGATCAACATCGCACATCTGTGGGATAAGCTGGTGGGCACAGTGGGAGGTCCCGGGCCCACGCGGCAGCGGCCCAGAACCTGTAAGGTGGAGGCTGCCTGGAGGCCTCCAGGCAGCCTGTCTCACATACCGGAGAAAGGTCCCAGGTTCCAGGGGCTGGAAGCTCCGGGACGGCAGGCCCAGCAGGCCCCAATGATACAAGGAAGTCCTTGGTTCCAAAAGGGTTTATTGTCATGGCGGATGGTGGATGGATCTGGATGTAGCCCCCCAAACTCAGGGCAGACCTGGGTTAAGTAAGGAGGGAGAAAGGGGGAGGTTCTGGGGAGGAATGGTTAATTGGCTCCGCCCTCTGACCTTCATTAGTATGTAAATCTCTCGGGCCTGAGGCCTGTAGTTACACCCTCTACCTGTGCACTTTGGGAGGGGCTGTAATGGCCTACGTGACTGAACAATGTAGGTCTATGGAGATTGGACTGCTTGTTAGGACCCCCGAGTTCTGGGGACGTGACTGAACTCCTGCCGTTTCTCCCTTGGAGTCTCGGGGTTCTAGGCTCATGCCCAGCCAAGAACCAGGATACCCTTACGCAGTCCCACACACATCTGTTCATTTAGCAGGGGTTTCCACTCCTATGGGGTGTTCACACATCTCGCCCCGTGCTGCATAGTGGGCACAAGCTATGGAGCATTTCAGGGGTGGGAGTGTGTGACAAATACTTTTAACTCCATGCAAACAAATGTTTTCTGTCCCTTACACTGTATGGCGTGCCCTGTGAGAGCCAGATGAAATTCTGCTGGTTCTCAGCACCCCATTAGTCTTGCTCAGGGTGTTGTCCTTTCTCATTCGCTGATACGGGAAGATGTTGAAGATGTCCCATCTTGGCTGACCCAACATTCAAAATGCAAAGTACGTTCAGTTCTTCACTTATTTTCATCATATATCAAGAATCCACCAGGCACTATCAGTTTATCAGTGGATAAAACACCTTCCATTGATGAGCTCACAGTCCAGTGTGAAGACATGCTGCCATTACTAATGAGTAGGAAGGTCAGGTAATACGCTAGGCAATGAATTCAACAAGCAGGGGCATGCAATGCTGGGACAAAAGGAAGACGGGCTTTTCTTTAAAAAAAAAAAAAAATTCAGGTTGGTTTAATTGGGCAAAAATCTGAGAAAAATAAGGAGATAGCCAGATAGCTATTGAAAACTATCAACCATGTAGATATGACATCTTGACGCCAAGGCCACCAGGCCCATCAAGATGGTGCCACCAAGCCTCCTGATGATATTAGCGTCTAGTTTCTAAGTGCTGGAGACAAGACATTGGATACTTGGCATGTATTGCTTAGAAATTGCTGGCACATGAGTTTTAGTATCCATACGCACTTATGGTTGAGGAAATGAAAACTCGGATTAAGTCCCAAGCAGCAGCTGAGAAGGGATTTGAATCGGGCTTTGAACTCTGACACCAAGAGCCCAAGTGTTTCTCTCGTTGCCATGTGGCTTCTCTTATATTTGGAACCTTTAGTGGGAATGAGCCAAAACTAAATCAGGAACTGGAGGAGTGCTGTCTAAGTGACTGGGTGGAGAGCTCACTGGTAGAGCACTTGTCTAGCATGCGTTAGGTTCTGAGTTTTCTCCCAAAGATAAAAAGACGACTCAATGTGGGTGGGTGAGTCCTGAAAGACTGAGTATGCTATTACCAATAGTCTACAAAATCCTCCCCGGGATCAGCTTTCCCCAGGAAATCTCACTCAACAAGGCAAAAAGCATTTAGAGTGTGGCTTCCAGTGAGGCCATCCATAGTCTTTGCATACGAATTTATCCTGTCCACTTTTTATTACTAATGACTTGTTGGGATAGATCTCTAATTCCTTTAGGTGTCCAGGCAGTTCTTGGCACTGAGTAGTGATGGCTTGAAAGGCTCCAGCCACAGATAGCTGCACAGCTTCCTTCTCTCTCTTCCACGGTTGCAAACCTAGCCACTGAGTGGCCTGTTGCAGAATAGTCACATTTCCCTATAGTAATGTGTGACTACGGACCGAGTCCCTCATGCCCGGTGCTTGGGAACTTGGTGTCAGTAAATCATCAGGAGCTGGCAATGTTGTGAAAGTTAAGTGTAAAACTGTGTTTCGAGACCTATAAAAAGGGGCCATACAAGGGAGCCCTGTATATTAGTCAGTGTAGTTAGTACATTAATAAAAACACAGCCGTACTCAACCACATGCTGAAAATTTACAAGCATTTGGGTGGGATAATTTGAGAAACTGAGAGAATAAGGCAGTTTTTAACTGATGCCTTTTTCTTTCAATAAATAACCCTAAATAAATCAAGCACGGGCACATAAATGGGTGTGTTTTGTTAAAATGTATCCCTCCTATGTGTGTGAGATCCAGGAACAGAACCAAACCAGTTTTAAGGGGTGAGAACATAGATCAGCAACGGAATGCCTGCCTAGTAGTATGTGGTAGGTCAAGCACACCCCCAAACACTGAGATATTAAAACACCATTAGAAATATAGAATGATGAGAAACTTTGATTTCCAGAATTCCCTGCACACACTACAGAGTCGAAAGGGATTCTTCTGTGAGGGAAGTAGAGTCCCGAGGAAGTCTATTCAGTAAGGATCTTATATTCAAGTCTCACTTGTGAGGCTAAGTAAAAAAGCTTGCAAGCCATCCTGGCACCGATATAAACTCTTAACTTCCCTGCAGGGTGGCCTGGCCAGTCTGTGCCCATGCACTGGCCTAGAGGGGCTGGGGATTCAGGGCACCTCAGGGATGCCTCCCAGGGTCTGGCATCAGTTTCCTTAAATCTTCAAGCGTAGCTGCTCCATCCAGGTCAGACCAAATGGAAGTCATCAGTGAATACCCCTTGCCTTTAGGAAACCTTTTCACACATTGGTGACAACCCTCAGGCATTTCACTCTCTTCTAAAAGAGTCTTTAAAAACCAAGCAGTAATTACTTTGTAGAAGTTCAAAGCTTGTCCCTCGGGGTTGTAAAGGCAAGCATAAGAAGCCTTAGATCTTGTAGGAATTCTCTCAAAGCAGGCATGGGATCCATTGAACCATCGGCTAAGGAAGTGGCCTGGAAACTGATAAGGCTTCCTCTCAGAAGTTTATTGGTTCCTTCTCTAGCAGGCTACAATCCATATTCTTTTCAATGGCTTGCCTGACCTCATTTCCTGTCCCTTTATCCCAGTCTCCCCACCTCCCAGTGTCATTTACCTCCCTTCCCTCTTCAGAGATGAGACAAGTCTGACTTGACTGACCACGCTTAGGGCAACCTAGTTCACGTTACCTCTCTGAAGCTCCCTTGGGGTGGGCTCCCATCTCCCAGTACAGCTCCCTACTCTACAGTTAGTCACGTCCTACTGAAAGATGTGTCTGGGATTTTCCTCTTGAGACAGTAAACTACGCAAATCTCTCTGTTCCTTCAGTGTGTGGCTTTATTATAGCTCATGAGTGGCTGAATTGGTGTCATGTTAAGAGGAGGCTTCATGTTGTATGTCAGGAATGCTCTTGTTAAAATATGTGGATTTTGCATTTAAACATTCATTTCCATAAACACATCATCACCCTCTGATACTGTGTATTTAACTAGCTTTACGAACCAGATATAGTTTTGTTTTGCGTTACCTAAGAGGGCTTCATCTGTGTGGCTTTTATCTGGCTTGGTAGATTAATTCTGAAGGGTGGAGAGGGTTGGGAGAGTGGAGAGAGGAGGCAGATTTTATTATTTGCTTTATAAGAGAATCCTCTAACAATTGCAGACTGTAATAAAGTGCCCCGTTACTAACAGAGCGTGCTAAGCATGAATTGGAAGTCTGGCTTCAAGTGACCCTTCTCCCTCAGCCTCTTTGTTTTTCTTCAGACACTCCTGCAGTCTGTGTCCTGTCTCCCATAGGCCTGTAGGAAGAAGGGTCCTATCCTCTGGATCTTGATCTGCCCTTCTTCTAGAATTCTCTCGGAAAGCCCACACTGAAGCCTGTCACTGTCACAGTTGCTGGCCCTCACCTCACCATCCTCTTCTTCCCATGGGTCTACAAAACTCATAAGATCCGTTCTCCCGCTCTCCCCTTTCCAGAGCCTTTCTGCATCTCTCCATCCTTCTCTCTACTGCACACTTGTGACTCTCCAGTAGACGCATCACAGAGTCTCATTACTTCCTGTCATGGTAACCCTGTCTACTTATCATCCTCCCCAGAGCTTAAACCTACACCCTGAGGCACAAAGATGCATTGCTGCCTCCTACAGGACGACTACATTGCTCAATCCCTTTGTGGCATTACCTTCCCTCCGTATGGCCCTTCCCTACAGCCTATGGTCACCCTATGTGGCTCTCAGCCCATGCCTTTATCAGGAGTCTTAATTTTCTTAAGGATCTATTTTCCTTTAAAAGCCACTCTACATTCTCAGCCACCAAGCTGGCACCATTCCCAATACTCAGGGGGTTGCTCCATAGACCTGTACAGTCTCCCTGAGCCCTCCCCAACACAGACACCTTTTCCTACTGACTGTCCAAATTCCTACCACACATGAGGCTTATGCCACTCTTCCGGAAAGCTTTCAAGGCCACACAAGACTGACTGAAGTAAAGGCACAAGGAAAATCTGAGCCCCATTCCTGGTCAAACAGGCTCCGAGGCAAATGCATGTATGTGAAGACTCCAGTCCCCTCCTTTCTCAAATGGAGTTACCTCTCCCAACACTCCATGCTCATGACCCCCTTTCTGCTGCCATGCTTCGATTTGGGCACAAATCAATTACGACACATTTTCTGACCCAGGAGTGTGGACCCACGAACAGATCCAAGGCATGACGTACTTCTATAGAAGGTGCCAGACTCTTCCTGGCCCTTTATTGTTTGATCAAGCCTCCCTGGGAAAGGACTAGAAACAGTGCTATCCAAGCAGACAGCAAAGCCCTTTGTGGGTAGTTATCTCTTTCTGTTTCTTTCTCCAGGTTGGAAACGTTGTATTTTAATTGTAGTCTTGCTTTGTGTGCTGTGTTTTTATTTTTTCAGAACTGCATGGAATTCTCTATAGGTAGAAAAATCTAGCTCTGTACCGCTGATTGCTTTGTAAATCTTGGTGAGTCAGGGCTTGTTCATAAACGACGAGGACATTCAGGTTCTTTGAGGCTGGCAGTACATGAGTGGAATGCAAAGGAGCTCATTAGAATGTATAGTCATGGCACTCGTGGGAATGGTTTGGAGGAAAAGGCTGTAAATACATCTGGGGCTTCAAGTCTTGTGTGCGTATTTCAAGGGGGAAATATGTGCCTGCCATTGCTATATGAAAATTAGTTTATGCTATTCCTTTAAATACCTCTTGATCTTAAGTTCCTACTCCTGGGCATTGAAGCAAAAATGACAAAAAGAAGAGAAAAGAGAGGAAAAGGAAAGAGAGAGAGTGTGTGTGAGATAGAGACAGAGAGAGACAGGCTGGGAAAGGGGGAGAGGGATGTACTATAAATTTCCAACAATGGTGGATTCCAAGTGTCTACCAAGAATTTAATCAACAAGAGACTTAGGGAGAGAAGCTGGGAAAATTACCCACACTCCTGCTCTTTATGCCTCGTAATTACACTGTGAAGAAATTGAAGGATGTCACAAGAGCATGCACTTCAATAAACATTTTCCCGAAATGGCATTTAAGAATCCACAGACATCTCCCCAGGGCCCTTGAAAATCCCCTCCTGTCTGGAGAGGACTCTGGTGGTATCCTGCTCCCTGCAGCCTCTCCCTCCTGATGGACATCAGGGCTACTTTGTGGCTTGAGATTTGGCTTCACTTTTGCTTCTGTTCTGTGACTTCTGAGCCACTTTCAAAAGTAACCAAAATGACATGAAGTGGCAGGCAGAGTCTTGTGGCACCTCTTTTTTTGGGGGGAGGGAAGGGCTCTTAAAACTTCTCCTTAACTTTGCATATAGTGGGCTTCCTCACTCGACAGTCCAGACTTTCTGTAAACCGTCTGTAAAACTGCCTCATCTTGCCGCCCGTTAAGGGACTGGATGAGAAATTTTGTTTTCTCTTTTTCAAAGTGATGATAAGCCAGACTTTCTAAGTGGTATGTTTGACTCTCCCTTGTCTCTGGTAGCAGTTAAAGACGGCTAAAAGTGTCCATTAATCAAGTTTCTATCTGGAAGCGAAAGAAAAGGGGAACTATCAGGGAGTCTGGTGTGAGCATAACAATTCTGGTGAAATGCTAAAATAGAAAGGCGGTAATGTTGCTCTATCATAAATTAGCATGGATCCCATTTGTCTGACCTAAAAATATAATCTGCACTCTCAGTCAAATGTGTTTCAGGGGACAGATCACTATGACTCCGCCTATGATTCACTTGTCCTTATCTAAGTTTCTTTTTTTCTGTTGATTTTAGTCTGAATGGTTTTTTAAAAAATATTTTCATGTGTGTGCTGCGTATAAGTGTGCATATTTACATATGTGGAGGCACATGTACACGGGTGTGCATTCACATTGGTGTATATGCATTGTGGGGACCTGAGGTTGATGTTGGGAGTCACTCTCCTTCACTCTGATTCAATGAGGCAGGTCTCTTAATCAAACCCAGAGCACCCTGATATGGTCTTTGAGGCAGCTTGCTCAGGAGATCTGCTATCTGTGTCTTCTGAGGCTAGAATTACATTTAGACCATCACAGCCACCTGACATTTACATGGATTCTGGAGACCTGAACCTCATGCTTTTCTAGTAAGCTTTGAACTGCTGAGCCATTTCCACAGTCCTTAACCTGTTTAGTTTACTGAAGAATTTTGGGAAATTTCTAGAGAGCCCAACATACAGATGGCTTGAAAAAAATCAACTGTGCTTTGGAGAACCACATCCCCCTTCCTTGCTGTATTGATCTGCTTTTCTCTTGCTGTGATAAAACACTGACTAAAACCAACTTGCAGAGGAAAGGGTTCATTTGACTTACAGGTTACAATCCATCACTGAGGGAAGCCTAGGCAAGGACTGAAGGCAGGGAGCTGAAGTCAGGAACTGAAGCAGAGGCCATTGAGCGATGCTACTTACTGACTAGCTTCCCCTAGCTTGCTCAGCTACCTTTCCTACACCACTGGGGCTCACCTACCAGGCATGGCACCACCCATATTGGGAGGAGCCCTCTAACACATATTCACATTTGAGAAAATTCTCACCAGCATCCCCACGGGCCAATCTGATGGTGGCAATTCCTTAATATGGGGCCAATCTGATGGTGGCAATTCCTTAATATGGGGCCAATCTGATGGTGGCAATTCCTTGATATAGGGCCAATCTGATGGTGGCAATTCCTTAATACAGGTTCCCTCCTCCCAGGTATGTCTAGATGTGTTGGGTTGACAAGAAGTAAAGTAACTACAATGTTCCCTTGCACAGTGAGCTAACACTGTTCGTAGGTTCCCTGAAGAGCAATGTGTGCTTTCTACCTTGCTGTCAGGGGTCCTGTTGAGAAAGTACTGTGTGTGCTCTTTAGCACCTCTGTGTTCCACCCAGAGCTGAAAGGCCTCTAAAACAGAGTCTACTGTTTGTTTTACATCTGAGGAAATGATGAAGTTGAGGTGGTTAAGTGATTTACACCAAGTCTCTCAGCTAGCCAACAAGGAAACAACAGCTTATGTTTATTGAGTGGTCTAAAAACGCTCTCTCTATATTATTTTTAATATTATTTCAGTTGTTTCTAATATAGGGTAAAGATATAATATTCTCCCCCTAATTTTACACATGAGCAAAGTCCAGAGCTCAGTAGCAACCCACTTAGGGTCATGAACCTGGAATTAGAAAGCAGGTGACCAGTCTGTCCTATAATTAATTGCCATGGCTACTGAACCATGGAGATTTTGTAATGTCCAAAGTTTAAAAGGCTATGCTGCAACACTGAGTGGCCTTGATGACTCTTCCCACCCATTGCTATGCTGGCTGAACTGGGATCTAGGATACTTCCAGCTTTTCCCATTCTGGCCTATGCTGGTCAGCTTTTACAACATTATAACAAATTACCAGATAGAAACAACTTAAACGATAAAAGATGTAGTCTGGCCCATGGTTTCAGTTCAGAGTTAGCTGGAGCTGTTGCTTTAGGCTTAAGGTAAGGGAGAAATCCAGGGCGGTGGAAGAGTGGGGAGTACGCTCACTGTTCATGGCACCAAGAAGAAGCAATGATCTGGGGATCAAGTCACCCTTCAGTGGCACACGCCCAGCCATCCGCTGCTTCCAACCAGGATCTCCCTCCTGGTGTTGATTATCTGGTGTCAATAATGAGCACATGAACAAAAAAGTCCACTCACTGGGCCAGACACCTCCTGATCCAGTCACCTCGTAGTGATAGGATCTACCACGTGAGGACCACGCCCTCCCCCACGCAAGGCTTTTGGTGGACAATCTGTATCCAAGCCATAACATTGCATAAACATTTTGTATTCAAGAACATGACCGTGAGAGATACAAGTACAGGTGTTGGTAACTTGGGAACATTTTTCAATAAGTATTTACTGAGTAGCTAAGGTTAAGGTCTGACCTTTTGGTTCTGTGAGGGAACAAAATGGGAAGAACCACATCCTGTCTGTCGTCTGTGAAAGCAATACATTTCTGCTCCCAAAACTTCACAGTGACTTCCACAGAGCTGGCCTTCCTGATGTTAAGCTCCCACCACCAGCCACTGAGTCTTTAGGAAATTTGACTTACTTAAAGGATAAATTACATGAAGAAAAACACGAGTAAGGGATATGAGTAAGACACGTCTGCAAGTTCTACCTTGACTCAGCTGTGAGTGACACGTGTTCAAGCTGCATCGCTGGTGCCTAAGAGCCGGTGTGATCTTGCAGTGACTTTGTCTTACACCTGTCCCCATTCCATCCTCAGCAAAGACCAGCCGTCCGAGTAAGAATTCCCTTGCTTTTGACTTCCATCAGGGGCTAACCTCCTAGGAAAGCAGGTTGGAAGTAGTTCACCTCACAGAAAGGATATTCCCATCTCTGGCTGTTTCTATGTCAGTTTCCAACTGTTCCAAATAGAATTTCTCCTGTCTCATAGTGAAATCACCATTCAGCTTTTCGTTTCTTGTAGTGGTTTTGTGATAAGGTCTTGCTATATAGCCTTGATTTGCCTGGAACTCACTATGTTGACCAGGCTGGCTTTGAACTTATAGAGATCTACCTGCCTCTGTGTTGCTAGTGCTCAAAGTACTACCACACCTAGCTCAATCAGCTTTTTTAAAAAAATAGTCTTTCTCTTAAAGGAACTGCAAGATGTTTTATAAGGTCTATCTACCTGTTGTGACTAATATGCTTAGCATAGTGAACCCCTACATCTCCAAGTGCTTAGCATAGTGAACCCCTACATCTCCAAGTCCCAGAAGGGATGAAAGGAGAAGCGGGCATGGCTGTCGGTCTCTGGGCTGACTTGTCATATATGTGGTAAGCACTGGGGACACTGAGACGCTCCTCCTCATGATGAAACCTTGCTGGACAGCTCCCATTGGGCGGTCTCAACCACTGACACTTCTATAATCTTTAGATTCCGTCTAGTGTTGTTCCTTTTAGCCTGACATTGCCCTTCCAAGTGCCCTGACTCTCCCACCAAAGCAATTTGTAAAAACCCTCTCCTTGCTCAGACTCATTTTCTCTTCAACCAAGTTCAGCACCACTGAGTACTCTGACATCCAGAAATGGATGGATAGTCACAAGGACGCTGTGTAGAGAACACTGTGTTAAGGGCAGTCAACCAGCATTTGGATCTTTCTCTGGCAACTCATGGGGTGTATATCCTAAAGTAACCTCACACGGGGCTGGAGAGAAGCTCACAGGCTGAGGGCAGTTGCTGTTCTCCCAGAGGACTCAGGTTTGATTCCCAGCATCTACAGACACCTGGACTCCAGTTCCAGGGGATTTGGTACCCTCTTCTGACCTCGTCCAGTACTAGGCCCTCATGGTGCACGTTGGTGCATATATGCATGCATGCAGGCTAAACACCATACACATAACATTTTTTTTTAATTAAAGAAAAAATAAAGTAACTTAACTTTTCTATGCATTGATTTCTTTCGCTATTATGATATAAATAAGGTATTATTAAATGAATCTGTTCTAAGATTAAGACATCAAAAGAGCAACAGTAGACATATTTTGGGTGGTCTCTGTTACTGTTAGTTCTATAAATGGGGTCATTTACTTACCTTCCTGCATGCTGCCCTGTACCTCTGACCTTTTATTGAATGGGCCATCAAATGATGTTTGAGGAACAAATGGTCAAGGATCCAGTGTGGAAACCAAAAGCAATAGTGGATTGACACAGGAAACTTACCGATCACTTACCTGTCACAATATGTTCTATAACCTGCAAGTAACTTTATTCCCTTATCCCGGAAAGGATTATTAAATACCCAGTTGTGGATCTATTAGTGTGCTTGTGTGTGCGCATGTGTGTATGTATGCATACATGAGTGTGTGTGTGTGTGTGTGTGTGTGTAGACATACATGTGTTTCAGAGGGGGTGAAAGCCAGAGGTTGAAACTGATTATCTGTCTCAATTACTCTCTCTACCTTGTACACTGAGGCAGGGTCTCTCCCTGGAACAAATATCTCATGGATTCAGTTTATTTTACTCTAGTCAGGCCAGCTGCTCTAAGGATTCTCTGTCTCTGTCTCCTTAACACTGGGATCATGTAGATGAGCTGCCACAGCCACATTGCATTTACATGGGAGGTGAGAACCAAAAGGCAATCCTCACACTTGCACGGCAAAGATTTACCCATTGACCCATCTCCCCACCCACCCCGCCCCACACACCAATATCACAACACAAGGATTGTGACTGTCATTTGTATGGAGTGTCACGGATCTGACCCACATAAACAGAGTGAGTGTTCATGAAATTATGGTGACATAATGTTTTACTTATTTGGGATCTAAATTTCCTCAAACACCCATGCTAGAAAAATACTCTAAAATAGATTATTTCTTCTGGCGTTCCTTCAGAGAGCGCGAATAAGAAAAATATGATGCAGTTAAAAATGGGCCAAGATGTTGATGGAATGTCTGTGAATGTTGTTGGGAATAATCGAATGTAAATTGTCTCCTTTGTCACAAAATACTCTGGCAGTCCTGTGAATAGTAAGTAAAAAAGGTTGCTTAACTATGAAATTGAGTCCAATAATAAACATTGGAAACAATTGTGAGAATTTCAGGGTCTTGCAGCTGGTTAGTTAGTAACCACCTAGCTCAGGTGAGGAGCAGGTTAGGTTTTTGTTCCTTGGTGAGCTTGTTACATTTCTATTCTTTTTTGTCTGTTTCCAGTGTTTCAAGCTGTGGGGCAATGAAAGTAACCAAGAACTTCAGGGAGAAAGATTCCACAAACTGAGTTTTTGCCTCTCAATGCTGCACTGGGTAGAAATTAGCAAGCAAGGGAAGTTGAGAATTGACTGAATAAAATAGCTGAATCCAAGCCAGCATTGGTATTGAAGAACTGGCTCATTTCTCCTGATGTCTGATACCTGTATTGGGAGATGCAGGAGTCAGAGTTAGCTAAAGAATCAGAAAGAGCATTCTTTTTGTGGGGGAGTACTGTGCACCCCTAGATCTACAGTAGTTCTCATATGTGTGAGGTACTGTGCACCCCTAGATTTTCAGTAGTTCTCATGTGTGTGAGGTACCACACTCAGCTTCATTTTCTCAGTGAAGCCATGGCTTTGGTGCAAACGTGCTGGCTGCTCTTTCACTCTGGACTAATCTAGTCTTACTTTCCAAGCTCCAGAAAGAGAGTCTCCTGTAAAACATGTTATGTTTAGGAAAAGAGAAAGCATTGCTCTTGCCAGACGCTGAGGAAGGGGCTTGGCAGAGCATGCCTGAGTTCTTCCTCAGAACACAATACTGATAGCTCAGGAGCAAGCTTGGCAGAAAGAAATACTTGGGGGACCTTATTCTAAAGGAGTCCCTTCTTGGAAATAGGACTACAGTTTCTGAAGGCCTGTTCTGGGCAACATATTATAATGTTATTATATATTATATAATTATAATGCAATTGAAACCTGTGATTAAAAAACAAACAATCTCTGGCTACCATCACTATATCTTGCTGTGCAGATGACTAGAGCTAAGGATCAAGACAGTTTGAGATATGATGATATGTTATCCAACTACAACGCTAAGGGCAGAGTCTCCAGCCTCAGTGCTCCTCCGTTCACCAGGAGAAATAACCCGCTCACTAGAGGGCGCCTGGCTCCTCGGCAGGTGCATTTGTTCTATTTGGCCCTCTTTTACTTGAGGGATTTTGTATCTGAAGAGCTACATGTCCTTATTAAATTTGGTTTGTGTGCTTATGCCTGGAGCCATCAGTTTTGGATAAGGAATGAGTTGTAGTATTGGACCATATATCCCAGGGGAAGCTAAGGATGTCATAGTGACCCTGGTCTGCATATCTTGTAGTGTTGAGGATGTCCAATAAGTAGCTTTGGACAGGAAGACTTCAAGAGCAAATAATATTTAATAAGGAAATGTTGATGACACAGGGGTGAATGTCACTGTCCAAGAACAGACCCAAAAAATGTAATTGACCATGACGGATGACTTGGGGAAATGGTCATTTGAGAAATGGGGTAAACGTAACTCAATGGAAAACTGGGAAAAGGAAGGAGAGATATACTGGGAAGTGGAACATTATACTGTCAAGAAGAAGGAAATTAAAGAGACATGTTCATGAGCTGTGCCAATGGCATGTAAAGAGTTAACCATGGCAAGAGCTGGGAGGTGTCCTTGGATTAGCAAGGCATGATGGTCAACCCTTTGAACATATGCAGCACATGGTGAAAGCTGAAGTCAGATCGATCGGGACACGATAGAATAGAAAGGGGGAAGTAGACTAAGTAGGGACAGTTATCAATGGCACAAGAGATGGAGAATCACGGAGGGAGATAAAAATATCAACGTGAGGGAGCCTTGGCATGCTTGGAGGGGTACTGCTTAGGGCAAGAATGGTTTTGTTCAAAGGAAAAAGAGATGACCATTGTTGGGAAGAAGGTGAATTTTGATGGGAGGCTGAAGCAGATAAAATCTTGGCTTATAGGAACAGAAAGGCTTGTCAAGGAAGGAGAGACCTGTCTTCAGAGCAGAGCAGGAAGATACAACACATAGAACCTGTGCATAAGGACTGGAGAGGTCACAGTGCTAATCACGACCGTCTCAAATTTCTCCACGCAGCATCAACTGGGATATCTGAAAATCAGCAGAGTGTATCCCACAGGAAGCATGGGGAGAGAGGTCTGCATTGGATTAGTTGTTGAGGGGATGGGAGAAGCCTGGAGTCTCAGTAAGCATTTGGCTGGCTTTGGAGGCAGTGAACATTGAAGGGAGTCACTATGAAAGGTTGGGCATTTATGAGCTGCAAGAATCACTTCATTCCAAGGGAAGGGGGAAGGGACGGGGAGGGGGAGTGCAGGAGGGATAGTGCATCTAACCATAGAGTGCGGAATGGATTTCCCAAGGCTATTACGTCAGGTGATGACATGGTTCATAGTGGATCTCCAAAGCAGAGCCTGGCCTGATAGGAAAGGGGAAGAGGGTGACTCCTTTCTGACTCCACACCATAATAGGAGGAAACTATCTCTGCTTAATAACTCACTTCTCCCCTTATACAGCACACACACAAGTCTGAAATCCATAGAAGACATGCTGGACCCACCTGTAATTTATAGGTAACCAGAAGTGGGCTGACATGGAAGATGGTTTCGTCTCTGAGGATGTCTCCCACTGTGTGAATACCAGGTGACGGTGGGGGTGTTCTTAGATGTGTCAGCTGATTGTATTGTTCATGCAGAGGAAGGAGGAGCAGGTGGAGAAGAGAGCTGTGGGTGCTGAGTGTGCGAGAGGCAACTGTGGCGCCAGACCAAGAGCATCTCTGCTGAACTTCTCCTGAGAGGTGGGAAATGTCTGCTGCATCAACTCCACTCACAAAAGTACCCAAACCAACACAGATACGAGATGATCTGCCGAGTGCCATGCTCAAGTTCTTATATAAATACACAGTTTGGCGGAGTTAGAGCCACAGAAGGCAAAGAAAACAAAGCAAAACAAAAAAACCAAAACACCTTCACAACGCAGTTTGACTCTGGATTTCAATAGATTCCCATTAGAATTCGGTTTATACTCTTATTTCGCTGTCAGGAAATGGTATATTCCATAACTTTCCCCAGTACTTGCTGTTGATTATGGTTTTTTGTTTGTTTGTTTGTTTGGTTGGTTGGTTGGTTGGTTTTGGTTTTGGTTTTGTTTCTTGGTGACCAGGATTAAACAGGTTTGCTCAGCCATGTGCTTTGCCATCAAGCTATGGCCTCCAGCCCCCAATCCTAGTCTATGAACAAGAGCAGAGGAAATATGAGATGCCTTAATTCCCAGAGGTAAATCATGAGTGATCTGGAGTGATACGAAATTTGACAGGAGGTAAATAAAAAGGACCTCGGAGATCGGGCTTTCTGGAGGAAGAAAGTGAGTCTACTGGTAGCACGTTTGGGGGGAAACCATGGCAGAGGAAAGCGGTTTCCGTCTTACATAATAGCGAGGGATGTATCAGGCTGAAATGATTTAAGTTTGGCTCCGGAGTGCAGGTTTTCCTTTCGCTGTCTAGTTAGATAGGACTTGGATGAGGAAGCTTAGGACAGTTAAGAACATCTAAGAAAGGCTTCCAGGAATTAAGGTGTTGAGAGAAAAGGCAGGCAACAACCTTCAAAGGAGAAGGGAGACACTCCCCGTGGCTTGTTGACATTCAATGAGGTTAGAAGGTCTTATTTTGAGTCCAAAATGTAGCTGTGTACAATAATGGGACAATCGGTACATCGAGGGTTGTATAGATAAAGAAAATCTCTACTAATTTTACTAACGTAAGAGTTTCAGATCCCTTCAAACATGGCAACTAAATGGCCCTGACCCTCACAATCTTTCTCTACAGCAGGGCTGAGCTGGCCAGACAGAAGAAGATGATGAGGAACCAGCCGTGCCTAAGCATTCTTGTTGGCTTAGTTGTAACTGCAGAAGGCCCCTTAGCTGAAACGCCACAGCACCAGTAATCAATTTATTTTAAGATCTTTTTTTAATATTTTCTGGACTGAATTTTAATATTTATATTGTATGAAATTTAATTTTTTTTTTAATGAGAAAACAAAAGCACATGTGGTAATCTGCTCTGTACTGGCCTTGTAGTTAGCAGCTGGGCTTCCCTCTGTATGTTCATTTAAACTTACTATATAAATAGCACAGTCAAGGTTATTAAATACACCAGTTCTACCTTTTATTCTTCCTTGACCTTGATCGTGAGGATTTCCCTATGCTGTTAAGTAATTCTTTGAAAAATTCTATTTTGATGGCTATATAACCTTTCCCGCATATGGTTGTACAATAAATTACTCGCGTATTTCTTTTTTTGGCCATTTGGGGATGTTTCTATTTTTTAGCTATTATAAATCAACTTAAGATGAACAATACCGAGCATAAATCTTCCCTTTTTTCCTCACCACTTTTTTTTTTAGGACAAATTCCCAGAGGTAAAATTGCTACATCAAAGAAAACTCAACTTTTTATGGTTTGTGAGACATTGTCAAGTCTCCTCAGAAAGGTTGCAATACATACGATGCATGTGAAATGTGCTACACAGCTCCCGGGGGGACAGTAGATTATGGGGCTGATGGCCATTAGGACATTAGCTTTAAGAGTTATTTTTAAAGGCCCGAGTTCTGGATCTTTGCCATAAGCTCTCATCTGTAATGTGATGAAGAAGAAAAATCTCTTACATATGCCATCTGAGAGGGAGTTTGTGCCAAATGATCTAGATGTAGCTCATTTGATGAACACAAACCTTGCAGGCAGGAAATACCCTGGTTTTGTGGCATTGGTTTTATTATATAGAATCAGGTGGGACCTGGCAGGGATGGTCCAGTGAAATTTTCAGAAGGACACAAGGTGTTGAGCTTATGTGGGATACCATTCTGGGTCTGACTGCTATTCACATGGCCCCCTTTCATACCATAGCATCCAGAGCACTCCCTGCAAGACTAGGTGAAGCCACAGACCTTAGCTCATTAACTGTCACTGGTGCCAAAGGTTAGTGCGTCAGATTTAAGCAGTGCAGATCTTAAGAGCAGCCAGTGTTCTTTTATGCTCTGTGAAGCCATCTACCTGACTGTGTAAGGAAGCATTTAATTTGTTTATTCATTCTCTCGATGGGTAGCCCAGGCTGGCCCTGAGCTCGCAATCCTCCTTCCCAAGACTCCCCAGAAGTGTTAGTCCAGATGTGTAGCACACTCTCAGTTAGCATAGCATGTCTTTAAGGTTTTTAACTTTTAAAGGCAGCATGCCCAAGAAAGCACAGTGAGATCAGTAAACTCCATATGGCATCATCAGATGTGGCTTTTATAGGTGGATGTCTGTCTCCCCCGAGATGTAATATTTTAACAGATATTTATTATGTGTCAGTTTTTCCCATGCTCATTACGAGACCAAAATTTTAAAATTATGTTTATTTTGATAAATGCTCTTCTGGAAATAACTTTTGGACACTATTTCATTGTGTGGATATGAACCTCTACGAAAACATTTAGGAGTCCTCTCTCGGATACTTGAGAGCACTCTGTCCTTGGTCGCCTGACGCTTGGAAAAAAACTTGTGTGATGACTCTAAAGCTCAAATCAGGAATGTCTTTGTGGTATCATAAAGAGACTTAAGGTTAGGAATCTGGTGTAAGACATTACTAAACATATTTTGGCAAGTATGCATCTTATTTTTTTTTTTTAAGTAAAAAAAAGATCTGTGACTTTTTCCCCAGAATATAAACACCCAATGCAGGAATGAATTTGTCTTGATGGAAGAAAAACTTGCTTCCTGCGACATGGAGATGATGCAGTTTACAGCAAATATTACCCATCTGTGGGACTCACTGAAATTTCTCCTCTCCTCAGATCCAGCAGCTACAAAGGACACTGTAATCCTCCAATATCCACTCTGCCTCCCAAGTAGTAAGATAGTCTCTTTGTTCTCTGACAAAGACCGCCTTTTTGGGTAGCCATTTGCTGTCACTTACTGACTTCAAATGAAAACTAACTTGCCTCGGTGGGTAGACAAGAATATAAAGTAGAAAATTAAAAGAAGGCCATAGACACATGTACACTAATAAGCAATATATTTATTATGATCCTGTTTGTGTATTTTCTGACTGCATAATTTATTCATCTTTTGTTTATTTTAAATTTTGAATGTGTTTGGGTGTGTGCATGTGTTGTGTATACATGTGGTATGTATGTGTGTGTTCATGTAGGGGTGGTATGGATGTCCATGTTCAAACAAGCGGAGGACAGAGAAGGACACTAAGTATCTTCTTCTGTCATTCTTTGCCTTATTATATTGTGACAATGTCTCCCACCGAACTAGAAGCCCCCCCCCCTATTTGAGCTGGGTTGGCTAGCAGTAAGCTCCCAGCTCTGCATGACTGTCTCTCAGTGCTATGGAGACAGGTACACACAGCCATGCCCAACGTTTACATGGATGCTGTGGATTTGAACTCAGGTCCTCATGCTTACCCACTGAACCATTTCCCAGGCCCTGCACACATTTCTTTTGGGGCTTATGTTTGGTTTTTAAAACATCTGTGTAATTTAAAGATTTAAAACTTTAGACATGTACATTTGTGTTTCTCTTTAGGTACTTATGATCAAGAATACTTTGAACTTACCCAATCTATGTTTTTCACAATTTTTAAACTTTGAAGCCATGTTTTGTCTTGTTATAAAAGCAGGGCTTGTTTAAGGTAGATGGGTGGAACTGATGATAACAGTCTGGCGGACACTCTGCGAATATCTGCAACATAAAAGCATTTGACTCGGATATTTTCAGGGTTTGTTGTTGTTGTTGTTGTTGTTGGTTTCGAGACAGTCTTACTCTGTAGCCCGGGCTACCCTTGAACTCACTCAATATCTGAGGCTACCCTTGTACATATAGTATATATGTGCTGGGGTTACCTGTGTAAGCTACTACACTGTCTGCTTTGGCCAAGCCGTTTCACTTTAATTATCACATCCTGCACTTGTCCTCCCACTTGTGTGAAGTGTTTATTAAGGTTTTTGTTGTAGTATCATCATCACCGTCATCATCTCCACCCTCATCATCACTAACCGTCACCACCATGCCAAGTATTGGGCCTGGATGAAACACATCCCACATGGGCTCACGTATCTGAATCTTGAACCTCAGTTTATGGAACCTTAGAATGTGGGGTCATGCTTGAAGAAGCGCATAGTGAGGAATTTGTTTTCAGGGCTTAAGCCTGGCCCCACTTCTGGTTTGATCTCTCTGTTTCCTGCCTGTGGATAAAATGATTCCTGCTCTGGTTCCCATACTTTCCCCAGCTGTCACCCTGCCTGTCTTGTCATGCAGGACTCTGTCTCCCTGAAACTCTAAGGCAAAATACTCCCGCCCTGAAGTTAAAAATGGGAAAAATACTGCAAATATTCACATAAAATTAACTTTGAAAATGATCTATCTTAATATAAGCAATATTTATTCTGAGTTCAGTTGTGAATGTTTTTCATTATTGCCTTTGAATGCCTGCATAAATTGAACTTCAACGTTAAACCTTTTCAAGCATTTTTAATGCCTAATACAAGAATTTATCAGCAGTACTATAGTGTCTGACCTAAGTACATGCCATGTGATTACTAAAGCAACCTGCTGTTGCTCATTTGTTTGCACCGTGCTACTTTATACCAAGTTGCAGGGTGTATCGTTTTGCAAAAGACACATGTGAATGCGAATGATTGATGTGTACATCTTTTGGTCAAATTACTAAAAGGTGAGTTACTAAGTCCACAGAATACACAAGACTTCAGCTTTTACCCTTACTTTTAATTGCTATTCTGAACGATAGCATACAATTATTTTATCCTCCTCTTAGCGGGATTGAAGCTGTCAGCTTTTCCAGGCCTTCCCCAGCAACGTTGAATCTTATTCATCCTGGCTAGTCCGATGGGTTGGATTATTTTCATGTTCTAGCTTTCATGTACAGTGAAAACTTTGGATCACATTGAATTTATCCCCCTGTGTATGTATCAGGTGCTTGTGTCTTTTGAATAAAGGTAACAAAAGGAAATAAACGATGTTTTAGGGAGAACAAAAATTTAGGAGAATGTTCTAGAAGGAGGAGAGTGTACTTCGTTTGGGCTTTCCTTCTTTTGCTTGTTAGATATCTGGATTAAAGGCGCTTTTAGAAATACCAAGCCAGAAATGATTATATAAGTCTTCAGGCCAGCTGTCAAGCTATGCCCCACTTTATCTGAGCATCAGGACCAATCACCCCGCCCTGTTCGCTGTCCTATAAGCATCTTACCAACCACCGCATTTGGTCGGGTCCATCACTACTTCCAGTTCTTACATGGTGTTGACTCAGCCATGAAAGCCCCTAAAATTCATTACAACTTCCTGAATTATTAAACCCTAACAGGGAGATGTATCTCTAAGCATGAGGTGGCAAATCCTTTGTGTTAAGATGGTTTTACCCTGCCCTGACTTTCAGTGGCACTGAGTTCCATGTCTGTTGAGACAGTCCTCCTGTCCATCTGGCTTACAGACGGCCACCATCAATACAGCAGTGATCTGCATCATATATGGACGTCTAAACATCAAACAAGTCACACTCCTTTGATGTCCTTTTCAATCAGTCTTCCGTTTCCAAACTATTCTCCACAGTGGTGAGTAGAGGAGCGAAATTGCTTTCTGTCTGCCCCTCCCTGCACTGTACACTCTGGCATGCTTTAAAGGATTTTAAACACTTAACGGCTTCAAAAGACACTTGATCTGGGATGGCTGCCTTTCCTTGGGATCCTCTCGAGTGTGTCAGATGCCTGCCTCACGGTGTCCTCTCCTCCATACTGTGTGGTCCATGGAGGCCTGACTATAGCCAGTCTCCATTCAAAGACTTTCTGTTGCATGATGGGACTGCAGATGGGAGGTGCTTTCTCTCTTAGTAGCTCTCTGGGTCTTTGGGACAGGGTGTGTCATGGGACCAGGGAGAGTAAATGGATCAGCTAATCTCTCACCGGTTACAGCGAGGAGGAAGCACACTTTACATTCTTGTGGTTTTGGAAGCAGGCTCTCATCAGATAGTCCAGCTATGAGCTACACTTTATACTTCAGATTATGCTGAGACTCAAACCTCTGAAGGAAGGGGGTGGGATGTTTGTATACTATATCTCATGCTTTTTCTTGTCCCATCTTATTAGGAGGCTGATAGAAAACTGTTAAGTGAATGAGTTTCCTAGCAGAGTCCAAAGGTGTAAATAAAAACATAAAAATCGATGGTTAAATGTTTGTACTGACAACCTCTTCCCTTTGATCTTGTGCTTGATAGCAAAGAAATTCAATAAAGGACAGGGGAAAAAGGAGTGGCTCAAAAGGTAATACTCTGGTTAGGATGCAGTGGGGATCAAACTTAAGAGAAGCAATTGAAAAAGCTCTAGCTACTTGTGAATTGGGAAGCACGCTTACTGATCACCTGGGATTCAAAAGAGAATCCAAGAGGAAGCTAAACTTACCAGGGACAAAATTAAAAAGAGTATATTTGTTATCAAATCTTCTAAGCAGGGTGGGTGAGATGACTCAGCAGATAAAGGTGCTTGTCACCAAACCTGGTGACCTGGATTCAAACCCTGAGACCTACATAGTGGAAGGGAAAATGGACTCTCCAAGTTGACCTCTGACCTACCAAATATGTTTTCACTAGAGTACACACACACACATACACATACACACACACCACACACACATCCTGTGCACGCTTAGCATACACAAATAAAGGCAATGATAAAAACCTTTCTAAGCACAGTAAGCAAGGCTCTCAGAGAAATTTTTCCCTTATTAAAAACTGAAGGTCTTGTATAGCATGATCCTCCAAGCCAAACAGCTGCCATCTTCCTGAGTTCAGCTGTGCCTGCCTAAAAGATCATCACAGCTGGGCTTGTTGTCTGTTGACATTCCTTCATAGAACGAAGTGGAGGGAGGGTCATGGGACCCTTCCCTGTGTGTCCACCCGTGCCTCCCAACCAGTTGTATGCATTTCTGCCTTAATTGCTCATGGCCCCATGATCTCAGGGAAGTACTAGAGTGTATTAAGCGTGGAAGACTAGGGAAAGGTGGCTCCATACATGCAGCCATAGGGAATCCAGTATCCCTGCTGTGCAGTCCTCTTTTTGTGGCTGCCTTAAGCTCACCCATGCTCTTATCAGCAGCTCTCACTTATGCTCTGGAAGTAAGCCCAGTAAATCCACTCTTGAGTTTGGTGGAATCGAACTTTGCTTTTTCATTGGATCTTTAAAATGAGGGCATAGACATTTGTTGGGATAATATTATTGTGCCCTGTTTAAAGATTGTCTTTGTATCATTCAAATGCTGGTTGCTGTGCTGGCAGAGAGTTGAGTGCAGACCTGACTTTGGTATTGTTATTCATATGACTGCATCCTATCTCGTACACATTCCCTCACCTTCGGATTGGTTTATTAAGAAGATGATGGACTATAGCAAAGTCGCAGAAGAAGAGATAGGAACTCTGGGAATGAATTAGGCATGGGGGATTCACCACCAAAATGCAGAGGAAGTCGGATGTACGAAACTGAGGAGAGGTAACCAGCCAAAAGGCAGACATAAAATAGTATAAACAGGTTAATTGAGTTATGAGCTAGTTGAGGAAGAAGCCTAGCTTAAGGCCTATGGATTAGTTCAAATAAGCCTTCGTGTTGGGTTTTTTTTGGGGGGAGGGGGACCAAAAAGGACATTGAAAAGCCCAGACATGGTCTATGTAGTTGTTCCCTAGTTGCAACCAAAGAGAAAATTCTCAAAAAAGAAAGGAAATAAGGCAACTTATTAACTCAGCTTTGTAAGTACAGAAGAGCAAAAGAAGCCTTAAAGATTGGCAAGAGTGAATTAACAGAGATAAAAGCTGAGACTTAAAGAAATAGAACAGTCAACAAAATATCCTAAAGTGAGTTCTTTGGAGGCACCAGTAATTTAAATAATCCCCACGAAAGCCCAATAAAACAACACAGGGAGACAGTACAAAACTCTTCCCCGTTATATTCTAGATTTCTTTGCATTTGATGAGTTAAGATTCCATAAATAAATGAGATCAGATCATCTCTGTCTTCCTATTTCTGCCTTTCTTCCCATGACACAATGTTCTAGGCTTCATCCACATTCTCACAAAGGACGGGATTTCCCTCCGTTTTTAGGGATGAGCATTTTCTGTATGTCTGTCTCTTCATCCACTGAAGGGCACAGCTGCTTCTGTATCTTGGCCATTGGGAATAGGGCAGACACAAGCATGTCATTTTAACTATTCCAACAGAATTTTTAAAATGTACCCAACACCTGTGGTCTGTCAGTCATAGAGCTAGTCCCTAAATAGCCTATCAGCAGTATACGCCACACGTGATAGCTCATAGGCCTACCGTAACCCAGAATGTGCACACATGCTGTTATTTGACCATGGGCTATGTGGTGCCAGTGGAGTGTGAGCCATAGATAGACATGTGGACATCATCACGGGAGGAGACAGTTGAGCAGGATTTTTATAATATCTTCCTTAGAGGTTACATGTACATGGGGTTTGGGAGGTATCTATCTAAACATTATTGATGACCTCCTGGCATGCCTGGTTGGAGCATCATATTGAAGCTTGTGACGGCTATGTCTTTATACACTTTGGGCCAAAACATATACATTATGAGACAATGTTAGGCTGGAAAAACAGCTCAGTGGTTAAGAGCACTAACTCTTCTTCCTGAGGTCCTGAGTTCAATTCCCAGCAGCCACATGGTGGTTCACAATCATCTGTAATGGGATCTGATGCCCTCTTCTGGTGTGTCTGAAGACAGCTACAGTGTACTCATATACATAAACTAAATAAACTCTTGAGAGAGAGAGAGAGAGAGAGAGAGAGAGAGAGAGAGAGAGAGAGAATGTCATACATGATAAAGAGCAGAACCTTTGGAGTGATATGGTCTGTATGATCCTTTTCTACATCTGAAGGGTACTTAGGGCTAATTTGCTAGAATTCAGTGTGGAAGAGATTGAAAAGCTCCAAATACTTTATAGGGCCTCAGTGCTTCTTGTCCTTAGGTACTCATGGATGCTCCTTCAGAAGCCCGCGTGCTGAGAGGGTCTTTGTAGCCACCGTAGTAGCGCTACATTCCTTTGTTTACCTTGTGTTCTTCATCCTTGTCCCTGGTGACCTTTGTCTCATGTATGTTGTTTGAACATGAACAGAATATGCAATATGTTCACTCCAGTTGGTTGTCAAGAATATGCTAGATGCTATTGGAAAGAGATAACTTGCCCATTCTATTTATTGTACAAAATGACCAAACATTCTAGTATCCATGGGTGTGTAATATATATATTGAATATTTATATATAATATTTAATACATATATTAAAGATGTGTTGTCTCTTCCACTCCTGCACAATTATGGAGTCAGGACCTTATGGGTTATTTGAAGACAGTCTTCTTCACACCCCTTTTTAAATTATTTTTATAAGTTAGTGTAGTCAAGGTGCCCCGATTTCAGTTGAGGACCCCGCAGATGGATAGACATGAAGGAACAGACAGAGGGGCATGGCAGCAGTATTTCTCCCTCTTCATTTCTCCCCCTTGAGTTCTTTCTCCTTTCTCTTTTTTTTACAGACATTTAGATATTAGCAGAATGTTTGGAATGAAACATTTTCTCCAGCCAATATCTTAAGTGCTAAAGTTACTCCAGGTCACGCTCTCTGTCGGTCAGTGTAAAGGTTGTCTGTGGCTTTTCACTCTGTGGCATTTCCTTTCTTACTGGCCTTTAGCCTTCTCGGTGGAGAGGTTGTGACCCTCAAGTGCAAAAGGATTGACCACATTTGAACCCGTCAGTGTGTCTCCTTCTTGTTTCTTTTCCGAATGTCACCCACATGCCTGACCCTGACCATGAAGGATGCTGTCCCTGGGGTCAGTGTTAACCAGGACATCCTGTCTGGAGAGCCGGTGTGAAATGCATCGTTCCTCACAAGGCAGGAATGCATCAGACCCTGAGCTGTTGGAGTCCTGTGAGCCTTGTGTGCTTTTGGGCTTGGTGTTCACGATGGAGAGATCGAGGGGAGTGTATGGTCGCAGCAGAGTCATGTGACAGTCTCAACACCGTTTCAGCTGCTGAAGTCATATTTCATGAATGAAGGAGTAGATGGTGGAAATAAAGTATTCTGCAGTTCGCTAGGTGCAGGAAGTGCTGAGCTGCAAGAGTTTCTTTAAAATGGTATCTTGGGGTCAGGAGAGATGGCTCAGTGATGAAAGGCACTGGGTATGCTTGCAGAGGACCCAGATTCAGTTTCCAGTACCCATATGGTGGCTCACAACCATTTCTAATTCCAGTCCCAGGGTATCGAACACCCTTTGACCTTCTCAGACACCTTCAGGAATGCCGTGCTCATATGCTCATACAAGCAAACACAGTACATACATACATCATACACACATATATACATACATCTTACATACACAAGATGTCTCATAATGGAGACTCTAAGCACCACATCCTTCAGTTGGGGAATACTGAATACCATATTTCCCTACATGACTTGATTCATATTTTCTTAGGTCATGTATTCCAGGACTATACCATGTGACAAATCAAATTTTGTTGCTAGTGGTGGCATTTTTTTCCTTCCCTTCCCTTCCCTTCCCTTCCCTTCCCTTCCCTTCCCTTCCCTTCCCTTCCCTTCCCTTCCCTTCCCTTCCTTCCCTTCTCTTCCCTTTCTTTCCTTCTGTATTAAAATACATAATACAAATCGCCATTTTAGATATACAGTTGAGTAACACTTGGGACCACTATCATTTATCTAGTTCATCAAACTGCTATAACAAAACACTATAAACTGGCTAGCTTAGGAACAAGAGAAGTTGATTATCACAATTCTGGAGGCTGAGAAGTCTCACATCAAGGCGCTAGCACATTCTGTGTCCGGTAAACATGTGCCCCCATCATCATTGGTGGATATCTTCTGCCTGTGACCTCACATGATGGAAGGTGTAGGAATAGGAAAATCCACTCGTGTGGGGTCTGCCCTCGTCACCTCCCAAAGGTCTCTCCTCCAAATACCCACTGGGGATGAGGTTCAATATGTAAGTTGTGGGTAATGCAGACATTTGATGGTTAGCACTCTTTCCAGAATGTCTTCATTAGCACAGATGGAAACTCTGTGCCAATAAGCAATCACTTCCCATTTCTCATTCTCTCTCCAACCCGGATCATGTCTGTTCTACCTGCCATCCTTCTGAATATGACCACTCTAGGTACTTCACAGAAGCAAAAGCACATAGCTTCTGTCCTTTAGTTTATTCCTTTTGGCTTAGTGCTCATTGGTGTCGTGTGTACAATGTCATTCCTTTTAAGGGCGAAGAACATTCACTTGTGCGTGCACACACACTCTTTACGTCCTTTTGTCTGCTAGTTGGATTGCATCTGTGAATATAAACATCGCTGTTCGTATGGCCCTTTGGTTCCATTCTTTCCATTCCTTCATGTCTATGTTCAGAAGTTATTGGGTCGTGTTGCAATCCTGCATTCAATTTTTGGAGGAACTCACTGCAGTGAGGACCAACAAGCCAACAGGCAGCATAGACAGATGATGGATGAAATACAGGTTCCCAAATCACAAAGCCCTGGCTTCCTGCTGCTTCAAAGGGTCATCCGTGTGCCTACTTCAAGCCTACCCTATACCTCATGCCCATGTGACAGCCGTATGACGATGGCTCATTTGTGCTCAACTCTGTAATCCACAAATACCTTTTCCTTCTGGGCTTCTCTCATTGGCAGATAAGAACCCAGCCCTTACGTTGGAACTTTACTACCCAGTGTACTTCCCACTTCACATTCCACACAGAAAATATGCAATGAATTGATTTAAATGGACATGTTTAAAACTAAATGAAAGTTAATATGACTTACCCTCTGTCTCTTTCATCCTCACCCCAGCCAAGGTGTACGTCTTGCTCCTTTTGTTGGAAGAAGTATTAACCGATTGTTTCAAAATGCCTTAGGAGATCCCATTTCATTTTTTAAATAAAAATGGTTTTTTTAGATGCAGAACCTAGGGTGAGTGGGGTGAGGATAACGTCATCTGCAAGAGGGAAGATAGTGAAAGACGCCAGAAAGATGAAGAACAGAGAGGCAGGGAGCTGACCAGATGCCTGCAAGGATTGCCAACTGTGTCTAGTGGGTCCATCACACTGCGAGCTCGTGTATTCGTAGCTTGTCTGGATCCAGAACAGCACTGTTACGTCCAGTAGCATTGAGAGCTGCATGCTATAGGGGCGTACAGCTGTCAATAACCAATGCCCCTCTCACCTCCAAGCTGAGATCTAAGCACAGGAGTCAGACAGAGAGCAGACTATCAGCATCACTGCCTGCGAAGCAAACGGGAGTGCATAGATTTGGAGCTGCCGCCAAGCGGGTTTGCTGATCCTCAGTCCTGAGTTAAACAAATCCAGCCATCCATTCCTTCCACAGCTGGACATCCACAGACGTCCCCCACAGAGAGGCCCCTACCACATGGTAGAGACAAACAGAACACACATGTCCTACAGACAGGCTGTCTGCCATGGAAAGGATATCCCAAACTAGCTGGGCTGGGTGTGTGCCCCATTTCTTCTCTTGAAACGACTCAGGGGAGGAGGATGAGGGGCCAGGAGTGTTGTAATAGCCAACATCCCTCTATGTAGGCACGTGCCTGGTTCCTCTTCTAGTACAGACAAGAGAAGTCTGGTTTAGCCAAGCCTGACTGTTTGTTTCAGTTTGTACTGTTTCTTTTTCCCAATCTTTGTTCTGTGTTAGAATATTGGAGCCAGGCAACGGAGTTGAACTGGATACCCAAGGAAGGCAACATGGGGAGAGGAAAATGGGCAGAGAGAGAGAAAAAAGGAAGCCTTGTGAAGGAGAACGGATGAGATGCTCGGGACTAGGGAGAGCTGGTGTGAAGGAAGAGGATATGAGTCAGAATCCCTGCGGCACAGTTGAATAATGACAGCTTGAAAACTCAGGGTGCAGACGGAAATGGCCTCACTGGTCCTCAGACATGCCAGGTAGAACCCTGCCATGGCCTGGGCACTGCTCACTCCCCCATCTGAGCCTAGATGCTTCCTAGAACAATACCTGAAACACAGGAAGCACTCAATAAAAATGTGTGCTTTGCATGGTCATAAGAATCGGCAGAGAAAGGCTGTGCCAAGTCTATTGTGTACTGTTATATAAGAAAAAAAGTACACAACGCACTTAGAACGGAAATGTTTGGCACACATCAATAGTCCAATAAATGGCTTCCATATGATACTTATTTCGATTAATTGGGTAAGAACTGTTGAATCGTCAGTGAATGGATTTCCTGATTAGAAGGACATTACTGATTTTTAGAGAATTTCAAGGGAACAATTGGGTAAAAATCAAATTACTGATGTCAGGAAGTTCGTGTGGAATAAAAGCAATAAAGCTAACCTACAGAGACACTTGGAGGACGTTTAGCTGATCCCTCCCCCTCGCCTGTGCACATGTGTAGTTGACTCCTAAGCTTCTATATTATTCAGTGCCTCATAGTTGAACCTCAGACCAGACAGATGTCCCCAGGGAGAGGTGGCTCTGCGAGTAGAGAGTGTTCCAAGTCAAACCCTGTTTCTGTTTTCATCAGCCTCCTCTTGTTCCTTCAGATAATTTCGGGGGCTACAAGGTTGGCATCACCTAAGATCTCTTCCATCTTGTACCACTCATCTTTTTTTCTTCTCCTTGCTTCTGAGTTACTTCTCCCCAAGGTCATTGAAGAGGCTCTTTGGTGAACCATCTTCCTGACCAATGAGTCTCTCCCACTGAACTCTATGTATTTGCCTAAGATGTGGGTAGGGCTCCAAGACACCACATGAACTGGCTTAGGTCCCCCACCATCTAGGGATTGTCAGGGACACCTTCACTTCGCCGTCAGTCTTAAAACTTATACTTTTCTCCCTCTCTCCACCTCCATTCTTTCTTCTGAACCCTACCATGCTTTTTGCTCACCTCCCATCCATGGTTTTATTTTTCTTCCTTTTACTTCAACAAGCCACCCAGATGCCACCTTTCTGGTTCAATTCCCTAAAATCTCCCAGGTATGGCCAGTTGCTCTTTCCTCTCGGTGGAAGGACTGGTATCCTCGTTAAGTGCTCCTGGCAAATAAAAATACATTGACAGTCTAGCAAGTGTTGGTTGTTGTTGGACCCCAGCCAATCCCAGGAGTTAGACTGGAGCCCTTGCAGACTGGGCAGTAACCGTGAACATGGCAGATGCAGGAAACCCCGTGTTCTATTAATTATGAGATAAGTTCCTGGTGATGTTTTGGTAATGTATTCCTTACGTTTTGAACTTCTTAATTGTGTTTCTGTTGAGTGGAGTTTGCTTCAGAGGTAGGAAATCTAAGAAAAAAAAAACCCACATTTTAAAAAAAATCTTTAATAAGTAGAGTAGAAAAATAATGTTAATCTTGGTTATTGATTTTTTTTTTTAACAAGATCGGGTCTTCTCTGATATACTTCCAAACTTTTTGAGCTATCCTATTGCTTATTAAGGTTTTACAGCAAGCATGTATTATAGACAGTAGGTTCACATGATAAATCCACCGCAGGCAGTCACGGTTCACATTTTTATAGTTTTCATCTTACAGAAACTGAAAATCACAGAGATGCGCTTATGTATTGCGTTTTAAATACCTGTCCATCGTGAGTTTGTTGGAAGCCCCAGTGTGCGCTGCTTGTAATTTCCCTGAACTGCAAACCATGTTGATTTTTCTCTATTTGAATATAAACTAAAGAAAGTGGGTCCACTCCACTGAAAGGGGTCCACTAATGGCTGGGTGCCTGAGTCACGGCCAGAAAACTGCTTGCCCCTTATGGTGGCTCAAGGAGACAGAGGAAGCTTCCTACAGCTCGGGGGAAGTGAAAAGCTGTAGGTTTCTTGTTTGCCTTCTGAAGAAGAGAGCTGCAGGAGATGTGGATGAGGCTGTGAAGTGTTCCCTAGGGACTACGTTGAGTGTCTTCCTGGCCCCTCCATCCTGAAGCACTGCCAAGGGCAAAGCAAGCCTCTTCCTTGGACAAAGACAATGGGATCTGTGATCCAACTGTAGCCAGCATCAATGACCATCAGGCATCTGTGTGTGCATCTTCCCACTGCAGGGTTTTACTCCATCGTGTAGTTAATAGCCCAACATGTACACTTTGGCTTAAATAGACTTTTCTAGACTGAATTGGGAAAGATGGCTCAAGGATTTATTTCTGAGTAATAATTATAAATGACGACTTACTTACAGGCAACCACCTTGCACATGACCTTTCCATACATTAGCCTGCTCCTAAGTTCGAGGCTGCCTGTAGAAGTCACATTGATAACTAACCATGAGCAAAGAGCATCGGGAAGACTTTAATTCTTTTTAATTGCCCATGTGCGGGATATACACAGTGTCTCTTTTCTTAGATGCATAAACCATTCTTCATTTCATCTGCCTTCTTTTCTTGACCTGAGTGGACAAAAATGTCCTAATGATGCCTTCTATCTACACTCACCTGTCTGCAGGAAATACAGCCTAAGACCTTCAGAAGATGCCTGAAATCTCAGTTGGTACCAAACCCTGTCCATACTAGCCCTCAACCCAACACACAGAATCGTGGTTGATCTGAACTGTCTTCTACAAGCTTATGCTTTGACCCTAACTGGTGGTGCTGTTTCATGAGGCTGTGGACCCTTTGGAGGGTGGTACCTCTCTGCTGTGTAGGTCAGTAGTAAGAGGCAGGCCTTTGAAAGGTTTGGACCTGCCATTGATTCTCTGCTCCCTGGACCACTTGAATGCTTCTACCTTATATTCCTGCCATCATGAACCCCATGGCTTCTCTATCCTGATGTGTTGAGATCTCTGAAACCATGAGCCGAAGTAAATCTCTCGGCCTTTAATTTGTCTGCCAGGCATTCTCTCATAGTGATGTAAATGTAACTAATGCACGTGTACACCAATGGCAAGTTTAATATATAAAATAGTAAGGTGTTAATGACAACTAATAGTAAACAATTATGATAATAAACTATAATGAGATTGTTTAGTACTGTTACACTTGTGCTTTGAGGGCCATCATTAATTAAGATAAGGATTACTTAAACTTGCGGTGGCTCTCCAGTTGATCAAACAGCGGCTCAAAGTCATATGTTAATGCCAGCCTGGTGAAAGTGGGCTCTTTGGGGGAAGTCTGTGTTTAACTGAGACCTTTATGTCAGAGTTATTCTGTCAGTAGCACCTGGACCTGGTTGTAACCCCAGTGGCTTTTCAGTCATTCACTTAGAGGTAACAGTTTTTCTCCTTTGAATTTTGCAGAGTTGATTTTATCAATAGAGTCCTGTCCCTTCCTAGCTGAATCTACTTTTATAAACTTGAAAGCTTTCCCCACATATTCCATGGTGGGAAAAAAAAAAAAACTTCGAGAAAACACGTTAGAATATTAAGTGGATAACTGAGTATTCTTCAACTGGGACATGGCGAGCTAAGTATCACTTGTAGGCCAGATCCTGCCCGGAGTCTGCCTGTGTGTCATGTATTGGAATACAAATACGTGCTTTTACACATGTACTTCCCAGTTACAATAACAGTACTGAGTTATTGTTTAAGAGTCTATCATATAAAAAAAAAAAAAAAAGCCGGGTGTGGTGGCGCACACCTTTAATCCCAGCACTTGGGAGTCAGAGGCAGGCAGATTTCTGAGTTCGAGGCCGGCCTGGTCTACAGAGTGAGTTCCAGGACAGCCAAGGCTACACAGAGAAACCCTGTCTCGAAAAAACCAAAAAAAAAAAAAAAAAAAAAAAAAAAAGAGTCTATCATATGACCCACAAGGCCAAAGAAATTTACAATCTGACCCTTTACAAAGTGTGTTTTCTGACCCCATCTACACTCACCAATTCTTAAGATTATGCTATTTGCATTATTCATCTCTCTAAACACAGAAAAACATGCACAGTCTCCCCATCCGTCCCTCCTCTCCATCCCTGTTTTATGCCCTTGTGACCTCCCTCTTTCTACATGTGAAGAGACATGTGTGCACACAGACGTACACACATGATTTTATTTGAGCCACTTAGAAGTAAGATTATAGATGTAATACACCCTTAACCTCAATGTATACTTAAAACTAAAGCATCCACTAACTATTTAAATTTCACTGCTTTTCCTTCTAGAATCTGGAATTCAGTTAAGGCTCCTACACTACTTTGGGGGCAGTATATATCTTTGCTTACCAGAGTGTTTTCATAACAATGATTTTTTTTCAAGTCCCTAAAAACCAACCCCAAAGATTACCAAGTCTTAGTGTAATCACTACCTCTGTGTAAGTGAAACCTATCTATGAAAGTCATCGTAGCAAGTGTCTGTCTCCCATTTCTCCTATGGGATTGAGACAGTTACATGGTTTAGTTCTGAACCTGAGCTACTAAGATGTGGGCTTTACTTGAAACTGTAATGTGGAGACATCTCAGTGTGTAGAAAAGGCGGATGAGAAGGGACGGGATGCCTCCTGTGTAATTAAGAACAAGGTCCTTCCTGCCTGCTCCTGTGGCTGGCCTCTGTTAGCTCTTGGCTGCATGGCTCTTCCTCCTGGCTTTGCTTCTGACTGGGGCTTGGCTCTTCTCCAGCATCATTAGGTTACAGCAAGGAGTTGGAAACAGACCTGCAGTTAGTTAAATCTTCCAGCCCAAATTGTTTCTGCTGGCTGCCATACAAAGTGTGTATGTTTGTAGGCTGTGTGCTGAATAGTGCACTGTGTTCCAGGGAGCTTGTGTGCATCTGGGAACTTGCATAGGGAGAACACCTTCTTGTTTGTGCTCACGATCCAGGATGCCACAGTCCTAGGGGACCTCGTGGAGGTCAGAGGCCTGTCCTTTATTGTGGTCACTGATGATCCGTAGAGAGTACGGACTCACTTTCTTACTTTCCTGAGAGGCACTCGATTCAGTCCAAAAATCTCTCGAATGCTCACTGAAGTCCAGCTGCAGTCTGTACTGGTCACTGCCTTGTTTACAGATGCCTTCTTCATTAAAGAGCATGTTTACTCCTCAGAGACGTGGACTCAAAAAGCAGGGGTGTGCCTTATTTCAAACATGGCTGCCTTGGACCCAGTGGTATCTTTAAGAGTTTCAGAGCCAAAAAGAATGGGAGAGAGACAGAAAGAGACAGGACAGAGTGAGGGGGAGAAAGGGAAGGAAAGATAAAGAGAAAAGGGAGGGAGGGAGGAGGAGGGAGGGAGGGAGGGAGGGAGGGAGGGAGGGGAAGGAGGGAAAGAGGGAGGGAGGGAGGGAGGGAAAGAGAGAAGGAGGAAGGGAGGGAGGGAGAGAAAGAGGGAGGGAGGGAGGGAGGGAAAGAGGGAAGGAGGAAGGGAGGGAGGGAGAGAAAGAGGGAGGGAGGGAGGGAAAGAGGGAAGGAGGAAGGGAGGGAGGGAGAGAAAGAGGGAGGGAGGGAGGTGTGAAGAGGAGGAAGAGATGGAGGGGGATTTCAGGATGGATGAATAGGCATAAACAAGTAGAAACCAGGAGGTGGAAAAGGAATTGCTACTTGGGGGCTTAGAGTTTATTCCTCTGGAGATATCCCACTTCCATGTTTGTGATGGGTTAGCTGGGACGTGAGCCTAGCTGGTTGACTCTGTATGATGCATAACTGCTCTGGGCCTCAACTGCTCATCTGGGAAATGGGGACAGTTATGCCTGGATCCATATGGTTGTCTGGATGATGGATGATATGTCCCACTGCTTAGACAGAGCAGGGACAGCTGGGGTGCTCAGCCTACACGGGCTACAAATGTTCCATCCATGTTATGAGTGCCCACCAAACCAGTCTTCCTGTTTGCTAAAACCATCACTGATCTGGAACCTGCTCTCTTGACTTGAGTAAGTAAAATTTGAAAGTTGAAGCCTACGTGAAGAGAATTCACTGGTGCGTTTTGAGTCTTGAGTTGACAAAGTACTTTCCCAGTTTTCAAAACGACTCCAGCAACTTTTCCATATTAAATGCTAGGGCTCGTGATCCCTTCTTATTATCGCTCTGTGCTTTTCTAACAGTCTTCCATGTAAATGCACCAGTTAAGAATCCTCATGTGCCATGCCTCTCTGGCTGCCTCTCGAACTACAGTGGGAATCCCAAGTTCTAGTACAGTGGTTCTCAACCTTCCTAACGCTGCAACCCTTTAATACAGTTTTTTCATGTTGTAATGACCCCCAACCATAAAGTGATTTTCACTGTTACTGCACAATTGTCATTTGCCACTGTTATGAAGTGTAATGTAAACACTCTGGGAGATGGGGGTTTGCCAAAGAGGTCATGACCTTTCTTCTAGGGAAAAGACATCTAAGTTTTGTTTTCTGGGAAGCCCCATGGTCCAATTTGAGGAAAGGTACGTGTTCTAAGACTGGCAAAGATCTGGAAACAAGCAAATGGGTTGGTGTGTTGATGAACTCAAGTTCTCTGAAAAGTAGAAATGCTTGTGTGGTCACATACACACACACACACACACACACACACACACACACCTGAAAAAAGAATTGAAAAGGAATTCAAAATAATTTACTTTGCAAATGAAAACTGAAATCTTAAGGCAAAGTAACTTTATTTAAAGGGAAGATGTAGCTAAAGTCATTCCCTGGACAGTCATGGTAGCTCATGCTTGGTATATCATCACTTGGGAGACTAAGGCAGAAGGATTACCATGAGTTTAAGGCTGGAGTAGCTTACGTAGGGAGTTCAAGACTAGGTTGGGTCGTAGACTAAGACCCTGTCCCAAAATATAAAATGAAAGTAATTGGTTAATGAATTTAATAACAGGATGGTTCGAGTATAAATTGAAAAATCTGGGTCCTTTAAAGGGGACTTGATGTATTTCCTACCATTCTATCCTTCCCTTGATTTATTTATTCCTAGGACAAAATTTTGTAGTGAAAAATATATTGCTCAGAAAATGAAAACTCGGGAATTAGGTGTGAGCTACTAAATTTAATTATTTAAACAACTCGGAAAGTGACTAAAGAAGAGACTGGACAGCATCAGATCTGCTGTGGCCAAAAGAAGCCATATGCAGAGTGGTGTGGGGCTTGTGACTGGTGGCATTTCTGCCTCCACAAGAAGCCCTGAACCTCATCTAAGATGGAAAACACACTGGGGTGAAGGTGTTTTAGAAGAGGCTGCCCTGTCTTCCCACTGGTCTCCCATCTTAAATCTTATCTGCATACTGTTGACTCCCTTCTAGCCCCGCTCCCAACCACCTCCTTCCAGTTGCCACCTGGGTACTCAGTTCTCAGACTTGCAGCGGCTGACTCCTGCAGCCTGCTTTCTGCATCTGTAAGACCCTCTGACCAGCTCCATGCCCCACAGCCCCACTGCCCTTCGGTACTGACCTCCAATTTCATGCTTGGACTCATCAGACATGCCCCTCTGCTTTGCAACCTGAGTCTTTTGCTGATTGCAACTTTGAACCACTGCATAATTGTTCTAGGCTGCAGATCACGCATCTGTCACTTGAGGATAAGGAGTGCAGGGATTTAAATAAATTAATGTAACAAATGCAGCCCTTAGAATGATGTTGGTCCCAAAATACAGGCTATAGAAAGGTCAATGACTATCTACAATTGCTCTTTAGGGTCCAAGCATGTTAATTTTTTTATTGCCACATCAAAAATTACCATTAATATCTCAGAGCAATACTCATTTGTTGCCTCACATTGTTTATAGATTAGATGCTCAGATAGGATGATACCAGGCTCTTTGCTCAGAATATCACAGGGCTGGTAGGTCTGAGACCCTGGACATCTTCCAGGTCTATCCCAAGCTCATGGCAGTTAACAGAATTTAAACTTTTGCAGCTGTGGTGTTCATAGCCAGCAGGAACTCTTGTGTCACCTTCTGTTTAAAAGATCCCTTTTTACATCACTGCCAATCAGATAATCTTTCTCTCAGTTAACTTAGAGGCAATTGTTTAAAGCCATAACCTTATCAGGGCCATGGGTTTCACTTGTTCTCAAGGGGAGATTACCTAGGGTGTGTACATCTGGAGATGTGATTCTCAGAGGCCTGAGAGTCCGGCCTACACACTGGGTAATTAAAAATACTATCTTTGCCATTCTCTTCGAATACCTGGGATGAACCTGGCAATCACCATGCTGAGTTCAGGTGTTTAGAGTAGTTTCTTTCAGCATCCAGAGGTTTTCACATTGGTGTGACTCCTGGAACTGACATTCCTTCTTGTCCTGTAGGGTTTTTGTTGGTTTTTTTGTTTTGTTCCAAACTGATGGAGTCATTCAGTGCCTTTGGAAGTCTCTCAAGAGGAGGACCGTTAGAGATTTGCAGCAATACATCTGTTGACCAGTTGTCCTGGGGGCTTCAAAGGATGACCCACAATTTGCATTCCCTTTCAGAACCATTCATTTATTCTTAAGACCCCTAACAGATGGGCAGCCCAGATAGCACCCTCTTTAATTATGAGTGTGATTGTCAGCCAATCCTGCTCCTTTCCAGGTTCAAAGTCAATCTATGCCTGCCAGGGAATGTTCTCCTGAAGAGGGTCTTTGCACTGTTTTCAGAAGCATTTCTTGCCTCTCATTTTCCTTCCCAAACAAGTCTAGATTTCTTTTTTTTCTTTTTCTTTTCTTTTTCTCTTACTCTTTCTCCTTCCTCCTCCTCCTCCTTCTCCTCTTCCTCTTCCTCCTCCTCCTCTTCCTTCTTCTTCTTTGCCTTCGCCTTCCCCCTCATCTTTCCCTTCCCCTCCCCTTCCCCCTTTCTCCTCTTCCTCTTTTTCTTCATCCTCCACTTCCTCCTCTTCTTCCTTCTTCTTTGACATTTAGCAAGCAAAGTAGTGGGTTTCATCATATCTTCATGCATACTATTATACCTTGTGCCTTGGCCAACCCCACTCTTCTCTCATACCCTTTGAGGTGCTGTTCCCTTCCTCCCCCTAAAGAGTGGGGAGAAGTAATAGAATAAATGTGGCAAGAAAGAGATGGAAGGACTAGACTTCTTTATTCTTTTAATTAATCTTACATTCCATTAAAAAGGTATTTTCAGTGAAAGCCCATAGAATGTCTGAAGGGTGTAACCCATAGTGACTATATGAAGGGTGTAAATTCCACAAAAGATACATTTAAATCAATTAATAAGAAAAATGTGAGGATAAGAACACCTTAGGCAATAAAACCTTTTCAAGTTTTCTAGTTTAACAGTGTCTTGTTTTGTGTGTGTGCTATGTGTTTGTGTGCTTTTCTACTACTGTTATAAAACAGCCTGACCAACAAAACTTATAAAAGAACGTGTTTAATTGGGCTTAGGGTTTCAGAGGGTTAGAGTCCATGATGGCAGTGCAAAGGATGGAAGAGGAACAGCTGATAGCGAACATCTTGATTCACAAACAGGAGGCAGAGAAAGCACACTGGGAATGGTGGGAGTCTTTAGAAGCTTCAAAGTCCATCCCCAGTAACACGCTTCCTCCCATAAAGTCACACCTCCTTACTCCTTCCCTAACCGTTCCACCACTAGGGACTAACCATGCAAATATATGAGCCTATGGAGACCATTCTCATTCAAATGAACATACTGTCCATGTTATTTATTGAGACAAGGTCTCTTATTGAACCTGGAGCTTACCAATTACACAAGCTAGCCAGCAAGCACTAGGACCTTTTCTGCCTCCAGCTTCCTAGTGCTGAGATTTCAGGCATGTGCTGTCATGCCTGGTTTTTCCCTTAGGTGCTAGTAATCAGAACCCAGGTATTCATGCTTGCTTAGCCAAACACTCTACCAACTAAACCATTCTCTACCCAGCTTTAATTAAATTATATTTTTAAAATATCTATTGATACCAAGTCCTAAGAAATAAGGCATGGAAATAAGGCATTTAGAAGCAATGGAAATAACCTGTCCTTTTAAAGTACTGTTCCTTAAGATGCTAAATTCCCTTTGTAGCAACATTTGGCTTGCAGTTGTTTACAAATGTATCAAGCTAAAGGGAAAGTTGAATTTGGCAGTGGCTAGCTAGGGTTTGGGAAATCTGAAGTATCTGTTTATTTTGGCATTTCCTAACTGCAATTTCATTGGGTGACATGTCCTGATAGCTGGCACCCTGACAGCAAAGTGGACTACTACCAAAATGAAATTGACTCACAAAGATAATCTAAAATAATAGTCGGGCTCCTTTTCTTTCTTCTAGGACAATACCATCTTATTCTTGAGAGGCTGTAAGGAGCTTGGACTTAAGGAATCTCAACTCTTTGACCCGAGTGACCTCCAGGATACTTCCAACAGGGTCGCTGCCAAGTGAGTAACGCCTGATTTATGTTTAAAGGAAACCCTTGGTATTTTGATGTGCACTTTTGGGAGGATGTTGTAAGTTCTAAGAGGTGGAAGATTTGGTATACCTAATAAAATAAAAATGCACAAGCACAAACTCAAGCTTTCACAACCCAGCGTCCTGCCCCTCTGGGCAGAACCCCGATTCTGAGCTGATAGAACATTTCAAATACTCATAGAGCCAGAATTTTAGAAAATGTTAAGTAAGGTTTAGCAGGGAGGCTACAGAGAAATATGTACAAAATCTGTGCGCCTTAGACAGCATCCATTTTATTGGCTCCAACGGGGCAGCTGAATAGGCTCTTGGCAGACTGCACAGGAGGTGAACAGATTGTGCGCACTGTTGATGATGTAGAGAAGGCATTTGATGGTGGTGAGCTGGCTCCTTCATTTACATTTGTAGCCATTTTCTCGAATGTGACAGTGATTAAGCTTTGCAGAGATGGATCATTGGCCTTTTGGCTATTTCTGCCTGTATCTATTTAGTGAACCATATTTGGGGCCAGAGAATTCTTGTGATAGGATGAGTTTCTGAAGAAAGAGATAGCTCATGACTAGAGTAAGAAGATTCATCCTTATAGGATGGCAAAAACAGGTTGCCTGCAGAGATTCTGCAGAGCGTGTAACGTCATGTAACACATTTGTCATTTTATTCAAACAGTACGTAGCATGAGAGTGGTTAAGCAAAAAGCTGGAGTCTCTTCTGTGGCTGGAGAGATGGCACAGTGGTTAAGAGGAGGTAACACTGGTAGAGGATCACAGTTCGATTCCCAGCACCCACATCAGGCAACTTAGAACCTCCTATCACTCCAGTTCTGAGGATCTGTCTCTCTTTTAGCCTCCATGGGCTAGCTACACTCATGATTCATGCCCATATACTACATACACATATGCACATAGTTTAAAAATACGCCTTTTGAAAGTGTCTAAAAGTCAAGTGTGGTGGCATATCCTGTAATCCCAGTGTGTTGGCAGTAGAGGCAAGTGGATCTCTACAAGACTAAGGCCAGCCTGGTCTACGGAATGCGAACACCAAGCAAACCAGGCTCCTGTTACAAATAACAATAACAGTAAAACCCAATAAGCTGAACGGAGTAGAGGGATCTGCGATTTGATAATTTGGGGCATCACCATTTTATCATAGAAGAACAGAAAGGAGGGAAGCCACAATTCAGAGCTGTTCTTTTTGCTCTACTTCTGTATCTTGATTTTCTAATTATGACGATGGGAAACTTGAAACTACTGAGTGAATGAAGGAAAGGAGTTTACAGTGAGTTCTGTGATTCATGACTGGGAACAAGGAGAGTCAGCCATGACCGATGAGGTGAAGTTATGTCTGTGTTTTTAATGGGCCGTTCTTCAGTATTTCTCACAGAAAGAGAGTATAAGTGAAAAAAAAATAACAAAAGTTACAATATTGCACTAGAGAAGCCTCCATAGGCCACTGGAGAACCATCACGTGCTCCATTTGTTACTGAGCTAAATCTTAACTCTGTGAAGTTCTTATTCATTTTGGGAAATGATTTTAGGTTCTGGCTAAACTCACATTTCTAGTCTCACCTGCATGGCAAGTGACCAGAAACAATAGCAGCTGTGCAATGCCATAGGTAATAATTAGTCACACACTCCTTGGGGAAGGTGAAGAAAAGTTTACTCTGGTGCTTTACTCTAACACTTTTCTTCCACCTCCTCCTCTTCCTCCTCCTCCTCCTCTCCTCCTCCTCCTCCTTCCCTCCTCCCTTTCCCCCTTCTCTTCTTCATCATCATCATCATCATCATCATCAATTTTGGGCTACCTTTAAACAATAAATTACCAGATCAGGAGAATTCCAAGGCCAGTTGGTTTCAGAATCTAAAACAGAAACTCAGATCTTCTTCACTGCTTGTCTACAACAATCAAGGCATCCAAAATCTGAGTCGAGCCCCAGTGGAGCTTGCTCGGTCTGTGGCTTGCTGATCTCCTTAGCACTGTATTCTCGTCCACAGAGGGCAAGCGACTGGACCAAATGGTCTTCCAGATGTGACATTAAGTAAAGCTTGGTCATTGCAGTCCTGGGAACGCAAGGCCATCAACTTCTAAAGAAATACGCTAACTCAGAGACACCGGAAGCAACCCACCAGAAGAAAGTCACACAGTCCGGTCTCAAGTGGTCACAGTCTCTTTATACGGCAGCATCTTCATCTTTTCTTGTCCTTCCGGTCTTTCCATCTTTGTCCTCTTCTCCTTCCTCTCCCACTCACCTCCCTTCCCTTTATCCTCTCCTCCACCTCACTTTCTGCACTTTCTCTGTTTCTTTCCTTTTTAGATTGTCCTTCGCTTGTCCACTGTAATCCTTAGGCACTCATTTCTCGTCACCTTCCCTTATGTCTCTATACCTTCATTCATCCGCTGAACAAATCGTTACTGAGTAGATACTGTGTGTGAGATATTTTCACCTTCTGGGAGAAAAGTGCACACGCAAGACACCAGAGTCATCTGTTCATGTTGAATTCCCTCTACAGTGTCAAGAACTTAGAAATAAGTTGTAAGAAATAAAATAGCCACAGGGAGGGAGAGCACAGAGAGGACCATAAAAGGTGAGATAGGAGAGATAGTAGTCAGTCAATATGAAGGGGTCAAGGATAGCCCCTCTGAAGGGGTCAAGGATAGCCCCTCTGAAGGGGTCAAGGATAGCCCATCTGAAAGGATCAAGGATAGCCCATCTGAAGGGATTCAGACAGAGACAAGAATGAGACAGAAGCATCAGCTCTGGGGAGATTTGCTGGACGTTTGAGGTGGAAGAAAAGCAGGAAAAGGCCAAGGAAGAGGAAACGGTTGATGCTTGAAAGAAAAGGCCAAGAGCCTCGTAGTTTGGAGGGTTGTGCTGAAGGACAAGTGCAGTGGGAGCAGCCATCCACAAGCAATGGCAATGTTCAACTTGGAATCCTTATGCAGAGAGATTGTCTCACTGGGTCGGCATTTAGAAACCCGTAAAGAACTTAAACTTAAAGTTACATCACAGATTAATTTGTGGAGCTTAAGAGGGCATTGCTTCTGACTTTAGCACGACTGTCAGAGTGGAACATGGGATAAATAAGCTGTCGGCATCACCATGTTTTCACAGGTGACTCTGCTTTAATTTGGCACAGGTCAGGGACTAGTTTTTAAAGTGTGGACTTTGTTGCTCGAATGATCCAGCATCGCCATTGTGACTCTATGGCTCCCCTTCTGAGGGGTGATCAGCTTACAGCGGAGAGGGGGAGTATCACTTTAACGTGGGTTAGTAGCATCAGGCAGGAGATACAGAATAAGGGATAGATACCATGGGGGGAAATTTATATTTCCTAAAATTGTCTTTGGGAAAAAAAAAAAAACACTCTAGTTTGTAGTGTCGGCCATTTTTCCTACCTTTTTTTTTTTTTTTTGTCCCAAATATGACTTGAATATACAAAAATGAAAACATTTTTAAGAGGTAAGAGTCTCCAAGTCATTACATTATTGGCTGTGTAAATGCATGAACTCTACCTGTAATGAATACCAGACAAGTTTGGTGGCCGTGGAAGCACAGTGCGGAGGGGCGCATAGCAAAGACCTTCCAGGGAACCAACACTGTCACACTGAAGTGTGGAGAGGCTGTGGATGGCTCCTGGGGCAGGAGTCTCTCTGAAAAATGGGAAGTATTTCCAAGTAATTAGTGGTTTTGTGGAAACCACTCTAAAATCTTCTGTGAGGCCCTACGGTGTGCCACATACAATTTTTAGCATCCAGTCACAATGTCAACCAGAGAACTTCTATTGTCAATGCAGGAAAATGGTCATTTTTTTTTCTCTATTCTTTTTGCTCTAAGATATTTAAGGTCTTCCTTGGATTTTTTTTTCATCTCTCTGTTGCTAAATGAAAAAAAAATCAGCAGATATCTAAGACTAGAATAGTATGCCATTTTTTTTTTTTTGTTAAGCTCAAAAATATAAAACCATTTTCTCGATAAAATGTAAACTGTGTGAATGCTTGTCCTAACTGAAGCCCTGATCTTGAGCTCCTCTTTACAGAACACGACTTGCATTTACTAGTCCTTCCAATATCGGTCGACTTAAAACTGCCCGCCACCCATCATACATAGTTTGTTAGACTCGGCCGGAACTACGTGATCGCGATCTGAGTGCTCCGAGGCATTCTTGGCTCTTTGGAACCAGGGACTTTCTACGCCTCCCTCCCCCACCACCAAAATGACCAGAGAAAAGAAATCCAACATTCGTTTTTCTAATATGTATATGTCAATATATTCATGGAGTTTTCAAGTACCTTTGGAAACATTTTGATACTTCATGGTGTGACTAGTCGGAGTGTTGGTGGTTTTTAGTTAGGGAATAAACACGTATGTGGATCTGGGAACACATGTGCGTACATTTGGACATAGCATACATACTTTTCTGTTTATGGCCAATTTTTCGTTCTAATTTGTAGCCAGAGCAGAAAAAAGAAAAAAAAAAATATTTGGATAGCACTGTTTCTTATGCATGCATTTTCAAGTATAAACATTCCCAATTTTAAGCAGAATTCTCATCTTTTGTATGTTTAAAAGCATCCAACTCTCCTGGTATACTACACAACTTCAGTCCTACCTGGCCCTGTGTTTGTTTGTGTTTTGTTTCTTTGTTGTGTTTTGTTTTTCTCGACAATTTTATGCTACAGCTGAAACCACCAGCCAGAGGCCTTAAAATCCAGCAATATTCTTCTGGCTTTTGTTTTATGTGCTTCTTGCAAGTGTGTCTTAGAGATGTTGAAGGACAGTCACACCAAAGAAACTGCTATTCTAATAATGCTTTTTGTTTCTTTCCTGGCTTAGGAACCTTGATTATAGCAGGAAGCTGAAAAACGTAAGTGTTTTTACCTCTCTCTCCTCATTTGTATACTTTTGACGTTAGTGGTCCAAGGTTGACATTTAGCTAAATTCGATGGAACTGATTGGACTTATTAGAAAGATTATTTCTTAGGAAAAAGTATATGAATCTCTTATAGAATATTTGATAACTGTATTGATACTTAAAATAGGAGACTTGGGGGTTTCTCTCTAATCAGAGTTCATTCCTGAAGTAAAGGAAGGTGTGTTCTGTGTGCAGTTTGTTTTCTTAAAACACACAGCGATCGGTTTCAACACTAACACTAGCTGTTTCCGTTTGCAGCCTGGATGGGATCGCAGTCAGCACACATTGGTTATGTGATGGTTCTAGTTTCTGTCCTGACATCCGGGATTGTCTGTTCTCTGGGAATTTATTTGTAAGAACTCAGTTACTAAAAGACCTTCTGGACGTTTTGAAGGATTCATGATGCAAGAGTTTCCCACAGAGGTAGAAAACTGAATCCCATCATAACACTCATGCACACAGCTCTGCTTTGGGCCCATGGCCAGCTGGCCCCATATGCCTATACTCCATTATCCAGAGCATCTGGCCCACCATGGGACAGGTAGTACAATAAGTTCTCCCCAGCAGAGATGCAGCAAAAATACAGAATGTGAACATGCAGTCTAAGCTCTTGGATGGGCTTCCAATCCTACATCTTCCTATAATTCTGCTAAGGAGCACATCCTTAGCCAATCCGATATCTTTTCCCCAAGTCAAAGCGAGGAACATTTATGCTTCTGTGGACAATTCTTTGGAAAGAAAGCACAAAACTAATGTAGGATAGTAACCTCAGACCATTGGCTATTCGTAAACATTCTTCAGCATCTAAGTGTGTTTAATTGATAGCAACTGTGTCAAGGCTAAAATTTCTCCACGTCAGATTAATGGGGATGTGGCAGCACTCTGAGGCGAGAGACCAGCCTGTCTCACTTTCTGTGTGTTGCTGTCTTCTGGCTTCACTTCGATGTACTGTGTTGATTCTGTGCCCAGAAATACTCATTAACCTTTACCACTCCTTTAGGATAATTGCCATCCATTCCGGCAGGTTCTCCATGCACACACAAGTGGAAATTAAGGGGCACCCATCTCAAATGGAGCTGACAGTCTCCTGCATTGCTTGTCTGGGTAAAGACTCCAAAGAGTTTGTGGGAAAACCCGCTGCCTGACGAGAATGTCATCTTGGAGGATTTATTTTCCCTTCTTACTCACTCAGAGATCACTTTCTCACAACCTCCCTTTTTTTTCTCCTTAGAGCTGGAGACTTACTTGACTGAATCGTGTGTCTGGGTCAACTGAGACAGCACTGGGTTCTCATTACCATGCTCTCAAATGAATGGATACAGCATGCACTGGTTTTCACAAGTCGCTGAGTTGTTCCTTCCTGCTTTGCTGTTCCTGAGGCGATCCTGATCCTCACGGTGAAAAGCCATTCTTCAGAACGAATCTTCTCACTCTTGTGCGTTCTTTGGTTCCACAGGTGTTAGTGACCATTTACTGGCTGGGGAAAGCTGCAAACAGCTGTGCATCCTACAGTGGGACCACACTGAACCTGAAGGAGTTTGAGGGGCTGTTGGCTCAGATGCGAAAGGTAACTTGGCTTTCCTTCCTCATCCCCTGAGTGCTGGACAAAGTGGGAAAGCAACACGTTTTTAAGATTATTGCTGTTCTGCAGTTGGAGAAGTGACTCCGTGGGGAGGAGCATTTGATATTCTTCCAGAGGACCTGGGTTCAATTCTCAGCACCCTCCTGGCAGTCCACAGTCATCAGTAACTCTAGTCCCAATGGATATGATGCCCTCTTCTGACTCTTACAGGCATATATACAGAGAAAACATTCATACGTGTAGAACTTTAAAAAAAAAAAAATGACAATGATTATAGTTTTGCATGGGGGACCTGTACTGACCTCAAGAAAAGATCCATTTGTCTTACGCAGAGCATCTTTGCCTCCTGACTTTCATAGCACTCCGAGGTCTGCATCTTACACTCTTCAGTGATTGGAAGATCTGAGCAGGCTTCTGCTGTAATTTAAAAAAAGAGAGTTCAGTACGTTGGTGCATGGCTTGGCACAGCATGGAGCTCAGGGCCTGTGCTTTTCAGGAAGTGATGCTTGAATTAAACAATGTGGTGTCATACAAAAGCAAACAGTTGCTCTGCACTTTCAGCCAAAGGTCGTCATGCTTGCCTGTTAGGACCTTGGTGTGGGTAAGGTGATGCCAGCCATGTCCTTGCCTCAGCTCCCACTCTGGACAGGATCTGAGATGTTAGAAGTACTCCTTCTACTGTATGTCTCCTAACCATTGTATCTGAGTGATCTGGAAACTCAGAAAATGGTTTTAAAGCTTGATGTGTTTATTTGACGAAGTGTTTGCATATCATCTCTGTATTTGCCCAAAGCCAGTCTGGCTCATGTATCTATCAATAGACAAAGCAAGGCTGGAAGTGTGGCTCAGTGTAGACTTGCCTGGGATGCATCAGGCCCTGGGTTTGATCCCTGCCCCCGGAAAAAAATGTATATATGATGACATATAAAACACATATATCCATACAATAAGCACAACATGCTGCTGTGTCTTTCCCTGACTTCTCCACTGCCCTGTAAGCTTTCTCCTGTCTAACTATTCAGAGTGTCTTTTCCGGCTTGGAGTTGGGAATGTAAATGGTTGCTTCTATATTGGCGCGTATAGGGTAATACTACACGGGCCATCTGCTGAAACCTTATTTAAATCTCATAATTCTGCTGATAAACCTAGTCTGCTCAGCTAGGTTCCCGTCTTCTTGAGACAATGCCTTCAGTGTCCTTGAAGCGGCCTGGTGTTGACAGCTGCTTCTCTTTTGAGTGAATGTGGACAGCATAACAGGACATGATTCAGTGGTTAGCAGTGCTGGGCAAAGCATGGCTCTTCACATCTGGGAAAGCCCTGGTCCTCCTATGTCATAGCTGTGTTAGAGAAAAGATGACCTGGCAGACTCTGGGCTTTCCAAATACTGGCAATATTTTATGTGTGGTGGGTATTCTATCATGGTCTCATTTATGATTGAGTTCGATTGCAGACTGCAAAAACTCGAAATAAAAGCTGAAAGGAGTACAGCTTTAAAAGGAGTATTTTCTTTCTTCTCATATAAGTGAGATTTAGATATGAACAAACAGTCCAGAGCTGGTGCGGGAGCTCTCCACCTGGGCGATGCCAGAAAGCCCAGATGTTTGTATCGTTATCTCATGTGTCCTACCCATGGCGTCTCCCTGAGGCCTCAAGCTAGCTGCTCAAACTTTTCTAGGTGTCATGTGCCTTTCAAGATAAGAGGAAGGAGGAAAGAGGAACAGGAAGCGGCCTATCTTTTGAGCACACCTTTTGAAAATTTCACACTGCTGCATCCTGCTGTGCTTTGATTGTCGCCTATAAAACTCACCAGGGACCTTAACTGCTATGTTGGTAACAGGAGGTGTGCTCTCAAGGTGTGCTCTCAAGGCTGTTTGGCCAGAGCGGGTTTGCTATCTCTAAAGCGGGTTTTCTATCCCGATTGTGTTACCGAGGCAACCTCTCCAGTGCGCATGCGCTCTCTAGATAGCGAATGGCTTCTGTTATAAAGACTTCCTTGTGCCGGCACCTTGATATTGGATTTACTAGACTTAAGAACTTTGTTAACCAAATTCTCTTAAATGCACCTAGTCTGTAGCTTCCAGCTCACATCTCATTAACTTGAAGTTGGTCACATATTCATACCTGTCTGCAACTAAAGACTAGGGGGAAAAAGGCCTTATTTCAGATTTTAAAAAATCTTACTAGACGAGAAGTAGACAGATTTCACGGGTTCCCCTGTAATTAGGCTGAAATAAATTTGAAATTAAATTTCTGTTTTTCTCAAAGGAGACTAATTAGACAATTTTAATATTCATTTTCTAGTGAAAAATGTACACAAAATCAGTAACTAACTATAGGGTATTTATTCTATACTTAATATAGAGAGAGTCCTTAACATAGAGTCTTGCACGCTCAGTAGTGTGCCAAAACGAGCATAAATATATCAGGGAAGACCTGTGGAAGGAAGGGGTGTCCAAGATAAACAGTGGATTTGCTACAAGAACCCTGCCGTGGAAGCGGGCATGAAGTCTTCGGGGTTGTGAGCCGTGCAGGTTATGTCTCCATTCCCTTCACTCAGCATTCCCCATCCCTCCTGGGATTCCTTCTCCTTCCTGTCAGCCAGCCAGTCAACCCTCATAAAGGGATGTGACTCAAGGCACCTCCAGGAAAGATGCTCCTAGTTGCTTCCATGAAAGCTAGGAAAGTATTTCCTCTAGCCCCAGAGGTATAATTCTAGGGAATGGCTGTCCTGTTCCTACACTAGTCATATGACCAGGGGTGGCATGGAGTACTATGACAGGCTCACCCCTTTCCTGTCCCTAGAGGAGAGGGCATCAATAGATGAAAGGGATAAAGAGGGGCGGGATTACTGGCAAACAAATGCAAGAGAAATAAGCACAAAATAGCCACCAGCATACTCATCCCTCAACTCAGTATCTAAATAACCTTTTTAGCAAGTAACTAACTTATTGTAAGGAACTTTTTTTCTGTTCATCTCTGGTCTTCCCTATCAGAACACAGGTTCCTACAAATAGGGTGTCTGTTGATTTATTTTTATAACACTGTGTCCCTGGAGTTAGAATACTACCTGGAAGGTACTTGGGCAATATCAGTAGAATGAATTGCTTCCATAACCAGCGTGATGAGTGAGGATCCGGCCATCACACTGGGGGAGCTAAACCTCAGACATGTTGGAGCAGTGCTCAGCCACCCTGTAAATCACACAGCAAGGGGGAAAATGCTGAGCTGTCCAAAGAAGGCATCTGGAGTGTCTTAGATACCGTATGTCAGTCACCCGCAGGCCCTTGCTGGCTCACGTTAATGCTCACAGAGGGACTAAGAAGAAGAGGGATTAGTGAAAGAAGCCTAGAGCTCTTGGAGGCTAGCAGCTGCTCATTCCCTTTAGGGACACCCTTTCACAGAGCCGTGAACACTTCCTACACTGGCTTCACGGCAGTCTATCCTGCTGACCCTTGAGAGCTCAGTGGAAGACAGGAGCTATGGGGCTTCAAGATGAAAGATGCAGACAAGGCAGTTAGAGCCCATGAAAGATGTTTGTTGGTTTATATTTTCCACCCTTCCCCAAAGTCTCACTTTATAGCAGTCCCCGCCCCCCCCAAAAAAAAGCAAAGCAATGAAAAAAAAAAAAGCATGGTGACTTTATTGAAAACAGTAAAATTGCAAGTCCAGGGGATAGCCACATTTTTATTTTTATTTCAGGCTAATAAGTCAGCCTCTTGTTTTACCTGTAGGACTCCTGGGAGGCCAGCGTGGTGAGGGATGGCCACAGTGATCTGCTTTCCATTTTTCCAACTGTCCGTGCCATTTATCTCGTCACTGAGAATTCAATCTTGGCTCACTACATAGTCGTGAACATGGTGAATTTTCTAGATTTCTTTCCCTTGAGCGTGAGGGAGAAAGCTACTGAGGTTCCAGGATGCTCCTCCATCACTCGAGATGTGGGGAAGACCTGGGCTTCAAGGGAAGCCTTTCTGATATTTTTTTTTTTGAAAATTCAATTGCACCATGTTGCACGGAGCAGCCCAAACGCATGTCAATTGCAGCTGAAGCAGTAGCCCCACCCCTGAGTGTCTGTCTTTGTGGGGCATCCAGACAGAGGAAGAGCAGGCCAGCGTGTGGAAAGTGGTGACTTCAACACCGATATATAAATATCGTGTACTTTATATATTAAAATGTGCATGCCTCGTTGACTTTTTAACTTGTAGTTAAAAGCATTGCTGATACCTAGAGTCATTATTACGCATCACGGCCCGTTCCAAATACTATTCATATATTTCACGTTTAATTGTCCAGAAGCCCTGTTGGATGGCTGTCATTGCTAAGTCCCATTTTATAGGTGAAGACCCATGAGGTGACATGAGCTGCCTAATGTCACACAGCTGGCAAGATTTAAACCCAGTCATTATGGCTTCTGAAACTGAGCTTTTAACCACGACCCTAACCTGCATCACTCTTGTGATATTTCTACTTCAGTGATTCAGGCACAAACAGCATTAACTCAGAGACACAACCCAGATTGGCAGCCTGGACCATGCAAGGATGCAGGCAGCATCTAATCTTGAGCCATCTTGTTGACCCCAGAGATGAGTAGATTCAGCCTTTATTTTTATGTATTTACCACCTACTGTGTGACTTCAGTTAAGGTAACTCTTCAGTTTTTTTTTTTCTCTCTCTAAAATAGGGATATTATTAACATGATATGCAAAAGCATTACTTAGATATATAGTAAGTGTCTAATAAAAGTTAACTTTGTGTTTTTAGCCATTTGGTTGATGAGTAATTTAACAATAATAACCTCTATTCCCTAAGAAGCTAAATTCGAGCTTCTAATTCAGGTCTATATTTTTCAGTGAGTCATGAGTTCTTTTTAAACTTCTTGGTTCAAGATTTTGTTCCGGAATCTGGTTAACTTTTGACCTGCAAATAAACAACCTTAATTTCTATAACTGGCATTTCTGCCTTCCCCTAGCACAGCGATTCTCAACTTAGAGGTCGTGACCCCTTTGGGGGACTGAATGACCCTTTCATAGGGGTCACATATCAGATATCCTGCACATCAGATATTTACATTATGACTCATTACAGTAGCAAAATCACAGTTATAAAGTAGCAGTGAAATAGTATTATGGTGTGTGTGGGGGGGTGGGTGTCTCCTTAACATGAGGAACTGTATTAACGGGTCGAAGCATCAGGAAGGTTGAAAACCACTGCTTTAGACATCGTGTTGCTGGATTCACCCGGGCATTTGACAATCTATTCTTTGGGGGCATTAATCAACTGGGGGCTACCAGGTTTTCCTCCCAGCCCTGTCCCTGTCCTCTTGCCCACTCCTTCCTCCTGGTGGGAAACCTGAGTGTCCCTTGTGAATAGCAACCATTCCAGCCCCCATGCCCACTTCCCTGAAATGGGAGATAGATCAAAAGATGCCCCCCTTCCATAATTGCCAGAAGCAGCCAGCAAAGATACTTCCTGCAAGGACATGGGCTCCCAGGGGCAACTGGGACAGAATAGATCAGCTTCACAAACTTCAGACATGGAGAACATTGCTTTCTTCTTCTTCTTCTTCTTCTTCCTCCTCCTCCTCCTCCTCCTCCTCCTCCTCCTCCTCTTCCTCTTCCTCTTCCTCTTCTTTTTCTTCTTTCCATTGGGAATGAAGGGGGACCTCCGTGTACATCCCAGGGGAAATCCACGGGCAACATTCCAGTCTTTGTCCGTGAGAGTCTACTCTTCTGCCAGTGTGATCCACAGTCTTGGTTTCTAGTGACAGTCTCGGGGATATTAAGCAGAGGTTTATCTTCGAGTCACTGGAGTTATTTTTGTTTTCGTTAGCCCGGACTATTGTAATGAACGAGAAGGCACTGGCGGGAACAAGGCTTTTATTATAATATGAGGGTGAGGATGGCTTTGACTGACCTTTCTTCTGCTGGAGTTTCAGTGTTTTAGTCTGTGCCGCTTGTGCTGGAAAGAATTTATAATCACAGGCTGTCAAAGACAGCCATTGTTCTCCCTGCTCTGAACATGTGGGTCAGCCACAAGTGCCTGTAGCTCCCCCAACGCCAGGAGCTGGCGGAGAGCGAGCATGCCTGGATTCTTCTGTGGCATCAGGAAAAGCATTTTGCATATTTTTCATTGCCCTTTTTTTTTTTTTTTTTTAAACTTTTGCCTCAGAAAGACAGCTCGCTTTCAGAGCAGGAATTTCCCTCCAAGGTAGCAGGAGGTGAAAGCATGCCCTCCAGGATTTTACAGCTCTGATTCCGCCTGTGTTTGCCAGATACCATAACCCGGGGCAGCGGCACTGAACTAGGGACTCGTCCGTCCCACAGACATGCGGTTATGGATCCTGAAAGACAGGTCAAAGATTTTGTCTTTGTTGTCAATGATCATTGCATTCTTGTGAATCCAAACTTTGTGATTCTCTGTATTTAACTACTTAAAAAAAAAAAGAAAGAAAAACGTTATGGATGTGAACTTTGGGGATTTTTTTTTTTTAAGTTATGCATGCTATTCTAATTGAAAGGATGGAGCAGAAAAAACGAGGAATTGAATAGTCACTGTTGACGCTCATAGTCTCTTCAGCTAACTGCTACGACTTTTTCCACACAGATTGTCCATGCAAGTATCTTTGCAGACTACTGGAAGCCAGATAGGTTATATATGTTGCAGTCATATCTGAAATTCTTTCGTTTTATTTTGGGACAGGAGACTGACGACATTGAGAGTCCTAAGCGCAGCATCCGAGACAGTGGCTACATCGACTGCTGGGACTCTGAACGCAGCGACTCCCTCTCTCCTCCTCGCCATGGCCGGGATGACTCCTTTGACAGTCTGGATTCTTTTGGTTCCCGCTCCAGGCAGACACCTTCACCAGATGTAGTTCTCAGGGGAAGCAGTGATGGTAAGGTTTGATCTTCATACACCGTAACATCTTGGAATTAATCATTAACGGGAGTTTCAGGGTCAAGGGTAGAGAGCTGGGAGCTTGCAAAGGCAAACTCTGCAGCCACCTGGCTGGAGCCTGGTAATTCTATAAACTGGTAGGGAGGGGAAAAAAGTCTCTGTTGTTTTTCATGGCTTTCAGATTTTTTGATTGGCTTGGCCGGCGGCTCTTCTGAATGCTGCCTCAGTGAGCGTGTCTTCTGTGGGGAAATGTGTGACATCATTCTTCCCTGGGTCTCCCTGAATCGAGATGCTGTGCAGACCATTAGCTCATAAAGTGTGCTGAAGTTTATATACCGTGGGTACCAGGAAGGGAAATGTTTAGTGAGTAACTCACTACGTAAGCAGAAATGGTACTGCTCCCAGCGAGCTAGACATGCGTTGCGTTTTATGTCCTTCAGAAAGCTCTAGAGTCTGGGGCTGTGCCCTTCTTGATTGGCACCTGTTTTATCAATCAGTTTGATGCTTGGTGGATGTGACTGGTGGGCTAGTTTGGTGCAAATGGCCATGAACGCATAGTGTACATACCCAGGCTGCCTATTGGCCCAAGACCAGATTTTTTTTTTAAATTTAAACCCTGTGAATTTGATATTACTTGTATGGAATGATGTGTCCTGGAGCCTGCCATGAGTTCAGTGGCTGCTGTAAGAATGGCTCTCCTGTACCTTTGACTTTTCAGGAGGAAGGTGGCTTGGTCCTACATGTATAGACTTGTAGAAAGACAGCAAGGCTGGTGGGGAAATTTTTTTGTTGTTGTTATTTCTATTTTTGTATATGTTGCTGTGATGGTAATATTTTTGGACATTCTTCTACTGTCTGAGATCAAGGTTATCTTTTGTGGCCACGGTGTTGCTTTCTGACATAAAATTCTTGTAGTAGATTTTGTTGTTATTGTTGTTTGTTTGTTTTTGTGAAGTACTAGAGATTGACCCTGGGGCTTTGCAAATTCTAGGTGAGTGCTGTACCACTGAGCTATGTCCCTAGCCACTCAGCTATGCAAGTCACTGTCACACTTGAGTATTTTACATGTTAGATACCTAGCACATGGTATCTTATTTAATGTTCAACATAGGCATCTAATGGCATCTTAATTCATCCTTGCTCGGAGCTGGGAGACACTCCTTGTCCTTGTTTTATAGATGTGCCTTCAGGAGTTTAAGTCTTTGTTCCGACATATCAAAATGACAAGAATCACTGAAGGTCTGGTAGTTTAGCTCTGTCAGTCTCAAGAAGTGTGGGTCCAAACTGGTGCTCTTAATTCGCCCAGGCTACTTTGCCCCATAGAAGCTGAATTCTAGAGTCTCTGAACAAATGTGTCTGCTCAGAACATACACTTTTCAGCAGACAGATTAGCCTCGGGGCCACATAGCCTGTGACTCCTAAAGAATTCCATGGTACATTGTGAACTGCTTGAAAAATATTTCTGAAATTTTATTTGACATCTTAAGTACCACCCACAGCACTAGAAGTTAAAATACCAAGTGTGTGATCTAATTATGCTTTCACAGGACCCAGACATGGCTTTGCTCTTACAGACCCCATCTCAACCAAACCATTCCACCCATATTGCTTGCTTTAACTTTTAAAAAATAGGACTTTTCTAACTTTTTTCTGTTTTCATAACTGGTTCTTCATCATTAGCTTTGAGGGGTTTAGAGTTTACATCACATCTTGAAAGGATTTGAGATGGTGGTTAGTAATACTAAACTAAAATATCCCAAAACACAATTTAGTTGGAGCAATTAAGGCTGATAAATCAGAGCCTACTTATAAATGCTTTCTCTGTCAGACAAACAATGTGGAATACAGCCTTACCAGTCCCCCTCACAAACTGCATCTTCCACACGTGTCACCAATCTGATAGCTTAAGGCTTATCTTCCTGTAAACTAATCAAGACCTAGTGAAGTTTTAACAGCAACAACAAAACATTTCTTAATCTTTCTTTTAAAATTCAGTATTACTTTTGCCAAATACATATTAGCTATATAAGACTTTTCTGTTTTTTTTTTTTTTTTTTTAATGATGATAATCTGTAAAAATGTTAGTTCTAATGAATGGTTCCACATTTGGAAGACTTTTTTTTTTTTTTTCTAAGTATGTCTTGAAAATTTTTGTCCCAAGATTCACAACCAACTTGGGGCAGCTTTAATATGACATTCTTTGCCTTTATATTGGGTTCATATGGATGGCTTCAACTTTGCTATTATGAGTGGGTAGCCAATGACCAATTCAAAAAGGAAAAGCCACATTCATAAGTGTCATGATTCTGTGAGGTGGATACAGTTTCCTGGTAGGAAAGATGTAAACCCCCAGGCTTGCTTCAGCCAGTTTATATTGCCAGCAGGTGCCGAGTGCCTCCTTCAGACTCTAGTAACAGATTCCATAGCCTCCACAAAACTCCACTGAACAGCAAACACAACCGTGTACTCATGTACATTGAGAGTTAGTAACATATCATAAATAGGATTCATTGCATTGAATTCAGTATCCCTACGTTTTATCAGAAAGATGTGTTACAAAATGGAAACAAAGGATAAACAAAAGTAAGGTGCCAGGAGAAAATGAAGAAGTGTCTGTGACTTGGGAGTATTTGGCAAGGAAAGAAGAGGCAGCAGGAGAGAGGGCAGGGAAGCAGAATGGGCCTAATTGCTTGTAGCCACATGGAAAAGAGGAGTGAGACTTTGATAAAATAATAATGTGCCCTGTGCTCTCTTCTGTTTTCCTAACTTTGAACATTCAGAGAGAAGCCAACCTAGTAAATTTCCACATCCACCAGATGAAATGAAATCAAAATCTTTCGCAAGTCTAGCCTGACAGTATGCGGGCACACCGTGCCAGCCTTTCTGAGGTCTTCACAGCACTCAAGGGGCATACAAGTGCTGTCTCTGGTAGGCCATGAGAATCTAGAGTATAGGGACTTTAAACTCCCAGGGTCACGGAGCCAGCAAGTGGTGGAACTGAAAGGCTGCCCTGGCTGTAAGTCTATGAAGCTGCCAGCCTCACAGCTAAGCCATTCTGCTCTGGGACACTGGCAAACTAACATTCTTTAAAATGTCTATTGAGACAATCCTGAAGAGTAATTCAATATTGGAAAGGGCTGTGTTTACATGCTAACATATTTTAATAATATGTTTGATAATATTTTAGCTATTATACAGAACTACAGCCCGCATACTATAGGTTTTTAGAACTGAGGACTCCAAGGCCACTCTAACCATCACTAAACTGTCTAGTAGATGGAGAACTTACCTGCTTTTGTTCTTTTATCAGCACAGGGTCATATTTCCCCTAGTCAGGACATTTTAAGAAGACATTTTTCTCAGTGTTGAGTGCTGACAGGACAGAATTTTGGGTGTCTCGAGAGTAGACTCCAGTTTCCCTGAGCCAACACTAGTCAGGCACGGGAAGGGGAAAGCCCGTCTGAGCAGTTTCTATCACTATAAAGAGAGGCTCCTATCAAGTGGAGAAACAAATCCTTGTGTTGGCAAGGCAAGGCGGTGTGAGTATTTGTTTACAGGCAACATTTTATTTTGACACTGACAGATACACTTGTTAAGACTCGTTGTGGGAAGGGAGCTAAGTAATGAATCAGACACTAACAAGTCAGGAAATGGCCAAAATTTCAGGAGAGAGGCTGTAAGCAAGCACCATGAATAATTCATAGTCTGGATATTTCACATACAGTGAGCAACTTGTTCACAGCCGATACTTTAGAGTCACAGTCTTTTAAATGTCACTATAGGATCTGATCTCCAGGGTAAGTCCTTTCATTCCGGTCTCACAGAAGGGGACAGTCACGTGTGTTAGAGACAAACTTAGAAAGCCACAGCTCATATCTGATGGATCCGAACTGTTGCAACATCAAGATTAGGCAGCATGCATTAAACACTAATGTCAGATACTGGACCAATAGTAATAGGTGATTCAGCCCTTCCAGTAGTCCCGTAAAGCAGATGGCACTATTGTCCTCATTTTACAGATGGGATAAATGGAGGCTTTAGTAGTCAGGGCTGGAAATGAGGTGGATCTGATCTAAAGCCTGGCACGCTACCCCCTCTGCCTTATTCCAGGTCTTTGCTTTCTCCTTAAGCATAAATGTCTTTGTTATCGGCAGAGTCAGAATGATGTCATGCTTGCATTCATTGATTAAGAGTTCAACCAGCGTTAAAATAGTGGTTACTTAAACGATCATGTTTACCTTAACGATAGTTTCATTCTAACAGACCTTAGAAATCTAACAACGTGAGACTCGGGCAAAAGGGACATGTTGGAATTATTGGGGCTGTTATCTAGGAGCAAGACTGAGGTTGACAAAGCTGAGTTCCTTTGCAGAAAACAAACAAATGAAATCACTTTCAGGCAAACCATTTCCTGTATCCGAGTTTGAGATACCCATTGACTACATTGGCATGCTTTAGAAGCCGGATGCTAGGTTGCTCTTGTTTTCAAAACGAAGGGAAGAAAAAAACTATGCATGGGGGAGAGGGGATATGACGAAGAACTGGTATGGACAGCAGGACAAAAATTGTCCCAGATCAGGAACTGGGAAAATCCCATGAAGAAGATATAGCCTCTTAGAAGATCAACCCTTAGTGAAGTCCAACTGGTCACCTTTCTGCCTTTCTCATCTGTCTCTGCTAACTAGATTATACTTTACATCTTCACCATGTTCTGGGGCAGGGTTAAAGATACACAAAGACAAGTAATTTCTGATGCATGCTTGTTAGAATGTCTACCGCAGTGGACTCTGGCTAGAAATCGGTACAATCCTCATTGGAGAACCGGTGAGATTTTGTTTTGAGTGGCCAAAGCTCAAAGTTGGTCAGGCAAAACAATTCTACACAAATGTGTCACTTACAGTAACTCCTGCCACACTTAAACCTACCTCTGGTTTGTTTTTGTTTTTTTTTTTTCTAAACACATGCTTGTAGTTTTTTGGTTTCCTCGCTGAAATTTGAGGCCTTTTCCCAGAGAAGGCTAATTTAGACTCCTATTATCCAAGTTACTAACTCAAGGTATGAATTCCAGAACACACAAGAGTTACCCTTGATTCTACAAAGATGCCATTGGATGTTTCTGCTAGCCCCACACACTTTTATCAGTGTCTATCCTCTGTTTTCCAGGAAGAGGAAGCGATTCTGAATCAGACTTGCCTCACCGGAAGTTGCCAGATGTGAAGAAAGATGATATGTCCGCACGACGGACTTCTCATGGTGAGCCGAAATCAGCAGTGCCTTTTAACCAGTACCTCCCGAACAAAAGCAACCAGACCGCCTATGTCCCAGCGCCTCTGAGAAAGAAGAAGGCAGAGCGGGAGGAATACAGGAAGAGCTGGAGCACGGCTACCTCCCCCCTGGGTGGGGAAAGGCCCTTCAGGTAGGAGTGAGGTTTCAGTTCTTTGATGTACCATTACGAAGGGATGTAAGTGGCCAATGCATCCCAGAGAGCTTCTCATAAAATGCAGATTCATAGAGGTCCCTAGAATCAGGCCTGGTGCACAGTAGGTCTCCAACAAATCCTTCGCTGAGGAACCGGTGCTCTGAGGCCAGTTCCATTGACAAAATGTGGAGAACACATGTCACGTGACCTACTGTGGTGGCTGCCTGATTTCTGATCCTGTGACAGTGGATGTACAAAGATTGTACAAAAAGACTCTTAATGCACTTATATAGGACAAGCTCAGATAAGGGATTCATGAAGAAAGCCTGTAGACAAGTGTCAGAATAAATATAAGATGTGGTGCGTTTTTTTTTTTAGAGAAGGAAACTATTAATGTCCATACATATTAATATACATATCTATTCTGCAAGTATTTGTTGAGTGTCTATTTCATGCTGGGTGCTGTATTTGGGGCTTGGGGCCCCAATAGTAAGATACTAAGAAACAGACTCTGCTTCTATAAGGACTTAATATTTCATTATTATTATCTACGATTTTCCCACTAAGGAAATGTTTCTTACATTTTTTATGTATTGATCAAAACTAATGGATTTTACCTTTACAGTAGAAAAGGGTTTTATGCTTTCAATATCAAGTTTGCAAGAGCCCTTAATCAGTATGAAGGAAAAATGCATTTTATTAATTAGCTATACTAAATTGACCTCACCTTAGCAGCATCCTATCCTGTGCTGTGACTACTTTTTCTAAGCTAAAAGTGATAGCAAAATGTCTTGGAAGCAATGCCCAGTCTGTTCCCTGACCTGCCTGTTAGCTTGGTAAAACCATGTTGTCCAACTCACTAGTTACCCTGAAACCATAGAGGAGGAGGGAAGTGAAGCAGGGTCTCCCGCTGAAGATGACCCCAGCAGCCAGATGGGCGCTGATGGGAAGCCTGACTGTGGGTTAGAAGCTCCTCCCCGCAATGGTGAGGAGCGGTCTCCTGAGGAGGTTGCTGCGGTGCCAGCTGCTATTCCGGAAGACAGAGATGCCGTGGAAAGCCAAAAGCGAAGAAGGCTGGAGCAAGCTGGGATCAAGGTCATGCCTGCAGCACAGCGCTTTGCCAGGTTAGCTCTGCCAGCTGAGGGCTGGCCTGGCTGGCCTTCTGCATGCCTGCAGGTTTGGATTCTGGCTAGCAAATTGGATTCTCATCCTGTTTCCCCGGTTCCTATGTGTCCGTCACATCAGTGGCCTCTGCTCTGGACAAGTAGAAATAGATCCTCTGCCTTGGGGCATGTCTCTGCTAAGTCCTTGCCTAGATTAAATGGAGATGAAGTGTGAGCTCTTCTCTGCTTCATTAGACCCCATCCCTGTGGTCAGTTGCCTGGGCTGCAGGATTTACCTAGTGATAACATTTTATTTTCCACTGCCTGTGTCTTGTTAACTTTCATCCTACTCCTAAATGGCTCGTTACCTCATGGCCCATCATTAGAATTTGTTCAATATCTTGAAACAGAGGAAGGACAATCTATTCAGAGAAAATAACTGACTTAACAAAAAGCCATGCGTTTGCCTTCTCTTAAGGAGCAGTAAGGACAGAATTTGTCATGTGTTTTTGATAGTGATTCAACAGCTAAGACTGGAACCCTGACCTCTCTTCATTACAGCTAAAGGGCATTAGCATACAGTGCCCCTGACTTCATGAGGTGGGTGAGATGAAGTATTTTTACAGTCAAAGCTACAGAACTCTACAGGTCTACAGTTTTGTGCAGAGTTCTGAAAAGCTTGTTTATTTTTTATGTAAGAACCACAGTGAGCCTCCCAAATAACCTTGCAGCCAACACTCACATAACGAACTGATGCTCAGAGCGATTTGACACTTGGAATCCCTTCCATTCTCGTTTGTTGCTTTTCATTTTCAAAGGTCAGGAACACACTCAGTTCTTCAGAAGAAGAAACAAAAGATATTAATTACTTTTCTTGGTGCTGTGAGAAAATATCTGACCTAAGCTGCTCAAGGGAAGCGAGATTGATTTTTGCTCATGGTCTCGGGGGATTTTAGTCCATGATGTCAGGGAAAGTGTGGAGGTGGGAAGGGTTTGATCCTATTGACAGGCATATGAAGCAGCTGGCTTTACTGTGGCAGGCAGTAGACAATGGGACCCATAAGGCCAAGCTACAGGCCTCAAGGCTTGTTTCCCAGTGACTCACCTTGGCCAATCATATCCCTTGTCCCAAAGGTTCTAGAATCTCCCAACCTGGATCACCATCTAGAGATCAAATCAACAAACACAGGAGCCAGTGGAGATTCTGGGGACAGTTTAGCTTCACGCCATAACAACGATAGTAAGTAACCTATAGAGTTGGTCAGAGCTGACGTGACAGCCAGATTCGGGTACTTTGTCCATAGCGCTGCATCTGATTCTACACATCTATTTCTCTATATGCTCCTTATGTGGTTATTTCCATGGTCTAGTTCTTAACTGAAATATCCAGGGTTAGCTTTTATATATTTAATTGTAGGATAGCTTTTGTTGATTTAAAAAAATTACACAAGAAGAATCTATTTCTTGGGCTGGAGAGATGGCTCAGCGGTTAAGAGCACTGACTGTTCTGCTAGAGGTCCCGAGTTCAATTCCCAGCAACCACATGGTGGCTCACAACCATCTGTAATGGGATCTGATGCCCTCTTCTAGTGTGTGTCTGAAGACAGCTGTAGTGGTATCCCTACCCAAATATTTAATCTACCTACCTTAAACATTAGAAATTCTGATGTAAAATCCTGCTTGCATTATAAGCAATTCTCTGAAATAATGAAGACTAATTTCATACCATATCTTCTGAATATTCAAATGTTGGAAATATACTTCCCCTGTGTCCTTCAAGCATATACTTATCCCAGAGGCCAAGCTAGAAGCTGAATGCAGAGATGAACAACACCTTGTCATCGGGTACCATTTTTCCCACTTGTCTGTCTCCCCTCTTCAAACTTGGAACAACAGTGAGAATATTACTAAGTTATACAGATAAGAGCGTGATCACAAAAAAAATCAAACCTCCACATTTTTGGTGCACATACCTTTGTTTTTTTCATATGTGAATCTTTTAGCTGGAGGGTGAGCAAGGAGACACCAAGGACAAAGTTGTGTACAGGTTGTGAGTTCAGTACGTGACCTGTGCCACTTGATAACTGGAAAGCATGTTTTATAATAAAACATTGAATTCTTTGATAAAGATTCTCATTCAATAGATAAACATAAAGTCATGGTTTGAAACGTGGTTCTGGTTGGAGATACTATATTTAGATAGTCATTTTTGCTTTGTTCTAGTCATCACGAGTTCATTTGGTAGACAGGTTTTCAGCTTCTAGTTCATTCCTAAAGGCACATCTATTATGCCACATGCACATGCCACAACACATGTTACAACACATGCCACATACACATAACCATACACATGCCGCAGGTACATGCCACATACATATACCACATGCTTCATATACATGCCACACACATGCCACATACATATACCACATGCTGCATGCACATGCCACATACACATGCCATATGCACATGTTACATACAAATGCCACATACACATAACACATACACATGCCGCAGGTACATGCCACATACACATGCTTCATACACATGCCACATACACATGCCACATGCTGCGTGCACATGCCACATGCACACACTACATACACATGCACATGCCACATGCACGTACACATGCCACAAGCCTAGCATGTCTGCATTTTCTCAGTGAACTTTTAACAAGGCACAGTAGACTTGAGAGTCAGTCTAAGTTTATCCACACTTAGGGTCCTGCTTTTAATATAGCAGAAAGTTGCTTAACTGGAATGAAATGCAAATCATGAAGGAAAAACAAAACAAACAAACAAAACCTAGGATTCTCTGTTCGTGGAATGTGAGAATATAAATCACTGAACCACGCCGATGTCTCTCAAAGCCTTTGAGCCCACGTCTCTTGTTCTGACATCCAGATGGATTCTGGTCATCACGGTTTTGGACCCAGCCAGAAGCTAAAGATACTTTAGGGGGCTGTCTCTCAGTTGGGAAAGACTGTTTGTCCAGTAAGTGCTGGACAGGAAAGGGACATGCACAGTTAAGAGAGGGAGCCAACCTTTATAACCAGACCCCTTTTCCATCCCCTTCTCAGGAACCTCATACACCTGCTTGCATTACTTGTAAGCCAATACACACATGGAACAATGGTACAGTTATTCCACTTCCCCATGATGTTAGAAGCCTATAGGATCCACATTGCTTGTGGAAAAAATAAATAAGGAGGCATCTAAGCATCAAGGAACAGAACATAGGACTTCTCAATAAACGTGTGGCAGTTAATATTTATTAGAGTTTCCATAGAAGTTTTTAAAAAGTATATAAACTGCTTTTTCTTCTATTTTATTTTATGACCATGTTAACTTAATTAACCCTCCCCCATAAGATTCTGCAAAAGAAGCCAGATTTCTTTTCTTTAAGAGGGTAAAATAAGAACCAAGATTCACTTCCCCTTAAAATTAAAATACCATAGAGATTTGAATTCTCTTATTTGGTGTTTCCCATTGGAGAAGTAAATTTTTTTTAACTGAATTATAGACTTCACGTGACTGTACTTCTTTTCTAATTATTTGCATGTGTTTCATCACTCACTAGTTCTGCTAGTCTGTGGATGTTCCCGACCACGTAGTAATTAATGACAGAGGGGAGACAACTCTCCAGGGAACAATCGACATTTTAGAAATCTTCAGAGGAAGAGCAGATGTAGCCCAGTGCCTGACATACACTCTTCCATCCCTCTCTACCAGATGCTGGCTCCCTGCTTCTTTCTGCACAGATCTCCCAGTCTAGGGACCAGACAGGCATGACCTTTGTGAGTCTGGATGTGTCTGCCGTGCCTGGAGACAGGGTAACGGGGAGGTTTCTGCTGTTGCCCATGACATTCCCAAGAGAACGAAACAGGCCTTTCTGGAGAGCCCAGTTTCTTTGAATAGAACAAACTCACTGCCAAGCCAAGCTGGCTGCTCATTGCCAAGTAAAAGGGGGTGAAAGGGGATGCCAGCTCTTCCTTAGTTTATTTATAGTGTGTGTGTGTGTTATATGCATGTTTGTGCTCTTGAGCATGCATTGCCCAGAGGAGGACATTGTGTGTGTTGCTCTGTCATTCTCCAGCTTATTCCTTTGGAGCAGGGATTCTTATTGAATCTGGAGCTAGGCTGGTGGCCAAAAAGTCCCAGTGGTGCCCTTGTCTCTGCCCTTCACCCCAGCACTGAAGTTAGGGTAGCTCCCAAAGGCAAGTGTGTAGCCACTCCCCTTTAAGTGGGTGCTGCAAATTTACAGTCAGGTCCTCTTGCTTGGGCAGCTAGGGCTCACCTACAGAGCTGGCTCCCCAGCTCACCTCGTCCCTTCCTTAGTTTTAACCATTCTCTCATATGCTTTGAAACACATAAATAAACCTTAGACACTCGGAGACAAACATTTTCTCTGCCCTATCCCACGCACTGGGTCCTTAATCTCTCCTGTCATGAGAGCATTCTTTTTTCTTCTTCTTCTTTTCTTTTTTTTAACATGAGGCTGGAAGGGTTGCCAGGTTATAAGCTGGGCTCTGCATTCTCTGTAGTCCAAGCAGGTCTTGAACTTGTGATCTTCCTGACTCAGCCTCTCAAGTAGCCGAGGTTGCAGACCTGTACCCTCAGTTCCCACTAGGGTTCTGAATTTCCAATTGCATATGGGTTATATTCCTTCTGGTAAACAATGTCCACCCAGCAATTGCCAAACCTACCAGTAGATACAAGTCTGAACAGCCTGGCTCTGCTGCTTATGTAGACTGAAAGTCTTTCAGCAAAGTTCATAAAACTGAAACTGAGTACCTTACTATCCTGTGCAAAATGGACATCATAATTCCTGGTTTGTAGCGTTCTCATGGTCACCAGTCTACATATTAGCTTCTCAGATTTGTGGTTATTGAAAAAAAATAAAAATATACCAGAGTTTAACAATGGGCTGCTTTTAAGGAATAAATAATACAGAATAGATGTCATTGAAATCTTTTTGGTAAGTATATACTTGTGACTATTCTTCTGCATATCTGCCTTCAATGCATTTTTATTTCATGGTCAGTAGGGCCAGCCAATAATTTACATCATTTTTCGTCTCTCTGAGATGGCCACAAAGCTCTCAATTTAAAGAATTCATACAATGAACAAGAAATACTCATAGTAACAGTTTTCCGGTTGGAGTAAAGATATTCCAGAGACGGGAATATCTTCAAGTGGCCATTGATAGAGAAACTTTATTCAGTCTCTTTTTTGAAGCACACATATCTAAATTGAGATCACTTGAAACAAGTTCTGCCACACTGGGCAGTTAGCCTAAAAAGAAACACTTGGGGAATTTGCAGCCCAGCTGGGTTTGCAAGATGCATAAGGTACCAGATTCACGCTGCTCAAATTGGCATTGTAAATTGGCAGGGCCATTTGCATACATGCATACTTTTTATTTTAACAAATTCTTTCAGAGATGAAGCCCAGGCCTCCTGGTCAAAAAGTAGAAAGAGTTTTAGTCTTGGGCTTGGTTCATACGATGACTGGGTCCACACTAGTGTGCAAGAATCTGAGGTGTGTGCTTCCTACTGAAAGGGCTTTGTAAGATACTACATGTTGACCTAAATTGTGAGGTATGATTAGTTAGCATTCCGCTATCATCAGTCTTCCAAATGTTGTTGTGCAATGCAATTTACAACTCTATTCTAAGTGCAACTCACAAAATCCCTTTATTTAGTTACCAAATTACTTCCCTTTCTCCTGATCTCATAGTAATGATAATTCCTTTTTTGGGGGAAGATGCTCTGCTTTCAAAGCTGTTCTTGGCATTGTTGTTTGTCCAGCCAATAGCACAATGGTCTATTTCATTGTCATAGAGCAGAGTCCCTGGAACCAGCCTGCCTTGATTTGTATTCGTATCTATACACTAGCTCTTTGACCTTGTGCAAATGTATTGGCCTAGTCTTTCTACTTGATAAAATGAGGATGAGGGTATACATATTATAGGCCCTGCAATTTTAGTGCTAGAATTACTACTTAGGAGGAATTCAATACATAGTGTTTGTTCATTATCCACTGGCCAGCATCATTATAATTGATTTGTTTTTGCTTAATGACTCTGAAGTGATTCAGTGGTCTGTCGTTTTCTACTAACCATTCTTCGTAGCCATAGTTGACCAATCCAAGTTGATCTTTGCTATACATGTTAACTAAAAATGCAGGGAGGAAAGTGAACACAGTTTAGGAAGGGACTAGGCAGAAGTTGAGTGTGCAACTAAGGGCAGGATTTGATACTTTCAGTAATGCATTTATTGAGAAGTAAAACATCATACACAAATTTGTTTTAAAATACTGAGATTTTTAGATCATAGAGAACAATGGCTAATAGTGGGAAGGTGTCATGAATATGACCAAGCATATTTTGATTTTCTAAAACTCAGACAGAAGGAGATCTACTGTTACTAAAGTAATGACCTCCTTTGAAATAATATGATACAAAGTAACAGCCAGTGTGGACTGTCTGATTGCTGGTTCTGTCCTTAGCCAGGTCAATTTCTCCTGTCTTCATTCTTGGCATGAGTTTGACCTTTGATAAAGAAAAATTTAGTTTTTACATTTATAAAACATGTATTTAGCTTGTGTTTCTATTTGTGTGTGTGTTTGCGCGCACACACACGCACACATGCACGCGTGTTCATGTGAGTCTGTCATTGTGTGCCTGTGAAGGCCAGAGAACACTTTGTGGGAGTCAGTTTTCTCCTTCTACCACATGGTTCCAGGAATCAAAAAGTTGTCATTTCAGGCAGCAAACTCCTTCCCCCACTGAGCCATCTTGCCTTACCTTAAGCATATTTTGGTGGGTGCAGGGGCCCGGTAGTACTACTGATTGAACTTGTGTTTGTGTGCATGCGAGGCAAGTGCTCTGCCACTAAGTTATGTCCTCAGTTCAGGAACTTTAAATCAACTTTTCAGAAAGCCCTTACAAAATAGGTACACTTGGTTTTTTTTTATAAAACAAAAAAAAACAAATTATTTTGATTTGCTTGTCTGCTATGTCCTTAGCTCAAGAACATTTAATCATCATTCCAAAACCTCATACAAAATAGGTATGCTTTTGTAAAAATCAAATTATTTTTATTTGTATGTCATCTTTATGAACTGAGAATACAATCAGTGATGGGGGATTAAACATTCCAACCCATATTAGGACTTCAAAATGAAACTGGTCTTGTAAATGGAAGAGGGCAAAACTCTTTGAAGGCCTCTATAAGCACAACTGCTGTCTTGTCCACTACCCCAGGACAGAAAGCAAACAATTAGAAAAGTCCTAAGGCTTACTGCTTGACATGTCACCATCAAATTGCCTTTAGCAATTTAAAGCTTCTGTTTTTAAGGAGCCTCCAAGAATCCTTTGAAAATGGAAATCATCTGTAGCAATAATTTGCCGGAGCACCCTTACTATGCTGTCCTGCACTTCTACCAATAGAAAGGAAGCAGACCTGTTGAGCTAGAGAGCCTAGGTAGTGGGGGAGAGGAAGCAGGTGCTGATGAGAGAAGGCAGGGCTTGATCATCTTTTATGTCATCCTCTGAGTGCCTTTAAACTATTCTATCTGTCTCCATTCAGCTCAGTGTGTTGCAGAGAGGCCTTCCCTAGGCTTTGTAGTGGGCATGTGTCCTGTATTCTAGCACATGGCTTCATTCATGCATTTTCCTCCAGATTCATTTCTTGGCAAACTGTGTACCTACTGTGTGTGTCACAAATGTGGTGAAGAAAGTGGCGGTAAGGAGTCCCGCTACCTTTTCCCGCTGTGTCACAAAAAGATTTTGGATTGTCACTCTCTGAGCCATTTAGGGTCTCGCTGTTATGGATGCTCGTGAAGCCCTGCAAATTACATGACTTTTCAGTGTTGTGTGCATCTGGCTGGATTCAAGGTTAAGCCAATTCTAATTGTGCTGCAACTCTGTGCTGCAACTAAAATAAAAGGTGCTGCCCTTTGAACTAACAGCATTGAGAGGACTTTGCAATAACAGTATAATCGTCTGGAGATGGGGATTTAAACTCTTTTAAAAATCTGATCACATGTGGGATTCCATTTGATTTTGCTCTACCAGTCAAAAGCAATTGAGTGAAGAGAAAGAAGCTATTCGTGATATAATCCTTCGGAAAGAAAACCCTTTCCTGACCCACCAACATGGCAAAGATTCAGAGTCGGAAGATGAAGCTGCAAGCCTACTGCCTGACCTTGAGAAAGATGACTTTGCTGCAAGGAGGGCAAGGATGAACCAAAGCAAGCCAATGGTGCCACTTAACCAACTGCTCTATGGGCCTTACCGAAAAAATGATGCAGAGAAGGCGGGGTGGCAGCAAACAGCTGTCCAAGGGACCGTCAGGCAAGAAAAATCTAGGCTATAAAAGGTGTGCGCTCTGTGTGTGTCTATATGAAAAAGAGCATCCTTAAGCAAAAATGATCTGTACATGGCCCCCATCCCTCTCTTTCCAGTCCCTGGTCTTGTAAATTTGCATCACTAACCAACTAGGTAGGACCAACTCCCTTTAAGAGAACAACCAATACTTAAGGGTACTCTACTCCATTCAAAGGGCACAGAAAACAGTCACTGCCTTTCTATTAGTCTCTTGAATGAGGAAGTTTTAGATGGAAGGAAAAGAACAAATTATATTCTTTCCTCTCTTACACAAACAAGATAAATAATGAGATATATCATATATATATATATATACACACACACACACATATGTATCAAAAACAAAGCAAGGGCTGGGTAGATAGCTCAGTATATATAGGTTTAATGTCTATAGTTCAGATTCCCAAAACCATAAAACTCCAGATGCAGTAGCATAAGTGTCTAATCCCAATGCATTCCTGCTTACCAGGCAATGGGAGGCAGAGACAAGAGAATCGTCAAAAACTTGCAAGGGAGCAAGCATGTATCAGTAAATACGAGACAACCTGTTTCAAACAAGGGAGAAGGTGAGACTCAAAATATGAGGCTGTCCTTTGACCTCCACACGTATGTCATGGCTCTGCTCTGTGCTTACAGTGACTAACCCAGAACGACACTATGAAACAGAGTGAGACTGGATGTTGAAGCTTTCTTTCAGAATCAGGTTAAATGTGCTGTCTACATTGGCGGTTTGCAGTTGAGATGTTTCACATCTGAGCCATGTTCCTGCTATCCCCAAACTCATCCTAGAGTTTGGATCGTGCCAAGCTCATTATTGACATTTACTGATGCACTAAAAAAACATTAGGGGGACTAGGAGATTCAATCAGAGAACTCACATTCATTGTAGGGACTTGAATACTGTGGGAATTGAGCATCATTACTGTCAAAATCAAATCTCATTACCATTCTCAGCAGTCTTTCAGCCAGCCCTGGCTTTCCTACTTAGACAAGTTAGAGACTATCATGCGCTGGAGAAGAAAAATATTTGCCTTATTACAGATTAAAAGTGTAGTGCGAAGGACCAGAGAGGTAGCTCAGCAGTAGAGCAGTTATCAAGCATGTGCAAGGGCCCAGGTTCTATCCTATGAAGGTTCCACAGCTCCTATTAATCTCATGTTTCCTCGAGAAAGGAAACAGTGTCCTGTCATTTTGCTCTGTCCCCTCCTCTGAGTTTCCGTACTTGACATTCTGTTTGTCTGCTCCCCTCTCCTTGAACTTGACTTATCCAATGTTGTGGGGGCCTAAATCAAATCAACAGAGACCAGGAACAGAGAGAAGATGTGAACACGGTAGTGGCCTGTGTCCTGCAAACCCAGGAGGGTGAACCACTGGAAACGAATTTCAGGAAAGCACCAGATCTTCAGAAGGACGACCTGGCCCAGAGAAGAATCCAGGGCAGACTTACCTCTCATCGTGAGGCTCAGAGCTTCATCAAACTCTCCGGTATTACCGAAGCTGACCTGGAGACTTGGGAGAGGTTGAAAGTATCAGGAGAGGCAAGGTGTGTCATGGTTTAACCCCTGACAGTGGTAGGATTTAACATTTAGAGAACTGAGCGGTTCCTCTTGTTTCATTTTCTGTTTTGATGGCTGGGAAGAGTACCTCTCGAAACACAGAGCGTCTGGAAGTGAGCACGTTCTGCTGAGAGGAAGCATTAATACCAAAAGCCACGTTAGCAGAAAACATCTTCTTTACCCAGCTGACTTTCTGCGAGTGGTTATTTATTCTCCTAGACTTGCTTACTATAAAGAATTTCGACATGAATTTTGAATAACTAACCAATTCCACTGTGCCTACAGTTTTCTTATGCTGTCAATTGTGGTGTTGCAATTGATGCTTTGAAATCAATAGAAATGTAAAGTATTATTTACCAAGGCAAGAACAGTGATCATTTCTTCTTTTGAATGGTTGGATGGGAAAGCCACTGGGTTCTAGCCATGGTACTATTGTTCATATATCTACTTTTGTCTTTTCAACCTCATCTTGATTTGTACTTGCCTTGGAATCCCTGGAACTGATTTCTGGTTCTGACCAGGGATGGAGATGTTCAGAACACCTGTGCCCCTGAGCCCTCACCGGAAATCGACGCAGAAACAGCCATCCGGGATGACTTTGCTAGCCGTAAAGCAAGGGCCTATAAGAAAGCATCCGGCCCCAGGCAAAAATTTGTACACTTTGGACCCGTGACAGAGATAGACCAACAAACTTGGAAGCGGCTCAGCATTGGCAAGACGGGGCCTAGGGACAATGTGGAGGTTCTCTGTCATAGCAGCCAGAGCCGAACTTCCTCTGGGTCACTTTCCTCTACTGCTCCTTTTGGCTTAAAGGAAGAACAAAAGCTTAGTCCACACAGTGACTGCAGGTATTTTTTCCTCCCTCTGGTGCAAAGAGATCTGCATGGGAATCAAATACTGCTTTTAAAGTTGGCTGGGGCTAGAGACATAGCTCTGTGGTAGAGCATACGTATGCTTAGAGTGTGCTAGATCTCCAGCACCTAAATCAAATCAAAATAAAACAAAAACCAACCAATCTGCAAACAAACAAAAATCCAAAAGTTTGATGAGATACATTCCACAGACCTCTAGAGATGACATAAGTTTGATAGGCTCTTCCACAGGACAGCAGAAAAATTGTGTTGAGGGCCCATCATTGGGGAAGCATGTGTATGAGACTGGAACGTATCTATCTCTAGTCTGTTTTTATGAGAATCAGTGCCTGAGAAGGCCAGGAATATCTACAGCCATCCCTTTTGGCCTAACCCTTGAGCGTCACCTTATCATTTGAACCACTTGAAAGAGTCAGATGAATGTCATAATGATTCTGCTCTTGTCTTCTAAATGCATAAAACCCGATGTATGTGTGACAGCATCTCCCTCTCCTGTCCCACAAATACGTGGTAACTCAGTTTCGGACATCCTAAAATAGACCCATAAAAGGGGACTCTCCCTTCTCCTCAGCTTTCAAAGTCTCCAGTAAATCAAGACTGGGATAAGACTAGAGAATGAGTCTCTCTAGTCAAGATTTCTTGGAGACAGCACTGCCCCAGACTAGAGAGCCAGCTCATCAGCCTCCATCCAAAGCCCTATTCCAGGGTTCAGGTCCATCATCTGGTCTCCATTCTCATAGGCAGAAGTAGAACATTTCTATGTATCTTGCTTGTCCTAGAACCCTCATCCCGCCTGCCTGGTAGGAGTCATATGAAGTTCTTTGAGAGGAAAGAAACCATGGAATTCATCCCAATACTTTGTCCTTGAGACCCAAAGGAAGTGGGAGATGCTCTATGATCTGTAGAGCAGTCTCTTGAGCCCTAGACTGGTTGACACCATAAAAAAAAAAGCTGTACACAACAGTGTGTCAGGAACAGGTGACGAGGCTTCCGGGCTCCAGTGTCTGAGAGAAGAATGGGGCAGAAAACTCATGAGAAATGCAGCCTGGGGTCCTCCAGTGCACACTGGGCTACCAGTTAGTCCTGCCATGACTAGGTCACACCATACCCCTTAGTGTGTTTCAGGCCTTTGGAGCACTCCCATTCTACCCTCTAAGTCTGATTATGGCACCCTTACTAACTGGCCTGTGGATTGACAGCTCAGCATCTCTCTTCATCTTTTGGTCTCCTTTCCTAACTCTCTTCCTCTTGCCTCCTGTCACCAATGCTACCTGATTAACACTAGGATAGTGCCTTCTGGCACAGATGGCTGTCTCAAAAAGGCCCCATGGCTGGCGCCAGTGCTGGAGTCTCAGGAAGAACAGGTCTGCATTCAAAGCAACAACCAAAAGACAGAGGAAGGTGAGGCATAGCATGTCCTGCCTCCTGGAAAGTGATGGGTGACAGGCAAGCAGGCTTTTGGTAAAGTTTTTTTTTCTCTCTCTCCCATAACAAAACTATCCTCTTTGGCTCTAGTTACACCCACACAGCTGCCACAGGATGGCAGAGAACAAAACGAAGATGTTATTCAAAAAGAGCCTGAGATGCTGCCAAGGGTAAAAGGACCAGAGGAATGCAGCGGACCCCTGTGAGCCTCCTGCCTGCATTATGTGTTGTGCTGCCTCTGCTATCCGTGGCTGGTGTGTGCCTAGATAAGAGCCGAGCATCCCTGTGTGCCCTGGAAGTAACCTTACTTAAAGGGATGCGCTCATCATAGGATAGGAGTTGTGCTTCTGGGGTTCATTTTGGATGGAGATTTTAGCCTTTGCATATGACTGGAGACTGACTTCCTCCTCACTAATCGTGAAAAGCAGAATTGGAACCATTTCCAAGCGCCAGCTGCATGACAGGGGGCTCAGTAAAGTAAAAGGGGGATTTCCTACACAGCTGTTCCATCTCCATGCACTTCTGCCTTGATGAATGTCAGTGAGTGGCAGTACTGAATTCCTGTAGCTGTAAATGGTCTTTAACTGGTTGGGCCAAATGTTGCCCTAGAGCATGTCCTCTGGCCTCCGAGTGGGAGCCCTTGGGAACAGAAGTGAAGTTGGAGAAGAAAACAGCTCCTTCCTGGAGTGGCTGTGGACTGGAAAGGCCAGAATAAGATGGCTGATTCGTGAAAAGATGGTATGATGGCCAGGAGAACTGAGATGCTCTCTAGACATCCCAGATCCAAACGACCCCATGTCCTTTTACACAACAGTAGGGAACTAGGAATCTGCCAAGAGTATACCCAGGAATGATCAGAGGCCAGGTTATCCTGTACCCCTGTGAATGTTTCTCCAGTCAAGGCCTTGGCACATGCTTTGAGTGTACTAATGCATCTTGGTGTATTGAAGCCACTTACCTGCTTCTGCTAGAAGAAACGAAATGATTGACACTGGTGCCATCCATCCCAGAGTTTCTCTTGTTTGCATGTAAGCAGGTATGAAAAGAGGAGTCTAATAATGAGTTTACCCATTAACCATTCTTTCTGATCTTCATTCTGTGGGAAGAATAAATGAAAAACTGTCCTTCCTGGATAAGCAGAGGAGCCTTCGGCAAAGGAGTCAGACTTCTTTCCAACCTACTTGATTTTATGGATTTCAGCCCTACGAGGACGAATGACATTTATAAAACTTGCAATGGTTTCAACATTAGCCAACCTCACTGCCATCTGGTGGCAGGATCTCTGTTCCACTTTCTGACTTGATTTAAGAACCCTGGAATTTCAAGGTCCTGTGTGTGGAAGCTGCTGTTACCAGTTAATGACATATGTGTTTGAAAGTGTAGTCACCTACCTAATGTTGGGTGACAAGAGGAATTCTCTTAAGCTCACTGTGAAACAGAAAGTACTGGTGTTCTGCTTCTCAAAAGTCTTTGATGGCACTGGGTCAAGGGCACAGTGGAGGCCAGGAAGAACATTAATTAATCTTACATTTTTAAAATAAGTACCCTAGCCATCTTTATTGGCTGAATTGGACAGTTTCTATCCTTTTGGAAAGGAGGAGTACTAGTCTTAGTACCATGATGCCCAAGGAGCAGAGACAATAGTTATGCTTCCACCATAGACGCAGAGTAAGTGTGTCCTCTTCGCTGTGTGTCTGCTCCCTCTCTAGCTCACCTCTGGAAAAACCATAGGTAGGTTGAGTGGATATTTGCTCATTTCACAAATGAGAAATATCATAGGGAGAAAAGTTAAATAAGTGTTGAATCCCCGAAGTTTCCAGGTTGACAAAGGAACTGAATGGTCAACCTCGGCCTCTCCTGTCAACTCACCTTCCAGATATCCGAACCTGATGCTTTGCTCTGGATTTGTGGGCTGCCGAGGAGCAAGCCAGAGTGACAGGAAGGAAGGAGGCAGGGCCTGCAGGCTGGCCACTGCATGCTTCCTGGGTACATCCCTGTTTTTCACAACCTTTGAGAGTATGAATTTCCATCACAGTTGGGAAACCAAACTTCAGTACACGGTCCAGAATTCAAGCACCAAGATTTTAAACTTTGCTCTGAGTGGAAAACCACTTTTCCCCTTCAAGGCATTGCCTATACAAGTAACAAGAGGAGTCACAGAGACCTGCTTGAATTCCTACTGCTTTCCATTAGCCAGTCATTTGTAGTTCATATTAGGATAGTCAGTGTAAATGAAGAGAGTCATTAATTTTATGGCATACTTCTCTTTCAAAAATGTTTGGGATGTGTGTGTGTGTGTGTGTATGTGTGTGTGTGTGTGTGCTTCTGTGCATCTGTACATGTGAGAGAGGGAGAGGGAGAGGGAGAGGGAGGACAGGGAGAGAATGCCCACATGCCAGTAGAGGTCAAAGAACAGTCTGTGGGAGCTGGATCATTCCTTCTACGATATGAGTTATAGAAAGCTCAGGTCACCAGGCTTGGTGGCAAGCCCCTTTACCTGCTGAGCTGTCTCCCAGCCCAGGACATGGAAGCCTTGATTGAGCCAACACACGTCCTGAGAATTCATGTTTCCTTTTAACAGGTGTTTACTGAGTAATTGCCATGTGCCAAACACAAGACTGAGTGTTCATCCTAGATGAGTGGGTGGAGCTATTTTCTACTCTCACTTCAAATCAGTTCAGAGTATAGGGATCTACCACTGAATAGTTGTAGATTCCAAGACGATCTCTTAGGGCCGGGAGTTGTATGCACATAATCAGTTGGTATATGCCTTGTTTCCATCACCCTTCTGAATACTACTACCCTCAGATTGGAATGTCATTAATTGACTTTTCTGGTAGGTTGCTCATTCCAAGTCTGTCACAATCGTCAATTCTATACCCTATAACATTAAGAAATTCTTTACCCAGAGTATCTCCTACTTTGCATTTAAGGAGAGAGAGAGAGGGACAGAGACAGAGAGACAGAGACAGACAGAAACAGACAAAGACCCCAGACCTATTTAACAACTGAAAAGGCCCCTTGAAGCCAAGTGCTAATTATCTTCTTCCTCTTATCAGCAAAGGCAGTCTTACATCCATGCCCTTTTAAAACTAACAAATCCATCTAAAAGGAAACTCCTTAGGTCCATGAGCACACAGAAAATGTAGAAAAGGTAATCCTCAGAGTCTGCTGCTCTTGCCAGTATCCCAAAATACCTCTTGAGGGCCACCTGGCCACTGATGAGGGAAAATACTCAGAAAGCTTCTTGTATGGTGAGACTTAGCATTTAGTAAGAATCTGTTACCGGCAGAGACGTCCTCCAATGCTGTTAATTGTTCTGTGAAGAAACAATTGAAGTTCAGCTCTATCCCAAAGCTAACACTGTTAGCTAGGACAAGACTGTGCACCATAAGTTCACTTTCTGCATTATATTGTACTTAGATGAAATGGATAAATCTGGATATCCAGATAGAGACATAAAACAACACAACTGTTAGTTAGCTATTTCTCCATTATTTATTCATCAAGAATAATTTCTCTTTCAAAGATGGGTTAGCAAGCACCATATTTGAATATGAGTATTCTAATGGGCCCTTTTACTAACTAAACTCCAAGCTTCAGAATTGACCCTGCTCATGCTTTCCCTCCTGGTGGGAAAGAATCCCCTCATCACTTCCTTCACAGCTGTGGCATTTGGGGCACACTGAGGATCTTACTTAAACTGGTACCTTTTGGAAGTGGCCCCTGGAGAATAGAATGAGTCTTCTACCAGCTGGAGCGGAGTCTCACAGCCCTTTGGTTGGCTTGCTTGTGTCCATTCCAACAGAAAGCTGGGGGTTTACCCACAGATTCAATAACTGAAAAGGCTCCTTGAAGCCAAGTGCTAACTACCTTCTTATGGGCAAAGGCAGTTTTACTTTGCAGGTTTTCCCTGTGAGTTAAATAATAATTGTCAATAAATGTGGAATGTTCTAGAATGATGAAAGTTGAAGAAAGAAAGGAGTGTGTGTATGTGTGTGTGTGTGTGTGTGTGTGTGTGTGTGTGCATGCATTGTTGGAGCAATTTCTCTAAAATTAGAGTAAGAAACATTCATAAATTACCTGATAGGATATGGATCATGGGACAAGGGAATGTTTTGCTGACAGGGTGTGATTTTTGGGAAGCTAGAAGCAGGATAGAGTCTCCTTACAACAGTGATTCTTTATCTGCATTGAGAATGCAGACGTGAGCAGCCTTCCCAGAGCCGAAGAGGACAGTGCCTTTAAAAGCTCTCACCCTTGCTGAAGGGACGCTTGATCACGGGAACTGATCATTCAGATGATTTCAGATGTGTGCTCCTCTCGTACACTGATGCTCTCACCTTTAAATCTTTTCCACTGTGTAGCTACCTTTGAGCCTAACATAATCGTATCTCAGAGGATGCAGCTTTAGAAACCCAAATTACCAGAAGAATAAAAAAGATCAGGACAAAGCTTCATTTTTCCAGCTGTGGGATAGCCTCTGAGTCTGGTTTTGATTAAGACTACCCGTTTTCTAGGAATTGTGGTTTCTGTCAAATGCGAGCGGAAGGTACTGATTGGAGTTCTGGCTGACGTTCTGGTTTGCTTTTAGAAAAAAAAAAAAAAACAAAAAAAAACATAGAAATAGTCTTTGATACTGTCTGTGCAAATTCATTAACACATCAGAGCATCTCAGTGAGGGTGAGTGTTCATTGCATGTCCATTATAGCCCATTACCACCAACACAGAGGCGTGAGCTGTTTGTGTCTGTGAATAATCGTAGTGTATCTGCATTTTAAGCTGCCCTTTTCCAAATACTGTGAGTTAAACCCAAGCTTTTGTGTTTACATTAAAAAGTTTTTTTTTGTGGGCAGCATGGGATTATTTGATTTCTCTTCTGGGTTTTAATGCAAGCTTTATACTTTTTGGAGATATGAAGGCTTTGATTTTTTTTTTTTTTAGTAGCTAATGAATATTGCTAATTGTGTAATGACATTTCTCTTTCAGCACGACCAGCAAAAAGGTTTGGTAGACATGAATTGCTTTCTCCCACAGTTTGTTTCTCCAGGTTGGTCACATCATCCACTCTCTGTCAGTCTCCTCTCTAATTTTCTATTTGATCTTGTAGATACGGTCCAAGAACTCCTGTGTCAGATGACGCAGAGTAAGTGGCATCGTGTTCATAGGATTACACTAATCACTAGCCTAAATGCATGCTTCCTGTACTTAACCACTAATTGGCATGCAACGGATGCCGCAGCGAGCTGCATAGTCAGCCCAGTGCACCGAGGAGCACAGGGGTGCCGCCAGGGCCGTGTGTTCTGCGCAGGGGAAATGATTGAGAAAGCAAGTTAAGCATGATGCTTCAGCTTTGCCGCCCGTTTCCCACAGCCTGGCATGCTCGAGCGGCTCTTCTGACTTGGACATTGGTACCCTTCTTGAACCATTGAATTAGGGAAGCAGGTGTCGTGAGTTTTACAGTTTAACTCCTAATGCACCAGGGCTTAGCCTAAACAATGAAGTAGTCATTCCTACAGTCACTTTTTTTTTTTCCAAACTAAAAAAAAACAAATCCTAAACCACTAATTATAGATTCAGAAGCCCAAGTCTCTACCAGGTCGGAGTCATATAAACCGTGGGATGTTTAAGACCCAAACATTGGGGTTTTGTTCAAGTTCCATGGCATAGCAAGGGGTCAAAGGGTATAAAAGAGGGCCCAGGTTCCTCTGTGTGCTGCTTGCTTTTCTTCCTGAACAGAGGTCTCTTCCCTACTGGGCAACTTACATCCCAGTTTGAGAATTGTAATCACCCAAACCGTGACCTTGGCTTTCCTGTAAGCAGATCTCTGTGCACTTGATGAACGAGGCCGAAGGTTTTTCAGAATGATCTTCTTCTTGCGTCTGGTAATTGGTCTTCTGAGGAAAAGGATTTAATATTTCATTCTAACACCAGTTACATGAAAGCATCACGTGGCCTGACAGAGACTTGGCCATCACCGGAAGGGTGAATGCTGCCTGCTGTCTTGAGCCAACCTCCATGTCTAATCAGGGTGTAGAACCCATAGATGTCATTTCTACTGATGACAATCATAATGGTATTTAGGCAGAGATGGGGGCTTTAGACAACTGTTTTCCCATCGTGCTTTTCCCTGTGCAATTTTTCCCCCAAAATGCAATTGAACCTGTGCTTGACTGACTGCACATAGTTAAGCAGACAGTAGAACTGAGACCTGGGTAATACTCTTAAATCCTTCAGTGGCAATAGTTCACATCGTTGACTGGAGAAGGGCGTGCGATTGAGAAGCCAAACCCTACTCTGATCTGATGAGCAGCAGTTGTGAAGGATGGATTTATTCCTCACAGACATGCAGCTGCAGTACAATTTGCTCAGAGTTAGATCTCGGGGAAGGAAGCTACATTCAGAAGATTTTAGATCTTGCCCACACTTGCCTCTGAAACTCAGCTACAGAAAAAGTTAGGGACTGTTTAAAGGGATGGAGCTTGGCACTCCCTTCTCTGATGTTTATAAAAAACAAAAACAAAAACTCTCCCTGTGGACCAGAGCGTCACAGAACTTCTTGTTTAGAGGTTTTTATTTGAGAATATACAGAAGCGCCAAATAACCCCTTAGAGTGGGCGCTCTTGACACAAGTCATGTGGAGAACCAAATCACGAGGCGATATTAAGAATTAATTTTTAAAATAGAGCTCTCTACTGTCTTTTAGTTTCTTTCCCCTTTCCCTTTCTCAAAATCTTTAACGGCAATTACTGACATAAACTACACTTATTAATTGACATATTCACAAGATATAGCCCAATCAGATGACAAAATGTCCCAGTAAAATACAGGTCAGGATAATCCTACCATAGAGAGAGTGAAGTCTCCCCCTTCTGTCTGTCATTTTATGCTCACTCATTCTCAATGATACATTGCTCCTCTCCTAACAGGACTCTACCAGAAGGCCTGCATCTGGGAAACGTCACAGAGCATTTTATTCAGAGTTTTCTTACTTCAGATTGGACTTTTTCAGATTCTTTTATAGCAAGCTATTGATATTTCTTTTTAAAAAAAATATACAAAAAACCTGACTGGGGGAGATAGTTCTTCCTGGTATAGGAGAGTCCCACTTAATTATCTGACCTTTGGCCACATTTGGGCTAGAGTAAGTTGGAGCTTCCCAGTGGGAATGGAGACGGTAAATCAAGGCGGTGGGGGCAACTGTGGGGGCTCTCCTGTTCCCTCATGCCCTGCTGGTGAGTGAGCTGAATCCCATACTTGGGAGAAGCCACTTATTTCCTTCCCACCCCTGCAGAAGCCAATGTTCTATAGCCACCTTCTTTGGCCAACCTGGAACTCTGCCCTTTAGAACACAGGCAAGCAAAGTCAGGGGCCTCCTCTCTCTCTCCATAACTTTGTCTACTGGTCTGTAAGACATGCAGCTCAGAGACATTTATTCATCCGAAGGCCTTAGTAGAAATTGTAACTTGCCTTAAAATAACTGGCTATATTATGTATTTTAAAGGTAAGACCCTATCCTCTCTCCAAGCATAGGAAAAGAAAGTGTAAGAGTTTTGATTTCTAGAAGACCTACTTAGAGGAGAAAAAAAAAAAACCAACCATGGGTTAGACTTTTCTACTTAACCATATAAATTCCCAAACTTTTCTTAATGTTAATAAGTACCGTAAAATAGACAAAAAAGATCACAGCCCTTTTCCCCCTTTGAGGAGGAAATTTTATTTTCTAGAAGGCACAGCTGCAAAAACCACATGACCAAGAGAGTGGCAGCTTCCCACCATGCTTTGTCACCTCTGTACTAACAGAAACCTCAGATTAAAAAATTATACACACACACACACACATCCCTGCAGTTGAATTCTTAAAACACTCTGGAGGAAGATAGCCTTCCTTGAGTTTTAATTTCAGGTTAGATTTTAAAGTCTAGCACCTGGAGAAAGGGACCAGGAACCCGGCCACTCATTCACCCAACAGTGCTGATGCTGTTTGCACATCTGATGATGCCTAGAATCAATTGGTTTCCAAGTGCATGTCTTCTCCCTCCCCTCCCCCAACCCCGACTCCCACTATTAAGCTATCTTCAAAAATAGATTCTCACCCTCTTCTATACCTAGGGGACTTAGAAGGTTTCTCCTTAACTTTCTTAACTCCTAAACTTGAGTAAGTTCCTACTTAACTTTCTGAGTAAGTGATCCACGCGATCTGTTTGGTCTCAGAGCTTGTCCCCGCCCCCTTTGGGGAGTGGGAGGGAGCTTTGCTTTGGTCTCCACTTCTGTGTTACCCTGCTGCTTCAATGCTTGCTCTTAACAGGTCTGTGTGAGCATCACAGAAAAGACTCTGTGGTCTTATTAAGCTACTACAGAATTTACAAACTGCAGGCACAGCCAAAAGGTTTGCTTTTCCTCATTACCCGCCCTTTCCTGTTCCCTTCAAAAAGTAAATTCAGAGGAATCCCATCAAAAATAAATCAAAACAGTTGGGAACACATTAGGGTGCAAAGTATACTCTCGTTGATATACTTGTTTCATCTTCTTAGTATAAAATGCCTTATTTTTTTATTCCAAGATGTACTATCAATTATGTAACTATTTAAAAAAGGAAAAATAGCCACAACACACCCAGCATTAATGTAAGTATGCAAAGGTGGTGTCTTAATCTTGATGCCCTATGACTTTTTTTTCAAGTGAAGAAATTGTCTCTGCGCATGTAAATCAGGCAAGCTCTCTCTTTTCACCACCAAGTGTAGTGTGAAATTCCACTGCAATGGAATGTCCCCGCCCGCCGCCTCCCCCAACACATATATCCTCCCTAAATTATATACCTTTGAGTGAGAGGAGTGCGGGCCTTTAGATACTTTCTCCTGGCCCTTTTTTTTTTCCGGGCACTTTTTTATAAAGTTCCCCCATTCAGGGCCATCAATGAAGACAAAGACATCTCCTCTTGGCTGTACTGCTGGCGGCTGCTTCCCGCTGCAGAGCGTAGAGGCGGCTCTCAGCCCGGTAGCGCCCCCAGGCGGTGGTGTGTAGTGGCGAAAGAAGCCCGCCGCCGGCTCTCATCCTGCTTGCTTTTTGTTTTTGCTCTCTCTGCATCAGGAGCACGAGTATGTTTGACATGCGGTGTGAGGAGGAGGCAGCGGTGCTGCCGCACAGCAGGGCCCGCCAAGAGCAGCTGCAGCTGATAAATAACCAGCTGAGGGAAGAGGACGACAAATGGCAAGATGTGAGTTCTGGCCAAGGCCGCGGGGCACTGGGGAGGGACTCAGCCGACCACCCGACTGGGAGGGTAACTTGGACTTCAAAGTCATGCTGGGGAGGGCCGCCCCAGCTTTACAGACAGAGACCGTGTCCGTGTGAAGATTAAAGGAGAGGTCTGTAGAAACATGGAGAGAGGAGAAACCAACACTGGTGTGTATCAGCAGGTACTCTGAACCAAAGCTTGGTCACAAAGAGAAAGGGTGGGAGGCAGGCGACTAGGATAGGCGCAGAGCTGTGGTGTGCTGTCTTTTAGTTTTCTATATTTAAGACTGATGGATGACGACGATGACTGAAGCTGTCAGCGTTAATTGTACCAGTAGCAGGCACTGTTCTAAATGCTGTGCTCTGGGTAATTCATCGTTTAGTAACTCTGTGTACTAAGAACAGTTATCTCCCAGCATCCACAGATGAGTCCCAGCCCAGCTAAGTCACTGGCCAAAGTTCCATAGCTAGTGAGTAGAGAAGCAAGGTTCAGACCAGGAAAGGAAGGTGCCAGAGGCTGATGAGAGCTTAGAGGTTGTGTGCTGAGAGCAAAGAGCAGGTGGAGTTTGAGGTTAGCAGAGAGAGAGGATCATTTTACTTGGTTCTCATTGGGGGTGGGGGTGGGGGTCAGGGTCACTGTTGTAAACCTGACTCCACCATTAGTCAAAAAGTTGACTTCTCCAAAGTTAGCACCATGTCATGACAGTATGTCCATGTGTCTACCACCTAAGTGTCACCGCATCTAATCCCAAGATTGTAAGCAGGGTTGGATCAACCAACCCCACTTATAGAAGATAAAAATGAGTTCAGAGAGGCCAAGAAACACCACGCAGTGTACACGCTGAATAGAGCTGGGCTATTCCCCAGCTCCAGCTCATCCTACTAACCCAGAGGTCGCTCACTGCGCTATTACTACCTGTAGGACAGGTCTGGATGCTCTCCCAAGAACCAGAGGAATTCACACATATCCTATCGGTGAATCTGTAAGAATCAACTCCAAAGCCACTTTTTCTGTCTTCACTCCCATCCAAGAGAAAGCTGTACATGAATCCCTACCATTCTGTTGCCAGGATATCTATTTCCAATGCAGAGGTAGAAATAGAAGAAAAAAAAAATGACGCTTTCTATATTACCTTTAAGACAGTTCTGTCAAATTTGCCAAATGACATGACCTTTGATTGCATGTGTCACACCACACTGTCTCAATAAATTGCTGTCCTGATAATGGTAATGTGCTCACCATGTTTCTTCCCCTGCCTTCTAGGCATCCTTGTTCCAACCAGACTTTCACAGGATTGTGTGGCAGTGTCCCAGCATAGTGCCTTAATGCTTATAGGCCCATGAGTCACAGAAAGGGAATTCTGTGCAGGCTGAGAATGAACATGGTATCTCTCCCTCCCCCTCCCCCTAGGACCTGGCTCGCTGGAAAAGCCGTAGAAGAAGTGCTTCTCAGGACTTAATCAAGAAAGAGGAAGAAAGGAAAAAAATGGAGAAGCTGATGTCCGGAGAAGATGGGAAAGTGAACGGAGGAAAAGCATCAAAACTTACAGAGAAATTGTCCAAGAAAAGTGGGTCTCTCTGTTGCTAGTGCACAATAGTATCTAGTCATGCTTTCGCTAAGCCATGCTGTTGCCAAGTCTCCGATACAACTCTTTATAGTTTGGTTGTAGTCTGCCCTGGTGGGAATCTCTGCAACTTCCCTAGATGTTTATTGCTCTTTTTCTCCTGCCCCATCCTGCAGAGAGCGGAGAGAGAGGGAGCTGCACGAGGCATACAAGAACGCGAGGTCGCAGGAGGAGGCGGAAGGCATCCTGCAGCAGTACATCGAGAGGTTCACCATCAGTGAGGCTGTCCTCGAACGCCTGGAGATGCCAAAACTTCTGGAAAGAAGCCATTCAACAGAGCCAAACATATCCTCCTTCCCAAACGACCCCAGCCCCATGAAATACCTGCGGCAGCAGTCACTGCCCCCGCCCAAGTTCACTGCCACCGTTGAGACCACCATCGCTCACACCAGTGTCCCAGAGAGCAGTGCAGCAGCAGGCACCGGGTCTCCAAGCAAAACCATCACTCCAAACGCAGTGCCTATGCTGACACCCAGGCCTTACTCCCAGCCCAGAAACTCTCAAGAGGTTCTGAAGACTTTTAAGGTAGGATGAATTCTTTGAGAGGAAAAAAAAAAAAAAAAGGAAACCAGACTGTGGGTAGCTTGTGGATGGAAGCCTTTTGTCAAACAAAAGCCCAACACATTTACTGTGGACAATAATGCACGTTTCAGGAGCTTTGACTTGCAGATGTTTAAGGGATGGATGTTCCTCTCAGTTCTGTTGTTCCTCTGGTGGGCTTCCTGTGATAGACAAGTCATCTGACAAGCAAGGTCTGTTTTCTGGTTTGTTACGATGGTTTCTCATAGAGCAGCATACATAAATCCTCATTTAGCAATGCTCCAAACCTGTAGTTATCAGGATGCATGGTAAACACAGACTGTATTTGCCTTCCTTCCTTCCTTCCTTCCTTCCTTCCTTCCTTCCTTCCTTCCTTTCTTTCTTTCTTAGATTTATTTATTTATTTTATGTATGTGAGTACATTGTCACTGTCTTCAGACACACCAGAAGAGGGCATCAGATCCCATTACAGATGGTTATGAGCCACCATGTGGTTACTGGGAATTGAACTCAGGACCACTGGAAGAGCAGTCGGCGCTCTCAACCACTGAGCCATCTCTCCAGCCCCTGCCTTTCATTTAAACAGAAAAAATATACAGCTATATTTTATAGGAAGAAATTGACACTATATCCATAGAGTTGCTACACTCGGGAAAAATAACACATGAGACACATGGTAGCATGGAGTGTGCTGGTTGGCAGGTAAGGCAGGGCTTTCCTTGAGCGGAAAACTGGGCTGTATTACTAGAGAGTCTATAAAATCATTTTTGAGAACCAAAAAACCCTTTGGCAACCAAACATATTTGCGTTTGTTCGTATTCCAGTGTTTTCAGATATTACAGAGGAACAATCGGCCTGCATCTTCAGCTCCTCCAGCTCCAAAGAAAAATCAGCTAATATTGTCCTTGCAGAAAAGTGGAGTTTAGCATTAGGAGTTGTTGCCATTAGGGCTGGTGAGAAGTTTGTACAACTCAACTAACCGAGCAGTGAGTTCAGTAGACCTTCATTACTGGACTTCGGAAAGAGCTCAAAACCTACTGTCTGACTGACGTTTAAATAAATCTAAGTGTCTAAATATATCTGTATCTTAAGCTTTGCTAGAAAAAAAAAAAGATGAATGCCTTGCTGTTCCATCCAGGCTGATTTAAAATGTTTGTCCCTAACGGGGTAAAGACTATATTCTTATTCTTCATGGCTTCATCTTAGCTAAGAGCCTGGGATAGTACCCAGAACATGGTAGTCAGCATTCAGCGAAAGTGAACAAGTAAATTCTTCCTGAGATTCATGAGAAACTGAAGACTTATATACAAAATACACACACACACACACACACACACACACACACACACACGTGTGTGTGCCTAGTAGCATCCTCAAGTGGCCCAAATATTTGTGCACCTTTCCCCTGGTGCCAGGATAATGGATACTGTAACCTTCCATGAAAGCATTATGTTGAGGAGGCCCAGAACATAATACATTGATGTAACTGGCTATCTAGGTATCTGATCACATCATTTAGAGATCCACTTCCCCTTATTTATGCAAATGGTACAGTGTGACTTCTCAACGATTAGGATGGAAGAATTTATGACAGAATTTAGGCTCTCCTTTTTATTTGGTAGTTTGTCTCTCTCTCTCTCTCTCTCTCTCTCTCTCTCTCTCTCTCTCTGTCTCTGTCTCTCCCTCTTATCTCTTTCTCTGTGTGTCTGTGTGTGTGTGCTCACAACAGCAACATATATATAGGACAATTGTTACTAGATTAAACAAAGCAGTCAGCTTAGAAAAGTGTGTGTGTGTGTGTTTGTGTGTGTGCTTGTATATGTAGGTGTGTGTGTGTGCTCACAACAGCAAGCCACTTTCTCAAAAATAAATGAACAGTTGTCAAAGTGACCTATACATAGGACAATTATTAGTAGATTAGAAAGACAAAGCAGCTTAGAAAATGTGGGGGAGGGGCACAACAGCAAGACCCTGTCTCAACACCAAATGAACAAATAATCTGTACACATATTTTTACACAGAACAAAAAAAAGAGTAAAGAAATTCAATTTAAATCAAAGAGTAATTCAATTTAAACATTTGGGTTATTGTCAGTTTAGTGGTTCAGAATCATAACTTTTAAAAACGAAGTGGACAATAATAATACACTATAAAAAGGCATACAGATCACACTCGATAAAGATAAACATACTGTTTATCCGTTTCCGCCATATTCACATGTGTGTGCTGAGTTATGAGTTATGCAAATTTCTTACAAGTAGCAGGTAAAAAAGTGTGATGACGAGTAGCACAAAGTAAACTAACTACAGCTAATACCCAGCCTTCCACTGTTCCTTTTCAGAAACTCTAGAAGATCTAATAAGAACAGCCAGTAGTGTGTGAGGTGTTGCTCTGAGCCCTAAGCGTTCTTCAGTCGTATAACTCCACCACACGATGAAGACGGTCGTTGTGTTAAAATCTGCATTTTTGTACAGAGAGTCAGAAACTTGTGAGATTGCGTAGCTGTTGAGTGGCGGAGTCAGACTTGGATCATAGGTCGTCTCACCACAGATAATTGGCTCAACCATCAGGAAGGCGGCCATTTCCATAGGCCAGGCAAGCCCCTCCCTCCTCCTCACGCTTGTTGGCCCCCTCTAAATGTGGAATGTGAAACAAAAACTTTCCAGTGAGCGTGGACTCCTTTTTCCCTTGAGAAAAAAATAGAATTATAAAATTAAATAGAAAAATGAGATTTATTGTTATGTAACAAAATTTCAGAATCCTTGCCCTCCGTGATAACTTTATTAAAAAAAAAAATCTTCCACAACAAGATAGCCTATAAAATGCTCCTGTTCAGAGGATGGCCCCGCCTCATTTATATGGTAACTAGGAAAACACCATTCAAACTGTGGAATCGCCATCACAACCTAACCCAGTTATGTGGCATGTGTTTGTATTTAAGAATCCTTCATTTGGCGAGCTGGAGGGATGGCTCAGTGATTGAGAGCACAAGCTGCTTTTCCAGAGGGTCTGGGTTCAATTCCTAGCACCCGCATGGCAGCTCACAACTGCCTGTAACTCTGGCTCCAGAGACTCTGACACCCTCACACAGGCACACATGTAGGCACAAACACCAATGCACAGGATATAAAAAAATTTAAAAGTATATGCCTGTAAAATAATAAGTAAATATTTTTTAAAAAAAAAAAAAAGATTACTTGATATTTCTATATTTTCAAATGAAGAAAGTACATCAAGAGTCAGATGAACATGAAATATCATCCAGTCATGAAGTGACCAAAGGCCTTAACAGATGGCGTTGACAGACAACTAACTTCTGGAACCCTTGAAAGCTCTGGGGAGATTTCTTTAAGACTTCTTTAAGGCGATTCACAATGTGTTTGGTTATCTTCGGTTGCATAATAACATGTTTTCTTGTTCGCTCTGGCTCTTACAGGTAGATGGGAAAGTCAGCATGAATGGAGAAATGGCCCATGGAGATGAGGAAGGAAAGGAAAAAGAAGGCCCTGCAGCGGCGGCCCCTGGCCCTTCTTTAACCAAGTCCCAGATGTTTGAAGGCGTGGCCATGGTGCACGGTTCTCCCGTGCAAGTGAAACAGGGCAGCAACAGCATCGAGATCAACATCAAGAAGCAAATTCTACTCCCCAGGAACTGACAGTAAGAAGCCCCGTTGCACCTTGGGATAATTCTATCGTGTGATTGGTCTCTAGAATATGTAGGTCCTGATATTGTTTATTCCTTTCTCCTTGGGAATATATATGTTGGCGTTGGCCACATAGCATACTGAAGTACTGTGAACTACCAGGCTTCAGCAACAGAAACTGTGCCTAGACTAGTGGATGAAAGTCCAAATCCAAGGTGTCAGCAGAGTCTACACCTTGTGTTGGCAGTGACGGGGAATCTGCCCTAGGCCTCCTCTCAAGCTCTTAGTGATTAATGGTAGTCTTGATTGTCCAAGGCACAGAGATGCATCACCCCAACCTCTGCCTTCCCTCCCCTCCCCCCCGCTGTGCCCTCTCTATGTGTGTGTGTCCTGTTAGTAAGCCCAAGTTTCCTCTTAATAAGGAGATCAGTATGACTGGATGTCTCCTTCACTAACCTTAACCACGTTCATCTGAAATAACCCTATTTCCAGATAAGATCATATTCGAAGGTCCTAAGGAGGCACAACTCAGTCCGTATCAATAGACTGTATTAAAGATAACATAATTTGAGAACAGTAAATTAACTTTCTTTCATATTATTGGTCTCTGGTGTTATAGAAAAACAAAGATATCTTTAAATTCTCCTTTTTCTCTTGTTAAAGACATCATTAGACTTGTTAATATAATTTGAAACTAACCAGTGCAAGCTGGTGTGGCAATACATGCCTGTAATTCCAGTACATGAGAAACTGAGATAGGACAGTGCTAAGTTTAATCACCCTGAGCTCCAGTCGGAACCTGTCTCAAGGTGAGTGGTTCTGTCAAACCTGAGAACCTGACTTTTTAATCTTTGCTCGGGCGCGCGCGCACTCTCTCTCTCTCTTTCCCTCCCTTCCTCCCCTCCCTTTCCCCTTCCATTTCCCTCCCTCTCCCCTTCCTTTCTTCCTCCCTCTCTCTCTCACACACGTACACGCACATTTATCTATTTTCTATCTACTACTCACCTACCTATGTACATTTATGTATGTTTTTATTATTTGTTAAAAAACCAAAATTTTATTAAAAGAACAATTGATTTTGATTAGCTTGAACTTTTAAATTCAAACTCATCTAAGGCAATGGACTGGTCTTCAATGAACAAGCCAAAAAGGGATAGGGTAATTTAAGAACAATGGACTTGAGATCAAAATGGTGCTAGGCTTGCCCCGTTGGAGTATGCTGTGTCATCGGGAGGGTTACACTTTCATGGCTCTCCCACCAGAAAGGCTCAGACTGGTTTTGCTTGCCCAGTCCAAGCTGGCAGCACCCACACAAGTACAGCCTGGGTCTTAGGGTACAGGCTGCTCTCACCAGCACCCATACCCTACTGTGCTCATTTCTAGCCTTTGGGTTTGTAATACGGTTCAAGGGTGAAGAAATTGTTGAGGTAAACTTGCTTCCCTCCTCCTCCACTCAGCAAGACGTGCCTTCTCGACAAACCCACATGCTGGACCCGATGGTGCTGCCCTTATTCAGCAATTTGTCTGTTGGAGAATAAGTTCTTCTCACAGCCCCCCATGCTCTGTGACAGAGACTTAGATGAGAAGAGACAGAAGTCATTTCTTCCACAGTGCTGTGACGCGGGCGAATGTTCAGTCCCACCTGCGGACTGTAATGTTGCTTCTACCTCTGGGGACATCTAACCAAGCTGCAGGGTTGGAGTTCTGAGCTCCCAGGAGGGAAGATCTTAACTAGTGAGATAACATCCACTTCCACTCCTAGTCTTAAACTAGAAACTCTGGAATCCTTAGACATGGTAGGGCTGGGCTTGCCTTCCTGGGAATGTTAGCAATTCCAGTTCCCCACCCCGTGCTGCTTGGGAGCATTTTCTAGATTCTCTTCATTCTGAAGGGATTACATACCCTACTAAGTGATTTAATTTAAGAGGAGCAGCACCCGTGATATGAAATAAATCATGTGACTTCAGAAGCCTGTGTGTCCCCACAAGGGGAACTCCAAAGGAAAGACAGCCTTATGGCCTTTCTTCCCCATAGTTGGTGTGATGCTAGGCAGCCTTGGAGTACAGGCCCAAACTCATGGGCAAGCCTAGGGGTTTCTTTCTCTTGTGTATTTTTTTCCTAGTTAGGAGTAATTTCTAGTTGAGTAAACTTGAGCGCTGCAAACAGAGAGTGGCATTTCCAGTCTGATCTCTAGTAATGTACACTCTTAAACCTTTGCAAGAGTCATTCCATTAGTCTCTGAGTGGATCTATCATCTATTTATCTATCTATCTATGTATGTGTCTGTCTATTTTCTATCTATCTATCTATCTATCATTATCAATCATCATCTGTCTATTGATCTATTATCTATCATCCATCTGTCTACCATCTATCATTTATCTATGTGTTTATCTTTCAATCATCTATCAGCAATCACTGCCTATCATCTATCTTCCTCCCTTTTCTACTATATATGTATGTATGCATGTACATGTGAGTTTGAGTGTGTGTGTAACTTGTTAGCTGTGTTATGTGGAACTTTGACTCACTACTAAGAAGTTCTTCGTGTACACCGGCTACTTAAGATTCTAGACCTTTCCACCCAAGCATGTTATCCCAGAGTCATCTTAAAGGACTTTCCTCTTGAAGGTTAGGCATATGGGCCATACCTGAGTCACAATATTCGGAAGGCTTATTCAGGTTATTGGTGTACATTTGAGGCCAGCCTAACCCACATGGTGAGTTCCTGGCCAGCTAGGGAAACAGAGTGAAACTCCATCTAAAAATAAATAAATAATTGCCTCTTTAAAAGAAGAAGAATCAGTTTTTAGAAATCTGAATCTTTATTTTACTTCCTTCTCTGTTATTCCAAAGAAGCAAGCCGCTTTATTAATACTGAAAAAAAGTGGAATGATTGGTGGCTGTCTTGAAACAGGATGCTATACTTCCAAGCCTCCCAAGGATGGGTACCGGGTTAAACTTGCCTTTTCTGTGTCTGACTCATTTTCCCAGTTCCATGGGGTTGTCAAAAGAATAGTGTTCTTCTTTTTAAATAGTGTCTTTCTTCCAAAACACTGCATTCTCAAACGAGACACTCTTTACAGAGGAGTGGCCTCACCCACCAGTAAAATGTCACAGTTGCTTTAGGACAAATTGGAACTCTGTAGAGTGAACAGTGGCAACAGTGGGTAGGGGTGTGACAGAATGTGAGGTGAGCCCCAGGGAAGGGCGGGAGCAATGCTTTGGCCTGGTGCTCTGAAGCAGGAGTGACAGCCTCCCAAGCTGATGGGGGCACATGATGACATGCCACCTCTTTCAATTTTCTTCTACTTCATCTTTTTCATGGGATGCTGCTGGAGCCATGGTTTTCTTCCTTTATGCAAAGGTTAGAAGTGAACTCAGATCTGTTGTGATACTTGGGCTGTATCTACATAGATCATCCCATTCCAGAGCCTCCTGATCGGCTCAGCTCTGTAAGAATAGGATTATAATCGTGACCACCATGCAACTGCGTGCCTGCTTAGTGAGGAATGAGTGAAGACATACTCTGTGCTCAAATGTTTAAACTAGAAAAAAAAAGAAGCAAACTTCCTGATGAACTAGAGAAGTATATCAAACAATATGCAGCTAAATGCTATGTTATAGATTAAAAACACCAGAGGAATATAAGATGGCAAAGAATAGGTAAGTTCAGTGTAGATAGGATGCAGTATGGGAAAGTTTTCTGTGGGATGAGGGCTTTGAAGCCTGACCTTCAATGTGGATATTTGGTTGAATTGGAGGGAACAGATGCAGCTGTGGGGGTGTTAAAATGAAAGGATTCCCAGAGAGACGTCAGGTGGTGTTGCCGACTAGACGCTGTCCTTTCCAGACAGAGACACTGGTTCCCTCCTCCCTGTGACTTGTGAGATCTTTCTGAGTTTAGTTTCTATCTGTATCTCTGTTAGAAGCCCAAGAAAAACCTAGCACCTTGCATTTTAAGATACCGGTTTCTGTTAGAAGATCCTGTCTTAACGCATGTACAAGTCCTAGACTAGAAGGTTGAGAAGGCATTTAGATAGTTTCCTAAGATGGAGATTAATCGATCCTATGTTGGTGGCCTATTGAAAGTCGTGCTTCGTCTTCGTGATGTTCAGTGATGACTGTCAGCTTGCTAGGTTCTAGAGTCACCTAGGAGACAAGCCTCCAAGCATGTCTAGGATTCGGTTAACTGAGGTGGGAAGACCCATTCTAAATGTGGATGGAACCATCAAATAGTCTGGGATCCTGGGTGGAGTAAAAGGAGAAAGAGAGTTGAACGCCAGCATTCATCTCTGCTCTCTGACAGCAGAGGCAGTGGGACCAGCGGCCCCGTGCTCCTGCTGCCATGATGGACTGTATCCCCTTGAACTATGAGCCAAGGCAGCCTCCCTCCCTTACGTTGCTTTCACTGTGTATTTTTATCACAAGAGACATGACTAATGCAGTCTCCCTCAAAGCTATCTCCATGGATGTGCTGATGTCTGTGGTCAGTCGTACTTGGACTTGAATCATTTCTCTGCTTGGTGGTCTGAAAATGATCCTCTCCTAAATTACCTCAAGAACTCCACTCAGTAGACCAAACACAACTGGAACATGTTTAAGTGTCTGACTTCAGTCTGTGTATAGGAGTAAGTAATGGACTACTGTTACATATACCAATACATGTCAGACAGTGACTGTGAGATTGCACATCCACCAAGCACTTAGCTTGGTGTCGAGGTGACTTGTAGACCACAGGAGCCCTTATTTTTCGTATTATCATAAACAAGTGCAAGGTAAAATAGAACTTTTAACCCCTAGAAACACAAAATAGGGAGAGATATAAAAATTTGGGGAATTTACATAAGATTATTGAAATTACCATTTTGAACAGATGTGAATTGTATATGCATGAGATAAATTCCTTGTCTTCTTCCAGCTGCTGGTGTCGGTTAATCCAGTTCATTCTCTAAAAGTCATGCAGCTGTGAACAGCTCTTTCTAGAAGATTCCATTATTGATACTTTTCCCCTGGCTCTTTTTGTATCTGTTGTGTTCCCAGTCTTGGCTTGCTTCTACCACCTGGGCTCCCAAGATTCCACTCTCCAGGTACAGTGATACTCTGTCCCTCCATTTCATGAAGGCCGACCAGATCTCTCTCACACAATCACTCATCCCAAATGACGGAGCCCTGGTGGTCGGCGGCAGTTCTTGTGTGCCGAGCCAAGCTCAGCTCTTAGGTATCTCAAGCACTCTGTGAGCTTTTCTCAAACTGAGTGATGAGGTGGGTCTGTTTGTTCCTTGTCTTGAAAAAGCTTGTGGCCTTCCTCAAAAAAAGAAAAAAAAAAAATCAGCACTTTCCTTCTGTTTTCTGATCCAGGGGAACAATCAGATCTTTCTTGCTACTTCTGCTTCTCAGTGAGGGCAGGGCAAAGGCATCTGAGTAGGCACTGTTTGCCTTGCAGTTGACACCAACTACAGATTCCTGTCAAATGTCGACAGACATCTCTTTAGAAAGTGTTTTTCCCCAACCAGAAGTAATCTTAAGGTTGATAGTTTAATGTTTTCGAAAATCCATTAAATACTAACCTATATCTGCATATAGAATTGTTTAGCAATTTCAAGATGACATGCATCAGAGAAGACAAATTAAACCTGGCCCATCTTCAGTGGTTTAAAAAACATAATGTAGATAGCATGGTCCAAGTGTGTGTTTGTGTGTGTGTGTGTGTGTGTGTGTGTGTGTGTGTGTATGTGTGGTATTTAAAGCATGGAGAAGCAGATATTCTGGCCTGCTGCTTCTCCTTCTAATGGTGACAGATTCTTAAGGTAAAAGGAGAATCACATGCATAGCATATGTGGCACTGGGTCATAGTGCCAGGATACAAATACACTGGTTTTCCAGGCTTGTGTCCAGTTAGTCAAGCCTGGAGCCAGAAAATCTCTCACCATCCCAGAATAGTCCCAGGAAGGTCCTTGGACATCACCATTTAAACAATAGAGGTCAAATGATGAGCTAGAGCTTAGTTCTCAGACTGGCTCTTACCCTTCTGCCTTACACTGCCGTCCATCCTTTGACTGCTCTCTGCCAGTCTGACAAGGCAGTAGTTCAGGGGAGCAGCTGGTAGCTAGGTAGATTTTTGTGGCTAAACCATGTGATTCTGAATCCAGGAATCCGCCACCTCTTGCCTCTGGTCTTGGGGCTGAGTCAGGCGGTGAGGTTAGTTTGGATGGAGTTCTTGGTGAAGGGGAAGGCAACTCCTGGCTTAGCCTCATGCAAACCCTTCTATGTGCTCATTCATTCCCGTCCAGGACTCTGGTTTTGTTTGTTTGTTTTCACCCTTGAAAAAACTTTCCAATGGGAGGACGGAAGACCTATCTTCTGAGCTGTAACCAAAGGGACAGATGCACGAGTCAGAAGGCACATTTGCCAGCAAGTGTGTGTTTTAGAAGCAAACCTCTGATTCTATCAGGGCTGGTTAAGACTGCCAACTTTGAAGTCATTTCCTTGGATGTGATGCCATTAATACAGAAATAACAAGCATTCAGGATGGAGAAGCCAGACTTGAGTTAATTAAACCAGCTTTGAGAATTTCCCTTGATTACAGATAGTCTTTGTGTGTTACAGAACTAAGAAAACTTTATAGAAAAATATAAGGTGCCCGTTACATTACCACTGTTAAAAATTCATCTTTTAAAAATAGCTTTAAAATAGCCCCTTCTTTTCTTGGTGCGTATAAAGAACTTTTAAGTTGAGTTACAGCCTTCTTTTTTTTTTTTTTCTTTCTCTCAATTTCCCCTGAATATTTTGCTAGTGGTGGCTTGATTTGGGTGAATAGTATGTATTTAAGCTAAGCTTTTGAGCATGGATTGCTTAGATAATGCATTTATTTTAGAACGACATTTGTTTTCCACTCTTGAATGGCTGGCTGGTTGGAGACAGTGTGGTCTTGGCTGCTCTGGAGCTGACTGAACTGCCTCCTGCCCTGAAGGATTCCAGGAAGTGCTAACCTTCTGCTGAACAGTGAACAGTTGGTACAGGACAGGAAGGAATAGAAACGGCAGTTTGGAGTGTTCTGCCGTGAACTTGAAAGTCTCAAGTACTTAGTTTCTTCTTATGGGTCAGAAACGATAAATACTGAGACACCAATGGTACATATGGCTCTAAGGCCACTGAGGGCATGGGGGGAGGATTGGCCCAGCTCAGGGTTTCCACCTCGCTTGCATCCTGGCACTGGGACCCTTGCGAGCCACTTACCTTCAGCCTTTGTGAAGGGAACTATGTTGAGGCTGCCTAAGTTCACCCTGATGGTTAAATGCTATCATCCATGTCAACGGCCTCAGCAGCAATGATGCCTGCTAAATATTAATCATGGTAACCATATGACAGCCATTATGGAATCATACTGACTACCAGGATGTAAGTTCTTGTTTGTTTGTTTTTTGGTTTTTGAGACAGGGTTTCTCTGTATAGCCCTGGCTGTCCTGGACTCACTCTGTAGACCAGGCTGGCCTTGAACTCAGAAATCTGACTGCCTCTGCCTCCCAAGTGCTGAGATTAAAGGCGTGCGCCACCACTGCCCGGCTAGGGTGTAAGTTCTTAACCATCATTTCAGGGTGAACTGTATAGAAAATACCTTAGCAATCTGAGAAGTCTCAAAGGTAGATATCTGTTAGCCATGTATAACAAAAATCTTACTGAGTCGTGATATGCCAGTTACATAACCCTGGGTGTAGTAGTTAATGCCAGTGGATGGCATCCCTTAGCGTTATGCGTTGTGTTGAGTGGGCTTCAGTGATGCTCTTAGATCATTGAGTCCATTGGCATGCTTTCTGTGTTTCAACGTCTACAAATCAAGGCTGCTCTGACCGTCCACAGTGGGTCATGTTTAACGGTGTGTTTTCTTTCTTAGTAGTGCCTGAAATAACACAGCTTGAACTGGATGGCATCTTAAATCGCATAAATTATGTTCGGATTTTTTGTTCATTTTTAGGATCCGGGGCCCCGTTTGTAGTTGCTCTGTTCTAGTGATTGGAAACATGAGTGTTCTCAAGAGGCTCGTTCGTCAGTAGTTCGCTGCAAATTTGTTTTCCAGCTTTAGATAGTTTTCTATAATTTAATATGTTTGGAGAAGGAAGCTAAGAATCGGTAGTCCTGCCAATATTTTATATATTAATATCATAAACTAGCATGGCATATTAATGTATCTAGTAGTGTTAAAGTGAACTTCAAATGAAAAAGTCTAAGTTATTCCTTATTGTTCCTTGATAATGTTAGACTGCTTGGTTTTCAGAGACTCCAATAAATATGTGAGTGCACACACATACACATGCACACACACATACACACAATACCATATACACACAATTCCATATATATAAAACATTCACACACATGTATGACCAAACACACACACACACACACACACACACACACACACACACACATATATATATATATACACACACACACACATATGTAAAACCTCTGTGTAATAGAGACTTTGGTTGGTTATTTTCATTTATCATATTTCTTAAAGGAATTCAATTCAGACTTGTTGGTATGATTACAAGATGTTTAAAAATCCATTAAGTAATATTAATGTGGTGGTTATTTTCTGTGTATTTTTCTTCTTGACAATCTTTTTGAGCATGGCTTGTCTTTTTTTTTTTTTTTTTGTGATACTGAGGGTCAAACCCTGAGCCTTGTGTGAGCCATGCGAGTTTTCCTCAGTTTGTCTAACTCCTAGGGCTTTTCAGTTTCACTTGTCTCACTAATTTGGCCTAGGCAGGCCTTGAACTTGTGATCCCGTGCACCACCACAACTGACCTGCCTAGGGGTTTTAAAGCAAACCTCAAGGCATAAGTTTCAAGTCTCAACTGTTTGCGAGGCTGAGGCAGGAGGGTTGCAGGGTCTTTCTGCCTACAGAGTGAGTTCAAAGATGGACTGAACAAGACCCTGACTTGACAGAGAGAAAGGATGGAGAGTGGGCTGTGGACTATTACACTTGCATATAGGAAGCTCTGTTGAATCCTCAGTATGGAAAAAGAAAGAGAATACATTTTACCTTGATAGTATGCTCTTTCCAACTTGTTCTATGATTATCCATCATTAGAAAACTCCAGAATAATTATGAGTATTTCAAAATACCCCATTCTCCAAAAGAAAAAGTCCATTTTTCTCATTAGATACTATTGTAAAATCTTTTAGAAGTTTGAAAGGTTTGGGCTTAAAATTCTATATTTTAATTAAAAGCATTTACATTCATTTATTTTGTGTGTATGTATATACATATATATATATATTTGCATGTGTGTATGTATGTGTGTCTGTATGCATGTATGTATATATGTATGTGTGTATGTATGTATAGATGTATACATGTATGCATGCATGTATGTATGTGTGTCTGTATGCCTGAGGGCACAAGTGTGCCATCGTGTGCCTATGCCACGAACAACTTGAAGAAGGTGGTTTTCTCCTTGGAGATGTTTTATGAAGTATTTAATAATGCCTGTTCTGAAAACCAATATTAACTTTTATCTAAAAAAACCTTTTGAAGTTCATGAACTGTTTTATACACACTAAAAACTCAACTTTAGTCTTTTACATAAAACTTTTACTAAAAAGAAATAAATAGATCACAGAGTCATTGACTTGCTGTCTTTGGCACAAGTCTTCCAGATACCTTTAGTTTTAACCTTTCACTTAATTTTATTGAGCAACCAAGATAAGAGGTTGGAAAATTTTGGAGCTAACTCTAGGGTCAGTTCCCCATGAAGATAGTGTGAGACCACACTGATTGTTTTCCAATTGTAGAGCATTTATAACATATAAAAGTGTGTGTAAGGAATTGGGAAAATCATTCCAAAATGTAAACACATTAAAAAAATACTATTAACATTTTCTATTTTCTTGGGGTTGTACATTTTTATTTTTATTGTTTTAGTTAGCCTAAAATAATGGGCTTCATAATGACATTTTGTACATACACCGGGCACAGCTCCTATTTTTCCTCCCCTATTACTATCTGCCACCATCCCCCCCCCACCCCCACGCTGATCTATTTAGTCCTCTTTTGCCTTTATGCCACATACACATATGGCATAGATGTGTGTGTGTGCACGTGCTTGTGTATATAAATGTGTAAATTGTATATTTTAATTTATATACTAAGATATACATTTATATATACATAGGCATATATACAACCTTGCATATGTAGACATAATGATATATATATATATATATATATATATATATCTTAAATATTTTAACTTTACACTGAATAGCAGTAATTTTCACACATCACTCCTGTATAGCAGGCCTTGTGTGTTTGTATGTTGTCTTCTTTGACAGTGCTTGGGATCAAACAAACCCAGGGCTTCCTGAATGCTAGGTACCCACTCCCACAGAGCAATGCCCCTGCCTGCTCAGCATCTGATGTCCAGTGACTGTATAGTGTACTACTTCCCTTTATGGTCCTAAGTAATTCATTCAACCATTCCCCATCTGTTAAACATTAAGGTTGAGATGCAATTTATTTTTAACTGTTATAAAAATAAAAGCATGCAGCCGACAGCCGTGAGGCACTACTGTGATGTACTTTGTGATGTGGCAGGGAAAGAACCGAAGTCAAGGAGACCCCTTAGTGAGAGAAGAGAGGAGGGAAGGCTGACCTTCCCAGCTGTCAGAATGGAAGAGAAGAAATAGCTGGATATAAGATCTATAGAGAGCCTCAAGGAAAAACTCTACCGTGTTCAGAGCCACAGGCCCCTGTGCCCAGCTTTGTTTTATAATACTTGATTGTAGGACCAGGGAAGACGTGAGGGTGTGTGGGAAGAGGAGGACTTGGGAGAGTGAGCGTCGTGGTGCCCGCTTGTTCAGACTCACAAACGTCTCTTTCCAACAAAGTAGACTCTAACATAGAGCTGCTTGGAAACAGGAAACAGTTTCCATGGGCAGCCCGCCTGTTGGCCTGAAAATTATTGTTAAGAAAGTAGCCTTTGCTTCTTAGAACTTTCGAGGCTTGGTTTATTCAAGAGAAAAAAAAAATCTTTTTCAGGGAGCTTCTGAGGAAACTGAATCGAATGACCAAGAGATGAGGATGGTGAAGAGAGGTCAGGGGCGCCGGATGTGGAGCCAGACTCGGCAGGTTTGTTTCATAGCGGGAGAGTTTTCAGGTAAACCTTGGTGACCTGTGATAGAAAGATGCCAAGTTTTCCTATTAAACTGAAGGGGAGTATCGGGCTCTGTGTGGTTGTGCTCCCACCTAGAGGCCATGCAGAGAAATTCTGACTGTGACACTCTGTGTCCCTGTGAAAATAGGAAGCCAGGCTTTATGTCCCTGTGCGTGTGTACTCTTGATATTTTATTTCCTAAAATAAAATAATCTCCATTAAAAATACTTAATTCCTTTATAGAAATAATTCAAACCCTGGGTTGTCCTAGTTGCTTTGTGGTAACTATGATAAACATCAACTTGGGGGAGGAAAGGAAAGGGTTCGTGTTTTATCTTAGAACTTTCAAATCACAGTCTACCCATGAAAGGGGGTCAGGGGCAGGAGCTCAAGCGGGAACCTGGAGGCAGGAACCGAAGCAGAGACCATGGAGGGCCACTGCTTCCTGTCTCCCCTAGCTTGCTCAACTACCTTTCCTATGCAGCCAGACCCGCCTGTATGGGGATGGCACCCCTCGCACAAGGCTGGGCCCTCACCCATTAGTTAGCAATCAAGAACACATCCCAAGGACACACCCACAAGCCAATCCGACGGAGGCAATTCCTCAACCAACGTTCCCTCTTCCCAGGTGTGTCACGTTGACAACCAGGATTAACTGTCCTCAAGGTCACATTTTATAGCAGACCGACACAGCAGTAGAGAAGGCATACTCCAAATATACGTAATAATTGTGGTGTGGACAGTAGAATATGTCAGGCCCTAGATATTTTGATAAGATTTTCTACACATTTCTTTTTGTTAAATATGCAAACTCCTCTTCCCAACACCAAATTATTCTTAAATGGTATTTTTAAAAATGCCATCACTAAAAATAATAGCATAAGATTTTCCAGCTAGACAAGGCCTCAACACGGTTACACCCCCTTGTGGGGTGACCTTTCCACCTCCCCCATGCCACTCCCCCAATTCCACCCCCCCCCAAAGTGTATCTAATTCTCTAGATATCAGAGAACATCTTGTTTCTCAGCATTCTGTCTGCCCCTCAATCCCAGACACTTCCCAGTTAAGAAATGTAGTTTGGAAAAGGAAAGGTCTCGGGGAAGGTAGCTCAGTGGGTAAAGTGCTTGCTGCATACACCAAAGAGCCCCAGCAACTTTGAGAAAGCTGAGCAGCATGCCTGGAACCCCAGCACTAGTGAGGCAGAGACAGGTGGGTCCCAGGGCCCTGCTGACCAACCAGGCTCCCTGGAGAAAGGGAACTGAACTTTGAGTGAGAAATTCTGCCTCAGAAAATAAGGTGAGGCTATAGAGGAAGACATAATACAGGAAGTCAGCCTCCGGCATGCAGGTGAGCACGGCGGCATACACAACAAGGAAAAGTTAGTCACTCAGTCACAAGCGCAGATGGGTTTGTGGACCTTCTGTTACCCACTCCGCCGTCATTAAATATTTTGTGTCACATGCTGCTCAGGTGTGCGTGACTGTTAGGAGCAGTCTTTCATAGATGGGCAGTTTGATGAGATCCTGCCATCCTGGGCCCTTTGCAGTGTGTTCTCCTGTAGTGAACCAGCTTGTCATCAGGAAGGGGGGGAGGTGACCTCTGATGAAATGGCCATTGTGACTTTGAAAGAAAATGGTTCTTTGTGTGATTTCCTTTTTCTTCTGTTTCCACCTATGACCACCCTCCAGAGCCACCGCATTTCATGACAACCGTGACTCGTTGCAGCCCAACGGTGGCCTTGGTGGAGTTTTCGCCCAACCCGCAGCTGAAGAGTGAGGTGCCAGAAGAACAAGATCAGAAGAAGCCAGAGAACGAGATGAGTGGGAAGGTGGAGTTAGTGTTGTCACAGAAGGTGATGTCACAGTGGGGGAGGAGTTAAACCCAGAGGTTAAATTCTTTCTTGTCTTCTATCTATAGTTCTCTCTAAAATCTATCTATATTGTATGTTCATCGCACACACACACACAGACACCATGGTTGCACACTGTAAAGAGATACCATGACCAAGGCAACTTATAAAAGAAAGCATTAAATTGGGGGCTTGCTTACAGTTTCAGAGGAAGCATCCATGCTCATCTTGGTGGGAAGTGTGAGATCAGGTAGGCAGGCATCATTCTGCAGCAGTAGCCAAGATCTTACATCTGATCTACAAACAGGAAGCAGATAGATACAGAGACAGAGAGGAAGACAGAAAAAGAGACACACAGAGACAGAGAGACTCAGAGAGAGACAGATAGGGAGACTAGGCCTGCCTGTGGGCTTTTGATACCTCAAGACCGACACTCCAAATGACACACCTCCTCTAACAAAACCACACCTCGTAATCCTTCCCAAAACTACTCCATCAACTAGGGAAGAAGCATTCAAATATCTGAGCCAGTAGAGTCCATTCTTGTTCAAATTACCACTTTATGTGGGGAGAGAGAGGGAAATACAGACATTCTCATTACAAATATTTTAAATACCATAGAATGTGTAAACACATGTGTTAAATGTACAAACAAATGGAACGAGAACTGAAGCACAGCATTCTGTGTTAGCAACACTTCTAGCATTTACAATTATTATTTAATTTTAAAGATATTTTATTTAAATGTGAACATGTGGTTGAATCCTGTTAAATTTAGGTTTTAGCTTGCTGTGGGTGGACTTGCTGGTCTGTTTCTTAACCTGACATCTTATAAATAGTCTCTTTCCATTGTGTACCTACTTCTTAGCAATGATATTATCTGAAACCACTGGATAAAATAACAAGCAACTTATGATACAATGGCCTCTTGTATTAAATGTCTTTCACACTTAGAGTCTTATTTATAGTAGTTGGGTTTTTTTTTTTTTTTTTCTTAAAAAAAATACCAAGTCTAAAACCTCTACCATTATCTCAGTGGTTGATTTCTAAAGAACTTTAAAACTATGGAATACATTCCAGACCAGGCGGGCAGACTCTCTGGACACATGGTCCCCATGTCTGTAAAAGCTCTGGGTGATCCAAATGACTCCCAAAGTGGAGCCAGGCCTTGTACAGTAGTCAGATTATTTATGGCAATGTTCCACCCTTAAAAGTCAACCTAAACACAGATTTGACCTTCAAGTGGAAAATTTAACCACTTAGTTCTGTTGCATATAGAATTTACTCAGCCACATTAACTGTGCACCTATGATGTGCCAAGTGCCACACACTGGATATTGGATAGGGAACAAGACGCAGCACCTAGCCTTACAGAGCTGAGTGGAGTGTCCTCGGAAGAGCCTCTAAGACACCTGTTGTCTGATGCATCTTGAGTATTTCAGATCTCAGCTAGTCCATGCTTTTATACAGAGAGGATTACTGAACAATCTGGAGGTCCACGGAAGATAATGGAGTCACAGGTCCTGCAGTAGGGTGGGCAGGCAGGGTTCCATCTTTGCCAGTTGCACCTTATCTATGTCTTGTAATCATTACTTACAGATTATTCTAAACTCAGTACCTTCACATAGTTCTAACCTGAAAGAGAAACTCTGTAACATTTCTAGAATTTAGATCAAACCAAACAAAAGGACTGCAGTAACTCAGTGTCTTCCCTACCGTTCCTTGCCTCTGTCCCCGCATCAGTGTGAGCCATCTTTGGTCTGCCAGTTTCATGCCCAACCACTATGGAAAAAGCACTCTCAGGGGTCCCCGAGTTGTTTACCTGCTTTATTTGTTTTTCTGTCATGTCTGGCTAGTAAACATGAGTCTCAGAATGTTTTTTTTTAAGCATAAAATATCCAGATTCCCAGGTTATCCTTTGTATCAAATGCTACCATGTCTGCACCTTTAAAATTCTATGGTTTCAAGTTTAGAAGCTCTGTAGTTTGTTAACAAATGGAAGGATGACCTCTAGGGTAACACTTTCCACACCTACCCTCTGTGTAACACCCTCCCCCCCCTCTCTCTCTCCCTTTCCTCCCTCCCTCCTCCCTCCTTCCCCCTTCTCTCTTGTTCTTAGATAATGGTGATCACCATGCTAACCACAGCTTTGATTTTCTGATTTCACTTGGAGACAATACCTTTGTAAAAGCAAAGCACCTGGCTGACATTTCTGCTATGTTTAACTCTTTCATTTGCAGCCAGTTTTTTATCTGAGCCCCCTTCTTGTCAGTCGTCAGTCTACACCACTCAGGAGGGACTGTCTATGAGCTTAAGACTGGAAGGTTGTGAAGGCTAGAGAAGAGACTCAGCGGTTAAGGGTACTGAGCTAGGTTCCCAGCGTCCATAGCAGGTGGATCATAGCTACCCATAACTCCATCCCTAGAGAGACCTAATACCTGTGGCCTGCCTCTGTGTGTGTGTGTGTGTGTGTGTGTGAGTTTCTGAGCACATACACCATGTGTGCAGACACCAACACACACACAACACACACACACAAAAGAAAGAGTAAGTAAAAATAAATAGTTAGAAAAGTAAAAGACTAGCATATTGTGAACTTTGGTGAAACTCAGACCTGTATGCTGAGTGCTGAATTCTATCGGCCATCTGGTTGAGCAATGCTGACCAAAGTGACTGTATTTTTTTTTTTCAGGATTCTCTTAGAATTGAATATATTCTTAATAAAGAAAACTAAAGCACAACAGAGAATAAACAAATGTTACATAGCTTGAGGACATTGACCGTCGCACTAACCATGGATAACACAGCTACCAGCTAGAGAGGAAATCATAGCTGAGTCCTTTGAGAAGCAGAAAGAACCCAGACTTGTACAGCTACTGTACATTCGGGTTCAGAGTGTAGATTTAGACTTTTGTCGTAGGCACTGTTGACATGTTCAGCAGTCTGCCTCTAGCAGTAAATTGTTTGACAGTAATAAGACAGCAAGAAGATTCTTCTATTCAGAGTCCTTATATTAGGGACTAACAAACAAAAATAAATAACAATGATACAAAAAGTCTTAGAGCATAAGAATTTTAAATAAGAATTTTAATGCCTATAATCTTAGAACTATTTACCACAAGGCCAAGTCATCTAATGTGCCTCACAAACTCCCCAAGGACACCCCTGTGGTAACGCTGTTTGATTCTAGCTATTTTGAGGCAATAGTTCTTTGTCAACAGGCAAAGTACATTGTGTGCTGCATAACTTTGTGGGAGGGTAGAGTACTGTCTTTAGAATAATGCCCATTAAAAATGGCATTGTTATAAGCTTAGCCTTATAGCAAAGATGGTGTTAGTCATTGTCTGTGGGTTATTCCATTTCCTGACAAGTTCAGCCGGGTATACCTAGAACAGAAGCCCAGAGCAGTGGTGCGTGGCTTTAACCTCAGCACACAGGAGGCAGAGCCAGGTAGATAGTTCAGCCTGAGTAGCCTGAGTTACATAGCAAGTTATAGTCAGGGATGCATAGTAAAGCCCTTTCCAAGGAAGGAAGGAGGGAGAGAGGGACAGGGGAGGGAGGGAGGAAAGCCTCCAAGTCTTCTGAGATTGAAGAAGAGGGTTCACCACGTTTTTATCCCCTTATTTAATTTCTAAGAAAAACCAACCACTCTGTTGATTCATAAAAGTGTGAAAAGTCATTAGGAAAGGAAAAAAATTCTGTTGTAAAATTAAATGTTTAAGTTTACTGACTTATTTACATAGTCATGCTCTAAGCTCTGTGGGTCAATTGCTGGACATGCTTCCTAATGTTTATATCTGTTGCTGTGATCCAGGTGGCAAAGCCAAAATCCCCAGAACCGGAAGCAACCTTGACGTTTCCATTTCTCGACAAAATGCCTGAAACCAACCAACTACATTTGCCAAATCCCAATTCTCAAGGTAAGAGAAGGTGACTGTCTTAGATCCTCACAGTCTGCTGGGCCCACCTGTGGTAAAATACACTTTATGTGAAAAGCTGGTTACATCCTTCGTGTGCTGCTGCCTTAGCTGTGTTGTTTATCAGAGTCTGTGAACTACAAATTTCAGACTGGAAAGCTGAGATGCATTTTCTGATTGACATCGGGAACCCCAGCTACTGAGTCTACCCTGTAGCCAGGCATTATAGGTAGAACAGGGTTTGAGTATGTGTTGAGACTTTCTTCAAACTTGTCTCGCCTAAAAACTCAACTTATTTTCCAAAAAGCTTATCTCTTAATGTTATATTTTTGTTCTATAGTATGTCTGGGTATACATAATGAGTACGGTACTTACTCAAGTCAAAAGTTTACTCTTTCAAAAAAATTCTGCATAGTGAGAACATTTAATAGTTCCAAGAATGAAAAATAAAATACATGAAACATTAAAGATAGCCTTCAGTATGTGTGTAGTCACAAGCACACACTAAGGTTATGTTTTAATATGTTTAAACATGTAACATGCTTGGGTTGTGTTTAATGTGTTTATTGTATTTGTTATATCTTAATGTTTGATATAATGTAGGGTGGTAGCTTCTAGAAACTGGGCGTCGAGGTCCTGTGAAGGTCTTCACATTGTGCTTGCTCACACTCTGTGGACCATAGATAGGTTATGAACTCACCTTTTATTCTTTAAAAACCCAACTTCATGCCCTTTATCCTCACGGGAAACCAGATGCCCACACCACTGGAAAAGATCCTTAGGATGTAAACCAGGGAAGATGGCAGGCCAGGAATCCTGCCATCCTTGGCATTGTTTTCTCGAGGTGGACAGACCCAGGCTTCACCGAAACAAGTCCTTTAGAAATAGCTAATGTGGGAGGCAGGACTGGAAGGTCCCATGGGGTGCTTTGTTGACATTTTCCCTGTGTGTTTTAACATCTCTCAGAAAGGATGGCATGGAGTGCGTTGTTCATGGTTTATCATTAGTTCTTTTTTAAAGAGTGGGCAGCTATTTAGGGTCACCATTAATACTATGTGAGCTGGTCTCCGTTAACTTTTGTTGATTGCTTTTGGGCGCCTCTTACCAAACCAAGGAACATTTGGTAGAAATGAAATGATCACACACTAATTATCCTTAGTCTCTCAATATAGAGGAAATCAGTACTTCCTCCAAACCATTGGCCCAGAATTTTCAGGCTTACAGTCCTGAAAACAATGAACGAAGATAAGATCTCACAGCTGTGTCAACCGATTGGCCACGTTTAGACATTGTCATTACATTCTGTTTCTAGCACTTTATAACTATGCAAATAAGTAATATAGTTAGGGTAAGTATGTAGTCATATCAATTCGTCTTGATGCCTCATATATATTTATATATCCCACAAGACACTCTGGTTTTGAGAAATTGCTATTGATTTGAAGAAATTTACTTCATGCTTTATCCAGGTTGAATAATTTAAAAAATAAAATTCCATAGTGCTGGAGTATTTTAAATGTCCCAAAGGAAAACTGGATTTGGCAGGCACTTGTTCTGTTATGATGTGTGGTTCTGGAGCATTGACTTTAAGTGTGAGAGCACTGGAGACAGAACACCGTCACATCCTTGGCTCATCAAGCTCTTAGCTACATGGTCTTCCCCTCTCAGTTTTCCCCAAGATCTAACCGCCCGTCATGTACAAATAACCACACTCTGGTTTCTATGAGAATCGGATTTAGTTTTTGTAGAGTAATGGCAATAAGGGTGGGAGTATACAGCCACTAGCACTAGGCATGAATAATAAACTCTTCTTGAATGCTTTCCTTTAGAAAAAATAAAAAAGAAAGAAAGCATTGAGAAGACAGCGACAGGGTTTGAAATAGTATGTGCCAGAGCCTGCAGGACTGGCACCCAGCCCTCAAGGTCTGGTCCTATAGATCTGGCCAGATACTCGATCTGTGCTTCAGCAAGTTCACGTGTCCAAGTAATGCTGATGTGACATCCCAGGAATCCCGACCTGAAAGCCACTGACTTGAACTATTTATTTAAATGCTGTCTCTGGACATAGCACATGGATATGCAATAGACTGTAATGTTTATTTAGACTCTAATACGCGCCTGTCTTTCTGGAAGCCAGAGACCTCCAATAAATGTAAGCTTTGAAGGCATGATTGTCTTTAGTTGGAGTGTGGTGAAAGAAGTCATGGGTTATGGTCCAGATACAAGAAGTCAGTACACACTTAAGTGACTAACACAAATTCCAGCATCCAGTCCAAAGGAACCAGAAGCCCAGGAGCCACACCTCATAAATTCTCTCTCCCTCAGAAATTGGTGTCTCCCCAATTTCTTTAAAGTCATCTGTTTATAGATGCTCACACAGCCACTGCAGGTCTTCCTGAAAAAGGTTTCACAGGTCCCCCAGCACACACACGTGTGCATCAATACGGTCATTAAGCACTCTGGGACCTCTCATAAAACACAGTTAAAGCTGACAGAGTTCCTTTGTCCAAGTTGTTTCTATAAAACATGGGCTTTAACCTGCACTGTTCATTGCTCCAGGAATGGAAGTAGCAGTGCCCAGTGCGGAGGGAGCAAATGCTTGCCAGAACTTCTGTGCGCTTGGCACCTCCGGCTGTCACAGACTTGTGCTGTCTGTTTGAAAGGAAGCGAGCCACAGACTTCCCCCTTTCATTAATGTGATGTGAAAAGTACCACAAGTCCACTACACATCTCTACTGCATTTTAGATTTTTCCTAGAGTTGCTCCGGCATAGCATATTGCTGTGACATCTTGACCTTTTAATTCTTAAAAAAAATATCCCTACTAAGTACAGGCATTAAAAACTTTCACTCAGCACCCACAGAACAAGAACACAGACTGGCCAGTTCTACGGCCCGTTGTCCACACTGTCGTCAGGTTTCATGTGTGTTCTGGTGAGATGTTTTACATGTTAGGTTCAGAGATGGTCAGCTGACCCTTCCTTGACATACGGGATGTGTTCCGCTCAGTTCTCACCCAGTTTCATGGATTTCTGTTTGTTCTATTTTGCCATCTGATCTAGAGCTGCCTGGCAGTGCCCCGCTGAGAGTTCAGAACTCTTGGCGACGGTCCCAGTTTTTCTCCCAGTCAGGTAAACAACACCCCGGGTCGCTGCCTTTTCTTTATGTAAAAATCCATGTTGGGACAACCAATGGCGTATGGCATTTGTCTTCCTTTCTGATTTTAGATAATCTTTTTTGTTTGTTTGTTTGTTTAAAGAGAGATGCTTGTTTGTGACACGCAGTTAGCAACGAGCTCATTCTTTGATATCAGCACCTGTTGCACTAAAACCGGGAGGAATTTCATCAGGAGAACTATATATCGATTTTAAGATGCCAGAGGAATAACACCATCCATTTACCCCCTTTAAAACTATGATTAGAAGCCACAAGAGTGGTGGAACTCTTGTTAACTGTGTCACACTCTGTTCTTCCTGGAGGACATCTGGCCTCTCTGTGTGGTACTTTTCCGTGTCAGACAGTGGAGGAGCTGCTCCCTTTGCCAGAACGCAAGGTGTACTAAGAGCCAGCACTAATAGCTGTAGTCGAAGCTTCCTAGAGCCTAGTACCTGGTGCTTCCTTCTGTGTTACTGTCTTCGTTCCTTTTGGTGATGGGCACAACCTGCCGCAGTGCTCTGCTTCATTGTGGTTTGCTAATACTGACGAAGTTAACGTAGGACCTGCACTCAACTGAGCGGATCACAAGACCAGCACAGCCGGAAGCTACTCTCACTGACGGCCTCTTTCCTTTCTTTTATTCTGCATAGCGGATTCTCCAAGCAGTGAAAAGTCCCCTGTGAGCACACCCGTAAGTATTCCCCCTTAAAGAACGAAGCTGTGCATTTAGAGTGATTTTAACTTGTATTTGATTTTCTTAAGGAATACTCAAACAAAACGGAGATCCAAAAAATTTTTTTTCGAAACCACAATTTAATGCTGCCAAGTAGATTATAAAGTCATGGATTATCATTATATGAGGTTGTTTTCCTGTCCTGCCTGGAAACAAAATGCTGGTCCCTTTCTATCCTTGAGCCCGGGTTTACTAGCCTGGGCTAGTATGTATGATACTGGAAGTAATTTATAAATCCTCTCTATTTAATCCTCCTTGACTGTTCAGTGAGATGCAAATAGTGTCCTTTCAGGGTAGTTGTGAGCATTAATTAGAATCATTATATAATGGCCACCATACAGTACCTGATACTGGTGTGATCCTTCCCTCTCCAGTGCCCAGTCCAAGATGCTTACCATAGCCAGTACCACTTAGTATCTACAGGCAAATTTTTCCCTTTGTGGCCATATAGAATGGACCACCACTTGTCACATAGCCTTGATATCTGCAGCCACACTTCAGAGCTAGGAACCATATGTGAGGGTTCAGTCATCAGCCAGTACTGCATCCTAAGAATCCCAGAATGATGCTAAAGCTGGCGTCAGCACACAGAGCTGAAGAGGACGATTTAACACATTGACTTCTGTCTTAAACTATATCTACAGCAAGGATGTCAAAGGATTCATGTGCCCCTGGGTTGGGATGGCGAGGCAGAGGTCCTGCAACAAGATATATTGTCACTTCCTGTTTGTGGAAAGTAGGAGGAGTGAGAGAATCCATGGATTCAGAGAGAGAATCCACCTGTGCACGTGTTTGTTCTCTATGGATTTTGCTTGTTCTCAGTCTTGGGTTTGAGTATTTACTATGCTGGCCTCTGGGCTGCTCCACTCGTCTTGCTCTGAGGTGATATTAACCCACTTTAGGGAAAGCTGCCACAGGAAGCAGTAGTGGTGTATAGGGTTCACTTCAGGAGCAGCAGACACTAGCTCTGAGATGATGCATTTATCCTGGCATACGCCAGAATTAGCATGTACAGTGGGCATCTTGCCTGGGAGCACGGATGTTTGTAAGATATCCTTCTGGGAGAGATGGAGCAAAACCTTCTCATTCCTATGGCTAATCACCACATGTTTCCATTGTCCATAGGAGGCACAGAGGCATAGAACCAGCCCAGCATTTTAAAATCAAAGTAAAAAGGGGTTAAGTTTGGGAAATGGTTTCTGCCACCAAAGAGGACATATAGATTATAAAGATTCGTTTCTGTGTCCCTTGGGTCACATCATTATATCGGCTGTCTTCTCTCACCCTGGCCAGCCCTTGAGGACCTGCCTCAGGTCTGATCATGGGGTTGCTTTGTTTGTTTTTCCTGAACAGTTTAAGTTCTGGGCATGGGACCCAGAAGAGGAGCGCAGGCGACAGGAGAAATGGCAGCAGGAGCAGGAGCGTCTGCTCCAGGTAAGACCAACCTGCTAGGCTCCCTGTGCTCTGGAACTGTCCCCTCATAACGTCTGCTGCATTGAATAGATGTTTAGCCCAGGAAACATGGAATCCAGTTCTTCTCAGAAACTCATGCGTCTGCCAATGCTTTGTGTCCAGGCAGCGGAATCTTGTACCTGATTCTTCTGCCGTGGGGGAGGGGAGACCTTTCACGTTGATGCTTTAAAAATATGTCTCTAAGCAGTGACTAAGGGTCAGTCTGCCTGCATTCATTACCTCCTCAGCCACCAAGTCCCAGTTCAAGAAACAGTGAGGATGAGTTACCCATAAGCTATTTGATAGAATTCTGGTAGAATAGAATTTGACATCAGTCTACTTCCTTCAATAGAATTATCATCCCATTTTTATTTTCCAATGAAAGCTGATAATGATCAATTCTAGAAATATTCTGAGAAGGAATGCAACATGCTCCCATTTGCTTCATGTCCAAAGTGACCCAGTGACCTTCGAAACTGACCTATTTGTATACTTGGGGTGTGCCGGGAACACATGTCAATAGCCCATTTTTAGCTGAAGAAGTGAAGGTTCACAGAGATTTGATTAACTACCTGATATCACATAGCTGATAGACGCAGAGTCTGGACCCAAATCCAAGTCTATATAACTCTAAAACCAACGCTGGTTCCGTCATACACCCAAGCGCTCACATAGAGAAACATTGTAAACCTCATGACATCCTATGCTACCCGCTACTCTAGAACTGAACTGCATTGTGGCTCTACTTCTCCTTCATATTTTGTTCTAACCTTTTTGCCATGATTCCCACGGTAAGAGAGAACAGGAAGTGACTCTGGGCCATAAAACCTCAGAGCCCCACTCCAGTGATTTAAGTCCCCTAGCAGCTCCATGTCCTCAAGGCTTCCAAACCTTTTAAACGGCTCCACTAACAGGCACCAAATGTCCAAATACCGGAGTTGATGGGGGACATATCTCATTCAAGCCTCATGTCCCTAACTTGAATGACTAAGACCCAAGAGTGTGTTTCTTTCTTATGAGGTGAATGCTTTAGATTCCAAATGGTCAGTCATGAAGAATGTCTTGCAACACACTGTGCATGGTGCTTTAGAAGAGGGGAAAACTTCCAGTGATGGATGCAGTGCTCACTCCCAAATGTTCTCTGGACATCCGTAACAGGAGAAGTATCAGAAGGAACAAGACAAGCTGAAGGAGGAGTGGGAAAAGGCCCAGAAGGAGGTAGAAGAAGAAGAACGCAGATACTACGAGGAGGTATGAAGCTCTCAGGGAGAGTGTAACTATGTCAGCATAGTTCTTCAAAGTCTGGCCCCACCCTCTGTGTGCAGCATGTGTGTACACGTGGCCCTGTCTGACTCTGTACCCACAGCCATGTGCCGTCAGTCTCTTTAAGAGGATCACATCATATGTGTTCTAACAGATCACAGTCACCCACACCCACCATGTGGATTGAACCAAGGACAAGGAGCTACTGTAACCACATCTGTTCTCCACTCCGGATCTGATTCTTGATCTGTCTTAGATGACATTGAAAACAGCAATAAATTTATTTGTATGTGCTGGCTTACTTATAGCAAGTAAGTTTGGTAGTAACGAATTAGTTTTCATAGGATAATTTTGGCACTGAAAGGAAATACTTGCTTACTACTGACTACATTCCATGGTAGAGGAATTTATGGAGAAAATTAGCGTCTTGTTTAATATTTTTAACAATTACAACAGGCCACAGTACAGAATTTGGAGGTGGGTATCTGAAGTGGCTGTTATCTAAAATTTTTGTGACCAGTATTGTTGGGAACTTTACCTTCAGCGATAACTTGTTAACTGATCAACTCCACAGTAGTTTTTCTTGACCGTCTTCCTTTCTAACCCTAATTAAACCGTGTAAATGCAGTGTGAAGTTCTAAACAACTACCCACTTGCTGTTATTTCATTCATATGCTCTGGAAAAATAACATTTCTTTAATGCCCTTCTTATTTATATACGTTCTGATGATTAGTCCCCACCTGGAGTTCCTTAATGTATTTTTTTCTCTTGACAGATTTTTATTTTTAATTTCTTTCTTCATCTCATTTATTCCTGTTTCTGTCGTAGGAGCGGAAGATAATTGAAGACACCGTGGTTCCATTCACTATTTCCTCGAGTTCTGCAGACCAGCTGTCTACATCCTCATCTGTAACTGAAGGCAGCGGGACAAGGGTAAGGTCACTGATGAAAACCAGTTTGTGACATAAATAACCTAATCCAGGTTTCCCCATCACATTTAGTAGCTTCAAACCAGGACAGGCGATTCCTCCAGAGCCTTTGGCTCCTATGTGGTCATTAAACCCAGCACGCTGGCATCGCCACCAAACCCTTAGTCCTCGCCTGCAGAGCAATAGCCATTTCCCTAGACAAAGCTTCCCAGACAGGATAGCAAGGTCCAGTAGTAAAACCATGTGCTGGAACCCTCTCCCTCTCTGCCTGGCTCAAGGATCACTCTTCCCTTCCAGGGCCATTGTCCCTCCCCCATGGCCCCTCTCCCATGGCCCCCTCCCCACCACACCATGCCATGCATTGCTCTGCGTTTTTGTAGCAGCAGCAGACACACCCACAGTGAATTCCCACTAGGTGCCACAAAACTAGCTGCTTACCCCCAACATCCCACAGCAACTTGACATGTCTTGGAGAGTGGAGAGAGCCTGTAAAGGCTGGTTTGCCCTTCATCCCCCAAGTAAGGAGGACATATTAGATAGAAACATGCCAAGACTTGCAAAGTAAAATAATGCATTGATACCAGAGTCCAATTGTCCAGAAGTAAGCAGTCCCGTGACTTCATTTTGTTTCCTGACCAGTCCCCTTTGTGATCGTTTTTGAAAGATCTCAATTGCACATTTATTCTAAGTATTTGGAAATCATTGAAATCTGTTGGGTTAGAAGACTATCCTTTAAATTGTGGGCAGAAGGATTGATAAAACAGGATTGGGGCAGAAGTAGACTAGGGTGGCTATAATGAGAGCCTGCTGTATGCGTGTAAACTAGCTCACAGTGGATCTTATCCACATGAACAGAAAGCACATTAGTAATTTCTTTAAACTGTAGAACAAAAAGATAAAACTTTTTTATTCAAAGAAAGGAAAGGGGTGGGGGTGGGCTTTAGATCTTTCATGGTCAAATGTAAAAGTCATCTACTGTGTTTAAATTATATTCAAAATGATCCCACCTTTTCCATCAGAATAAGATGGACTTGGAAAACTGTCAAGACAAAGAAAAAGAGAGAAGACAGAAGTCACCTTTCCAGGAGAATGACAGCGACTCATTGCTCAAAACTAGAGAAGGTGACCTGCCAGAGGAGCACAGGTGTGTGCCCGTCCCAGGCTGCCAAGGCTGGGCTCCATCATTCACGCTCAGGATGGGGGTGGGGCGAGGTCTCACTGCTTTAAAACAATCAAGCGGACGATGCATTCTACATTGTTTGATGGTGCTGTGTGGGCTGCGAAGCCAGCATCCCTGTGCTCTTGAATATGTACAGCCTTATTTTTAAATAGGCGAGGCCAGGTGTGGTGACAGGAGTAGCAAAAGCGTCATAAATTCGCGGCTAGCCTCTGGTACATACTGAGAGCTTATCTCAAAAAGAAAAGTAATTAATTTTAAGAGACAGAGAGATGGGTCAGAGGGTCAAGGCACTCGCTGCCGAAACCTACAGCCTGAGTTCAATTCCCAGAAACTACATAAAGGTAGAAGAGACCCAGCTCCACAGAGTCAGCCTCTGCCCTCCACATCCATGTGATGCTATGCACATAATCAAATTTAAAAGTTTTCATAATAACGTTTAAAAAATTAAAAAGCTAGGCCCTTTTAAAATAAAGAAAATAGTATAAGCCATCAAAGAAGCTTGTTGTTGACCCAAAGCCCAAAGCTTCCAGTCACTTCAAGTAGAGAATGCATCAAGCAGACCCTTTGCTCCAGGTTATCAATGTTATCTATGCCTAATCCGAAGGAATCTACAGGAGCCCAGGAAGCTGGCAGCAGTCTGCTATCAGCATCCTTAAGAACCTGCTTATCTCGGCGGTGAGATCCCAGATAGGTATCAGCAAGTATGCATGTACCCATAACACTTACAGCATCCCAGAGGACCCCGAGATGAGAAAGGTTATCTAGGTGTCCTAAACTGGTCAAGGTGAGGGTTGGCTGGAAGCAGAGTCCTGGTGAGGGTTTGCATTCAGGGAGCTGCTAACGTCAGACACTGAGCACCAAGTCTGACAGGACACAGTCTCCAGAAGAACGTTTGTTTCCAAGTGACACTGCCTCAGAGTCTGGGAAGTGAGAACTATTGGTCAGGAAGATTTGGAGGATCCTAAAGGCACTTCGTGTGCATTTTTGCTAGTTCTCCAGACGGGCTTTGCCTGTGAATTCGATGTTTGGTTTCTTCAGATTGGTCTCATTGTCACCAGAAACTTTTCCTTTCATCTCTGTAAATTGTTCCTATCTTGGCGCACAGAAACCACCAAGAGGCTTGGAGATCCCAAGTGGCCTCAGTTATTTGCTAATTTCTCTATTTATTTGAAGATGGTCTAGTGCAGCGCAGTCCTAGGCTGGCCTTGAACTCACTCTATGCCCCCATCCGGTCCTGTGATTCTTCTGCCTCTGCCTGAGGTGCTGAGATTATACATGTGCTTCGCTGTACCTGGCTTCCACGTGAGATCTATAGGAATTGTTTCCTTGTGAGAATCTGGGATTTCAGACCAGCTCCCCAGAGGTGATTAGCTTGAAAAGCCTGGTGGGCCGCGAGGACCTCAGGACTTCAGAAATGACTGTTTCCTAAATGTGTTAAATTGATGGGAACTAAAAATGCATAGTATTTTGTAATGGTTTTTAGATATAGTTTAAAATAGACAGAATAAGCAAACAGTCTGTTTCTTTTTCTTAGATTGTAATTGCTAGCCCTGTGTCCTCAGGTATAAGAACAATAAATTTTATTCAGTTGGTTTTACCTCTGCTCTGAGGTTTTGGGGATTTTGTTTTGTTTTTAGCGGCCTAATTCAAAGTCCCTCGGCTAACTCCGAAAACTCCGTGTCAAAAGGAATCCATCAGGACCAGCAGCCAGAGGCAGAGGCTGGGGCCCCACACTGTGGTACAAACCCACAGCTAGCTCAGGGTAAGAGTGAAGAGATAAATTCCAATATCTAAGTTACTCTAAACTCTTTACATTGTCCAGAACTGACCTCTGGTGGCTGCAAAATTCTCCCGAAGGGCCCCTTACCTTTAGCTTCTGTTAAATATATAACACATAAACCCCACGGTGAGACCAGACTCTCTACACTGTCACTGGGGTCTGAGTGAGACCAGAACAGGTATTACATTTTAAAAAATAAAAACTATGGCTGGCGAGGTGACTCCGTGATTAAAGAGCCTGAGGGTCTGAGTTCAAAGACTCAGGTAGTAAAAAGTGAGAAGCAATTCCAAAAAGTTGGCCTACACACACACACGTGCACACGTGCACACACACACACACATGCACACATGCACACACCACACACATACACACACATGCACACATGCACACACACACACATGCACACACACACACACACACACATGCACACATGCACACACACACACACATGCACACACACACACACACACACACACACACACGCAGTGGCATGTGCTCCTTCCTCACAAAATAAATCAATCAAATTTAATTTTTTAAATTTAAACGAAGGGACTGGAGAGATGGTTCAGTGGTTAAGAGCAGTAGCTACCCTTTCAGAAGACCCAGGTTCAATTCCCAGGACTTCTATGGCCGCTCACAACTGTCAATAACTCCAGATCCGGGGGATATGATGCCCTCTTATGGCCACCATCGGTACTGCATGCATGAGGGTCACAGACATTCATGAAGGCAGAACACCCATATGTACAAAGTAACAATTTTCTTAAATCAAAGGGAGACATTTAAAAAAATTAAGATTTTTTTAAAACATCATAAACAGTGCATTCTTCAAATTTCCAAGTTCCACCATTGAACATAATCCTCCCTCCACCCCAAAATCTCCTCTTGAGGAGTAAACTGTGCCAAGACTGAGATACAGGTGCAACACAGAATTACCGTAAGGACCAGCGGGCATCGGCTCTTTAAAGAAAGGTGTCTTACTGGGCATCAAAAATGACTCCACTGAACACGTTTATATTCCTCCCTTGGTTTCAGATCCACCTTGGAATCAACAGATACCAAACACACCAACACCCATGTCGGAAGATGTGAAGCCCAGAACCCTGGCCCTAGAGAAGAGCGTCAATCATCAGATCGAGTCTCCGGGGGAAAGGCGGAAGTGAGTAGACAGATACAATGAACGTGGGGTTGTTTTTTTGTTTCTTGGGGTTTTTTTGTTTTGTTTTGTTTTTGTTTTTGTATTGACTTAGGCGGGGAGAGGTGTGTGATGGCAAGATGGCAGCTGCATCTTTGTGTCTTGTCTGCATTGAATCATTTTGAAGCACTCCAGTATAATAGGTCCTTAAAGTGTTTAAACCTGTTTCTCTCAGGGAGCCTTCCCAACAATCTTATGAGGTTGATCATCTCGGTTTACGATGAAGAGTTCAGGGAGGTTAACATATCTTACCCACAGAATTTGACTGGTTAAATATGAGAGGAATCTATGCACAGCTTCATGGCAAGGCCACAGTGAAGGCAGGCAATCACACTTTCAAAATCCTGGCATGTGTCATTTCTTGACCCTCATCCCACTTAGATCCAGATTGTGGGTTCAAATTTTGTCTCTGCCTTTTACTTAGAACCTTAAGCAAGTGTCTTAGTTTTTTCCTGCCTTAGTTTCCCCGTTACTGAGTGGGAATGAACTTGGTACCTTCCTCACAGCTTTCCCTGCCTGGCAGATAACCAGAACTGCAGTGTGGGTCCTAAGATGCCCTGTTAGCTTTCCGTCCTTCTCAGCACCATGCTGAACTGATGCTGCCTTTGTCTGGATGGCTTCTGTTTTCATGGCTGGGTATCTGTGATTCCAGAATCAGCAGGAGCTCGGATCAACTAGACGTGATTTCCTGTGTTGGATAATGCAGTGATTTTCAGCCTTTTTTTTTTTCTTTCAAGCCGTGGTGGTGCTTACATTTTGGAAATGGGATTCCTGGAGAAGACAAGTGCCACCTGAGGAGGGAGGCCGGGTGGTAGGGGCTTAGGGGATCTCACGGCTAGTCAAGCAGCCAGGAGACAAGAAAGTCTTTGTCTGCCTCTGTGTTCTAGTTTTTCTTCTCTTGCTCTTGTCTCTGTCCTAACTATTTCTTCACCCACGAAGTAAACTTTTCAAAGCTGACAACTTGATCCCACATAGGGCTTCTGAGCAGCCTATGTCCACATGACATACTGGCAACATCAAATCAGGGCCCTTCTGGTTTCTCACAGCCTAATGAGAGCTAAACAATCAAGGCCATTCATTCATTGCAGGCCTCTAAGACAGGGACTGTGGTGCTGAAAATCACTTCCTCTAAGATTGGCCCTGTTTGCTCAAGTAGCCAAGTGAATCTATCTGTGTGATATTTTTTTATTTGAGAGATCTTTACCATAAGGTGATTTTTAATTTTTTTTTTTAAATCCTGAACTACTAGGCTGCCCTTAAGAGTCTCCCCTGGAACTTTAGTCATCTTTCTGTCCCACTAAGCACGTAGCTTTCACGTCACACTCAGCGTGCAGAAGGAGCTCCATCAACGGCAGCCAAGCAATTTTTAGTGAAGGAGAATCCACCAGAGTCCTCCTTCCTAAGCAGCAGTGCCAGTATGATTTTCATTTACACACATGTGCATTCCTTCTAGACATAATTACTAATTTTGTTCCAAAGCAAAAAATAACAACAACCAAGCATGGTAGCACATGTTCATAACCCCCACACTTGAGAGACTGAGCCAGGAGGAACACTAAGTTTGAGACCAACCTGGGCGCCATAGTGAGACCTTGTCTCCAAACAAATAAGCAAAGATGTCAGTCGGAGAATCCTTTGTGCTCTTTTCTGTTTTTGTTTTTGTTTTTGTTTTAAGCTAAAAATGTCTTTTATTGTGGCTTCTGTTAACTTTCTGTAACTGTGGGCTCCTTTACCATGTTACAGGAAAAGCCCTCGAGAGAACTTCCGGGCTGGGCCCCTGTCCCCCTGCTCTCCTACCCCTCCCGGCCAGTCTCCAAACAGGTACACGAGGTCAGCAAGCCTTCCCGAGGCTGTTTTGTGGTCCTGCACTTAATGGGCATGATTTTGGCCATATGAGTGCTCGCCGAGTGATGCTGGTCCACCTCCCTTCCCCACACACACAGAGGGGAGGAGTTAAGAGAACATCTCCATCTTCCTGCAGATTCATCGGCATGGGGTAGAAAAAGTCAGATGTGTGGTGCTGGCCGGGGCCATTAGGTTTTAATGACATTGTGTGGAACCTCTAATCTAATAATGAAGTCCACCAGACAGTTGCTGGGCTCCTGCAACAGTGCCTCTGCCTCTAAGACTCTCAACCCTTAGAGGGCAATGGGCTGCTGGCTCCCCCAGAGAACCAGGGAGAGGCTGAGAAACAAAACTCCATTCTCCCCCTCGAGCCCTCCCTAGTTCGCTAACCATGGCCCTGGACATTAGTTGGTCCCCATGATATCTTTAAAAGCTGCCTAGGTGTCCATCTGTCACAGGCACAAATGACTGAGGACTTGGTGGTTCTCATGGATAGATTTCTTTTCATGGCTATATAGATGGAAATCTACAGGGTTTGATGAGGAGGACAGCTCTTCCTCCTCTGGATGTCCGCCCTTCTGTTTCCTCTGTCTGCTTTGTTCCACTGTGACTTTCATACAGCAATGCATCCTTGTAAATCTCTCCTGGAGCTTTGCAGCAGTGGGCAGGAGCTGATCTGGTAGCGGTAGCAGCACAGAAGACAGCCCTGTGCCGGCAAGGGGACAGTAGTCAGGGCTGGAGGTGGAGGAAGGAAGTGAGTTCAGTCCTACGAGTTTGCAATATAGACAGAAAAGAAGTGCCTGTCCTGCAGACTCCGTGTCTGTTCTGGAGGACACAGTAGAGATGGGATGGCCAGCCATCTCCTTCTGTAGGTACAAGGGAGACCTAAGCAGAGCATGTGACGGTATTCCGTGAACTCAGAGCTGAGCAGGAACCCCGTCTCTGAGGCCTCAACAAGGCATTCTCCTCTCCTATATCACAATGGACTCTTTGTAAAAAAGGAAACACCTTAGCAGGCAATGCACCTTTAATGGAAACTCCTTGTACTGGCTGGTTTTGTGTCAACTTGACACAAGCTAGAGTCATCAGAGAGGAAGGAGCCTCAGTTGAGGAAATGCTTCCATGAAATCCAGCTGTGGGGTATGTTTTTCATTAGTGATTAATCAGGGAGGGCCCAGCCCATTGTGGGTGGTGCCATTCTGGGCTGGCAATCCTGGGTTCTATAAGAAAGCAGGCTGAGTAAGCCATGAGGTGCCAGCCAGTAAGCAGCACCCCTCCATGACCTCTACATCAACCCCCACCTCCAGGTTCCTGCCCTGTTTAGGTTCCTGTCCTGACCTTTCTCCAATGATTGACTATGATCTAAAAGTGTAATCAAATAACCCCTCTCCTCCTCAATTTGGTTTTGGGACATGGTGTGTCATCACAGCAATAGAAACCCTAACTAAGGCATTGTTGAAGCCACATGGAACCTTGGGAAAGCTCAATCTTCATGTAGTTAACACTTCCGTAAACACAAGACACATATCTTGAGTCATCTCAGCATGCCCCAGACAGCAGATTCAGCACCACATGGAAGTCTGTCGCCTTCAGCTTGCTGGCAGCGTATGTCTCTGCTTAATTCTGTATCCATTGTCGGTTTGGTCAGGCTCATTTTATGAATGGTTTATTAAAATCCACGTTGCCATTTTTGCATGAGGTTGCCTGCCGTGCGAGCCAAGACTCTCACTGTGCTCACCTTACCCCGCCCCCAGGTCTATAAGTGGGAAGAAGCTGTGCTCCTCCTGTGGACTCGCTTTGGGTAAAGGCGCCGCGATGATCATCGAGACCCTGAATCTCTACTTTCACATTCAGTGTTTCAGGGTATGTACACAGCATTCTCCTCTCTAAGCTGATGCCAGGGTTTGGGTCTTGTCCTGCACTGAGAAATCCCTCCTGTAACCTTACAACCTCTCCCCTCGTGTGGCAGACAGATGTGTGAGTCAAGTCCAGCTTTAAGGATACAGCACTCCGACCCTGAATCTCTCTGGGAAGAAAAATCCTTCTAGAAGAAGGAAAACAGATCTGTGTAATTTGTCTTTCCAAATACTTCTGTTGTTAAAAGCAGACATTGTAACAAGAAGTTGCAACTGGATGGGGGAAGACAGTGGGGCTTCTGAGTCTTGCGGGCCTTAAGGATGTATTTAAAGCATCTTTGTTGTTCTTGCAGTCTTATGATTTTGGTGATGGGGGTTAGATGTTGCCCTAATAGAATATTTTCTGCCCAGTGAGTGGCTGTGGCTAGCAGTAAGATTTCAGACACAGAGAGCCTGTCTGAGACCTTGGGATGATGGCTCCCTCTGAGAAGTCAGGGGTTCATCTGCCCTGTATTAAGTCTGTTGACTTGCCCCTATTGTTCCTTGGGGTGTTTTGTTTTGTTTGAAACGAGGTTTCACCCCGTAGCCCAGGCTGGCCTCAATCCCCTTGAAATCCTTCTGCCTTAGTCTCCTGGTGCTGAGATCACTAGCTTGCACCACCATGCCCAGTCAGTCAGTTGGCTTTGCTGAAGAATCTCAGTTAGCCTTCCTCTGTCCCCATTGCTTATTATCCTGTGGTATCAGCCTCTGTAATAAATGCCAAACTCCATAAGAGTGAGGATTCTATCTTCCTCGGTTGCTGCTATTTTCCTTTGTATCCAATGGAGTAGACATCATTAACATTTTAGATGGATCAGTATAGTGAGATGAGGAGGTCTGGCTTTTAATGCCAGCTCTCCTGTTACACGTGGGCTGTTTAGCTTGGTTTGCTGTCAGGTGAACGACTAGCAGTATATGCCAGCCTCTCTTTCTACTCATAAGCACCTTTCAAATGAATATAATTGATTTTTGAAGCCAAACTGTCAATCTCGGAATCTGAGTCATCATTTTCTCTGCATGATGCTGACATTTTTTTTTTCTCTTAGAATTTCTATTTTCTTTCTCATCGGTAGCTCCCTTGGCTGTAAAATCAACTTGTATGGGATTAAAATAACTCACCTTGTCCGTAATGTAAGAGACAGTCAACAATGTTCACAAATCAGACAAAACAGAGGGAAATACAGTTTCCACCATTTGCCCAATGTGTTCCTGTGGCCCAGTTAGTCTTTTTAAAAAGTTTATTTATTTACATTCCAAATGTTGCCCCTCCCCCATTCTCAGCCCCTCTCCAAGAGTTCTTTGTCGCATTCCCACTCCCCTTTGCCTCTGAGAGGGTGCTGCCTCACCTGCCCCCATCACCATCCACCTACCCCTCCCCCCCCCAGCATCCCCCTTCCTTGGGGCATCAAGTCTCTACAGGATTAGGCCCATCTCTCCCACAGAGATGAGACAAGGCAGTCAGTCCTCTGCTACGTATGTGCTGGAGGCCATGAACCAGTCCATGTATACTCTTTGATTCGTGCCTAGTCTCTGTGAGCTAGTCTTAGAGCTTGAATCAGCACCTGGGTCTGATCCCTCCTGAAGGGGCTGGCACCTGGCTGGAGCCCCCCAGTGCCACCTTCTCTGTTGCAAATGACTTCTACATGTCCCTTCTGCTCTCAAACCACTGGCTAATAAGGGTTCCATCCCCAGGGAATTTGCTACCCTCAGCAGCGCACCTCTAAAGTGGGAATGCACTGTGGCATGGTTCCTTAGCAATTCTTGATGGAGTGTCCTGGAAAGCCTTAAGGGATTATTGGTAGTCAAGTTTCAAGGAATAATCCATTAGCCAAATGTTTGTTTAAAACCAGTAGGGTGCAACCTGTTGGACAGGGTCCTTCTCTCTAGAGTGAGAAATTGTGTGCTGTAACAGTTGAGCAGACTCTCAAGTGATTGATTACATGAACCCAGGGCAACTCAGTTAGTGTCTCTCAACCGTGTCCTCTGGAAAATACAAGGAGCTAAGATAAAATGTTTTACTTTACCATACATTTGGCTTATGGCACCATATCTGACCCATAGTAGATGCTTGGCAACCATGGAGATTGTGAATGTGTCCCTGCCTTAGCGACCATGGAGATTGTAGATGTGTCCCTGCATCATTCACATGAGCAGCCCTAGTTACTGTCCCATTGCTGTGAAGAGACGCTACAACCAAGGCAACTCTTGCAAAAGAAAAAGCATTCAATTTGGGGCTCACAATTCCAGGGGGTAGTAGAGTCCACGATCATCATGGCAGGAAGCAGACAGGCATGGGGATGGAGCAGTAGTTGAGTACTTTATCCTAAACCACAGGCAGAGCAAAGCTCTGGGCCTGCTGTGGGCTTTTGAAACCTCAAAGCTCAGTTCCGTTGACACACCTCCAATAAGGCCACGCCTTCTTATCCTTCCCAGACAGTTTCACAACTGGAGACTAAACATGCAAACAAATGAGTCTAAAGGACCATCCTCACTCAAACCGCCACAAGCAGTCCCCAGAACACTGCACACATAAAATCCCATTCATCATATAACTTCTGTACCGTCCCTCCCTAGTGCGGCATTTGTAAAGGACAGCTCGGAGACGCTGTGAGCGGGACAGACGTTAGGATTCGCAACGGTCTCCTAAACTGTACCGACTGCTACATGCGATCCAGAAGTGAGTATGGAGAGATTTGGGTGCATGAAGTCAGGGATTTTCTCCCTCCAGTTGACATCCTTACCCCTGGAAAAAAGCCAGCCCCATTCATGGAATGACTGTCAAAGAAATAAAAAGCCAATGACCAGTTGCTTCTCACAGGAAGTTCCAGCTCCTGTGGAAAAATGATTCTTATGCAGGAGTGCATAAGCTCATTGTTGGTTAAAAAAAAACAAAAAAACAAAAAAACCTATAGGGCAGGTTTGAGATGGACTCTGCCTGATCTCACTCGCCTTGTGGGGTCAGAGGAAGAGTTAGGGTCTGCAGCACTGTCCCTCAGTGAAGCCTGCCTGCGAAGGGCCAGCACCTGCTGGAGGTGGCGGCGTGTGGACAGTGACTGCCCGGGGTTTGGTAAGTGTGTGCTCACTCTGCAAGGGCAGTGCCCTTCAGGAGTTTCATTGCAGAATATGGTTTTGTTCTAAAAAGAACTTGAAAATTCATTGAGGGACAACGGGATGGCTCCTGCTTCTCTGCCCCTGCCAGCAACTTCCATACCTTAGCATATAATCAAATCTGTTTGTTTCTTTGTTTTTATTTACATCCCAAATGCTGCCCCCTTCTAGTCCCCCTCATAGAGTTCCTACCCCTCCCCTTACCCTCTGAGAGGGTAGGAGCCCACCCTAGCACATCGAATCTCTGCCAGATTAGGTACATCCTCTCCCACTGGGGCCAGACAAGGCAGCCTTGTTGGGGAACAGAAACCACAGGCTACAGCTTTAGGGAGAGCCTCCGCTCAGTTGTTGGGGGACCCACATGGAGACTGAACTGCATGTCTGGTACATATGTGTGGCGAGACGGGGAGGCCTCAGTGTATGTTCTTTGGTTGGTGGCTCAGTCTCTGAGAGTTCCCAAGAGGTGACCTCTTCAGGCTCTATGTCCCCACTTCTAGGCATCTCTGCTAAGGTCACCCGCATGATTCCTGAGAGCCTACCCCAGTAATAATAAGATTTTAAGAACTGACTGGCTGTGGATGGAGACTTTCTGCCCACCACTCCCCTCAGGAAGGTGCATGCTTTATTTAGAGCCACCAGAGGGCGCTGCTGTCCAACTGTTCAGATAGTTTGAAACTGGCTGGTGGCAAACTGTGTGCTAATTAAGTAGAATAGTTTACAGTGAAGAAACCCTAACAGCTGGAGACCTCTTAACGAAAATTCACCAGCTATATTGATGAAATGGAGTCTGAAATTCAAAAATATTATTTGTCAAAATAAGTGAAGAATTGTATCACTAGCTTCTAGATTGGAGAATAAGAATTAAAAAAAAATAATTTGTTTTCATTTATAGCTACAGATTCAGTGCATTAGAGAATCCTGATGAATATATGCCTGTTAATAAAATGAGAGGAAACAGAGGTCAGATGCAGGTTGTTTGGGTCTATGACAAACCTTTGAAGTCATGAAATTCTAGTTGGAGCTATTGTCAATGGATTAATAATGTCACAGATTACACATGGCATTAACTGTTAAATTTTGTATTCTATATGAAGTGTCTAAATAGTATTTTATACACATCAAAAATGTGCATGTCTGAATACACATGTAATGTATAATAATTGTATTTTTTTGAACGGGGCTTTTGTATGTTTTGGGTTTTGTGTGTGTGTGTGTGTGTTTGTAGGGCACAGTGGCCTGTTTCTATCCAGACTTTCCAAAAGTTAGCGATTTTTTGGGGGGAGTTAGGTTTCTGGCTAGGAACTTCCGTTATACAGGCAAATGTAAAGGGGCAGCAACTGTCTTTAATTGCAACTAAAGACAAGAGCTAGAGAGTTCCAGGAACAACTGATCCTATAATAAATAAGCTATTTGAAGGTAGACTATACACATACTTTGCTTTGTTTATGATAGATTTTTTCTTTTATTAGCACATATTCCTTGTGCCATTTTCATAATGTACATCCCATACCTTCACCATTTTTAAACACATGCACATGCATGCACAAGCACGAGTGCACACACACACCACACACACACAGACACACACACAGGACCCATCACCTTTTCTTACTTGTGTTTTTCAGAGTGTTAAGAAATATCAAGAAGAAAGCAAAGGAGCCCCGTTGTTCTTTGCTCACTGTCTCTACAGCTAAAGCTCTGTAACATTCAAAAGAATAGCCAAGGAAATAAATGTTAGAATTCTGTAAGGTTAGAGATTTTGAACTATTCAGAAGCATACTAAGCTGGGACCAAAATCTCCCTGAGGTCATCCCTTTCCCGAGGTTTCTTCAGGAAGGGCTGGAATGGCTGTTTATATATTGTGCACATACTTGTACACGAGATACATCTAGCTGCATATGTGATGGGATTCGCTTCACAGGGTGACTGGGTTCCATACGGAGTTTCCAGTGTAGCTGTGTTCAACTTAATATCTCGTGAGCATTGCCTCGTTCTTTCTCCTGAGGGGACACTCTGCTTGTTTGGGGTTTCTGTGAACATCCTTGCTTGTATCTGGGTGAACAGGTGGAATCATCTCCGGCGGGTAGATCCCGAGCAGGAGCAACGCTGTATTTACAGGTCTGAGTCTTGTCAGCCTCTTCCTTCTCTGCTGATACCAACTGTGCGGGTCTTCATCTGTTAACATTTTACCCCTGGGCTGTGGACGCAGCTCTAGGTAGAGTGCTTCATTAGTGTGCATGAGAGCCAGGGGAGAGCCAGCCAGGGGAGAGCCAGGGGAGAGCCAGGGGAGAGCCAGGGCTCCATGCTGAGTACTGAAAAACAAACACCCATTCTGCTAGGTAAGGAGAAACTCACATTGCCTAAATATGTAGCAGGGTGGGCGTGGTGTGGAGTAAACATGTGCACATTGTATGTGTGCATGGGGTCAAGGGGTCAACAGCAGATGTCTCCCACAGTCACTCTTCACTGTACTTTTTGAGACAAGGTCTGTCACTGAACCTCACGTTCACTGCTTCAGGTGGCCTGACTGGCCCGCCCACTCCACAGATCCCCCACCCCACCCCCGTCCCCACCCACTCCTCAGTGTTGGAGTTACATACATGCTGTACCATGTCTGGCTTCTATGTGGGTACCAGGGATCCAAATTCAGGTCTTCACACTTCCAAACTTTGCCAATCAAGGCTTCCCCTTAGCCCCAGGGTGTGTGGTTTTCCATATGGTTTTTTTTTCTCCATTCTGTTTATTTTTCTGTAATATGGAACTCTGCCCAGTTCCTGTTGGAACCTGATCCACTGAGTACTTTACAAGTGAAAGGCATTTTTCTAGTGTCGTCTTCGCCGCGTGCTGCGGTTGTTAGTGTTCTTTCTTTCACTTTGTGTATTTTTTTTTTTTACAGAAAAGACTTTCACTTCACTTAAAATAAATATATAATTCTTTGCCTTTAAAATTGTAAGCCTTATATCCCACTCAGGGAAAACAGCACTTTCCATCCCAAAGGTATAGACAAGACCAAAGTGGCTTTCAGTTTGCAAACTCAGGAATATATTTGGAGATAAAAATTAGGCAGCTATCAGGTGAGTTAGCCAGTGATATGAATATCATTAATAATCATTTTTTTCTGACTAATATAAAATGCCAGCTTTCTTGTGAGTCCCCGTGTATATCTGAGTCCGCTTCTGGATATCTGAAATGTACTTATTTTCCATTCCTGAGTGGTTTTAATCGTTGTACCATCGTGATAGTTTTTAAGGTTGGCTAGTAATAGCCACACATGCTCTAGTTTCTTTATTTCTTCTTTTTTTCAACTTTTTTTTTTCCCAAAATCTTTCCCTGTTTGTTTTTCCAGACAAATCTTAGTATCATCTTAGGCTGAATTTGATTAAGTGAGTACGTGAGACAGACGAGGGTCTATGAGAACACTTTTCCTTTCTTTCCTTGGTGTCTTGAGAAATAAATGTTCAGGGTGACATTGTGAGTAGGAGTCCTTTAGCTAACGGAATATAAACATGCTTGACAGGGTGACTGTCCCCAGATGCAGATGGTGTGGGGGAAGATGGCTGAAAGCGATTCTTTTTTTTTTTCCTTTTTTAAATTTTGCTTTGAATGGAGAGGAGTTAGGTTGATGGGAAGTATGGTTTACGTCAGAGACGTTCCAGAGAAGTAACGATCACTTCGGTCCCTGGAATAATAAAACCTGAATATTTAATCCTGCTTTTTCCAAGTAACTAGTCACATTCAAATGAACTTTTTTTTTTCCTGCTGGAAGAAAAAAATGGCAGAAAGCATATTCAAATGCAAGTCCTAAAAGCCACGCAAAGCGTTTTTTAAGTTCGTATGTAAATGGGAATGGAAGTGCAAAGCAAATTACCCGTCTGAGTTGGGCCATCATAGGCTTCATTTGTGCCATTTGTGCTTGGGCTTTGGATGGCGCCTTCCCACATGGCTCTCAGTTCAGTCATGCTCTCTGGCGAGATGCACTTAGCGCTAACTCCCCCGGGTCTGCTCCAGTGTGTGCGTCTCATCATGACTGTAGTGCCTAAAACAAGGACGAGTTCTGAAATCTTCAGGGAGAACTCAAAACGTGACCCTCGTTAGATTGGGTGACCAAGAGTATGCTCGGTGAATTGTTTCAAGTTTCGAATTTCACATAGCAGTGACTTGTTGGTGGTTTTATTTTTTTGGCTTTGTTTTTTTATTTGGGGTGTGTGTGTGTGTGTGTGTGTGGTGTGTGTGTGTGTGTTTGTGCAAGTTCAAATGCATATGGAAGCCACGGGCGGTGACCTTGGTTGTCATTCTTTAGGTGCTGTCCAGTGTGTATATGCATGTGCCACTGTCTGTCTGTCTGTCTGTCTGAGCCTGAAACTCAAGTTGGCTAGCTGCCAGCCCAGCAGACCCCAGGAATCCCCACTCTTGCTTTCCCAGTGCTGAAATTACAAGTGTATGTCATCAACACGAACATTGCCCACCTGGGTTCTAAGGATCTCCTTTGCCCCTTTGGAATGGTGGGTGGTGGTGGTGGCAGCGGCTTGGTTTGAGATAGATACTCAAACTCACAGTGTAGTACAGGTTGGCCTCAAAATCACTATGTAGCCACGGCTAGACTTGGACTCCCAATTCTCTTGTTTCCGAGTCTGATGTGCTGAGATTACAGGCACGCACCAGCACACCCCAGCTAAACATTTGGATTTCAGATATATAATTGTTTTTTTCAATACGTATATGTTCCAAATCCTGCATGCTCCAGATTTAGCACAAGGGTGTCCCAAATATCACATGAGATACACTTACACATTTAAAATATGTATTTATCTGGAAGTCAAATTTATTAGGTACTCTGTATTTTTATTTGCTCAATCTAGCAGTCAGGTTTTCAGGTCATTTAGATTTCTCCAGTTACAGTGAATAGATTCTTTGACCTAAGACTTCAAGAGAAAAAAAAAAATCCTCTTCTTGCCTAGGTGTTCCAAAAGACAAGTCAGAAAGCTTGAGGTGGGTCATTTAATTTAGGGGAAATCCAGAGTCCTTACATCAGGTATAAAGTGTAGGTACCACATACACACTGTGACTGTGTAGGTCTGAGGGGCTCACACTCTGTGTTCTAACAAGGCCCCACGTGATGCCACATTCCATCCCTGGACATGGTGTTGAGAGCTTCAGGGCGGGCCAGGACATCCCTCCCTATGAGGAAGAGACTTCTGCGAGGGTACGGCTAACTCGAGAGATTTTGAAGCATATGAAGGGAGACACATTGACTAATCCAAATTTCTGTTTTTCTCACCACAGGTGCCGGCCAGCCTACAACACTGTGATATGGTTGGGAGCTTCCGGGTCATGGAGCATCTTCTACTAAGAGTGTCCCTTGGCAACTGCTTTATTAAACCCTGAGTCCAGGGGCTTCTTGGCATTCACTAATTTCTGGAAGACTCTCCTACAAGGTGGTATCTGCTCTTTTGTATTGTAGCACAATGTCTGTGCTTCTGGTTGGGGGGGAGGGGCTGATTTTTTTTTTTTTGCATTTGCACAGCGTATACAAAAGAATAATGCATTGTGATGACCCTGAACGGTTAGCAAATGGTTTTAGCATGGGCAGAGAGGCTTATGGTTGAAAAGGTTTTACTCTCTTGTTTGGGAATTAGTGAAAGGGTGCAATAAACCTGCTGTGTTTTAGTATTTCTAGAAATTAAACACGTTATGTTTACAGAATTAGCTGCAGGAAGTGCAAGACATGCCGACTTAAGAGCATAAAGTGAATGCATTTCTAGACACCCAGCAAGTTCTGACTCTGAACTATAACTTGTTTTGTTTTTTTTTTTAATGCAAAGACACTAGTCTGATAATATATACTGTACTCCTGAAAACATTTGTGTTACTTACCTTTGGGGCAGAAGTCCTACCAATAAATTATCACACTGTTAGCAGTAATCTTGTGTACCCTGGAAGCCATGTCATTAATATAGGCTTGTCCCATCAAATGAAGAGAATCCGTGCAATGCCGCTAGACTTCTGTCCTGCAACATGGCGGAAGGGTAGAAAGAAACAGGAAGTAGACCAGCTGTTGTCTTCAAACTCATCATGAAATCTGTGGGGAAGTATAATGTACAAGGACGGCATGTCAATAGTAGCCTTCAGGCTTGGGCTGCTTGTTTTCTCCAAGCATTGGGTTAGGGGTTGTCAGTGAGGGACTTGGTGTGAGGAAGTGGGCTTAAGCCATCCAGGACAGTCCGGTTTTAGGAGCAAGCACATCTCGCGTTTGCCTGAAAGTTCTCCTTGAGGGCCTGAAGCCCAGGTATCCAAAGAAAAGCATTAAGTCCATCCTAACAGAACCCAAATGGTATACCAGGACAAGCCCACAACCTGATCTGTAAGTGGCAGCCCCTGCCCACTCCCTCGGACCTGTGTGCAGCCTCGGCCGGCTCCCGCAGACCTGTGTGCGCCTTCATTCTCCTGCATCACCTTCGTTATTCTCAAGAATTCTGGACCTGACTTGCCGAGTTCAGAAAGGGATACCTGCGGAAGCCTGGTTTATTCTGTGCCTGTGTGACAAGTTTCAGCTGGACATGAGAGGAATGCAGTGGCTAAACCATCATGACTTAGCTTCCAGGCCATTTTCCTTAAGACTGGGGAATGAAGAACTATTTATTCTGCCTTAAAGGATGGCAACAAGGTGGAGATGACGTCAGGCGAATGTAGACTATGGGTACACTCCTAGTAGGCTAATGCAGTATAGAGAGAGCAGGTAGTGTTTTTCTGTTATGTAAGCAATAACTTTTTCTGTGTCTTATGGAGTATGGCTAGCAATTATTTATTTCCATGCTAGACGGTTCTTTGCATGTGGGTTCCTTATAGGTGCAGACATCTCGGCCAATGGAGGTCCACTGGCCACTTTGTCATTTGGACGAGCTGTTACTGGATTGAAATTCACACATCATTTCACTAAAAATTGTGCCTTAGAAAAACAACGCAAAGCTGTTACACATGGTGATGAACGGCAGATTCAGAACACTGGAGGGGAGGAAGTCACTCCCTAGTTCCCGCGGCTTCTCTCGGAGGTGTTTGCTGCTTTACAAGGAAAAAAAAAAAAAAAAAAGGAATGAAAGATTTTAAAAGACAAATTAAAAAAAAAAAGGAAAAATTTAAAAAGAAAAAGTTTTGAAAATGTACAGATCAAGTCCAATATTTTGATGAAGCACCTGCATGTTTTATTAACTATTTTAATAACGTGGATGTTTACACTTTGCATGATACTAACAGAGTACTTTATGAGAAACGATGCACAAAACCATGTACAATGCGGTCATTCATAAGCCACTTTTGTAGAATACTTTTTACGTGTGCAAGGCCATCCATTCTGTCGGGAGCACATCAGTACTGCACATTCCTCTGGTTTTACAAAGCTGTTTCTACATATTTCTTAGTGAGACTCATTGTACGTGCGCTGAAGCAAGACTGGAGTCGAGAGAAATAAAGCCCCATTCCCAAGTGTGGAACGTGCTTTCCCGTAATGAACACTAGTCACCAGCCTGGAATAATCTCCAACATCTTCTAAATTCTAATTGCCAACCGTTTCTATTTCTATTTGATTTATATTTCATTTAGAGCCAGTTACATGGCAACTTCGGCAGACTAGATCGTGTCTTTTTCCAATGCAGCATAAAAGACTATGATCTATCTCTCTTCAAATAATCTTTGAGATCCCAGGGAAAAAAACGCTCTGTCGTGTGGAGCTATAATGTAAATGTGTTTGTTTAAAAAGCAGATGAGGCAAGTGAGTGATTTATTGGTCCTACGGGACTGTAGCTGATTCCCCCACCCCCTCAGACTCCAAATGCTTCTTTCCCAAGGACAGAAATGGGTGACTCTGTTTCTCACTAGCAAACTTTCATGACATTTGTCCCTCTTTCTGTGTAGTGTCATTAACACGATACATATTCTAGTTACCAGGACATGGTATAAGATTCGGTGAGCTGAAATGATCCACCTTTGGATGTGAGTCCATCCAAAAAGATGTCCGTGTTCTGGGTGGGTGACGTTCTGTATCGGTTACACTAACTTTCATTTACAATATTTATTCTAAAATGCCTCTGAGAAATAGTTTAAAAAAATTAAAAATGAAAAGTTGTCTAAGACGCAACAGCTTTTATAGTAAATGTACATTTATAAATAAAAGACTCAAATCGACTTGATATTGCTTGTTTATTTATGGGGGGGGGTAATTCTTCTTGGGGAGCAGAAAGCCTCAGGGCTCTTTACTCAGGGCTACATTGTCAAATGATGACAGCAACGTGCACTCAAGATCTTCTATTTATGAGAAATCAGACCTACCAGCCGGTTGTAGGGGTTTCTGTGGAGTTACCTCACAAGGGAAGGTTTTAATTCCTTAAAATTAGACACGCAGTGACCAAGAAAGATCATTCAGGTGTCTATGGAAGCTTCCAGAAACAACCAAGTAATGATCGGTACTCTGCGTAGCCGGGATAAAACAGCGATAGCCCGTTGAAGTCAGCACTTGTGACCATTTGCCCCTGTACTTCTCTGTGATCCCTACTCATTGTCTACGCAGTTGGCCCCACGAAGGGCCTTATCCTCAATTGCCCCGGGGACTGGACCAGAGAAGATGCTGTGAGACAGTGATGCCCTGTAGGCACACCCCTCTCCTCATTCCCTTTCTAAAATTCTTGTGTACTTTACCCTGTACTCAGTCCCGTGTTTTTACCGGGTGGCAACAGCAAGCAAATCCCTTGAAACTTGTTTTGGATACAATATTCTACTTGCTACCGATGTTCCTAAGGGGTTCTGCTTTTTTACAAAGTTTGGTGGGCAGTTAGTGGTTGCTACCATGAGTAACAAGTGTTTTTCCTTTTGTAGAAGAGTGTTCAGAGTTACCAGAATAACAATACAATGGTTTGAGAGAGATGGTTCTACGATTAAGAGTGGGTACTGCTCTTGTGAAGAACCCAAGTTCAGTCCCAGTACCCTTGTCAGGCAGCCTCACTCCAGTTCTGGGTGGTCTGACGCCCTCTGCTGGCCTCTACAGCTCACATCTGGCTGTAACTCCAGTTCTGGGTGGTCTGACGCCCTCTGGTGGCCTCTGCAGCTCACATCTGGCTGTAACTCCAGTTCTGGGTGGTCTGACGCCCTCTGCTGGCCTCTACAGCTCACATCTGGCTGTAACTCCAGTTCTGGGTGGTCTGACGCCCTCTGGTGGCCTCTGCAAGAACCTGCACCCTTATGCGTGTACCTACGCAGAGACTCACAACGTAGTTAAAAATAAAAATAAATCTTTAAAACATATAATTGTCACAATGAAAGCCCTGCCACTAGAATGTATTTCAGAACCAACAAATGTTACTCTGTGAGACTGAGAAAGAATATCTTTATTGAAATGAAAAGCATTTATCTTTGCCATATTGAGTTAATTTCTTTTGATTTACTTGCTTTAGGTTCTAAGGAATAGATTTTTTTTTTTTTTTTAGCCCTAATCTAGACTACAAAGCTTCCCTCCCCCATTCTTTGGTATTATCCAAGGTATTAGTTAAAAGCTAGAATGGCTCAATGTATTCAAAATTCAATGAAAATGTCACGCACTGTACAGGAGAACTGGAGCAAACAGAACACAGTTCTGTCTGAAGGAGTCAGCAGCTTCCAACGGCACCCTGTTGCTTGTCTGTGAAACGTCCAGTTTGTAAAAGTGAGCAATTCTAAACTCCCTCTAGCATAATACCATCCAAAATTGAGCCAACAAGATGGTTCAGTGGGAAAAAGTACTTGCTGCTGAGACAGATGTCCTCAGTTCAATCCCAGGGACACACATTTTGTGTCCATAAAAATGCACCATGTCATGAATGCATGCACATGTGCACACATGCTTATGTGCACAAAATAAGTAAATGTTTAGAAAAAAGCCTTTCAATCCAAAATTATGGAGCTCAAATTATATATGCCATATGTGTGTGTATATAATTTTATACATTACATAGGTGTGTATATACATGTATATAATTTTGTTCTCAGGAAATTAGTTTACAACCCATAACTGTTTTCTCTTTGTTGGCTGATATTGATTTGTTGTAATATGAATAATTTATTTTGACAAATGTCACACAAATTATCTACATCTGAGGGTGTTTGAGCTAAGAGGCTCATGCAGTACTATCCGACAATGTAGAAAGTTCTGACACAGTTGGAAAGCTGACCAGTGTGTTTCAGGGATTGTTACTTTCTGCACTTGCGGTCCAGATCAACTGTGCTTTTCCCCTAAATAGTTTCATACTTACTTATGAGTGGCTTCAAAATACTCAGGAAACAAGATTTTTTTTTTCCTACCCTAAATCTGTTTGGCACTATTTTAGCAGCTGGACTGTTTCAAAAATTGTTTTATTTATGTGATAGCATTTCCAGCATGTTCCAAGAGAGCTCTGTGCCTCCTTGTGTTTTATAGGTGAGAACCTGGGCTCTAAGATGAGTATGTGATGTGTCTTGGATATTTTACACATGTATGTATGTATTTCACCAGCTTTTCTCCAGTCAAGGATGGTCAGGACAAATCCCTGTTTAACTGTTCCAGATTCCTAGGAGACAGTCAGATGTGGTTCAGGTCTACCTGTGTTCAGTATATCCTCATAGCACTACTGGCATATATATGAGGAAAAAAAATACAAAAAGTGAGTGAAGAAAAGAGTGCACACACATTCAGATGTCTCAGAAAAAAAAAATAGGGACTACAATAATAAGATACCTAATGAGGTACATACGTTGTATGTGATACAAGACACCAGCCACATGAGACACAGAGACACAAAGTGCTGTAGTCTCTAGAGACATACAACACAAGCTGAAGTAAATCGAAGGAAGGACACAGAGTTCAGGACTTGCAGCGGGAGGAGGGATGCTGCTAAGGATACTGAGAAAGACTGCCAACTTGGTTGCTTTTTTATTTTTTTTTCACATTTACTTTATTACGAGTGCCTTCAGAGACTAGCTAACACAGGGCATGAAACCCTGTCCCAAAATAAATTAGATAAAATAATGTAGCATGCCACATAGTGTTCTTAAAAGGATAATGCATTTTAAATAGGGTACATTCTAGTTTATGGGAAAATGTTGGCCATTTATATTAAGGTTGCTGTCTGTTACTATATATGTATATGTATGTTAAAAAGATGTAATAATAGAATTACTTCCCCAGTATTTACATTTTTTTTTTACATGTTAATTGTATGTGTATGGGTATTTGCCTGGATGTACGTCTGGTAACACATGGTGGGGGGCGGTTAGAAATCAAACCCCAGGTCCTCTAGAAGAGCAGCCGGGACTACTAACCACTGAGCCATCTCTCCAGCTCCTAGTACTTACAGTTTGTCAATGTGCTTAAAACATACATACACACACACCACAAAACAACAACTCAACTTCTGTCCATGTTGTTGGACAGGATGACTAGACTAGGTCCCCTGAGGTAGTGTGCCCCAAAATAAGTTCTAGTATGCAGCAGCATTGGAAATGCTAAGGCTTCAGAAATATGCTCAGAACCCTGCCAAGTAAATATATATCAACTTAAAAAGGAAGATGACAGAAACAAACAACAAAAAAACAGTACTTCCAGCCGTGGTTACTGATGGTGGGTTTGTCTTGGCTTCCTGCTAGCTGTACACTTTGGTCTTTTCCCCATTCCGGCTCTCCACTGCTCTCATTGTATGCAAAGGAGAACAGTTATAAGAATGGAGAAGAACCATTTCTGTATCCATGCAGATGGGAGAGTCTATTAGAGTTGTTAAATTAACGAATTCTACAACGCGATGTAGTGAGGGCTTGGAAGAAGCAGCACTTATCTGAGTACTGAGTTATGACAGAGCCTTGCCATCCTTTGGCCATGTGGCTGCTCTCAGAGACCAGCTCTCCAGCTGCCATTCCTTAATGTATGCAGGGGGAGAGGGAAAGAACTGCAGCTCAATATGAACTTGGAGCTGAGACCAGATCCTCATTTACATTTTACATGGGCAGCATCCACCAGGCCTTAAGAGTTGGGTCATGGAAATGCTTCATTAAAACATTCACATCAAGTATCTGAAGCTTCTTTGTTACACAGAGACATGGTGACCTCTGTGTATTTAGATAACAAGATGGTACCATAAGATGGAAAAATGGATCCAGTTAGAGGTGAGTGAAATGTGTTCTCCCCCCACTCACAAGATGAATCAGTGAGGTCTTTAGAATCCGATCTGCTATCCTGGAAAGAATAGCCTTCGGACCTTTTTTTCTTTCTACTACTTTTTAAAAAAGGGAGTCCAAGCTTTCCTTAATGGATTTCATCATAGACTAGAATCCTAGAGGAATCTAACAACACAGGCTGACAAAGGACAAGTAGATAATTGACTTACAGAAAGCACGATGATTTATAAGGGAAGAGAGGAGCTTTTCCCAGTGTATGTTGTGATGTCTTCTGTGAATGGCTCTTCAGGAAGATGAATTCACAGCCAATATGTATCCAAACACGGCATACTGTTTTTCTCGCAGTTACATAAAGCATATTAAAAGATGGTCTGTGTAAGTTTGCTCAATCAGAGTTTTCCAGAGTTCTCATATCAAGAAACTGTATTCCTGATTTTTCTCAACATCTTCTAGAGCCTGGATTCCAAGGGCTGTGCTTCGGAAATGACTAGACATTCAAGATATTTGAAAAGTCACTCTGACTCTCTGATAATGTGCACTCATGTTTTGAAATTCTTAGACCACTTTTAATTCTGGGTTCCCAGCTATAAGATTGTCAACAATAAAACCAGCTTGGAAACCTCTCTCTGAAACCAGGAAAGTCGGAAGGGGGGGCTTTTGTAGGGTAGGGAAGGCAGCTGTGGGGCAGAAGTGTGGCTGGAATATATTAGACCTCTTGAGATTCAAGCCCATGAGCTCCTAAGAAATGTCCAGTGGGGTGTGGCGCTTATTGTAACCAACAAGATAAACCTTTCTTGTGTAACTTCTTCATTATTTGTTAAAGCATTTAGTAATTTGAACAAAAATGAGATGGTGCCTAACTTTGATGCCCTTGCACCTTGGATGGAGAATTTAAGGGTTCTTTGACTTTGCTTTGGACCACTGTGTGATTCTTAGCCCTTTGTGTCATCAGGGTGTATCACAGTGTGGAAAATAAGGTTCTGTTTAGCAGTCCCGAAATCGCATTTGTTCTGATGCTTGCCAGAAGGAGGTCCCAGTAAAAGCACTGTGATTTTTAAAAGCTTTAAAGTTACTAGTGTACCACTAATTGCCTATTGAAAAAAGGACAAAAGTAAGGAAATTTAAATTTATTGTCTCTGTGATTTCTATCATGTGCACCTGATAGTCTTCCAGTAATGCATACCATGCAAGCCATATTGTTAGGTGGGATTAGCACCCCTACTCCTTGGCTCTATGACTGGGCACTGATTGCAACAGCCTCGACCTTTTGCTATTCATGTTGATTTGAGTGGCCAGGATTTAAATCAGTGGACTCTCAACCCTTTTGTTAAAGTTGAGGAACGTTTTCTTATTCTCTAGATGAGGAAGAAGCATGCAAATCTGATTGTACTGGGCCTTTGGTGCTGATAAAAATGGTATGAATGGGAAGAGGATGGGATGAAGATGGGATGAATGGAATGAAGAGAGGATGAATGGAATGAAGAGAGGATGAATGGAATGAAGAGAGGATGAATGGAATGAAGATGGAATGAATAGGGTGGATATGATGAAGACTGGATGGATGGAATGAAGATTGAATGAATGAAATAGATGGATGAGGAAATGAATGGGATGAAGATGGGATGAAGATGGAATGATTGGACTGGGATGAATAGAATACATATGGGATAAATGGGATTGATGGGATGAAGAGGGTATGATGGAGAAAGCACGAGTCCTCTAAGGCACTCCCATGCCTCAGCTCTAAATGCTGCATTTCCTAAAGCCTGGAAATTATTTTATTGTTTACCTCAATGTTGGCTGCTTTTTCTGTTACTAGCAAGGAAAAGCTTCTGAGGCAGATCTGATGATGATTTTTATGGGCATCCAATCAACAAGATAGACACAACTACAAAAATGGAAGCCCAGAAACTGAGAATGAAGATACAGGGGTGAATTCTAGGAGCAGACAGGAGGTGTGGACTAAAGTGTGAAGTGCTCCCTTACTCCAGCATGGAATATAGACCAAGGACACATTCTCAGTAAGAAATCGCTATCTGGTTCCCTGCTGACTACAGAACAATTTTCTCTGGCCCTTCATCTCCCCCTCCCCATTTCTTTATTGGACATAAAGTAACTGGTGTGTGTGCACAGAAACATCGTGTGTTTTTTTGTCTTTCTTTTTTTTATATAAAATAAATGGCTGGTGTTTTGTTTTTATTAGCATCAAATGAAGATGGTACACCGAACGCGCTGGCTCTGAAAAATGTCTCCCCTCTGTATCAGTGGCATGTTCATTCAGACATTATCTTTATATCCCAGGAAGTTATTTTGTTTTAACAGTAACAACAGTGAAACCGTCCAACGACATAAAATTCCTTGTACATTTTGTTCAGTTGGAGGATTTTAATGTTTTTCATTCATCACTGTAAAACCAAAGACAGACGATTTTATATAACTTTTTATACATAGCTTTTACACACAAGGCAATCTGTCTTTAAGTAGGGGTTAAAGCCCCGGGAGCTGGGGGAAGCCATAAATCCTAGAAAGTTTCCCCTTCGTGTCAAGCGTCTGTTGTTTAAATCAACTTCTGGTTTAAGATTTGAAAGAGAAGAGATACAGTCTGTCCTGGGGGTGAAGGCACGGTAGCAGGATCATTAGGGAGCTAGTCACATTATGTCAGCACCGCAGAGGAGAAAACAGAACGGAAGTGGGACCATGGTATAAAACAACAGGACTGGCAAGTGCTGACTTACTTTGTCCAGCCAGGCTCCACCTCCTAAATCAGCAGCTCTCAACCTGTGGGTTGCAACCCCTCCACAGGGGTTACCTGGGACCATGGAGAAACCATGTTTGCATTGACTCATAACAGTAGCAAAATTACAATTATAAAATAGTAGTAAAAATACTTTTATGGTTGAAAGGCCATCTCAACAGGAAGAATTGTGTCAAAGAGTCTCAGAGTTAGAATGAGGACCAGTTTCTTAAAGGTTTCAAAATCTCCCAAGATGCCACCACTAGCTGCGGACCAAATGTTCAAACACATGACTCCCTGAGGGACATTTCACATTCAAATCACAAGGCCCTCACAGATGCAACACAGTACCCTTCTGATCATCTAAAACCTGTATCAATTCTTCAGCTGACCTTTTCTAAGATGGTGGACAGACTTCTACGGGGAGGGGGGGGGAATTCTAATATTCAGTGGTAGTAAAGTCAAGATTCCTCTCTAGATTGGCTTCCGCGGTGTCCTTTGGAAAGTCCTCCCTCTCCAAGCCATGGGGCAAAAATGGTTGAGCCAAAGCCCCAGAACGATGCATAAGAGGACACATGAGTACTTAACACAAGGAGAGCCACACTATTTACTTCAAGTTCAGGTGATTCCCGTCAGCAGCCTGTGCTGGAGTGGGCAGGCTAAAGGGCACAGTTAGCAACTGAGTAAAAGAGTTATTTCTACTTGGTGACTAACGCCACTCGATTGTCTTAAGTACGTCTGGCTTCTCTAGTGTGCTCTTATCTCAGACGATAATGAATGTTCCAAGTGGGCTCATTGCAGCCACCAGGCTAAAGGATTGTAAGGCACTTTGGAAATCCAATTTCAAGAGAGAAGATTGGTTTGAGAAACAGTGAACAAGGAGGAATCTTCTCTGGGAGGAGACACCGTGTGTCAAAGTTTACCCTCATTATCTTATGACAGGTAGAAAAGAACAAATTAAGACATTTAACTGCCTAAAATTTGAGATCCAATTGCATTTAACACTGAAAATCTTGTTACTAGACCCATGGGCTTGCCTTAGTCTTGGGTGAGGACTGCTGTGTCTCAGTAAATAGCATTTCTTAAAGCCGGAGTCTGGAACTGGGGTAAGTGATAATCACTGGTCCATGTTCTGTTCTGGAAGGTCCTGTAAGACTATATATGTGTGTATGTGTGTGTGTGTGTGTGTGTGTGTGTGTGTGTGTGTGTGTGTGTGTGTCTGTCTGTCTGTCTGTCTGTCTATATAGTATTTTTTTAAGGTTCTGTGAGACAAAGACCTTAAAATCACCTTCTTGCCTGGCTGCCATTGCTGCTGCCAGCATACTTTAAATTAATAGCAATTATATGACTGTACAAGTTCTAAGGTTTAATATATGAGACCGTTCAGACACTGGAATTAGCCTTTCGAATTGGCTCCAATAATGAAAGAACCATTAAGATCTGAGTGGTGTTCCAAGAACTCTTCAAAAATAAAATAAATAAAAATCAAAGGGAGGGGGCGGGAAATGGCTCCTTTCCCTCTGGCCTGTCACCCACATTTTAATCAAATTTTGACAAGATGATAAATGTCTTACTGTCCTTCCAGTCTATATGCTAAATTAACAAGACTGTCTCATTTCCTCCTTTGAAGGCACACTAAGATGGGTTTCTGATGCTTCCACATAAAGCAAGATCTCAAAGCAACATCTCAAAAGTCTTGCTTGGTACCTGCAGTCACCATTTTTCCCAAGTAGGCACTAGGCTGGGACACAGCACCAGATTTGCAGGATTCCCGGCTGAGCAATGTTCAGTCAGCTAGCAAAGATGAATCTCAATATTCCTAAAACATCCCACTAAAGCATTTTAGACTTTCCAACAATGATTTTTAAAAGACTTATTTCTGTATCTTTATAGGGAGAACATGTCTGTAATGTGGAGTGCAGGTAGTTCATATTTGTCTACGAAGCCAGAGTGACGAATGGAGATGGATCAGGAGAAATGGATGATCTCAGTAAAACCTGCTGCACAATTACTCACCTGCTTCCTAAGCTTCCCGTGTCTAAAAGCCTTGGAAGTAAGACTGTAGCTTAAACCTTTTGTTATTCTGAATGGGTTTAAATTCATCAGCTTGAATTTGTGACCCACTTGCTAGAAATGGAGGAGTCAGGAGAGACGGAAGGGATTCTTGTTTTTCTATCCAGATTTGAATATCTGGACGTTAATGGTGTTTTGCTTTTTAAAATTCCAGGTACGGTAAACCAGCACAATTACAAAAAAAATATAATGTTTTGTTTAGTCTAGCACACAGAAAAGCAGCACACCACCTGGCAACTGTCTACTTACTATTCAGGCCAGAGGAATCAGACACACATCCCTCAGGAAGCCCAGTGACTGCCACACGATTCATCAGCTTCATGGCAAGATACAGGACCAGAGTTTAGATTGTCTCTACGATCAGGTGATCTGCAAACATCCTGAGAACCAGACCTAAACTTTGAATGGCTATGTACCTCCCTTGAGCAATACCTCATCCTTGAAGTATGCCCTGTTGTGGGATATTAACGGCTGTGAGACTACTTGAATTGGATCTCCTCCAAATCTGTATGGCAACATCTTAATCCCCAGAGCCCAAGAAGGTTGCATTCTTTGGAAATGAGGTTGTTCTAGGTTTGACTAAAAGGATGGATGCTGGGGGGGTAAATGGTTCATGGTAGTCATCTGTGAAGAGCAGATGCAATGGATGGTGATGGATTATTGATTAAGGAAGGAACCCTAGAGAGAAGCAGGTTTAAAGGCAGGAGAGCTTTTAAACTAGATTTTGGATGAATTGAACTTGGGATCCACAAGAGACATCCACTAGGTGTGCAGACACACCTGTAAATATTGCATATGTGTGAGGCAAGACAGGGCTAGAGATACAGACTTAGAAGTCCTCATCAGGTACAACCAAAACAAGGTGACTGTGGTAGGTGAGAAGAGAGCTCTGCACAGGCAACTCAGGACGTCTGTAAAAATCACTTCTCTTGAACCATCATCTCTGAGTTTTACTGTTTGTGTCTGCTAACCTAGGCCTAGTTCTGGAAGCTTCTAGCCTCTGTACAATCTAATCTAGGCCTAGAGTGTTTTCACTTTCTCAGACTTGCTGCTAAATAAGCTCACCCTTTCTAGTTCTTTCTGCTCTCTGGCTGGCTGATTCAACTCAGCCGTTCTGACTCAAACTCCTCTCCAAGCTGATTGATTCAGTCTGGCTTCTCTCTCAGCCTCTTCCAAATTGCTCTGCTTGGCTTCATACTAACTTTGGCAATAGGTTCTAATCTTTTGGCTCCTTCCCATTTTCTGGCTCATTCTGTCTTCACCTGTATCTAGGTTGTTCTCTCTTTACAACCTGTCTCTCTCTCACTGTCCAGCTAAAACTGCCTCCTCTCCTTTGCTCTCTCTGCACTGCTCTCTTAAGTAGCTTCCCTTTCCTCTCTCTTCTTGGGAGAGATGAGTATATCTTATTCTCTGGTTCATCACTTTGTCTGCCACTCAATTAGGCATCACTTTCAAACACGGGTGCTTCCTTCTGCAAACTAACTTTACCTTCATTGTTTGGGATTAAAGATACGCACTAAGGGAGAGTCTGTATTCCAGCAGTGGGATTAAAGGTATAGGCTACAGCTACTACAACTAGAAACAGTTTTTTTTTTTTTTTTCAGTAAATAACACAATCTCGGGGTTGACAGTGTGATCAAATATCCTACAACAGACTCTTCAGTATTTAGAGACAGGGGAAAGAAAGGGGGCGTTTTCAAAGAGACTAAGAAAGTGGAGCCAAAGCAGCATCAGGAGAGCAGAACCTTGAATCACATGATCCGAGGAAGATTGGCAGTCAGTCTTCCAAGGAAGCTGGGACCCCAGGTTACCACTACAATAGCAAAAGCCCCAGTCTTAGTGGCTTTTACTAAAAGCCTGTTTCTCCCTTGCACTAAGGGTGTTCCAGGACTTAGCATCCTTGCCTCTGAGCAGTGGTCCAAGAGGCCAGACTTGTTCCATCCAGGTCTCGGCCTCATTAAGTCTAGATTCCAGCAACCACAAAAGCAGTGTGGAAGAGAGCATCGGGGCTTACATGCTCTGCTTTAGCAGGGTGGCCATACTTACCCCTCAAGGTTTTAGGCAGAAATGGGTTTTAAACTGGGTACAGGGTTACCAACTATCAAATGTCTTTTATGCATCCAGGAAGAAGAAAGTAATAAACAAACATACAAATAAATAATGAAACTGAATATAATGATCAAATAAGGTAAGAGGAAAAGTGCTTTTTGTCTGGAGTTAACAAAATTCTCTCAATCTTAGGCAGATTATACTGGCAGGTCCTTTAAAAGACACAGTTCAGTAGTGTCTGTCCCTAAGTATCATTCTGAAATAAATCCTAATTGCTCTTCTAACCCTAAGGATCTCTGGCCTTTAATAACCAGATCTTCTAGCCTACATTACACATGCCAAAAGCAGGAGCACGTCCATAAGGTGTCTTCCATCGCATACAAGCCAACTTGGATAAGCGCGCATGGTCAGTCTGGCTGACTTTGTCTTTTCAGACAGTCTAACGTATGAATCAATGGGGGCAGCGGCTATGTGGAGGCTCCCGTCTAAGCCAGAATCTTTAATTGTATTTTCTCCTCTCATGACAAGTAATTAGAAATGACTGTTTCCTACCAGTCTAAATTACAAGATGATTATTTCCTTTTTACATTCTTTAGCTGCTTGGCACTGCATGGCTGTGGCATTATTTTTTTTAAGTATACTGATTATTGGGAAAAGTGGTCAATCAGGGACAATGAGGAATGGGCGGGGTGGGAGGAGGGTCTTCCACGGAGACCCCGCAGACAGGTGTTTCAAAGGATCATCCTGGAAATATGGGGAAGCTGCTGCCTACTTTTTAAACTAGCTCCCCTCCCTCGGGAATTAGTTTAAAAATATATAAAAGAAAATAAAGGCAAAGGAATGATGAGCAAGACTACTGGCCACCTAACAGGACAAGAAGACCATCCAGTATCAATTAGGGAGTATAGTCATGCCCTTCATCAGAGAAGAGGAGTTCTAATTTTTCAGTAAATAGAAAGAGAAGGAGCCTGGGGAAAGGAGTTGGTGTGTAAATATCATGTAATTTTTGTAAATACCATTTCCCCTAGTGACAGAAAAAAAAATCAGTATTGTAAAAGAAAATTTACAACCCTAAGTATACATGTGATCTCCCCTCCACTTCTGTGCACATATGCATGTGCATGTGTGTGTGTGTATGTGTGTGTGTATGTGTGGTCTGTCTGTCTTCTGTCTGTCTGTCTTAAAATACATAATACACATTTCAGGGCCACTTCTCAGAAAGACAATGCTTCATCATTGCAATTAAGGATTCATATTGCTAATAAGACAGTGTTTCCTTCTGTGTTCCCTTCATCTCAAACTAAGAAAGCTGGGCTAAAACCTTGAAACGCCAATAATCTTGATAAATACTCTATACCATGTTTCCAAAGATGGTGTGGGTTCATGATCGAGACAGATGCTAGTGCAGGAATCTGAGTTTGAAAAGACGAAGAGAGAAGGTTCCAAATGGTCAAAGTGGCTGATCTCAGTAAGCCCACAGGAGGGTAGGTTTAGCATCAGGAGCAGCAACCAGAGAGGGAGGAGCTTACAAATGGCCGTTGCTAGGGTTTGGGATGGTCTGTCTCAGGGGTTATGTATTGAAGACTCCATCCACGGTGTGGTGGTACTGACAGGTTGTAAAATTTTCAAAAGGTGAAACTTAATGGTACTTAGGTAGGCCATGGGGCATCAACCTGAAAAGATTAATACTAAATAACTCCCAAGGGGTCCAGCTCCTCTGAGACTAGATGAGTTCCAGAACTCAGTCTTTTCTGAGAATTTACTGATCTTGCTGGATCCTAACACCTACAGGGGAAGCTCACACAACCTGTAACTCCACTTCCAGAGAATCCAACCTCCTCAGGGACCTGGTTACAGGTCGTGTGTTTAAACTCATGCAGACACTCACATACAGATAAGTAAATAAGTAACTTTATTTAATGAGTCCTAATAGGATAGGCTTGCTCCTTCCCTCAACCATCTCCCATATCCTTCACACCACCATCTCTAGCTTCCACCACCATCCCACATGACACTTCCCTCCATGAGGCTCTCATGGGAGCTGAGAAGATGCCCGCACCGTGTTCTTGAACTCTCAGAACTGTGTGCTAAGTCCACCTCTTTTCTTTATAACGTTACTTAGACTCAGATACGTTTGCTGTAGCAACACGAAGTGGACCAAGACAAGACACAATAACAGCCACAGACCATCACTATAATAAGCTGTGACTACCAAAACCAAATAAAAAAGTGAAATTATTGTTAAAAGAAAACCAATATAGGAAAAGATATTTCTGAAGGGAAATAAGTGTCAACCACCCTCTGGAAAGCAATGCTGGTGGCATAACAGAGATCTATGAATGAAATGACTGGGGAGGAAACACATTCAAGTAGAAAGGTTTGCATTCTCTCCCATGATTCTCACGGTACACGAGTCTCTGTGCTGAGGTACATAACAGCAAAAGGGTGAGCTCTTAGTGGCTCTGTCAGTCCCAGGGAGTAAACCCAGGCGTGCATGGCTGTCTAGATTTTCTTTAGAGTTGTGTTTGCTTGTCTTCCAATGTGGTCTAAAGCAAGCGGAGTGTAAAGTTCCTGTTCATCTTCTGTAATTGTTTCTAGGCTCCACGAATGAGGTCATGTTTACTGGAAAAAGGTAAAAACCATGTGATTTGCAAAAATGTAAAAGATATTCAGGAGGATGAGACACAGCACATACCAAAAATGTGCATCGATTTTTCTATTTCACGGTCATAGTATCTAAAAAACAAGAAGCTGCTTTCACGGGGCTAAGATGCAGCTTGTTTGTAAAGTGATGATCTAGAGGGGCCAGGAATGTAGCTCGTTGGTAAAGTGAAGCCCTAGAATGTAAGCAGCCCAGGACTACCTGCCTAGAGCGGCATAAAGCAGGTATGGATGTACAAGTCTATAATCCCAGAACTTAAGAGGTAGAGGAAAGAAACTCAGAAGTTTCAGGGTTATCCTCAGTTATACAGGAAATTGGACACCAGCCTGGGCTACATGTGACCATGCTTCAAGTGAACCATGATGATCAGAGGATTTTTTAGCTTGTCTTTTGTACTATGGACAAGGTCTTGACTGTAGAATTGAGTAAACCTTCTTGGTGTCTACTCTCTCACTTTCTAATCGCAGATGACCAAACTAATTTGTACCCCCTTTTATTTATGAAAACAATAAAGTATCTAATGGGAACTACTTTTTAAATTTAAGTCATATCCATACACCAAAGGATGTCCATAAGTAGATCAAAAAAAAACAACCATATAGATTTTAAAAAGTAGACGATAGGTGATAGGTAGGTAGACAGACAGACAGTTCCCCCATCTCCAGATCTGCACATTCTTTGTAACCGCATAGAAGAACAGTTGACGAATACAAGTTCTGGCTGCTTTGTTCTATGGTTTTGTTTTGGCTTGATTCACTCGTTAAGATGGGGTCTCCACATGTAGCTCCAGAGCTCACTGTGTAGCCTCCCCTCTTGAGTACAGGATTACAAATACGCTTCAACCGCTCCCAGCAGGCTTGCTGGTTTTGATGAGGGTTGGATAAAAAACAGCTGTGCAAGCTGGTAGATGCTCAAGGGTTAGGAGGGCTTGCAGTACAAGCAGGAGGACCCGAGTTCAGTCCCAGTCCCAGTGTAAACCGCCGGGTGCTACCGTGCACAGCCTGTAACTCCAGTACTGCATGGGGCCCGGAAGGAGAGCCATTGGAAGGAGAGGGCTTGCTGTCTTCCAGTATTAGTCAAAAACTAGCAAGCTCCAGGTTCAGTGAAAGACCCATAGAGAGACACACAACATCGTCTGACATACTCCTCTGGCCTCACAGGCACGTACATGCACACCATATACACACATGTACACCACATATACATACACATATGTACACCATCCACACATAACCACATGAACACTACACACACATACCCACATGTACAGCACACACACACACACGAAATAAAAATTGTAAGAGATGATATTTTTTATTGCTACTTCATCTATTTAACAATTGCTTTGTTTTGTTTTGGTGAATAACTACTACTTCGGTTAAGTCTTCATTTTTAAAATAAACAACTAAACTAATAAAGACATTCACATCGTGGTAGTGGCGATATTTCCAAAAGATAAGCTGTGTTTGTAATGGAATGTCTTTAGCTCCTAGAATGTGTCTTGAAAGTCAGTTCTTGGTAACTTACAGTAACCTAGAAAGATTGCTAACCAACTGAATGTTGATGAATTGCCATATACTGTATACTGGGGAGAAAATCTTTGTTTTCTAAATGAATGACTCGATAGGGAAAAAAGCCATTGAATGTGAAATAAGTTTTGCCTTGACTGGTTTCACTGTAAGCAAACCTTTCTAGAGAGAATCTAAAGAGACATTCGGAGTCAATGGATGTCAAGGGGTGTCTTTCTGTGGCCTGATTGTACACACACACACACACACACACACACACACACACACACACTTTTAAATGACTGGGGAGATTTTTTTTTAAAAAATCAGGAAAAATTTGTTTGTATTCTGGGACTCAGTAAATGACTTGAGAACTGCCAAGGATTCTTTAATAGCTTCCAATTCTGATAGGAGTTTTCAAGTAGAGAAGATAACAGGGAAACTGTCATGTCCTCTAGTTAGTAAGAAAGGAAGTGGGGCATCTAACCTCCTCAAACATAGTAATGGGGAAAGGGGCAAAAATTAAAGTCACTTTGAAAAATGCTGGTTTGTATCAAGACTGTTCAAGCCAGGTGTGATGGCACACACCCTCAATCCCCACACTTGAGAGGCAGAGAATGGTAGATGTATACTTACTTAGCTCAAAGGCCAGTCTGGTCTACATAGGGAGTTCCAGGACTGCCAGGGCTATAGAGAAACCCTGCCTTGAAACACTCCTCCTTAACCCCCTCAAAAAAGGGATCTTCAAGTCCTATCTGAGGTTGGTTATTCACCTGATCTTATGAACCAAGTAGACACAGCTATTGGTATGACTTAAAAGCCTATGGACCATAGGCCATAAGACTTATCTAAATTGATTGATACTTAACAATATTGATGCCAGTGTAGCAGATTGAGTGGCTTATTTTAAACCACCCTGCAGAGTGCAGAGCTTTGCTTGAGAACAATAAAATAATAACAACCATCATTTTTCCTTCCCCCCCCCCCCCCGTTTCAGGCTTTGACCAGGAGAAAATAACTACAAGAAACTACTAATTTACAAAATGTGCAGATGACCTAGTTTATTCATAACCATAGGAGTTTTAATTTATTAAGCAACAATTTAATATGAGCAGTGCCTAGTAATTCTAGTTTGCTGTGTGTTTTGTGGGAGAATAATGTATTACTTAATGGAGAGGATAAATTTATTATTGGGAAATTTTAATAATGAACAAAATTATGTTTGGGTATTTTCTTGGGAAGTAATTAGTTGCCTAGCTGTCCTTCCCTGAAGTGTGGCGGTATTGGTGGCAATTGCTATTTAGTGCTGAATTCCCTATGAACAAACCTACCCATGTCTTGCTGCAGTGGTGTAGGAGGAGGATTGAAGAACATAAGAACCCCTGGGCTTGTAAAGAAACTCATTAGACTCCAGGCTTCCAACGCTTTGCCAGCCACTTCTACCTACACAACAGAGACCTAAATACAGAATAGACGTTCTTGTAGAAGCTTTGGCTCCATAGCTCCAAATGAGAGGCTGCAGCACCCAGGTGCCCCAGACAATCTTCCTCCTTTGACTTGCTAAACTGTCTGTGACTGGTTCATCCCATTGGAAAGACTCCTTTACATCAAAGCGGGACCTTGAGAAGGTCACTGATAAAAAAGTAAACATTAAATAAACTAGAATCTGTGACTAGTTGGGCATGACTTTGTCATTATGCTTGAGAAGTAACATGTCTTCTTAAGGGCTGCAGCTAAGAACCTAGCTCACGACAACTTAAGCAAATAAGTAAGGAGTTCACTGCCACATAGAGCTGAGAAGAAACCTGGATAGATCATGGAATTATAAAGAGAAAGTTCAAGAATATGGTAGAGAATAGTGGTCGGGAACCAGCAATCTAACACTGCCAGAGTTCTTTCAACCCAACACTGGACATTGGTATAAAACCCTTTGATAAGACAGGCTTTCTCCATATAGCCAAAGAAGAGTGTGAGATGGTACTTACATTCGCTCAGAAGCACCAGTGAAAGGAGATTCCTTCTTTCACCTAGCACCTGTATCTCTGTATTAAACAGCATTCCTAAAATGCCTGACATGGTCAACTTAAAAGAGAAAAGGTTTTGAGACCCTAGTCAGTGGACCCAGGGCTTTGGACTCATGGAAAGGGCCCATGTCATGGCAAGATCCCAGGGCAGAATAGAACCATTCAATCTTGTGGCCAAAACGCAAAGAAGAGAAGAAAAAGGAGGCACTCCTGTAGAAGTTATGTCGAGTTCTTCCTCCTAACCTCATGCTCCCAGAAATAAGACTCAGACTCAAAATACATTACAAACACCTTGGCCATATGTCTAGGTCTGCTCTGTTTAGATATCACTTAAAACATCCCACTTATTCTACCCTACATTCTGCCACATGGCTAGTGGGTAACATGGCTGGTTACCTATGCTCAGGTACCATGGGTCTGTCTGGTCACTTCTTTCTGGCAAGTCTTCCTGCACCTACCTCTATCCCAGAATCCTCTCTGCCTCCTGGATGTCCTACATCTACTTCCTGCCTAAGCCATAATCCAGAAGCTTTTTAATTGATAGGTGATGCATCCATACAATACAAAAGATAGTCTCTTTACACACTACTGTCATGACCTAAGGACCTCTCACAAGATCCTACCATTCAAAGTTTCTACCAACTCAGGATGCTACCGCTCTCCAGGTCAAGCCTTTAACACAGAGGACTTTGGGGGCCATTCAAAATTCAAACTATAGTTATGTCAGTTCTAGGAAGTGGCCTAGACCAGGAGGTCACTCTTAAGTGATAGGTTCCTAAATGGGGGTGGTCAGTAAATGAGAATATCAAGAAGACAGAAAAGCTGGGATCAGGGGGTCTTGTACAGACTATGTCTTAGGCCAAGCAAGTTTATTAAGAAGTACAGCTTCTTATATACTATCTGAAGAAGGAAATGGCCCAAGGTCAGCAGAAAGCTAAATCAGATAATGTTGGAAAGAGAACACAGGGTAGGTCAGACACACATGCCTTAGGATTGATACTGACAGCCCAGGGAAAGAGTTGGTTCCCCAAAACCACGACTTTAGCTCCTTCGAGGCATCGGTTCCAGCCTCAGACCAGACTTGGTAGTATCACCTCCTGGACAACACACACTAACATTCTCTTTGTCCTTTTATCAGGGCCTTTGAGAAAGTCTTGGCTTGGTATAGCTCCCAGCAAGGAAGATCACTGTAATCCAGTAAATGGCATCTGTGCCCCATGAACCAATAACTGTTGAAGAACACTTTTGTGAATCTAGGATCAGGAAGATGCGTATATGGAAGCTTCCGGATGGTCCCACAGAGGAGAGTAACATTTCTCACAAATGAGCAAGAGACCATCGAAGACACAAGCACACAAAATCTGTAGTCCCAGCAAGCCAGAGATCGAGGAGCGAGACCCTTAGTAATGAGTGCCCTTCCACAGTGCTCAGACTTAAACCACTTCAGAGTCTCACACGTATCTGACTTCTGGTGGCAGAGACTAACTAAAATACCATTCTCTCTCATTTTTACCTGGCTGATAAGACATGCTGTCATGGTATTATGAATCAAAAATCTCTGATTAGCTGTTGATCAGCTCCAAAAACTAATAAAGACTTTTCCTTTTCTCTCTCTCCCTCCTCGTCTTTATCTTGCTCATCCTCCTTGTTCATTCTCTCTCTCTCTCTCTCTCTCTCTCTCTCCTCTCCTCTCTCTCTCTCATCTCCCTCCTCCTCTCTCTCTCCTGACTATCACTGGCACTAGCTGTGTTTTCTGAATTGAGTGGAGGCATCTAGTTACTGATGGGCCTTGCCAAAGAGTTTAAAGTAACTGGCACAAGAAGAGACATTCTTTGTTTTAGGGGAAAAAATAGTTTCCCAGCATGGGGTTCGTGTGGGGTAGACTCAAAAGGATCCCCACACGAAAAGACCTAGAGACTGAAAAGCCACTAGGGACAGGTGTGTCTGGAAGGAAAGCTGGAGGATTCTACAGCAACATCTGGGGACACTGAGTAGGGAAAGAAGGGGAGACAAGGATGGGAAAGAGTGTCTACAGAGACAGCAGAGAGCCTGTAACAGCCTCATCTGTCCCCCCACACACACACACTGTTTTTCAGGGTGCTCTTCACTAAACACCAGGGCCCATTACACACTTCCACAAACTAGTTCCACCCTAAACCCTTAGAACTTCCTCAACTATCCACTGCCAACAACCTTTCTCAGCCAACCGCCTCCTAATGTCCTTATGTCTACTTTCTTGTTTAGTTAAGGCCACCATGTTTTTCATTTGCTTTACCGCAACAATCTTGTATCTCATAGCTCAGCTTCTAATTTTTCCCCATGCTGATCCATTCTCCAGATTCTTTCATAGAGTTTTCTAAAATGTAAATTGACTCATTTTTTTTTTTTAACTCAAGAGTTTGGCCATACTCAAAAAAAAAAAAAAAGGTCACTGAACATGACCTGTGACATTAGTTCCTCAATCTAGACTATAATCAGTTGCTAGCCCTTTATAGAATAGTCTATAACCAGTTATCAGTCCTTTATAGCTAAGGGTTCCAATTCTATAAATTTAATCAAACTGTAGTTGGATAATCCTTTTTAAAATTGTACCTGTACTGAGTATGAGCAGGTGTTTGTCCTTGTCATTCCTTAAACAATCGAGTATAATCCCTATTTACATAATGTGTACACTGTGATAGGATTTATAAGGGATCTAGAAATGATTAAATATGCACAAAACGATGAGTGTAGAGCTAGAGAGATGGCTCAGCAGCTAAGAGCACTGATTACTCTTCCAGAAGTCCTTAGTTCAATTCCCAGCCACCACACGGTGGCTCTCGACCTCTTCTGGTGTGTCTGAAGACTGCAACAATGTACTCATGTAAATAAAATAAATAGATCTTAAGAAAAAAAGAGTGTAGGTCACATGCAAACACTACCCTATTTTATGTAAGGGACTTGAGCATCCTAAGAGCACCAGAATTAATTTTCCACAGATGGGGCGGGATGACTATATTTCATTCATAATCATCAGAGTTTGAGATAATTAAGCAAAAATAAAACAATAGATCCTCTCAATAGATCCCTCACATAATCCATTATTTGTCCATACAGACTCTGTCTGTCTATCTCTCTCTTTGTCAGTCTATCTATCGCTATCTCTTAAAGCCCATTGAATTGTATTAGTTTTATTTTTACCTTTATAGATTTTTGCATACACTGTTCCTTTTGAAAAAACCCACTCTCTCCTCTCCACTTTACTTTCCCTTCCTTCCCTCCTAACTCCTTTCCTTTTCTCTCCCTCCCCCTTCTCTTCTACTTTCCCTCCCTCCTTTATTTCTTTTTATTTCATCTTGAAACTGGCTAGCACTGGCCTCAAATTTTCTATGTAGCTATCAAACGCTCAAATAATCCTCCTGCCTCAGCCTCACAAGTGTTGGGATTATAGGGCCCTCCTTTGTCTATTTTCAAAGATCCTGAGCTACGGGAAATTCATTGATCAGTGATACAGTTAACTAATGACATACTAGTGATACAGATAACTAATAATAGTATTTAAGGGTCAAGGAAAATGGGAAATATTGATTCTGGCTAGGTAGCCATATGTCAAATTAGACTTCTAGATTTGGAAAGAAAGGAGTGGGTCTCTGAGAATGATTAGCAGGTCCTACAGAGTGTTCAGCAGAAAGACATACGGAAATACCAAAGAAAGACAACTCCTCAAAGTGACATTTAGTCCCTTAGTCCTTATCAGTATCAACACAGCCAAACAGAAGTTACTGGCCGAGATAGGTACAGCAGAAAACTATAAATTAGAGATGTCCAGAGAAGAGTAAACAGCCAGACGACAAGTACCAGGTGTCAGTACCGGCTGTTACAATAGCAATGAGTCTGAACTCTGTGGTAAGATGCCAACCCTGCCTACCCCAGTTTCCCTTGTGCTTTTCCCAAGATTCACCACTGTAATAATAGGATTTGTGTACAGCACAGAGAGAATTAATAGAGTCAGATCCTGACTGGCCAGAGGTTTGGGTTCCTTGGCATCATCCCTGGCCAGAGAACTAACATGTAGCTCCCTCCCTCAGCCATCAAATCCACTGCAGGACAGGGGCAGAAGTGGGATGGCCTCGGGCTACTGAACCTAATCCTATTTTCCATTTGAAATCTTGCTGTTACACAAGAACTTAAAGTTGAGCTGGACTGTCAGGACACATACTGTATGTGGCTATGACCCCCGTGGATGGCTTTTATTTTGACAAAAGACAATGAAGCTCAGCTCATGAGCGAGAGGAACGCTGTCAATATGCTAAAAAAAAAAAAAATAAAAAAATAATCCAAACAAACTCGTAAGAAGACAGCATGCAATCAAGTCAGGATCAATGCAATGTGCAGCCCACCAAAGTCCTCTCGGCTACTGAGACAGGTGAAACATGTGGAAGGACCCCAGACTTTCATACCAGATCACCTGGATCCTTGCCTGGAACAGTAGAAAGGATGTGTTACTACATAAGGAAGGAATTTCTACAGCTAGAAAATGGAGCCTGCAATGACTTAACACAAAGAGTTATGGATTAGGCTGAAAGGTGGCTTAAGGTGTTAGAAAGTATTTGCTGGTCTTCCAAAGGACCTGAGCTCAGTATCCCAGCACCCATACTGTAGCTCACAAGCATCTGCAACTCCATTTCCAGTAGACTTGATGCCTCTTCTGACCTCCAGGCGTGTAGATGGTATACATACATACACGCAGGCAAAACACTTGTATGTAAAATAATGAAATCTTCTCTTTTTTAAAGAAGAGTTATAAAGTTAAGATTGAATGAATTAGGGCAAGCTAGGTACCTGGCACACAGTAGGCACTCATTTAAAAGCCAACCCACAATTTCCTTTGCTTTTATTCCCACTACCTATCCTCTTTCTACCTTAAAATTACTACTAACCACTACCACCTATACCTGCCCTATGGCTCCTAGACTTATACTCACTAACACACACACACACACACACACACCACACACACAGACACACACACACACACTGTGTAGCCCTGACTGTCCTGGAAATCCCTCTGTAGACCAGGCTGGCCTCAAACTCAGAGATTCGCCTGCCACTGTCTCCAGAGTGCTGGGATTGAAGGCATGAGCTACCCCCTGCCTCCCATGCAGTGACATAGCATCTTTTAAGTCTTGATTTTTTTTTTTAACCTGAAAAACAAACACGATGCAGCATTTCATAAGAGGAAGGAGAGGTTATGGATATAAAGCAGGATATAACCCAGAAGGATTTCATGCTTCTGATACATTTCTCCAGCAGGATTTGTAAACCCATGTACACTAAAGATTTCTGGGCTAAAGCAAGAGCAGGGAACATTCGCCAAACCAATCATTGCACCCCAAGATCCTGCTTCTCACTGTGTGCAGAGTCAATACTCAGATGGTGTTTCATAAGAGGAATTGTTAACAGTGTACATTTTAAAGCAAAGGTAGTTTAACAACACAATGCATTTGAGTTGGGTAGGTGCGGGCTTATTTTACCCCAAAGACTAATGTTTGAACAAAGGAACATGAACCAACTCATGTATTATATGCTGAAATCCAGCAGGTAATTGCTTTAAAGGAAGCCTTTTGTCTTAGTCACTGTCAGCTAATAGACAAAAATGTATGCTTTTCTCCATGTGTATTTGAATTTCTAAAACTTTGCATTTCACACCAAGAACCATATTTCAGTCAACATTCCTACTTACTAGGAAGAAGTAATCGACGAGTCAGATTTACAGAAAAGAAAAGAATTACCCTGGGGAAGAGAAGTAGAAAACAATACATAATTCATGTGTTGGCAAATTATTTTTCCAGATTTGTTTAAGTGTTGCTCTAATGAACACCTGGCTCAGAGGTGCAACCCACCTCCTCTCCACAGATCTGTTGGAAGATTTGGGCGTGTTCTGGACTGTGTGATAGGATTGTCCCAGGAGGCAGTAAGGATGCTTCAGGAAAATGGGAAGGGGTGAGACAAGGTTTTTCAAATGAGGCTTGGTTTGGGGGACAGTAAATTGTGGACAGTGTGTGGCTATTCCCCCATATGGGAAAGAATTTAGACTGTTCCCCACATGTGCAGAATCTTTTAAATCTTTTTCAAAGTGTATTAATTGCAAAGATTCATGGAGTTCAGTGTGATACTTACAGGCATGTATCCACAGGGCTCTAATCAAACCAGCTATCCCTTTCCACCCCTAACCCTGGCCCTTCCCAATATCTACCGATCATAATTCTACTCTCCGGTCCACTTTTTTAGTTCCTGGTGGGTTATCTCCATGGACAAAATGAGCCAACTCAAACCAAATTAAAGTGTAAAGGCAGGTTCATGGGTCCCAAGGAATGAGCAAGGGAAGTCACCAGGCAGACAGGGAGACAGAGGGGAGGAGGAAGACAGACAGACAGACAGACAGACAGAACCAAAATGTCTGTATTATACAGTAAAGAGCCCCTCTAGGTGAGAGGAATCCTTGCACCTGGGCTAGGTAAAGACTGAAGGATGCTGGGAGAACCTGTAAGTCGGGTCCACTTTGGTAAGTTAAATATGCACCTCAGCTGCTAGTCCTAGCATTTCCCATGCATGTAAGAGAATAATATTCATCTCTCTGTGCACCTTCTTTTTCTATGCATCTTTGACTGACACTTAGGATGATCTCTTAGGGGTCAGGAACGGCACTACAATAAATGACCACACTGGTATCTCTTCAGAAGGAACTTAGACTCTATCCTAGGGCAACAGGAACCACTAAAGACACGTGGTGGCCCACCTTAGGTAATGGAGAAGTTGAACAGATCTGTACTTTGGAAAGACAGTACTGGTAGCGTATGCAGGATGAACTGGACCTGGAAGCAAACAGCTAATTTATGACAAGAGCCCAAGTAATGAATGCAGCAGCTGATCTCAGGGAGGATGCTGATTGGGGGAGGGGACGGGACGGGCGGGGGCAGTGCTGTAAAAGGAGTGAAGAAACAAGGATCTGGGGGAGTGGGGAAGCACTGTGACTCAGCTTTGACAATAAGACATGAATGAGTCATAAGTGAATTTAAATGATAGATTTCCCTCAGAAATGAAGCCAGACAGTTTTCCGTTTACTCCTGGCGTTGAGTGGAGTTTCCACGGCAGAATTAGTTAACGGCTATTTTCCTGGGCATGGAACTCTTGTTTAACCGATAGTGTTATTTGGAATTTCTCATCTCTTCTGTTTCTCAGGTTTCGGGAAACCTGTCCAAACTGGTTCCTGCTTCTAAACCCCTGTGCTCACATGGGACATCCTTTCAAATACCCTAATTGTCTAGAGGGAAGATGGTGGGTGGAGGGGTGAATTTACATTAGTAGAGTTTATGTTTTAGGACCTCCAGATTTAAAAATTATGGTTCTTGTGTTTTTATGAGTTTTTGTTTTGTTTTTAGTCTCCTGTAATTCAGAATGGCCTCAAACTTTCCAAGGATGACCTTGAGCTTCTGGTCCTTCTGCCTCTACTTCCCCAGTGGTGGCATTACGGGCCTGTAGCACCACAACCCATTTATGTGCTCCTAGAGACGGAACTCAAGGCCATGCCATGCAAGGCAAGCACTGTGCCAACCAAGCTACAACCTCTGGTCCTACTTTACTTTTTAAACTTAAGGATCCCCAAGGAAGACTACAACATAGCACTGTGTTCTCAAAGTATGGCGTGCATACCATTGGTTTGGAGGATACATAGGAAAACATGCTGGTTTTATTTCTGAAGTGTTCACAGCTTCTTACAGCGTCTTTCTATTTATAACTATTGCTTCCATCTGTATTAGTGAGAGGGGGCTTCCTACTAAATAATGTGTACAATGAAAACTAAGTTAAGGGAAAACAAAAGCAGTAATGCACAGGAGGCCCTCTGGAATGTCAGGAACAGCGAAGGTGTCCCAAGGTCTAATGAAGTTTGGGGGACAGTTGTTGATCCAGCAGAATAGGAGGTTCAAACTCAGAAGATCGCAATCCTGACTGGGCTGTTTGTGTGGTCCCGCAAAGGAAGTGCTTTGGTTTTCCTGAATCTTACCTATGGAACAGGAATGGTAGCAACCACCTCGGGATGCTAATTGAGAAAGATGGGATCTGTGAGGGCACCCCCGAAGCCACCAAGTGTGTTAGGATCCTTAGCTCCAACTGTCCTGATGGGTGCTGGGGTTTTAAGGTTCCGGTTTACATCAGTTTTCCCAGAGACTGAGCAGAAGTACAGGGAGTCACCACCCCGCTACGGTGAACCAGCCCTAAAATGCATCTGTTGCTTCCTGCTGATGTTATCAATCTTTAGGGGAAGGAACATATTGATTTGTTTCCCTTAGAAGTGCTTCTGCGAATTGATCCGGCGGTTTTAGATGTTGCAGGCTTGCTAATGCCTCTGGCATCCCCGGCTGTGGTTGGAAATGATCCTGCTGCAGGGAAAAAGGCCTGATCATTCTGACATCCTCCGGTCTGGTCTGGCTCCTCCAGGTCTGAACAGCCAGGGAGCGGATGCTTAACTCCTGCAGGAACGTTGTTATACAGAAAGAGCAACAGTAATCTCCGAACCTGGTTCTGTTCCCAGCAGGGGGTGGTTGAGGCTGCCAGCAGTTGTTATTTTCATGTTTTTTTCCTCTTTATAATATTAAAGGCAGAGAAGTAAAAAACAAAACAAAACAAAAAAACAAAAAACAACAACAAAAAAAACCCCATCATATGCTCCTGAAATAATTAAGCCATTTCTACCATCTTCCCATTCCAAGCAAAGATTCTAAGGATGCAGAAAAACCACTAAATAAAATACATGGAGCTTTGGAACCCATATATCTGCTGCTGATTCTGATCTTGGACAAGTCACCAATCTCCCTTCAAGCCTGTGTTACAACATTTGGAAAACAGAGTAACAACTAAGCCTCTGTATTGAGTGGCCATGACAACTGTGCTCTGAGGGAAATGATTAATAAAAGTGGGACAACTTATGAATCTAGACTCATAAGTTACTTGGAACACTGCTTGGCCTTCCTGAGGTGCGATGCATTTGCCACCAGCAGCAGACATCCCAGGCCCTCATTCCAAAAGTGTTGGCTTCTCTGAACGAGCCTAAGAGCAGTAGTTATCAAAATGGGCTGACCACCCGAGCCTGGTGATGCAGAAGAGGCATCTCTGCTCCTTGGAGAAGCTCTTGGACCACAAAAAGGGAGGACCTGATGACATCATCTCTGTCATTTGGGGCCAGCTTCTTCCTAAACCTCAGGTGTCTGCTGTTGGCTTTTGCCATGAATTAGGCCTAGAGGGGAAAGGTAACAGGCAGGGATAGGAGGCAGTCTTGTGGGCATGGGTTAGCATCTACTTAGCCCCCCCAAGGGTGACCTCATTATTCCCAGAGTACTGGGGAGTCCTGACTGCCCAGCTCCTCTGATCCAGGGTACACTTTACACAGATAAGTACTTGGTAAGCACTATCGGTACAAAGAAGGGGGTTAGGAACTCCTACACAAAACAACAAAACATGTATCAAGTTAAAGGGAAAAAAATCAGCCTAGTGGTGGTTGTACATATCTTTAATCCCAGCACTTGGGAGGCAGAGGCTAGTGGATGTCTGCCTTCAAGGCCAGCCTGGTCTACAAAGTGAGTTTTAGGACAGCCAGAGCTACACAGAGAAACCCTGTCTCAAAAATTGTGGAAGAGGGGGGCGCAGCGGTGCAGTCCCGGAGGCTTCCACATGGCGGGTCCCACATACAGGAGAAAGGTCTGGAGTTCCAGAGGTTTTGGCCCCCAATGATACGAGGAAGTCCTTGGTTCCAAAAGGGTTTATTTTCATGGCAGGTGGTGGATGGATCTGGATATACTCCCCTTCCCCCCCAAACTCAGGGCAGACCTGAGTTAAATAGGGAGGGAGAAGTGGGAAGGGTCTGGGGAGGAATGCTTAATTGGCTCCGCCCTCTGACCTTCATTAGTATGTAAATCTCTAGGGCCTGAGGCCTATACTCACTCCCTCTACCTGTGCACTTTGGGAGGGGCTGTAGTGGTCTACGTGACTGAACAATGTAGGTCCATGGAGATTAGACTGCTTGTTAGGACCCTGGGTTCTGGGTACATGGCTGAACTCCTGCCATTTCTCCTTTGGCGTCTCGGGGTTCCAGCCCCATGCCCAGCCAAGAACCAAGATACCCTTATGCAGTCCCACAGAAAATTAATTAATTAATTACTTAAAAGAATCAGACAAGGGGCTGGGCAGTGGTGGCGCACGTCTTTAATCCCAGCACTAGGGAGGCAGAGGCAGGCAGATTTTTGAGTTTCAGGCCAGCCTGGTCTACAGAGTGAGTTCCAGGACAGCCAAGGACTACACAGAGAAACCCTGTCTTGAAAAACCAAAAAAAAAAAAAAAAAAAAGAAGATCAGACAAGGGACTGTGTACAAACATGCAGTAATGCACAAGAGCTTTATGGGATCAGAATGGATTTTTACTAAGGCACAAGTGAGCACGCCTGTTCTAAAACCAGATGTGGTCTCCAGACAGGTTGAGAGTAAATCTGTTCCTTCCCAGCTGTGGGAAGCTGAGTAAGCTACTTCATCTTCAATACCAGTTTCCTCAACTCCACCTCACACAGGTGTTGCCTCAGTTCAGTGAAACAATCCATAAGAAGTTCTCTGCACAGTTTCTAACCCATGAGAGACGGCCACCAGGGGTACAGTTGCTGTCAGCCATGACTATTGACTGGGTTTCCTTTGTCGTGAAGGTAAGACATCTTTCTCTGCTCCTGAGAAGGAAGAGTAAAAAGTACAGTGTACAAAATATGTACAGTGTTACAGCGTTTGTATCTGAAGTGGAAATTTCTGGTTTCTTTGGAGACTCAGTTGTGTCATGTGACGTTTCTTATGAGAGGATACTTTGCTGAGAACAGACAAGGTGGTGTTTTTATGGACTCTGCCTGGAAAGGGGGCATGTGATATTTTACTAGAGTGGACCTTTGAGAGAACATGTGATGTTTGAAAAGGATATAAGTATAATCCAACAGACAGTAGATAACACTTGTGGCATTGGTTCTCCTTGCTGTACTTTGCTGGATTTTGTTGAGCTTTGCTGACGATGCTGTGCCACCTTCTCTGATGATCCTTTGTCATGACTTCGTAGAGAGAAAACACACCAAAGAACTAGTGATGTTCTGGCAGCTTCTTGTTGCTCCCCTGGACTGGGGCCAATTGGCAGAAACTGGTGGTCTCTTCTGGATTGAACTGCTGTTTCCTGAATGGTGTCTGTGAGTGGATTGAGCTACTGCTGGTGATTCGTGTGGACTGAACTGCTATCCCGACAAAGAAGATTGTAATTGCCCAATCTATTTCTAAACAGGTCTACATCCCCCTTTGCCCTAAAAACCTTTCCTGTCCACTATCCCTGGTAGATGGTGGGCTAGAAGGGAGGTTAAAGCATTTAAGAATCCTTATAAAAGTTGAGTTTTGAAAAAAATCAAAGCCCACAGTATCGATTCCTTTTCTCATCGCTGTAACAAAAATCACTGACAAACTCAACCTGAGAAAAGAAGGGTTTGTTCTGGGGCATGGGTAGCTGTGGTACAGTATGTTCTAGAAGGTAGCACTGTGAGGTCACAGTTCCTGTGAGATCAGGAAGGAAAGAGATGCTTCTAGCACTCTTTTGGTGTTCTTGCTTACTTCCCCACTTTTATTCAGTTGGACATCCAGACTAAATGTAGGAGTGGTTTAGGGTGAGTCTTGATTAAACTTTTCCAGAAACACCCTCCCAGATAAATCCAGAAATATGTCTCCTAAGTGATTCTAAATCTAGTCCTGCTGGCACAAAGACACATCAGAGCCCTTGTGCTTACCATGTGATTCAGTCTCTCCTCTGTAACTATACTGTTACTGTTATTGGATGCCTGAGACTGGTAGTATATAGAGAATACATGTTTCTTAGGCTCACGCTTCTGAAGGCTGGGGAGTTCAAGACTGGGCAGCGGCAGCTGGTGAGGTCCTTCTTGCTGGAGTAGACTCTGGGGAATCCTGAGGAACACAGGATACCCACCACAAGGCAGAGCAAACTGTATCTCAGCTACTTCTTCCTCTTATGAAGCCATAGTCCAAGTGAATGAGGGGACCCCACCCCATGGCCTCCATACGTATTAATAACTTCCCAAAGGCCCTGTCACCAAATGTAGCAGATTAAGTGTTCCACGCTCTTAAAACCTCACAGTGAAGCTTAAATTTCAAGATGAGTTTTGATGGAGATATCAAAACTTTGCCTCCAGGGGAATAAAAATATTAAATGGGTGTGTTTCTACTGGTGGTGTGAAGTGATTACGGACTTCAATGGCAATACTTCTGAGTCAGCTATTAAGTAATTTATAGTTGTCTGTCTTTAAACACACACACAAACACACACACACAAGAGGGGGTGGGCAGGACATGTAGATAAATGAAGAGAGACAGAAGACAGACTTTTTTATCCTGGGACACAGTAACTAGGTAACTCAGTAACTAGGTAATCCAGGCTGACCTCAAACTCATAATCAACCTAGTCTTTGCCTCTCAGTTACTGAGATCAAGGCATGCACCCCCACTGACTGAAGGAGACAAAGGCTACAAATACTAGAAACCTGGGGGGTGGCGAGGACACCTCACTTAACTTTTCAATCATTTAAAATTTGTACCTAGGTACATTTTACTTATGTCAATGTTTAAAATTTGAAATCACTGAATTATTCAGATTTTTTAAAATGACTTACTTCCAACTACTTCTGCAGTTGTGACTCCACAGAAGCTAATCTTGACCAAACCTAATGCTAACTGTGCTGAACAGTGTCCCCTCCTAAGACCAAGTAGTGAATACAGCGTTATTACTTAAGTATGCTCCTGTCCGGACTTCCTGGCTCTGCTGGCCCAGTGATACCAGCCACAGACTCAACCAGCAATGGCCGAGGCATGAATGGGATTTAGGATCTGGGAACTGCATGAGAGAGCAAAGGTCTCCTGAATATGTAATCACATGGAAGACAACCAGGCACCAGCACCCTCTGTGCACTGTCCAGAGCAGTGGTTCTCTACCTTCCTAATGCTGCTACTCTTTAATACAGTTCCTCACGTGTGGTGACTCCCAGCTATAAAATTATTTTTGTTGCTACTTCCTGACTATAATTGTGCTACCGTTATGAACTGTAATGTAAATATCTGATATGCTTTTGCTACTGTCATGAATTGTAAGTATCGATATGCAGGATGTCTGTCTGATATGTGACCCCTGTGGTAACCCTGTGGTTGACCCTCCCTAAAATGAGTCATAACCCACAGGTTGAGAATCACTAGTCCAGAGCTTTACAAGGTGGTGAAGAAGCTTTGTACACGTATATGAATGAGCATAGCAGCATCACAGAAAACAAACTGAAGAATCCCCAGTCAACAGAAAGATGCAGGCAAGAAATCCACTCCTCGAGGCATCACGGGTTTCTTACGTAGCTTCACATACCGCTTCTCCAAGGCCACGTAGGTTACACGAAACAACCTTCCGAAGTGAAGTCCTTTGATTTCTGTAATAAATGCATGTGAAACTTTGAAGATTTCTCAAGGCCAGACCTGCTTCTGTTACAACGGACATGTTGAAACTTTTCTGCTTAAGAAGATGAATTCCGCAGACATTTTGAAAAGGCTTTTAAGTCTAGGTATGATTTTTTTCCCTTTAACCAAAGGCAATAACCGCCCTCACAAGGAGGTTGCAATCATTGTCCTAATATGTGGTCCAGGTTACAGACTGTTAAAATGTCTAAGATATTTTAATAAGTGTCTAGAATTTCAACAATAAGACTAGGGGGAAATTATGATATCCAACAAAGGCTACATGCCTTATGAATGTCCCCCAATGTTTTAAAATAGTATTGAAGAAAAATATATTCTATTATCAAAACAGAGATAACTGGTTTAGAAGACAGTAAAAGAAAAATGAGGTGTTTTTCTATCTTCTCTGTTCAATTTTATGGTGGTCCTGACTTAAGACGGAGGCAGAAGATGGTTGTACATTATGACCACGGGCAATCAGTGACATGGATGAAAACCAAGAGGTCCCTTGCTTGAGTCTGTATTTTGAACTGACTCTGATTCACACATTATAAAAAATCTCCCTGCTATAAGGGATTGCCAGGACATTTCTGTCCCTCTCTCTGCCCTTGCCAACATTTCCTGAGGCATGAGCTAAAGGCAGAGAAGCCTCCTCTCGCCCTGGGAGGCTCCTTCTGTTGGGACTTTAGTGTCAAAGTGTCCAAGGGGCTTGGAATTCAGCTTTGGTCCTTATCCACTTTGAAGTCTGGAGTGAGTAGTTCTTTTCTGTCATTGGAATGCCCTTCACATCTGTAAAATGAGAGCAATGACATCTGCATTCGGATGCTTGAACAACTGCCTCAGACACCACATGCAAAATGGCTAGGAGAGTACGTGACACATGTGAGTAGCTTTAAAACACTCTGTATCTGGGCTGGAGAGATGGCTTTGGATCACACACACACACACACACACACACACACACACACACACACGCAAGCTAAATTTAAAGTTGTGGGGGTGGCGGGGGTGGCTCAATATCCTATGTCTCAAGTAAACCAGGTTTGTCTTCCTCTTTTGCCCAAAGTGGCCCATGACCACAGCCTTAAAGAAATTAAGTTTTACACCAAGCTCTTCCTAATCGAGAAGCTGACACTTAAATCATCCGAGAAGCCACCCAGCAAGCAGTAGTTCACTCAGTTCCGTGATGAAATTACACCCAGGTAGCAAGTATTCATTCCCCATGATGTCTGGCTTTTCCCCCAAGGAGGTCTTTGACATGAAACTATAGCTAAAGGAACATTATTGCTAAAGCCCTGGGTCTTGAAATGTTTCAACGAACCAAATAGCTTAGATTTACAATGGGGGTGCCTGTGAGTAAGCAGCTAAGTGGATGCAAATTTTCATTCCTGTGTTCTTTTGAAAGCTGTTTAGCTAATGTGTGAGCAGGCTAAGCTCTGAGTGTGATCCTTGCTTCCATGTTGTTAATTGTGTGATCTTGGGCAAGACTCCATAGTTTCAGATCTCCGGGGTGAGGATAGAGGAAGGAAAACACTGTCCCCTTCCTGCAGGGCTTTTTCTGCACAGTGTCAGGCTCCTGGGACTATGAGGCATAGAGAGTCCAAGCCAGGATCTGCAGGCACCTTCAGGTCTCCTTGCCCATGGCTACCACCTCCACCTACCCAGGAGCACATGGAGTCCTGGAACAGCAGTTCTCAACCTCTGGGTATCGACCCCTCTGGAGATCAAACAAACCTTTCTTGGGGATCCTATATCAGATTTCTGGCGTATCATATATTTACATTACCATTCATAACAGTAGCAAAATTACAGTTCGGAAGTAGCAATGAAATAATTTTATGGTTTGGGATCACCACACCATAAGGGACTATATTAAAGGGCTGACAGTTGAGAATCACTGTCCCACTGTCCCACTGTCCTAGAGGCTTCTTTGGACGGCTTTGAGAGTTTATTTTGTTTTAGCTTTTGAAGTAACATATGATATGACGAGTTGTCTTTGATGTTGCTTCTACCTATAAAGTAAAATGATTGCATATTCTAGTCCAGTGACATAATCCCTGTTCTCATTAGTTGGCCAGGAGCCCCATAGCTTTGTGTGTGTGTGTGTGTGTGTGTGTGTGTGTGTGTGTGTGTGTCTGTGTTTCATGGCCCCCTAGTGGGTGATTATAATCAAAACAGCATGCTTCAATGCAAAACACAAAATGAAGTGGGAGGGGTAAGAAGAGGTATGGGTCAAAGACTAAAATTTAAGTTACACTGGTCTAAAGGTTGATGATTGGTCAACTTGGTGGCTATACTTAATAACAATGGAATGTACTCTTGAATGTTTTTCAAAGATAGACCTTCGGAGATCTCACCTCAAAAAATGCATATAGATATAATTATGAGTATGTAAGTAAGGTTGAAACAGCAGCCTTCTTATAATGTATGCAGAGTTTAGGATATCAAAATGTATACAATACATATGTACAGATTGCCATTTTTGAAAAACTGTAAATAAAAAAATCAATTGAAACAAAAGATATCTGAGGAAAAGAGCATAGTTCTAGGAGGAAAAGCCAGCTACAGTTATCAGAAAATGATTTTCATCAACTGGGGTGTAGCCCGGCAGTAGAGAGCATTTATTACCTAGAATGTGATGGACTCCGGACTTGATCTCCAACACCACAAAAAAATGCAGACGATTTTTTGATATAGTAAGGTATATGCTTCTTTATTGATGTATTCAGTAATAAGTTATGGTGACTAGGCACTAAGTATCATAATATTAAATAATAATGAATGTAAATAATATGTCAAGACAGCTAGAAGCTCCACCATGAAGTGTAAGTGTCTGTAATTCTACTATGACCAAGTCACAGGACTGATAATGACTGTGCTAGCTGTGTTGTCTAAGTCATCATTTGGGCAATTCATGTAGAGGTTACTGATCTGTTCCTATGCTATTGAATCTCAAAGTGAGGAAACCCCAGTTAGCTAAAGTAACAGGAACCCAGAATGTCTTCCATAATGATGGAAACCGGATTCTGACCAACCTGCTCCCGTATACTATACTGACTATAGGTCTTTCATGATGCCTCGATTTCCCACAGGGAAACACTATTGTATAAAGACGATCATCATTATGCATGGATTGAGGACAGCCATCCTGAAATCAAGGCCAAAGATGAAGGGCTCCAATGGAGCCATGTGTCTGTCATGAGGTGATAAATGAGCCACAGGGGTTATGTCCGCTCCTGTTGATGGACCCGTGCTCTGCCCTTCATAATGAACGCTCTCTTCCCTTTCTTGTTCCATGCCTCAGGCTACTCCTTGTCTTGTCCATTTACAAGAAGATGTAACTGGGACTAGGCTGCCTTGCAGAAACCATCTCCCTCCTCCAGGATCCTCCAGCTTGTTCCCTTTGAGGTCTTTGGCTTCACTGGAAGTTCCTACTGCAGCCCCACTCTTCCTGTTGCCCTTCCTAGCATTCACCTGCCTTCCAAGATCTCTTGAGTCTGATAGCATGCAGCCTCATGGGCTAAAATGAATCCTTTCTTGTCCATGTGAAAGAGCGTGAACTCTAGAGACAAGTCAGTTAGGACTGGATCCCTTATGCAAAGCTACTAACCCTGGGTGTGTTGATTAACTCTTCAGTGACTCAGTTTCCTCTAAAGAAAAAAAGAAAATAGACCTTTCCCCTATAGAGTAATTGTGGAAGCTAAATTCATTAAAGCCTATAAGCTTCAAACAGTGCCTAACATATAGTGAGGGAAGCCCTTGGATGATTCTGGTTTGTTGCTATACCTCCCTCACCAAAGTTCTCCAGTCCCAACCTTTGCACATTCTCTTATCTATGTCTATGTGTATATGTATATCCATATCTATATATTCTCTATACATTATATATATCCATAGCTGTTGACTTATTTTGAAGGTACCTCCTTTCCTTACTGGGAAGAGAAAGCAACCTGACAGGGTCCTTTTTGACTTTCTTGTTTGAGTGTTAACTGTTCACTGTAGTCATGGTTACCATCCCATGTTCACTATTGAATGTCCCTGAAGCTTTTGGTAACCGAGACCTGAGCTAGAAAAATCAAGAAAAGGACCTCGGGGGTCTAATTCCAGATATTTGTTGGGTAATATTTTACTTAATCACTCTACCAACCCTCAATCTGTATTATTATTCATATTTATAGTTGGTGGATTAGGCTCAAAAGTATTACAGTGTTTGCCTCCCAAAACTGTCTTGAATGGAGGATCATTTCCCACTTAGCCATACACTGCCTTCCTCAAGGTCTGAGGTAGCTGCAGAGAAGCACCTGGATTGTGTTGTGGGCAGCTAGTATTTTCTGGGTTATCAGTTGCTCTCTGCAGCCTCTTGGGTTCTCTGGACTGGACTGTTTTAGAGGAGACTTGGCTTCAGGATAGCCATCTGGCATCAGTTCACAAAGCTTTTGTGAAGTCACATGTGGTCTCAGGGTTGCCAGGAAAAGGGATGGCTTGATGAGCCAAAATGCAAATTCCACAGGAGAGGAAAAGTGAAAGTGAGCTTGTTCACACTGTGTGGGACACAAGGAGATGACACAATGTGAGAGACACAGCGTCCTGCCTGTTAGGCTCCATCGTATTACAGGGACAATACTTTGCATTTGATGGAAGATTTGCCTTCCAACAATTTCTTTCTTAGGTCATTAAGAGAAGCAGAGGTGACCCAGTCACATGTAACCCTTTGGGGAGCTGTCCTTCTGGGGAGTGGAGATTCTTCACCAGCTCCCCGGAGTTTTTCTTGTGTTAGCAACAAGACACTCAAAAGTAGATCTAAGCTAGGAGAAGGAAGTCCCTTTACCCACCCCTCTGTTCCATCTGAAAAGATCTCCAGGATCTTCCCTGGTCATTAAAAAAAGCTCTTTACCTGTTTGATATTTCCTCTTGTATTAATTTAACTCATGGATTTAGAGACATGGTTTTAGAGACATGGTCTCATGTAACCCAAGCTGGATCCAATCCATATGCCAAAGGCTGTCTGATCCTCCTGCCTCTGTTTCTTCAGCACTGAGATTTACAAACATGACCACCAAACCTGGCTTTACCCTTTTGTTTTTGTCTTGTTTTGTTTTATGGGATTTTTTTCATCTCACTCATCTTCTCCTTCTCTCTACTGGTTTTGCCTTCTCTAAGGCACTTGTCCCACTGGCCCTGCCCAAGTTCAAGAATTTTTACCAGATGGGCCTCACTGCCAAAGAGAAGACAATCTTCCTCTAACCAAACTATTTCCCAGTTTAAAAGCACTTTAAACAGTAACCTCCCAGCGGGCAGTGGTGGCACACGCCTTTAATCCCAGCACTTGGGAGGCAGAGGCAGGTGGATTTCTGAGTTCGAGGCCAGCCTGGTCTACAGAGTGAGTTCCAGGGCTACACAGAGAAACCCTGTCTTGAAAAACAAAAAAAAACAAAAAAAAAAAAAACCAAAAACCCCAAAACAAACAAAAAACAAAAAACAGTAACCTCCCTTTCTTTACCTCTGAGTTACATTTACAACCAAAGACTAAGCCCAAAGCCGTCTAATAATCATTGGTATTTGGACCAGAACAATTAAAGGCACTGTTTATAAGCAATGTAGTCTTAGCATTTACTAAGAAGCATTTAGAGATGAGGTTTTTTTTTTCCAAAGACTATTTGAAAGCCCTTTTAAAAGATGCTCAGAAGCTGTTGACCCAAAGTTTTGACTATCTTGGGAAACCATATGCACATGTAGTGTTCCATTTCAAATAAAAGAATCACTATAACATGGATAAATACACTTGAAAATCAGAAGTATAGTTTATGACAATTTATGTTCACAATCATAGTTCAGCAAGTTCCGAATGAACTTGCTTCATCAAACGCAAGCCATGTTTGAGTGCCAAGGTGAGGAGCCCTACTAGCTCAAACATATCAGCAGTTTATATTCAGACTAGAGGGTCAGGGAATGGCTATGTCTCGGGTAAGGGGACTGAACTGTTGATCTTTAAGGCAAAGCTAAAAACAAAGTGAAGGGTCAGAAACTCATATACTCCTGCTTGGAAAGTGACTCAAGCAGTTCAAGAGAGAAAAGGCAGAGTGGTGTCTGGGGCTGTCTTGGTGTCCCTTTATTCTAAAGGGGACCATTACAGCTATCAGAATACACACACCCCACACACACCTGCTTCCAATATACTCAAAATTTTAACTTTCCATTTGAGTTTCTTACATAGTATAGTATAGTATTAAGTATAGTATAGTATAGTATAGTTCTCATGATCTTAGTAAAGCTGGTTGAAACCCATCACTGGGCCTCACTCAGAGTTCCTCACTCATGAGATCCAAGACTGTGTGCACACAAATCCCTAAGTGGTGCTGATACTTGGGGTCTGAGAGCTATACTTTTGAAACCACTGGATAGTTAACTATTCAAGAATATAGCTAGAGTTCTATTCAGGCGGTCAAAGGTTGGCATGACTGTGCATTAGTAGGAGGTCTCCTGAGCTGGTTAGCCTTTTCCTGTCCCTTCACCTCCATTCAAAAGGCAATGAGGATGGGATTTGCACCTGCTGTGTGGTCCCATGAGGAAGAGATAATGTACAAAAGCATTACTGTCATATGCTGTGCCTTCCAAAGTTCAAGTGATAGTGTTACTTCCCCAGCACACCAATGCTGCAAGCCCTGCAGGTCCTGAAGCTTTGCACCTTGCCCACAGAGAGGTACCAGGATGTCTTTCAGTGGATCACCCAGAGCTAAGTTGTAAATCCTGAAGTTTCCTGGACACAGAACCCTAGTTTTTCACTTCACGTCCACTTCAGATACCAGTTCCCAAATCCTGCCTCAGATAACGCACCATCCACAGTGACTAAGAGCATCCTGGGTACACTTTTATTGGTGCTTGCTGTTCCAACTGAGAATCGATTTCCTACAGAGCAGAAGCACCCCTGTTCTCCACTAAAATTCAGGTTTAGCTCAATTTGGATGCTTGAGTCTACAAGTTAGGAGCCTGGATTAAAAGTTTACACACACACACACACACACACAACACACCCCCAGTACTTACTGCCAGTTCTTCTGCCCTTAGCACTTTAAAATTAGATTGATTTTAAATAAGAAGGCTCAAGAGAAAGTCCAGAGAGTTTACTTGCTTAGACTTGCTTTTTCTTTTTATTATCAACAATCAAGTTAATGGTACACTCTTGGAAAACTATATGCAACATGTAGAAATATTTCCCCTTTAAATAGAAGCATTCATTATAACACGTATAAATAAATTTGAAAAATCTGAAACATAACTTATGACGCTCATGTTCACAAACATAGTCCCGACGAGAAGAAAAGGAAATCAGACAGACATGCACCTGATAACAAAAATATATACCATTGTCTGAACCTGGTCTCTCTAAACACAAAGGAATCGAACCCGTGAGAACCTTATTACGTCATAAAGACACACCATAGAGACTACAAGAAGAGAAAAACATTATACGGTCACGTAGAGGAGACGGTCTGTACTGATAGTAACACGATACAATTGAGTCACAGAACACAGCTGTAGAAAGACACCGAAAAAGTTAAAGCCTCAACATTCAACTAATATCTATAGTTTGTGCCTTTTAAAATAAAAATTAAAAAAAAAAAAAGCCCAACAGAGATGTCTAAACTGCGCTTAGAAGGAATCATCAATATACAGTCCATCCACCCTACAGGCTGAGTCCAGCTCGGATCACTCAATCAGAAACGCGAGCCGAGACACTTTCTGCGAACGTGTGTGTGCCTTCCCCTTGCTGGGTAGATGTATTTCTCTGCAGCCAGCTATGTGGACTGACTCCAATGCAAAGCAGTGCCAAAAGGTTCCATAAAAGCTGGTGGAAGAAGAAAATGCCGGTAGGGGTGGCGGGAGAGAAAAACAGGAGCGCTATGAAATATGAGACACGGTTTGCAGAGTTTGAGGATGAAAAGGCATCTCCTGTACAGGGCATCTTTCAGGGCCAAGCGGCTGCGAAGATTTGGGTTCGGGCATAGCAACGGTGTGGGAATCAGTTGCGCTAATGGCGAGATGGTTTCCTGCGAGGTGGGGACTGGCAAGCAGGGCTCCAGAAAAGTCACTTTGGCTGCCAGGACAGTCTGAGTGAGCCATCACTGCAATGGCCAGAGCACAAGGACCCGAGGGGAACCGGGCCGGACAGGCATCAGTACTCTTTCTAAAGAGGAGCCACAAGACAGTCTGTGCAGTCGTGAGCGCGAGAATTTAGGGGTTCGCAAGACCAAATCCTCAGTGCCAGTCACAGTCCTCCCTCACCCGCTTTGTATTTTCAAATTGTTCCCTCCATTTGGATCTTTTTTAAAAAAAAACTTTTTGTGATTTATTTCGTTTTGCTTTTGTATCGTTGCTGCTTTCCAACTTTTTTTTTCCTAAGAAGTCACTGAGTTGGTTGTGGCCACCCCATCTCTCCCTATCACCTATTTGGGGCCACAGACACACATTCTCCGAGACAGACATACACCCGTCACTCAGACACAGCCCCCTGAGAGTGCCCGAAGTCCAGGCTCACATCCCTTGGGCAGCAGGTGGAGCCCTGTTCTATGCGCAGCCCAAGGCAGGTGCGAAGCCAGGGAAAATTTGTGTTTGTTTTGTTTTGTTTAGGGTGAGGAAGGGGTAGGAGCGGGGTTGAAATGGGAGCGACGTCATTTTCTCGGTTTTTTTCGAATCGCGATCATTTTAGGCCTTCGATGGAAAAAGCCACTGACAGCAGCGACACTAGCCTTGGGTCTACCCACTCGCCCACTCGCCAGCCCGGGCCCGGGCTCGCCCGCCGCCGCCGCAGGTCGCAGATCAGAACATACTGCTCTTCACTAAGGCGGCTTTGGCACCGTTGGGTCTTTGGAGCGAAGATAAGACGCTGGCGAAGGGGCCCCCAAGCGAATCCGGGATGGAGGTGATAGGGCCGGGGCCGGGAGCCCAGCCTTGTCCGGGGCCCCCGGCTGCAGCCAGGCCTCCCGCCGCCGCCGCCGCAGCCGCCGCTGCCGCCGCCGCAGCTGCAGCAGCAGCTGCAGCCGCACCGCCCTTGCCGGGTTCGCCTCCCGGGCCCCCCGGGCCCGCCGCCCCGGAGCTCCGGCTGGGCTGGGCCCTCCGCCGCCGCCGCCGTTTGCCCCGCAGCTAGGGGTCGGGTTGGGGTTGGGTCCCGGACCCCCAGTGCTGTCGGGATCCGTGCTCTTGGCCTCTTTGCTCTCGTCATCCCGGGAGGAGTCAGACTTCTTCCCGGAGGAGCCGTTTTTGGCTGCGGCGGCGGCTGCGGCTGCTGCGCGCTCCTGCTTGCGAAACTTGGCCCGACGGTTCTGGAACCACACCTGCCAAAGAGAGGGCAGGTGACGGAACCGGTGAACGAAATCAGAAACAAAAGTGGCGCTTGGGACGACCCACTCCGTTTTAGGTGGCACACACACACACACACACCACCACACACTTCGTTGTATGAATGGACCATTGACACCTCAGAGCACGCACAGTCTGACAAGTCTGCCCTTCTCGCTGCTATCTTTTCTGAGAAACTTTCCTACGAAATGACACCGTAAAGGGACAGGTACAAAGATGCAAGAAAGTCCTAAAAATGAATCCTTTTGTTTTTGTTTTGTTTTGTACTTTTAAACGCGCCTCACATACTTCTAGGCTTCTCAGGTCTAAATGGTAGAAGGAGGGTGCCTTTCACTTTGGTGACACAACTGATCCACTGGCGATCCACAGAGGAACCTAACTTAGTGCTCACCGACCTTGCGCCGGCTAGGGGGACCAGCTCCAGAAAGCACCTTTGCTCCCAATAGGCCGGGTATAGTAAGCTGCGGTTGCTGACTCTAATGGAGTAACAACCCCTTTGTGAATCTGTTTCAAGTCCTGGTTGCTAGGAAATTACACCTTACGCCACCCGCACTAGGTTTTTAAGTGCGCTTGAGCTAGGAGGCACTCGGCAAACAAATCGTGACAATTAAGCTGACAGAGACACAGGCAGAGTTTGCAATCGTCCTCTCACGGGACACTTCTTTCCAAAAAGCCTTGTTCGTTCAAACTCCCAGACCTCTGCTTTGGTGGGAAATACTGCAGGCTGTGAATAAATTGCCTAGACTGTGTGTCCTATCCTCATCCCCTCGTGCGCACAACGCTCCAAATCCCATTTTCTTGACGGGCCAGGGTCCCTTTGGAACCGTAAGCGTCAGCACCCACCCTCACTAGGGCTGCTGCACTGGGTCTCCCATACCTGGACTCTCGCCTCGGTGAGGTCGATCTTCAGCGCTAGCTCCTCCCGGGTGTAGATGTCAGGGTAGTGCGTCTCAGCGAAGACCCTCTCCAGCTCTTTGAGCTGCGCGCTTGTGAACGTGGTGCGAATGCGCCGCTGCTTGCGTTTCTCGTTGAGGCCGCCGTGGTCGGTGAAGAGTTTGTATGGAACTAGAGGATGACAGAGGAGACTAGAGTGAGCAAAACAGTCAGGATTTGGAGGGCCGCCGAACGTGGGGACCAAGGTCAGATAGCCCGGGAGCCGCTACAGACACCAGGCGCGTCTGGAAGGAAGTTTCAGTCGCAGGGACCTGCCAAGAAAACCCAGCAAATTAGTATCATACAGAAACAGGGGCGCGAGTGTGACTTTGTGCCTTTTCTTGTGGCCCAAGTGCCTTTGGGTGAGTTGAAATAGCAAGTTGGAGAGTGTTTGAGGCCCCAAATGGGGGATAATTCATTCAGCAGAAAAACAGTCCAAAACCATCAGTTGGAATATCAGAAAGCCAGGAACGAAAGTTACCACTCACGCCCACTGTTGCAACTTTTCAATTCTCAGAACTTGACACCGCCCGAAAGTTGGGCGATAGTGCTGTTTAAAAAAACAAAAAAAACAAACAAACAATAAATTCAAGAAATGATCCTAAAAAATGACCGGCCAAAGAGGTGTGAGCCGCTGTCGGTTCTTTAAAAAAAAAAAGAGAGAGACACCGCCAGTAATGAGCTTTACTCTTTGTTATTTAATTATTTTCTAAGCTTTACGTCTCATCGCAAAGTAAATAAATTATGCCTATCATTTTGGCAGCTTAAGATAATTTTGTTGGCGGTTCGGGTGTGACTAGGATAGTGTAACCCTGTAAGTGAATTACCCCTCCCTGCAATCGCTTCTAACGTGATAAATTCTTTCATTTGTGTAAGCAAATTTCGTTTGGTAAATACTAAACACATTTCCATTTTCAAATGCAATCAAGGCTTCCTATATACGAGCGGAAAGGCGGCTTCTTCCGCTGAGAGAGCTAGCGGTCCTTACCTGCGGCGTACGGACTGCTCTGGTGGTCCCTGAGGGTGCCCAGGCTGCAGGATCCCGGCGTGAGGGACGGACAACCGGACGTGGCCCCAAAAGTGGTCCTTATCGGGTTATACTGGAAGCCACTGGCCTGGCTGCAGGAACTGAAGTCTGCATAAGCTGAAGCCAGGCTCGAGGTGTCCATCCCGGCCATACAGGACTCGTAGGCAGAGGAATTGAGGTAAGAATATTCCATTTTATACATTGAAAAGGTTCTGGATGGCTCAGCCAAGTGGAAAAATGAAATAAAAGATGTGGAGACGGCGGCGGGAGCGGGGGAGATGTGCACAGCTCAACGCCTGCCTCCAAACTGGCCTCCTTACTACCAGCAGAGCCTAGTTTTATGAAAAAGCCTCCTGCGAGAAGCCTTGTCTGAGGTCTCTAGAGTATATAGTCCTCATAATAAACTTGGCTCTTTCCACTTGGACAATAGCAAAGCGGTTGGTCTTATTGCTGGCGCTTTTTACATGACAATAACTCATCCGTCTATTGGGCTGGCACTGGGGAACTGAGCTGTCCAACCTCCCTATCATTGATTCCTGCATCTCTAATTAGAATTTAATACCACACCATTACGCACCGAGCCCTGATCCTCTCTTCTAACCAGCTCCTGCCCTTTAATTCAATCACGCTACTTGGAAATAATGAAAGTTGGGTGACGATTTTCCCTGATCCAATTTCCAAGAGCTTTTAAGCCTTTTTAACTGATCATATACCTTAGGCATAAATTGAGATAGTGTGTTTCCCCCCTTCTTCGTCCTTTTTTTTTTTTTTTCTTGGTTAGGGAGAAGAAACCTTGATGTCATAGAAAACCTGTTTTGTAAGAGTGTTACACGCTCAATTTAACAACAAGTCTACCCCCCGAAGTGCATGAAATGTTATAAAGGACTGGGACATTGGCAAGACTCAGGCGCCCTGTAACATAGCGTAAGTGGGCCAAAGGGGTTTTATGTGAACGATAAGGATAAGCGGATTTCTTTAAATACACCTAGTCGAAGGGGATGGAAAAAATAGCATCTTATCAATTGTGTTTCTCCTCGAAGCTTAATGTGCTATCCAGAGAGACGTGGGCAGACAGCCCCTTTACAGCAGTAAAATAAACAACAGAGTAAAGCTCTCAAAGGTGAAACATCTGGATTTGCTACTGAACGTTTCTCTGCGCTTAGCAGTGCCTGTTTGCCTGCGTTGGTGCAGATTTGCATCGGAGTGTATGAAGCTTCCCGCGGTGGCAGTTCGTTTTCATTACTCCATAGCTACCAAGCCCAGCACGACAGGCACCCAAATGGGGGTCTCCTTTTCCAGCCTTTTGCTCTCGCCCTCTCTTTCGCCTCCCGCCTTTTCAGGCGGTTACAAATCCCCTCCAGACCTGGAGTTTCCCAAAGAGGATGCTGTCTGTTTGCCCTTTAGGTTTTCGGACTTCACTGAGCAATTTAAACAAACAAGGCAACGGCTCGGAGCACCTGCACGTTCCTAGTTCGATTCCTCGGGCTCTTAGGTTCTGGCAACGAGGTGCAGACAAAGAAGCCAGCCGTGATTTGTGGACCTCGGTGGCCCCATGATTTAAGCGGAGGGTAATTTTCATTTGGTTCGTTAGACTCTAGCAGAATAAAGGGAAATATTTCATTAAATCTTTCCTCTCGGTGGACAAGAGGGGGAAATGCTTAGTTGAATCGCCGTGTGGTGTAAACAAACCCTGGATATTTTATATGAATTAAATGTGTAGATAATTAGTTTTATTGCATTCATTACCCCCTTTATGTGCTCTGTAACAAGTCAGTAATTAAAGTAACAAACTCATAAAGTCTTTATAGGGGCATTTAGGCGTTCAGTGTTTGCCAAACTAAGTGGTTTAATTCGATGCTAGTGCCGGGGAGTGGATGGGCGCCCGCTCTCCACTGCCACCCTATTTTATTGCACACTAAACCGCTGCAGACGCCATAATGGATTAAACCCGGACAGCGACACCGGCCCCCAGCCTTTTCAGCCTCGGCCCAGGTGTTTGCGCATCCTCTGTACTAAGAGTGCTGAACTGGCGAGTTCAGGCAAGGGGACCCAGCGAGGAAGCTGGTGATAGTTTTATGGGGAGAGCTGATAGTTTTATTGCAGTTGTACGTCGTACGATGCGTATTTGATAAAGAAGGGCCCTTGGTGAGCAATGTGCACGTTTTTTGTGCACGAGGGGAAAATGAAAATAAATGCGTCCAAGGTTTGACTGCGGCGGGAAACAAATTGCAACACTCTAAATGGTTTTTCTTTCTGGTCACCAGACAAGAGGAGAAAGGGGGGATCCAAACATCTGTCTTCAGTCCCTGAACCTAAAGGCCAGCAAAGACGGATGCGAATCCAAGGGTTATTACTGCACAAATTTGTCTTTATTTATCGCTCCTCATGAATATGAATCTGCATCTGGACCGGGAGGTGCCTGTACCCCACGGACTCCACATGGAATCTCTCTCGCTGCTATTCTCCCACTGCCTTCCACTCCAGGGAGGTGGGGGGTAAGTTAGTAAGCACAAGGCTCTGATTGTCCAAGTTTCTCCGTTCCCTGGGAGTTAGGGGTGAGGGCAGAAAGGACAAGTGAGTCCTTGGTTTCTCTGAAAGGGATATTGTAGCTCAGGCTAGCACTCTGACTATGCCAAAGCGCAGGGTTTAGGTCAGGTTAGGCCAGATTAACACCGGCCAGCCAGCGCCTGGTAGAGGCGGGCATTAAACATATTTTTCTGCCGGAGAGACATTTAGGGAGTCTGGGGAGGAGATGCGTTTAGTCTGTAAGGCCTAGGTTTGGCAAAGGCCAGGTTCACAGCCTGTCTGAGGTGTGTCTCGGGGTGCAGAGCACTAACCATTCGAAGCTTTACCCCAGCTCCTGGCGGCTGCTCTCCCACAGAGCCAGGAATTTCTACGCTGCGTTCCTACAGCCTCCACTGCTACACTTTCAGATGACTCCCGGTTGAAAGTTAAGGTGCACGGGCAGTTCTTTGAAAAGGAGTTTGGAGAGAGGTTCTGGCTATCCAGTTCAATGTCCCTCGGGCTGGACAAATGGGGTGGGGGGAAGAGCAGGAAATGCCCTCCGAGGACGGAGAAGCCCAGCCGAAGCCAACCGTAGGGCGCCAGCCCAGGGCTTGTCCCTCCCGGTAGTCTGTCTCCAAGCTGCCTCCACTTGGTCGCGCCAGTCATCTTCAGGGTGCCAGCACTGTTCAGCGGACTGGATGGTCCTCTGCCTCTCTCCAGACGCCCCCTGGTGCCCATCCTCACCCGACCCGAGTGCTGCGCGCCTCCTTGAAGACCTCTCCTAGCTAGATCCGCACGGTTGGATGAGCAAACGCTCTTGACTTCATTTTCCCCTTTGTAGGCCTTGTACGTTTATTTTGTTCAGTGTCACTGTCCCTCCCACTCGTCCCGTCCCCAGCTCTGGCCCCTCTTTTGTGGCTCAGGATCCTGATTCTGCTCTGCGATGAAAGGCCAGCCCAGAGCCCCAGCCCTAGCTCCCTGCTTTGTCCCAGTTGTGCTTTCTACACGCGAGCGCTCCCCTAAAAGTTGTACCAAATGGTTAATTTAATTATTCCAACTATAGACCAACTGCTTCAGCAGCCGCCACCACGCGTCTGGGAGGAAAAAAGAAGCCATCTATAAGAAATAATCTAATAAAAGTGAAGTGTAGAAAAACCCCTCCTGATTTTCAACCGGCACAAATAGAATTAGAGGTTCAGCATCCTTTTCCCAAACAGACCTTTTGTCCAGATCACAACTTCAGCCAACCAGCAGTGTGTACAGTGCCTGCTATTTATTTTAATAGAGGCGGGTGGGAAGCGAGATGGATTGATAGATAAATGGCCACATGGAGAGATGGATGGTTTGATCTATCTTCCTCTGTCTTCCTTTTCTTAGTATGTGTACACGGCTGACTTTTTATCCCCCTGCCAATTTCCTAAACCCAATAATGGAAAGGCGATCTTACGTGGCAAAAGGGAGGGAGGGCTATTTAAATGACAAGAGAAAAGAAAAGCAGATTACCAGCACATATACTATGAGGGGGAAAATGTTTACATGCTACCAGATGAGAAAGGTTGACCGGTTAAAAGAAACTTTTCTTCCATTTACTTTGTCATTCATAGGAGCATCTCTTTTTCTTCTTCCTCTTCTTCTTCTCTTTTTTCCTTGAAAGTCAGAAAGAATGTTAGAAGACAAGGAGACAAACCAAGCAAACAAAATGCCATTGTATTGTAGCAAGGATTCATGGGAAAATGCTTGTCAGCTCCTCACTCCTAGGAGGCTGTTTTACTGTAGACAAGGCACAATGACACTGGGGAGGAGGGGTGTGGGGGTGAAGAAAACATTAAACACATGAGAGTTTCAGAGAAATTTTCTGTTTGATTGCTTTATTTATTTAATGTTGCATCTGAATTGTCCTGGCACAGCCAGGCCCATGTTTGGTGGAGATGGATCTCAGAGCCAGCATTCTCTCAACCAGAGAATTAGAGGGTGCAATTTGTCCTTGGCTCTCTCTGCACCAAGAACACTGCAGGCTGCAATTTCCCGACTTACCTGCACTAAGAAAACAATTCTCACATAATCCATCAGGACGCCAACTTCCAGAACCTAAAACAAGCCACAAAAACTCTCAAACGCGATAGTCAACTGCATTCACTCAGCATCTGATTTCTTAAAAACTATGTACAACATTTGCAAAGCAATCCACATTTACACACTTCCCAATAGAAACCTTTTTCGGTTTTTGTAACTAACATCCTGACACCATGATTCTGATAATTACTAACTGCTTGACAACACAGGCAAAGCAAACAACACAGAACTTGACACTGGGAAAGAACCCAGTGATGGTTAAGCCACCTGTGTTAGGGTGATGATAGCGATGATGATGATGATGATGATGATGATGATGATGACAGCAACATTGGCAGGGTTTCTCGAGGTCTATTAAGACTGTGGGTTGGATACTGACTTTTGCATGTGAATGGGGGTATAGACTCATATCTCATAGTCCATTGCATGTTCATAACGTGTACAGTATGGTAACCAAGCACCCAGCAGACACTAGGCTACCAATGGGGGAAAATGTGTGCAATCAACTGTGGGAATTCCATTTTAAGGGATTTACAAGAAGATATCTCTATATAGATATAGATGATATGTTAATCCTATACGTTTCATCTTACGTTATGCACAGAATTTACCCTTGATTAATACGATGCTTTATTTTCTATGCAAATACTGAATGTTAGAGGAACTGTCAGGAAAAATCTTTTGTCTTTGGTTAGCAGGGTGGGCTTGGGTGTGAGTTTTACAGATGACTTCTAGATGGTGTTTATGTATCTGGATTTACTCTGGAGGTACTTCAGATATAAATGCTCCATATTGGTGGTGGGCTGCTGATCCCCATAGAAGCTCTTTAAGGACCTCTTCAGGGTATACACGTGGTTCCAGCCATCTTCCCCCTATTTTTCTCTCCCCATATAAAGCCACACAATTAGCAGAAGGGACTGTCTGTTATCCTCAGCTGGAGTTTGGCTAATGGTAGTAACATCTGCTGGTTGGTTGGAGAGACACAGGGCATTTGATCAGAGTCACAGATGTAAAAGTGACATCTGTTTGTAACAAAGAAAAGAGAAACAAAATTAAATTAGGCAGGGAACCCTCTCCGCCTGAACAACAACAGCAAAACTATTTGAAAAGGGGGGAGGAGCGGACCTTGAGCTGCCCAGCTTGCAAATGGCAACTGGAGAGGCCTCTGATTTTCTGAGTTGGCAGCTGCCAGAAGACGCCAAGTAGCCACATCCCACACAGAGGAGCCAGTGAAGTTCACAGGCTCCAAAGAAAATGGTCAGACAGGTTTATTCTCAATCAAACAAAAACCCAATCTATGTTGAATGCGGTATAAACTGAAAGACTATCTTCAGACTGAAGGCAGGACTTAGGTCAGGTCAAAGCCTCTGGGGCCATTGATATCCCAGGTTTGTCTCAAATAAGTTTAAGCAGAACTGGAGTTTCAGTCGCAGCCATACTAAAACTTCTGCTGTCAATTATGAATGAGTTTATGGGTTCTGACATATTTGTGAGCCTGGTGTGTTTGTAGGGGCTGAAGCGCTGGCTCAGTGGTTGAGAACACTTGTTGCTCTTGCAGAGGACCTGGGTTCAGTTCTTAACACTCGCTTGTAACAGCCTGTAATTCTAGTTCCAGGGAACCTGGCAGCCTCTTCTGCATACTGTGAACACCAGGCACAAGTGTGGTATACATATTTCCTGCAGGCATTCACACATTCCCACAAAATAAAAATAAACAAGTCCTTAAAAGAAAAGGAAAATCGTGTTTGGCATTAAAACTGCCTACGTGGAACCTGAAGTAGAGCTCATAGTGGGAGGGGACATTCAGAAATAATGACTTTACATCTTTCCCACCTTGGTAGGATCTCTCTCTCTCTCTCTCTCTCTCTCTCTCTCTCTCTCTCTATTCTTCTCTCTCTCTCTCTTCTGACTGTGTGTGTGTGTGTTTCAATCTCTTTCCTTTCTCATTTCCCAAATTTCTCCAAGTGAAGCTCATTATGGTTAAATTAAGTTCTGAACGATAATAAATTCTACTGCTCAAGAATTCCCTACTCTCAGTCCAGAGACTCAACTTGCTTCCCTCTCTGCTCATGCTTTCATTCCTCCAATGCTCAAAGGATGAAGCCTGATTCTAATTTCGGACTCATCTTGTCACTGTGCTTTGGAGTTCACTGTCTGAGGGAAGCAACCTAACCCTTCCACAGGTCTTCTAACTCTAGGGCTTCTGGAAGTTAACAGGCAAGCCCCAATCACACCCACACTAACAATCAGTCAGACAGCTTTCCTTAGCCACACCCCTCTGCTGCCATTCTTTCCCCCCCCCCACCCCTACCCCCATATCTTCCACACCTCCTTTCACCCCTGACCCCACCCCATGGCAGCCATCTTGAATGTAATGTCTTGTCTTCCTCAATGTGATTATTTCTTAATTTCTCATTGTTTCTCCCTATGTGGTTTCCACATCCTCATCTAAATTCTCATCATGGCCTATATATAGTTTAGCTTAGGTTTCCATTACAACAGAAAAGACAGGAGTGGTTGGGTACACAAAAAAGTATAATGAAACACATGGTAAATTCAGGGGTGTAGCCCAAAGATGAAGCCAAAACAAATGAAAGCAATGTAAAAATAAAAAGACACAGCTCTGCCTAGTACATGAGTTCAAGGGGCCCACAATGATTGTCTAAACAAAACTACTCCAAATGTGCAAGTTGGCAAGATTTCCACTGTCCTTCCAGATCAGGGATCTCACTAACCCACTTGGGTTTGCTACACTTGAAAATTCACTCCATCATTCTGACCATATTTTTAAAGTCTCTACTCCTTGATATAACACGGTTCAGATAATCTTGCATGATTTGGAAATGGAACAAACCAAAGATCTGCACATAAAGGGAAATCACTCAGCTAAAGGTATCAGCCTTACAGCATGGTGTCAGACAGTTTGACATCAAATTTGACGGTTTAGGACTCGTGTTGGGCTGGTCATTGGACACACTCATCACTGGTCATTCTGGGCAGAGACCTCTGTTGCCTCAGGGGCTGGAATAAGACTCTGAGAAGTCTAGTTTGTTCCTAATGTCCTGGGAACTGACTTGTGGGAAAGACTCTGGGACCTCCATTACATCGTTTTCTCTATGGGAGAAGAACGACAGGGGCTGTGTGGGCAGTGAGAAGCTACGTTAGAGATGAGAGGAGCATGAGGTACAGAGATCACGAGACAAGAGTTAAGTTTTGTAATAGCCTTTCTTCCCTTCTTGGGATTTTGTGTGTTGTTCCTCCAGGCATATCTTCAAATGAGGCCACCAACAGGCAGTGCCCTAGGAAATAAGGCCTATATTGTGACAAAAAAAAAAAAAAAAAAAAAAGAGCTTCAGAAGTGTGTCAGGTGCTGTTTTCTTCCCTGCTCCATTGCTGCTATACCATATAGTCCTTGCATTCTACCTCCCTAGTCCCCCAAAACTTGCCTTGCTCCTCCTTCTCCAGGGATCCCTGCTGCCACCACCACACCCAGACAAGTTCCAGAAACAGGATTTGCATCTTGAGTCAGCCCGGGGAGCCCACTGAGAGGTGTTGATGCTGTCCACTGTCTTCAACTGCTCTGCCTGAAAGACATAGAACAGTGAATTAAAAAATTGAGTGTCTAAAAATATTTCCCTTTCTGGGTTTTCGGAAGGCCTTGCCGCCATTATAGGCTCTTCGCCTCTCTGTGTGGTCCCATTTAGGAAGTTTGTGGGGCTTGCCGGTAATACACTGCAGCATCATGCATTTTAATGTGGATTTCAGCTGATTCAGAATTTAGAGACAAATGCAATCCAGTATTCAGGGACTGGCACACGTGTCCTAGACCTCGGGAGCCAGAGACAATAAAATAGTTACAGTATGCGTGTTTGCAGTATTTCCCCTGTTGGAAGGATTGGGAATACTCATTTTCTTTTTAAAATGCATATTTCTTTCTTCCAGTTGTTTGTTTACTGTGGAGAGTTAACAGCATCCTGGAGAATTACAAGGCTGAGGGTTTCCGTCATAAGCCTGCTGTGCAGACCTGAGAGACTTTTAAAGAGATGAGAGGGTTGCTGGGGAAAGTCAGACATGATGGTAAGTAGATAATACAGTCAGTCCCCCAAGTTATCTCAACAGACCTCAGAGCAGAAGTCGCCAGCTCCAACTCAAACAGTGCATACAGCTGTGGATCGATCCACAAAGTTCTCAGATGGCTCAGCTTGGGGTCAAAACTATGTTTCAGAGACAGAGTTGAGGCCATAATGAGCCTCCAGTCTGGCCTTGGCCAGACCCATATTCGTAAATAAACTTCTTCATTAGCCACTATTGGGCGTCAATTTCCCTCCCATCTGTTGAGGTGCTCTTGTATCTCAGGAAACACCTGCCCCTCTGCATATGGAGCTAAATAAAATAAAGTAAAATAAAAATCAAACAACAAAAGAACACTCCAAGGAGAGGCTAAGGACCATTCTTGAGGGCTGCTCAAGTCGCAGAAGCCAACACTTGACAGGAGACCTGTGATACAGCCACAGCTGATTCCTGCTTTCTTATTCCATCTCTTACTGCTTTCCCTTCTTATTTTGAAGTAGCAACTATCTACATTTAAAAAAATAAAAAGGAACAAAAAGAAAGATGTCATGGAACGGATAAGACACATGAATAGAAAAGAAAGCGATTGCTCTAATTCTCCTGTGTATCTTTGCTGTCTTTTCTCCTTCTGCTCATATACATCTTTACAAAATGAAATGCAGTTTTTAAAAATTGGGCCATGGACTACTTTGTAGCCTCCTTTCTCCCTCAAGGACATATCAGGAACAATGCCCATACTGGGAAATTCCCAATTAGGAAAACTTTTTGTGGCCATGTAGTATTGCGACATTCAATAAAACCATTGTTTGTTTTGACAAAGTTACATTATTGGACAGTTAGACTGTTTCTAATTTTTGTGTACTGGCTGGTTTTGTGAGTCAACTTGACACAGGCTGGAGTTATCACAGAGAAAGGAGCCTCCCTTGAGGAAATGCCTCCATGAGATCCAGCTGTAAGGCATTTTCTCAATTAGTGATCAAGGGTGGGAGGGCCCATTGTGGGTGGTGCCATCCCTGGGCTGGTAGTCTTGGGTTCTATAAGAAAGCAAGCTGAGCAAGCCAGGGGAAGCAAGTCAGTAAGTAACATCCCTCCATGGCCTCTGCATCAGCTCCTGCTTCCTGACCTGCTTGAGTTCCAGTCCTGACTTCCTTTGGTGATGAACAGCAATATGGAAGTGTAAGCTGAATAAACCCTTTCCTCCCCAACTTGCTTCTTGGTCACGATGTTTTGTGCAGGGGTAGAAACCCTATCTAAGACAGTTTGTTTTGTATTTTTGAGACAGGGTTCTCCATGTAGTCCTAGCTCTCCTGGAACTTGCTTTGTAGACCAGGCTGGCCTCAAACTCGAGATCTGCCTGGCTCTTCCTCCCCCTCCCAAGTGCCACCACCACTTAGCGCTTCTAATATTTTTAAATATATTTAAAACACTACTCAGAACATTCTTTTAGGTAAGTCTCTCTATATGTTTGTGTCCTTAGGATTAATTGATGAGGTGGGAAGTCTGCAATCACAACAGCATATGTATTTGAAAGGCTCTGAACACATGTTGCCTTCCAGAAAGATGACACTTGTGAAACAGAGCTCAGGACTCTGCCTTCCAATACTCACCAAGACTGCCCGATGCCACCAAATGCTGGCCATCCACTCTCTACTGTAGTGTTGTAAATGAGTAAAAAACTCTTTTTTTAAAAAAAGATTTATTTTATTTTATTTATATGAGGACACGTTGCTGTCTTCAGACACACCAGAAGAGGCCGTCAGATCCCATTACAGATGGTTATGAGCCACCATGTGGCTGCTGGGAATTGAACTCAGGACCTCTGGAAAAGCAGTCAGTGCTCTTAACCGCTGACCCATCTCTCCAGCCCAAGCGAAAATCCTTAAGAAAAAGGTTGCCCGAAGAAACCAACACCCCATGCAAAGGAATAAAGGCAGGAATAAGTCATTCTAAACATTCATGGTACCTATAAAAATAGAGTTTAAATGACAAGGGTTAAAAATCCAATGATGACCAAAGGGCCCTCTTTAGGGTTGAAGCCAGATGACAAAAGGGATACATTCTACCTAGAATTGATTTTTTTCAACATTGAAAAATGATGAAGAAAACCAAATAAAACTCCTATTTTGACTCTGCCTTTTCTGTCAAAGAGAATAAGCTTCTGTGGTGAAGGATTAGTGTAAATGTCAGTGACAGGGACCAGAGCCAATGGGCTGTGCCTGAACTAGAAGGGTCCTGACCACTTTTGTGAGTTCTTATAGAACTCGAGGCCCAGGGAATCATGCCAGTGGGACCACAGAGAATGAAGCGAGAGGATCTGGTGATGACTCAGTAGTCTATACAGTGCTCACCACACAAGCATAGGGACCCAAGTTCAATCCCCAGCACCCACTTTACTTTTGAGCTGCCTTTTTCAGAAAGGAAACCAAAGTGCACGTGGAGGACAAAGGTGGATCTTAGGTGTCTTCTCAGTTGCTCTCTACCTAATTTTTAAGACAGACTCACCACTGAACGTCACACTTACCAATGGCTAGAAAAACTGGCAATCCAGCCTGTCTCTCTGTGACTCTAGCACTCAGGTAGAAGACACACATTCACCTAGATTTTTTTATGCTGTGCCTCTAAACTCAGGGCCTCATGCTTATACATCAAGCTCTTTGCTGATGGAGTTATCTCCTATCCCCTGCAGCAGCTTTTAACATTCAAGTTAGCCTAGCTCTGATTAGTAGGACTCTCTTCTCAGCTTCTAATTCAATTGGCTCGGCCCTTGATGACCCCCTGTAGCTAGGAAGTTCTGAGTGGAGCAACAGAATGGTCTAGCCTCATCTTTTGCACCTTTACCTACATCTGGCACCAGCTACTTCACCAAGAAGACCCGATCTTTCCAATTAGGAATCAACATTTGGAAGCCATCTTGGGTGCCATACTGGATTTTGGAGTGAGCGATATGTTAGAAAAGAATGACTGTCAGTAGGTTCAAGTTCTAGTTGAACCAGCCATCAAATAATAGATGTCTAATTCTAAATGAGCATGAAGACTATACATATAAACAGTCTGGGAGACAACATTATATTCAAGGTTTAGGGGCAGATAAGTCAGGCACAAAGAAATATTCCTGGAGTCAAGGAACAAGGCTTCATTGAAGAGCACTAAGCAATAGAAATAAGCAGACAAGGTGTTATGCAAAGGGTTCCTGGGCAGAGCAAAGAACAAAAGCAAAGCTGAGCATCAAAGTGCATGGCGTGCCTGAAGAGTCGATTTGCTTCATTTCCTTTGACAGGGTTAGTGGATTTAGAGAGCGGCCAAGTGCCACAGACATAATGTATCTGGACTTCAACAGAGCGTTCATCCAGGCCTCTCACAATATCACAGTGGACAACATGGAGAAATGTGGACTAAACAATAGTACCATTAGACGAATTAACAACATTTAGGTGAACGATGCTGATTAGTAGATTGATGTTAGCATAGGGGATGGGCTCAAGTAAAGTGACAGAGGCCTTCGTCTGGCTGAACCTTTTTCAACAATCTAGTAAAAAATATAGGGCAAATATTTAACAAATGTGCTGATTAAATGTTACCTTGGGATTTGAGTAGTTTTAGTGACAATGTCTGCATTCAAGTAGCTAGTGTCAGGTTCAATTTATGAATTGACCTCAGGTATCTATTTCTCTCTGTTGGTCTCCACGTAGTTTTTTGAGACAGAGTCTCTCACTGAACCCAGAGCTTACTGGTTGGTCAGACCAGTTGGCCACCAAGCTCCACAGATAAAATTTCTGGAGATGAACTGAATTTTCAGAACTGAGTTAACGACTAAGCATGCAACACTTAGAGACATTGTCTTAGGGTTTTACTGCTGTGAACAGACACCGTGACCAAAGCAACTCATAGACAACATTTAATTAGGGTTGGCTTACAGGTTCAGAGGTTAAGTCCATTATAATCAAGGTGGGAGCATGGCACATCCAGGCAGGCATGGTGCAGGCAGAGCTGAGAGTTCTACGTCTTCATCTGAAGGCTGCTAGAAGAATGGCTTCCAGGCAGCTAGGATGAGGGTTTTAAAGCCCAAGACCACAGTGGCACACTCTACTCCAACAAGGCCACACCTCCAAATAGTGCCACTCCCTGGGCTAGGCACACTCAAACCACCACATTTCACTCCCTGGCCCCCATAGGCTTGTTATAGCACATGAGTCTATGAGGCCCATATCTAGCCATAGCATAATAAAAATAGTACATTTAGTCCAACTTCCAAAGTCCCCGTAGTCTATATTAGTCTCAACAATGTTAAAAGTTCAAAGTTCAACATCTCTTCTGAGAGTCATCCAATCACTTAACTTTAACCCCCAAAGCAGGACAGGAAACCAGCTCGGCAAATTTCAAACTCTGCATCTCTACCTCTGATGTCAAAGCAGTCTTCAGATCTCCAACTTCTTTTTTTATCTTTGTTGACTACAACAGACTTTTCTCCTGGGCTGGTTCCACTCCTTGTCAGCACTGTTAGTGTCTTTTCTTGTCAGATATCCCATGACTCTGACATCTCTAACATCTTGGGGTCTCCAAGGCAATTTCAACTTTACAGTTTCTTGTTCCAGTGTCTGGAATTCACACGATTTTCTGGGCTTCTACAGAGGGCTTAGGTCACTTCTGCTCTGCCCTCTGTGGCACTCTGGGCTCTGGTTGACTCTACTGCATTGTGGCTGCTATTCCTGGTGGCCATCCCATGGTACTGAGATCTCTAACATTCTGGGGTTTCTCACTGCAACTAGACTTCACCAATAGTCTCTCATAGTCTCCTTTTATGGTGCCAAGCCTCAACTTCTTTGGTGGCCCCTTCAGTCCTAGGTCTTCAACTGCAACTGAGGCTGTACCTTCACCAATGGCCTTCCCTGGCCTCTCACAGTGCCAAGCCTCAGCTGTTCTTCATGACTCCCTTCATGCCTTCAAAACCAGTACCATCTGAGTGACTCTTACACATTACCAAGAACAGCTGTGGCAGGAGGCACAACCTAAGTTATCTCTGGAACACAGCTTCTTTGTGCTCTCAGAAAACATTTTCCAGAAGATTTCACCTCAGTGATGCTGCGTCTCTTCTAAATCACTGCTAGAAGTTTCAAGTCCAGTCTAGCGAGCATCAGTTTTGTCCCAGTAGTCTTCTCCCTCTTGACTATGAAGCCAGAGCCACATGGTCAAAGCTGCCAAAGTTCTGCTGCTTGCAGGGGCTGGAACGTGGCCCCCTTGTTCTACTGCATTATCACGAGCTCAGCTTTCTGTTTTCCAACTCCTTCACCCTGCCTAGCTTGGCAGCCCTGGAACTTGCTCTGCAGATTGACCTTGAACTCAGAGATCAGCTTGCTTCAGTCTCCTGTAATTAAAAGTGTAGGCCTAAGATTTTTATGGCCACTATGCCTCAAGGTCTCCATGTTAAGATCTAGGTCAGAGACCTGTCTTCCAGCCTCAAGATCTGGACCAAAGGTGTGTCCTCCATTTCTGGATTGTAGTTCATCCCAGATGTAATCATGCTGACAACCAGAAATAGCCATCACAGACATCCAGATGACCTGAGGAACTGTGGTCAGCAGAGTCCTTGAAGAAGATCTAGGAGTTTCAGTCTGCATAGCGTGATTTTAGCTACACCTTTATGTAGTCTGATCCTGATGACTGAAGCCCAGACCTCGCTCTTGCTAGTCAGGGGCTCTACCACTGAGCTAAACCTCTATGCTTTTCATAGCACACTATCAATGACACAGAAATAGCAACATCAAGAATCATGCAGAGGTGAGTGTGTCAGCAGTGCCTTGTAGATCTAGATTTCGTCTGCTAGTGATTTAGCACTTGTAGTCTTGATCCTGATTGTGAGCCAGATCACTCTTGTAGTCAGGGGCTTACGTGGTAATCTGTTTGTTCACATTTATATGTAGTGTGTCAAATGCAATGAATGTGGATACATGACGTGTGTGTGTTGATTGTTATGTGTAGTGTGTGTTATGTGTGGTGTGTGTTATGTTTATGTGTGTGTGGTGTAGTTGTGTATGGTGTGGTGTTGTGTGTATGTTTATGTGATATGTGTCTATGTGTGTATGTGTGTACATGTATGTGAGTGTGAGATAGTGTTGTGTGTGTGTGTGTGTGTGTGTAGTGTTATGTGTGCTAGTTATGTGTAGTGGTATGTGTGTGTTGTTGGTGTGTAGTGCATTGATGCTCAAAGTGGAATGCTACATTGGTGAATGTTGGTTGCAATGTTGGGTCGTTATAATAGGTAGGAATTCAGTGTGTCATAAATGTGAATGTGTGTGAGAAGTCTTATGTGTCTTGCATGAAGTGACAGATAACTTTCATGTACTGTGGCAAAAAGTTGTGTGTGTTGGTGTACAGCATGAGAATGGAAAATTCGTGGCATCCATGGCACAACTTTAGAAGTGGTTCCAACCTTCCTAAAGGCCTAAATAGGGCAGACTTTAGAGTCATAATCCTGATGCATGGTAGACTCCAAGAATAAAATGTTCATTGCTACTCAAAACAAACTTTACTCATCACCTACTTTACAAGAGTAATCAAGAGGGCGTGGAAAGATTACTCCCATGCAGAATTCTGAGCAGTGGTTACTTCTACCTCCATAAATCTTGAGCATGGTGACTCCAAGAATAAAATTATTTCATTGCTACTTCATAACTGTACTTTTGCTACTTTTGTAAATCATAATGTAGGTGTCTGATAAGTGACCCGTGTGAAAGGGTTTCTCAACCTCTAAAGGGATCTTGACCCACAGGTTGAAACCACTGTTCTCAAGCAGACCATCTCCACAGGCAACTAGCCAGTAAGACTGCTGAGGACAGCTGAGTATCCTAAGCGAAACAAACCACAAGACTAAGTTTTCTCCTGCATCGAGAGGCCGTACCTCAGCATCTTGCTCAGTGGTCTCCTTTTCAGGCTCTGAACTAGCATGCCCCTTTGGGGTGTTTATGGCTCACCGAGATGTTCTTCATTCTTAGAAGCACAGGACCTTCCTCCTTCTCATCCTCCTCTGGTTGAGAGGAGACCAGTTTTCCTCCTGAAACTAGGCTGGTCTCAGGAGCAACAGGACTTTTCATTAGGAACCCTTGGTGTTCACAGAGGCTACTCTGTGAAGAAGCCCTGGGAGCTGTGAAGGGAGACTGGTAGGAGGAAAGAGAGAATGTTCCTGCCAAGCCCAGCTGACCACCTCTCAGTATTGCAGTCACCTCAGCTGAAGCCCCAGATAACATCCAGGACAGAGCAAGCTCAGATCAAAAGCCATTGACAGCAAAATGGATCATTGCTTGAGATTCAGCCACGGCAGTTTGTGGTACTTTAAAGAATAAGATACCAGGTAAACTATCTTACCTCATTGGGCGTCACTTTTCAAACTATAAATGAAATGAAGGAACCCAATATTTTCCAAGGTTTCCTTTGCTGGGTTAACATCTCCTGGTGAGACATCAGCAGGTATCTCTTCACACCATAATGCCACAACAGACCAAAAGAATGATTCCACCCAAGTCTAACTTGGTGAAGCAATGATTTGATCATGTTTTACAAGAGCGTGCGTGAGGGGGTTATCTACCGTAACAGGAGTAAGTCCTTCCTCCCCCGTTATATCTTCTAGCACCTCCCAAGACCACATGTGGCTGGAACAGAATTACAAACAGCAGGAAGAGAGTTGCAGGCAGTGCTGGAATCTCAGGTAAGGGTCTAATTGTCTAATCCCTCTCCCCACTCTCTTTTCCTGAGGCTCTTCCGCAGGCTGGATCTTGACAGCAGGCCACACATAGCTCCTCTGCCTAAGATGGTAATGGCCGTTTGTGGTGGAAGAGAGCATCTACAGCCATCCACACTGCTGGCCTCTGCAATAAACATTTGTGGTCCCCAGATTCCTTTCCATTCTTGAGGCCCCCAAAGAGCTCTCGATTATAAATTTATCTTTTGATACTTTCTATATTAGAAATACAAACTGAGGGGAGAAAGAGTTTACAATATTCACCTAGCACTTTATTTAAAAGTAATGATAAAACCTACCGAGTGTTAACACAATTAACAGACTTAGATGAAATAATATTTTTTAATGTATTAAAATAATGGCATTGTTTTGCATTTTGCCAGTTTCTTTAGTATTCGGTTTAGTAAAGAGACTGCTGTACTCACGTATTTATCTATACGATCAAAGTATATTCCACTCTGTATTCAAGAGAGAGACAGTGAGGTAAAGATGAATTATTATTTCTATAATTATGAAAGTGCTTACAGCTTCATGTATACCTCTCCCCCACCCAGTACTAGTGACTTCCAGAGGTCTTCATTTTCTGTGTTACGAGGGAGTACTATGGGCCAGGCATAGTAGTGCACGCCTTTAACCCTAGCATTTGGGAACAGGGCAAGTGGATCTCTGAGAGTTCATGGCCAGCCTGGTCTACATAGTGAGTTCCAGGATATCAGGGCAACCAGGTGTCTGTAGAGAAATCCTATCTCACCTACTCCCCCCTCAGAAAAGAACTGGTACTCTAAACAACTGCTGTGCAAAATTCAAGGTTTGGAGGAATTTGTATTTCAACAAGGATTAAATCTCCTTCGGGAGCCTTGGTCTCTCAAGGAGCATTGCAGAAATTCGGTAGGTCTTTTATTTGACTGCTGTTCCTGGGTTGCTCTGCTCACAGCTAGGCTTGTCCTCTGGCTTCCTCCCACAGCTGCTGGGAGTCTATGGCCACAGGATGAATCTGTGAGGCCCAGAAAAGGGGAAAAAGCAAAGGGACTCCGGCTAACCATGAGCATAAGACAGCTTTGAATTCTGACCCTCCTACTTCCAACCTCACCAGTGCTTGGATTGCAGGTGTCCCCCACCACATCAGGTTTTATATAATGCTGGAAATCTAATCCAGGACTTTAGTGTGTGCTGGGCAGGCATGCTTCCAACTAGGTTACGTCTCCATTCTCTTTCTCCCTTTCATTGACTCATATGTCTTGGTGGTCCTAGGGGTTACTAAGCACACTTTCTTCCAGCGAGAGGTACCCCCATTCCAGCTCCTTCCTCTTACCAGAATGTGTCTTTTTTGTTTGGTGGACAGAGACAGGCCCACGGAGTAATTAGCCAAGAACTTGAGATTACTAACTCTCATTGCCCCCACTTTCAGCAATTAGATGTAGCTCTTCATCATATTATAAAATATACTGAGACTATTGTATGCTTGTTTATTTTAATTAAATCATTGAAAATCAGAAATGATATCATATCTAGACTTTCCTAGCAATGTAGAAACTTCCCAGAACTTGTAGCTGCATATTTTTGTGTAATTACATTGTGCTAATCAACTAAAATGGCCCAGTAGAAATGTTAATAAATAAACATAGTCATAATTATAATCCTAGACATAACCCATTGCCAGGGACCTCAAGAAGTCATTGAATCCATCCCTCTGCCTCCAGGTCTGCTCACTCCTCCAATCAATTCTTGATAAAGGTAAGGTCACAAATGTTCTACAGTAGGCCTTTTTTTTACATTTTGCTCTGTATGTTTTAGCACAGAAAAAGATAGCAGTGGATTCAAGCTACTTACAAGACAGTAAAGATGGCTGAGATAAAAATATGTTTGCAAGAAGATGTAACCTATCAAATAATCCTTTAATTTTTTTCTGGAAATAAAGTATAGCATTCATTTTAATTGAACAAATACAAACCTACTTAATTTATATGGACTAAACTTGTATGATTCTAGATCCTGATGGTTGAGTTACAGAATTTTATTTACTTACTTCCTCCCCACCCTTTGGAGATGGGTTCTTGCTATGCATGCTGGCTAGTTTTATGTCAACTTGACACAAGTTAGAGTCATCTAAAAGTGGGGAATCTAATGAAGAAAATGTCTCTGTAAGATCAGGCTGTAAGGCATTTACTTAATTAGGGACTGATGGGGGATGGTCCAGTCCATTGAGGGTGGTGCTATCCCTGGGCTGGTTGATCTTGGGTCCTACAATAAAATAGGCTGAGCAAGTCATGAGGAGCAAGCCAGTAGGCAAACCTCCTGCATCCAAGTTTCTGCCCTTTTTCAGTTCCTGCCCTGACTTTCTTCAATGATGAACAGTAGAAGCCAAATTAATCCCTTCCTCCCCAACTTGCTTTTGGTCATGGTGTTTCATCATAGCAATAGTGCCCTAAGTAGGACACAACATAACCCAGGACAGCCTAGAATTCACTAGGTCGTCCAGGCTAGTCTTAAACCCACAGTTCTGCTGCACTATGCCCCACCGTGCTAAGATTACAAGCATGGACCACCACATCCAACTGAGCATTTTACTGGGATTTTAATCTAGTTCTACTGAAAACAAAATATGTTTAATATGTGTTTTTAAAGTTTTATAATTTCAAAGATATACACACTGTGGCATTTATACCTACAGGAGAATGTTAAGAATTATCAGATTTGTACCAGATTGAATAATTCTTTTTATTACCTTAAAAATGAGGCAATTTATGAGAGAAAGTCAAAAGACAGCATGTTAAATGATAGCCTTTTGCTTGGGCTCTGTGTCAGTTTCTAAAAAGGTAAGTCCAATGTCTGGGATTCCCCCGCTCCACCAAATACTGAGAGAGTCTTCTGAGGAACTGTGGTTGGGAGTCATTGAAACACTTGGCCAGAATGCTTGTGGCTTTGGGGTCAGAGCTTAACTGTATAGCCGATCAGAGAGGTATCATCTTCCAGGTGACAGGGCATGTGGAGATGCATGCTATATTTTCTTTCTCCTAGTGCCATTCTCTGGACCAGGGCAAGACTTCTAGGCCTTGATTGAGTCCAATGAGCAAACACTTGCAAGTCCAGTCAGGCTGACCTTAAGGCCAGTTGAATAAATTCCCACATGGCTGAAATATCCTGTTTGAAAAATGTCTCGAGAAAGACTACCCCCACACACACACCACTCCCCAAACAGCTCCTCCTGTGCTGAGGACTTTTGTTCTGAGGAAAAATTCCTTTGAGCTTGAGTCTAAAGAAGAGAGTGTCAGCTGGTGTCTTGCTGAAATAGAGACCATCCCAAGCAACTCTTTTCAGATGGATTCCAGATTGGACACTGAGACTATGGCAGATGGAGTTTGGGGACAGGGTAAGGATGTGGAACCAAAAACACAATCCATCAAAAGGTCAATAAAGCGAGGCTGGGAGAAGGTTCAGTGGGGAAACTGTTTGCTATACAAGCATGCGGTTCTGAAGTTCAGATCCCTAGCACCCACATCTAAAGGTTGGACATTGTCCTAGTCAGAGTTTCTATGGCTATGATGAAACATCATGACCAAAAAGCAAGTTGGGGAGGAAAGGCTCTCTTCAGCTTACACTTGCACAGCACTGTTCATCACCACAGGAAGTCAGGACATGAACTCACACAGGGCAGGAACTTGGAGGCAGGAGCTGATACAGAGGCTATGGAGTGTCCCTGCATGGCACGAGGTGCTGCTTACTGGTCTGTCCACCACAGCTTGTTCAGTCTTTCTTATAAAACTTAAGACCACCAGCCTAGGTATGGCACCACCCAAAAAGGACTGTGCCCCCCCCCCAGTAACTAATTAAGAAAATGCCTTACAGTTTGATCTTACTGAGATGTTTTCTCTATTGAGGTTCCCTCCTTTCAGATAACTCTAGTTTTGTGTACCAGGTTGACACTGGGGGGAGGGGCAGATAGGTTAATGCTGATTAAATAGTAAGTTCTAAGTTCAGTGTGAGACCTTGTCAGAAAAGTGAAGTGGAGAGCAAGACATGAGGAATACAACCAACATTGACCTCTGGCCTGGACAGGTAAACACACAGACACACAGACTCACAGGCACACACACACACACAAACAGAGAGAGAGAGAGAGAGAGAGACAGAGAGAGAGAGAGAGAGAGAGACAGAGACACCTAACTTTTGCAAAAGATCTTGTTGAAAACATGAAAAAACAAAGGGCGAATGGAGAGGAAATCCTTGCAAGCAGTATATCTGGCCAACATCCTGTATCTGCAATAGATAGAGAATTCTCAAAACTCAACATGAAAACGAAAACCAATTAGTAAGTCGGAAAGGACATTTCATTAGAGAGGAGACACAGCAGGCACATAAACACATTAACAAGTGTTCAACATCATTAGCCATTAGGGAAATTAATTTAAAAATATAATAAAATATCACTGTACACCTATTAAACAACTAAAGTTTTTTGGTTATGCATGTTATGTGCATGAACATGTACATGGGTGCTCACATGCATATGAGCACATCTGTGCTTGCACGTGCATGTGAACATGTGTGCATATGTGTGTGAAGGCCAGAGGTTGACAAAGGGCATCTTCCTTGATCAAACTCCTCCTTGTGTATTGAAGCAAGCTCCTTGCTGAACCAGGAACTGATTGACCTGGCTAGTCTAGTTAGCAGCTTGCCCTGGGATCCACTGCCTGGGCACTAGAATTACAAGAAGGCTACCATGCATGCCCACTTGGTATTTTCACGGGTACTGGGGATCTAAACTCAATTCCTCACCCTTTTACAACAGACATCTTTGTTCACTAAGCCATCTCCCAAGCCTCTAAAATATTTTGAAATGTAATAATAACACTAAATTCTTTGAAAGACCCAAAGAAACTAGATCTCTTTGGGAATGTAACATTACATTCTCTGGAAAGATTTGGCTGTTGCTTATAAAACTAAACATGTTCTTACCACAGAACCTGACAGCTGCACTCTTGCCCCACATATAAGACATATCAATCCATACCCATCAAGATTTTATTTGTGATAGCCCAAACCTGAAGATAACCCTCATGTCTTTGACATGTGACTGGGTAAAACAATCATCCATCCACACCTTAGACTACTGTAGAAATGAAAAGGAGTAAAGCACGGTGCATATGACAGCCACTCTTAAGACAGTAAACACTGCACAATTTCACTTCTTAAACATACTATCACAAAACTACAGAGACAGATGCCAGGTTAATGGACACCAAGGGCAGCAGTGAACACACATGAGAAGGCTCGCAGGCTGTCCCGTGGGTAAGGAAAAGTTAATCAGGTTGATAGTTACAAGAATCTGTAGCAAGATTAAAATTTCATAGAGTTGAAACAATAAAAGGATGGATGCATTGCCCAAGAGTAACACAGAGACTAGGAAGACGACTGGTCATTTAAGAATGCTCACTGAGGAGTCAGTCAGCAGGACAGTAGTTTAGATCTCAGCATCCATGGGACAAACTGAGCCTCCTACAAATGTCTGTAGCCTCAACTCCAGGGGTTCCAACAACTTTCTTCTGGCCTCTATAAAACCAAACCCATGTGTGAATATATCCATGCAGGCACACATAGTAAATAGATAGATAGATAGATTAGATAGATAGATAGATAGATAGATAGATAGATAGATATAGATAGATAGATAGATAGAAGATAGATAGATAGATAGATAGATGTAGATAGATAGATAGATAGATAGATAGATAGATAGATGATAGATAGATAGATAATTTGTAGTAGATAGATAGAAGATAATTTGTAGATAGATAGATAGATAAAATGTGCATGGAAACACACAGGAAGACGTATCCTTAAAGTTGTGGAAACTGGTTGAAGTCTGTAGTCTGTTTCCATTTTTGCACCAGTGTTTATTTCCTGGTTTCATGCTGTACTACAGTTACACAAGATGCCCTCACTGAAGAAGTGGAGGGAAGGCCATATTGGACTTTATGTACTATATTTTTAACCTCAGATGTCTAATTCTTTCAAGATGAAAGTTAAGAAAAGGGGGTTGAGATCTGCAAGGGTGGTTGCCTTGTGTTCAAGGAGAAAAGTGCTTGCCCTGCACACCAGAGGAGGGTGTGGCACCACAACCACTAATCCAGCCCTGAAGAGGTGGGGACAGCAGGATCTGTGGAGCTCTCTGGTCTTTCCTAGTTAGAGGACTGAAGGTTCCGTGAGAGAGTCTGACTCAAAAAGTAAGGCAGGTATCAACTGAGGAGACCCTGCTATCAAACTCTGGCCTTTATACATATGCACACACACAAACATGAGCACATGTATACACACACACAAGAGAAAAAAATTAAAGGGACAGACCCCAAAGACAATCTTTTCATACTCAAACCCCCTTCCTCCTCCTCCTCCTATCCTTTCTCCTCTTCTTGCTCCTCATCCTTCTTTTTCAGATATTAGAGATTGAACCCAACATCCTGAGCATGCTAAGCAAGTGTTCTCCCACTGAGCTATAAATCCTGAGTCTCTTTCTTCATTTAAATACATTTAAACAAATACACACATATATATGTATACGTATATATGTATACACATACACACATATAACATACACATACATATGAAAGCTATAGTGTACTAAAACTCCCTCTATCTCTTTCTGGGATTTCAGACCGTTCACAATTGTGATTTTTTTTTCTCCTGAGTACCTGGCAGGTGGCATCCATCCTCTGACCCATAAGAATTAGGACCTTAAATTTGCTATGGCCAAGGAAATGTGAACAGATATGACACTAATCACTTCTATAAGAAAGTTTGAAGCCAGAGTATGAGTCTAAGTGCCTTGAGCAACACAGGCTATGACAACCGGCACCAAAATGAGGTGCAAGTGGAGAATAAACCATCGTTATGTTGCCCTGGAGATCTGGGAGCTCTCTTGGCAGGTACAGTCCATGTGACCTGAAAATAAAGACAAAATGATCTGACCTTTCGAAAGTCAATTTGGCAGGGCTGGTTCTTTCCTTTGATACAGCAATTGAACTTGTTGAAGTAGCTATCCCTGTTAACTCAGGAAACACCATTCAAAACTTCAAGCACCAAGATGCTGAACAAGAGGTTGTTGCCATAAGGGGTTCCAGCAAGCGAGAACAATGACACAGCCTTGGAAATGGCATGGTGTAGATGTTCAGAGATAGGTGTGCCTACAATGATACTGTGCAGCATTCAGTGCCATTAGCCATTGCGCTGGGACATGCCTATGCTTTGACATTAAATAAAAAAAATCACCTGTGTGTATAGACAAAGTATCTAAACATATGCAGAAAACACTGTGTGCACAGCTGTCACAGCCCCAAAGAAATGAAACCAACAAGAGGCTGGACATGATGTTTGTAGTTCATGTAACTCCAAGAATTTAATATTCCGGATATATAAAGAATTCCTACACCCGAATAAATGTGGGCAAAGATGGAGAGAAAAAGGGACCTTCCACAGCAATGTGAGCAAATACAACCATGACCAAAAAAAATGTATGGAAGTTCCTCAGGATGCTCTAAATAGAATAGCCACATGATCTCAGTGCCTACTACCCGCTTTATAGTCACGTGACCAGAAGTCGGTATGAGGAAGATGTCTGCACTGCAGTGTTAACTGCAGAACTAGTTAAGGAATATACATGTATGTGTGTGTGGTGTGTGTGTGTGTGTGTGTTGTGTGTGTGTGTGTGTACAGCCTAGCTAGATGTCCATCTAGGGGACACAGAGCTACAGTTTGATGGGAACATCTTCCAATGCTCTATAGCACAGCAGAAGTTATGGTTGACAGTAATTAACTGAGTATTGGGAAGTAGCTAGAAGAAAAAGTCTTTAATGGTTCTAACACAAAGAAATGATCTCTGAGACGGCAATCTGCCACTTACCCCTATCCATTATTCGTGCTGCATATATGAATTCGTATGTCATGTAAATATGGAAATGTTATGTGTGAGCTAAAACAAAAATATTTTAATGGCCCAAAGCTATCAGTAGTGAATTGCAGAAAGTTGAAACTGTAAATGAACTGTGAAATTGGTATAGTGATGGTTGATGGTTATTCAGTGCTTGGGAGACTGGAGCAGGAGGATCTCAGAGAGTTAGTTCTAGCACAGCCTGAACTACACAGCAAGATCTTGCCTCAAAATAAAAACAAAACAAACAAACAAAAGTCACATGATGGGGGTGGCTTGAAGACGCCACACCAGATGACAGCAATATTTCACCCTGAGAAGTTGAAGTATAAAAAGTTATGTGGTCCTGATGAAACTGCAGTTCTGATGGCAGAGACAGGCAATCCCCAGAGCAAGATGGCTAAGGAGACTCACCATATGCCAGGTCTTGATCTGACTGAGAAGCCCCTGTATCAGTGACTGAGGAAAAGAGTGACAGATGACAATTCCTGACATCAACATTTGTCCTTCATATGCACACGCACCCATGCATGTATACCCATGCATGGTGCTCACATGTGTTCATGCAAGCACACACACACACACCCCACACACACACACACACAGAGTAATGGAAAAAAATGTAGGCATAATGCTTTTGTGCACTATGTAAAGGTTGTCATTCTGTTATTCAAATGCTGATTTTTCTGCCCTCATATCTTGTTTCAATCCGGACACAGCATTGTAAGGCTTAGGTCAAGAATCTCCTGTCTCAAGTTTGTGTAAACAATTCTTACCATTTATTCTCTGCTTGTCAATAAATGCTGATCACCCAGTGGCTGGGCAGAAGAGAGAATAAGGCCAGACTTCCAGCAGCCAGGGGCAGGAGAGAGAGAGAGGAGGAGGAGTTTGAAGTTTGAGCCACAGAGGAAGGGGTCTGGAAAGGGATCATGGAAACCCACCTGAAACCCAAAGAGCCAGGCCAATAATAAAATTCAAATTCAAGAAGCATGAGGGACATTGGCTGGGAGGTAGCCATATTGACTTAGGGAAATTAATATAAGTCATTTGACTGTCCAGATATTGAGGTGAAGTCTTAAAATAAATGTTGGTCTTTCTTTGTTGTTATTGGGAACTAGCTAGGATAAAGAAATACGGCCACTGTATTAATTTACAACTTAAACTTATATTGAAAGTTACATTTGCATAAAATAATAAATTAAGAATATAATAAAGCAAAGCAGATCTCAGATGAGTACAACAAAATGCTACTACTGTATTTCATTGCAGTGAGGGAATCATGGGAGTGCGACCATCATCACAGGAGGCCGGCAACAGTGGTCCCTTGTTAAAATTGTGAGCAACATTTCCTTCCTTGTACTTTTCTAAGACAATGATTCTCTATAAACATGTTACGTTCTGTAACTGGAAAATAACATGCATTAATCTGCCCCTCTCTTAGGGTTTCAATGGAAAAGAGACTGCTTTGGTCACTTTGCTCATATTCTGTGTAGCAAATGTCATACAGAATTGCAGGGGGTAGGAGGAGGAGCTTTCTGTCTCCTTCCAGATTTAAAGAAAGAAAGAATTTTAGCAAGACACCATTCAAATTGTCCCCCCTCTCAGCATGGCAAAGCCCTTTGTCCCAGCTCTGGAGATCTAATGATGGACTGTGGCTCATCCTTATCATTACAACTATAATCCCCTCCTCGGTTGTCTGGAAATTAAGCCCTGAAACCCTGGCCTGCACCCACACTTCTGAGAGGAATCCTGTTACTGTACCCAGATAGAATAGAACACCGGGTGAAGGCAGAAACGTTGTCATGTGACTCTAAGCTTGCCCAGGCACTCACTGGTTAGTATAACCCTGTGCAGATTAGTCTACCTTGGTAAGATTAAGTTTTCATGTGTGAAGAGAGATTGGGTTAGGTTTTTGTTTGTAAAACAAAAAAACTAAAAATCGAACACACACATGGACACACACAATCTCTCTCACACACACACACTTACACTCACACACTCATATACACACACTTACACTGTCTCACACACATGTACACAGTCATACACTGTTGCACACATACACACACACACACACACATGTGCGCGTACACGTACACACACTATAAAGCTATAGTAGCTCCCAGAACTTGAGGGACAGAACTAGAACACCAATAAGCTCATTTCAGATGCTGCTTAGGTGACTCTCAGCCCTGACCCTGGGGACCATTTCTCCATGCCTACGTTATCTATTGCCACAGTTGCTATCAGGGTCTCCCCAGAAAGTGGCATGGTACATTGCAAGACCAGAAACAAAACAAAACAAATCTAGAACTATCTCCTACAAGGCATAGAAATGTCAGCTTTTACCCTACAAGGGCTTCTTTAAAAAAAAAATATATTAAGATATTTTATGATTATTTTATGTGTATGGGTATTTTCCTTATATGCATGCCTGTGCACCACATGTGTGAACAGTGCCTGCTGAAGTCTGAAGAGGGTGTCAGATCTCCTGGAACTGGTAACAGATGGTGGGTAGCCACCATGAGGTTGCTGAGAATCAAACCTGGGTCCTCTGGAAGAGCAAGTGCTTGTAACCATGGAAGCATGTCTCTGGCACCTTAAGAATGTATTCATGTGTCTGTGTCTGTGTCTGTGTCTGTGTCTGTGTCTGTGTCTGTGTCTGTGTCTGTGTCTGTGTCTGTGTCTGTGTCTGTGTCTGTGTGAATGTATGATGTGTTTGAGTGCAGTATCCATGGAGCCCAGAAAAGATTGGATTCCCTAGAGCTGGAGTTGCAGGCAATTGTGAGCTACCTGACATGGGTGCTGGGAACTGAACCCAGGTCCTCTGTTAGAGCACCAAGTGCTCTTAACTACTGAACCATCTCTCCAGCCACATCCCACAGAGCTGTTTGTTTGCTTGTTTTTGTTCTTAAAGATTTAGTTTTATTATTTCAAAGGTGTGTGTGGGGTACACATGCATGCGCACACGAGGGCAGGTGGCCATTGGATCTCCTAATGCTGGTTTTACAGGTAATTGTGAGCTACCTGATATGGATACTGGGAATTAAACTCAAGCCTTCTGAAAGAACAGCACACTGCTCTTAATCGCTGAGCCATCTTTCCAGTGTTTCCATATAGTATGAAATGAAATTGCAGTGTGAAGAAGGCAGCTGGCTCGGTGGCAGGCCCAGTACGAGCCCTTTCTCTACATTAGCTAGCACGTTGCCCAGGCAACATCAGGAGAATCTATGCTGACTCTCAAAGCCTCAATAGCACCCATCCTAAGCAGGTGACACGTCACACATTTAGTAAATTCTCTAGAGAGGGATAACCTCTACACATCACTCCCAAAGACCGAGTGCTGGCTTGAGAAAGATTCTGAGACTGTGTGCCTGTCAGAAAGTAGTGCCATGCTTGATACAGAATACCTGTAGACCCTCAGATTTCACACTCACAGTGTCTATTCTACAATAATACCCAAACACTAAGGTACGTGGTGGTCCAGTGAGACATCTCAGTGGGTAAGGGCGCTAAGTGCAGGAACCTGATGATCTCTGGAGCCCACATAAAAATGGAGTGAAGAACCGACTCTCCAAAGTTGTCCTCCAACCTCCACGTTCCTCTATGGCACACAGGCCCCCACCCCAACGAGCATCATCCACACAATGTTTTAAAAATGTCCTTGAGCCGTTTGCTTAACTTTGAGTTGGTAAATAATTAAAATGTAGGATGACACACAGATTTCCCATACACATTAAGAAGGGCTGTCACATGTAGTTTGAGGAAGGATGGGGACAGCCTTGTGTCCTGTGTGCTCTCAGACATTCTGTGCCTACTATAAAGCAGAGGCTCAGTCAACATTTTTTTTTTCACACCAAACTAGAAACAATCACAAAGAAAAATTTCCCATAGAGGGCAGAGCATATTGGTAAAATTAAGCCGTGTGGGACTTGAGTACTGTTAATGTTCTGCTTGTGGGTTTTGTGTGTTTTTGTATATAATTCGTGGCATTTATATTAAACCCGTAAATAAAATATTGCTCTGTTTGTGGGAACTCAATAAAGCATTTAGGAATAACAATAAAAATGTCCCGCTGCCCTCTTACATATTTGCTGGTAATTTTACTGATTTCTTAGCTCTTTAAGTCTTAATGAAAGAAGTCTGCAGGGTGGCGAGTTAGTGACAGCAAATGTGACCTGGCCAGTCAGAAATAGAAAGGCCTCTAGTCGTGTGCAAGCAAAGACCAACCTGGCCACACACATAGCAACTCTCTGGATGTGGTGTGTCAGCTCTTTGCATCTAAAATGATGCTACATCACAGGTCACCTAGAGAGTCCTGATTTTACCATGCAGGGTGGAGATGGTATACTAAAAACTCCTGCAATACTAAATACAGAGTGGCTTGGAACTGAATAACAGAGGTAGGTGAAAGAGATAGAAGTCAGAGCCACAAGACAGTAGCACCTAGGGACACGTCAAAAAACCTGCGTTCTAAGCCACAGAGGCTTTGGTTTACATCCCAGCTCTACCAGGACCTTTGGAATCTCGCTCTCATGGTCTTCATTTCTTCCCTATGAAATATAATGCTAAAAAAATTGTCAACTTCATAGGTGGCTGTGAATGTCCAAAGGCTGCTAGCTGTAAAATTCTTAGCTAAGGGAAACACTTAATAAACAATAAGCATTGCTGTTCAGCTAATAGGACATTTGTTGGCAAAGCCATGAGCTGAGGCTTAAAGATTAACGTATGTTCATGCAGGTGTGCTCGAGTGCAGGTCTTCTAGCATGTTACAGATCATAGTATACTTCATTACTGTCACATTGTCCATAGTCTGACACTGTGAATTGCTAGGGCTGACCCCTTCACACAGCATAGAAAACATTCTGCTTCATTCTGTCTGGAAGATTTATTCTTATTTGGATCCTTAGGTGATCCTCTCCCTGCCTTAAACAGTACTGGATCAGGACTGAGTGAAAATTCAACCACAAAAAAAGTATCTTGTAAAAAGATAATCACACATCATTTAATATTCTGCAAAATGATGAGAAGCTAATATAAGCAAACAGGAGAGCCCAGATGTGTTCCCTCTTTTTCTGAAAAACTTTTATTAGATTTGTATTTACTTATTTTGTGTGCACGTGTGTTGCACTCGTGTGTAGGTATGCACACATGTACGGGGGAGCAGAGGAAAAAGTATGGGAATTACCATTCTCCTTCCACCATGTGCATCCTGGGAATTGAACTCAGGTCTTCAGGCTTGGAGGCAAGTACCTTTATCCACTGAGCCATCACTTGCTCAAGCCCCAGGTTTTCTCTTTTATATATTAGTATAGCTTACCATCCTGACGGCCTAGGGAAAATCTGCACTCCCTTCACCTGCCTGCTGGACTCCTGACAGCTTCTAGGTGGATCCAGAAGGGACAGAGGGAGTAAAGAAATGGAAAGAACACAGAGGGGTGGAAAATGTGAGAGGGAGGTGACATGAAAAAGCAGAAAATGTCCCACCTAGGAATCAGGCTCCTCCACCCCAACATGCTAATTGTAAGGCTCACGTTAGTTAGGGAATCTACATAATGGAAAACTTACAACACACACACACACACACACTATACACGCACATGTATTAATCACCAGCATTTCTTATTACAATGAATAGTATCCACCTTCTAAACTGGCCAATCCTTTCATCAGCAGGTAGATGAAGAAGTCACTTAGAAAGCCCATCATTTATCCATTGGTTATTTTTTCCATTTGAACGGGAACTGTACACAGGTACCCTGAAGGGTTTTAGGCACAAGCGTTCAAATAAAGAGGAAGCTGCCCTTCTAATCCCGAAAGCTTGGCAGTCTGCCAGCAAATTAAAACATGCTCTGCAGGCTGAGGAGAGGTCGCTCAGTTGATAAAGTGCTTGCTTCGCAAACCCGAGGACCTGAATTTGATCCCCAGAACCTACATCTCAAGAAATTGTGACATGGGCTTGTAACCTCAGTGCTGAGAATCCAGAAACAGTGGAGTGGGCCCCTGCAGCTCATTGACCAGCCAGCTTAGGCTAGTCTGTGGGTTCTAAGCCAGTGAGAAACCTTGTCTCACATAGCAAACAAACAAACAAACAAACACAAGCCCCCTCTGACCCTTAAAAAAACCACTTTTGAGGAACCACAGCAGATACTGTCTAGCTTCCAAACATACATGAGTTCCTGCTAGACACACATACATGTACCCCTGCTACACACACATACAGATGCACACAATAAACACACAAAAAAAAGACTTGAAATTTAGACTCTGGAAGAAAGATGATCAAACTGAGAGATACTTAAAACTGTGGGCAATGAAGATGAAACCCAGGGTCTGGACTGATGGGTCCGTGGATAAAAGAGATTGTACATGAAGACCTGCGTAGATCCCAGCACCATGTAAAATGCAATGGATCTTGGCCCCACGGGAGCTGTATTAACCCCTGTACCATAGGGAACAGAAACAGGAGGGTCACTGGGGATTGCCGGTTGCCAGCCTAACTCCATCTTCATAAGAGACCTCCTCTCATGGAAATAAGGAGCATTGGAGGGGGATTGCAACCCCATTGGAAGAACAACATAGGCTGGCCTCATCACCCAGTGCTCCCAGGAACTAGACCACCAACCAAGGTACGAGTAGTCCAGATACATATGTAGCAGAGGATGGCCTTATCTGACATCAGTGAGAGGAGAGGTCCTTGGTCCTGTGGAGGTTTGATGTCCCAGCATAGGGGGATGCTGGAGTAGTGGGGCAGGAGAGGATGGGTAGGTGAGGGAGCACCCTCATAGAGGCAAAGGGGAGTGGGGAGAGAGCAGATGTGGGAGGGAGAGTTTGTGGAGGGATAAATGGGAAATAGGATATCATTTGAGATGTAAATGAATGGAAAGAAAGAAAGAAAGAAAGAAAGAAAGAAAGAAAGAAAAAAGAAAGAAAGAAAGAAAGAAAGAAAGAAAGAAAGAAGAAGAAAGGAGGAAGGACCATGATATGGCAGGACATCAGGCATCGTCTGGCCTCTGTGTGTACACAGATGACAGTGGACCTTAGAGAGGTCACTGAAGTCCACTGATATCCCCAGCAATTCTGTGGTGAAACTAAAGTTTGCGTCTCTCTGCTTCTTAATTCTACCAGAGAACTCTTTAGTCTTTCAGTAACTGAGTTGAGACAGGTAACCAGAGATAACTAGGGAACAATTGTTGGAGTTTTACTTATAAAAATGAAGTCAAGGCCAGGTGTTGTGGCACACTCATTGAGCACCAGCACTCTGGAGGCAGAGTCAGGCAGATTTCTTTGAGTTTGGGGACAGCCTGGTCTACAAAGCAAGCTCTAGGACAGTCAGGATGGCATAGAGAGACCCTGTCTTCAAACAAAATAAACAAACAAAAGAATTCAAAATACATGGCCAGTGTGTTCTTGAGGTAGGAGGGGTGGAGGAGGTCAGTTCTACCACTGACTGTACCTACAGCTCTTTTTAAGGTAGGGTCTGACTGTGTAGCCTAGGCTGGCCCAGTGCTCACATCCCTCTTGACCTGGTCTTTAAAGCACTAGGATTCTAGGCAAGGGCCTCCATGCCCAGCAAGAGCTTTCAACAATCTAGGTTGTTTTCAGTTTGTGTCTGCCTTGCTGAGGAATTTGGCCCCCAAACTGTGCACTTCCTGAGCAAGCGCTAGCCACTGAGACACACATCTAGCCCATGGACATATAATCTTGAAGATTACAAATCATCTGCGAAGTTGACTGGGTTTACTTCTTGTAAAGTCAGTCACAACTTCTTTCTATATTAAAGGCCATGCTAGGAATGGCTGCATGGCTATTCAGCCCTGTAAATTTCCTACAACCTCCTAAAAGAAGGAAATATGGAAGTTCAGATCAACTCTATCACTAAAGCATTGTAGACATGAGAAAATGTAAATATTATGTTCTATTCTTGGAGACCTCTGTACAACGGAATCTGATTGCAACCATCCCCACTCCTACTTCTAACTTCTCCCAGATCCACCCCTTCTCTCAAATTACTGTCCCTAAAAAAAAAAAAATAGCTCACTGAGTTCCTATTGTACCATTTCCAGGAGGTGTGGACTCCCATATATTCCCTGGGGTGTGGGAGAAGCTCCACCAACCATTTGAGCACAGTTGGACCCACCAGGAGCCACATCGTTAAAGAAAATCGATTGTCCCTCCCCAGTAGCCACCAACTATCAATAGCTTCTCAGCTATGGATGGGGGATTGTGAGTCCCTCCACTGTCCATGCTGGAATAGTAACTGGCTTGATCTTGTGCAGGCAACCACAGCTGCTTGTGAGTTCATGAGTTCACAGATACTGTCGAGTCCAGAAGATACCATGTGGTCCAACTCTGGCTTGCTCCATTCCCATGATGGTCCCTGAGCTTTGATGGAGTGTGTCTGGCATGCATGTCCCATTTATGATTGGATAGTCCACAGGCTCTTGTTTTCTGGGCTTCAACCAGTTTTGAGTTACTGTGCTAACTGCTGTCATCTGCACAAAGAAACCTTCTCCATGATGTCTGAGAGCGGCACTAAAAGCTCATTTGGCATAGACTAAATTCCAGGCAGTCCCAGCTGAGGCTAGAAAAGTCAAGGTTGTCTTGGAGAAGCATTGGTCGCAGTTACCAGGAAAAGCTGGCAGGCAAAGAATCTTTTGTCAAGTTCCCTGGTCAAGCCCACATCAGCCTAAATGCTCCTTCCCATTAGTAAAAAAGAAACACAAGAACAAAAGTCACCTCCACCACCACCATCACCACCACCATCTCTACCAACACCACCATCACCACCACCAAAGTAACTCAATGAGAAATTGCCAAAGAATTTGTGCTTACATTATAACCACTTCATCCCTGGTTCTTATAAAAATGTCTCAGCCAAAAGCTGATACCTATGCTTACTACACTGAGTGATTAGCAGAGTAAAGATGGACTGGGGATGGGTGAGCTCTGCATCCCAAAAGTTAACTGCCAGACAATAAGACTTTCCATGTCAGAAAACCCTGGAACTCTGGAGTTAGTAGTTTGCATTTAAATGAGTGAGCCATGAGTAGGGCAGGAAGCAGGTTGCAATAAGTAGAGCTCTCAAAAATAAATAATTGTTGGGTTGTGGTGGCACATGACTTTGATACCAGCACCAGGAGGCAGAGGCAGGCATAACTCTTGAGTTCAAGGTCAGTCTGGTATACAAAGTGAGTCCTGGACAGCCAGGGCTACAACAGAGAAACCTATCTCAAAATAAAACCAATAGATAGATAGATGATAGGTGATAGGTAGGTAGGTAGTGATAGATAGATAGATAGATAGATAGATAGATAGTAGTAGTAGTAGATAGATAGATAGATAGATAGATAGATAGATAGATAGATAGGTAGGTAGATAGATAGATAGATAGATAGTAGATAGATAGATAGATAGATAGATAGATAAGATTGATAGGTAGGTAGGTAAGATAGATAGATAGATACGTAGATAGATAGATACATAGATAGATATGATAGGTTATATATATGTGATAGACATAGTAAGATAGATAGATAAGATAGAATAATGATAGATAGTAGATAGATAGATAGATAGATAGATATAGATAGTAGAGTGGAAAGAGAGATAGAAAGACAGACCCTCAGTGGTGATAAGTAATAAGTTGATCTTAAAAATCAAATCAGCACCCTGAGACTCCCAGTTCTTTTATATTATTTTTAGAAATAAATTTTTACTGAAACCAGGAACAAGATTATTGACAGTAAACAAGGCAGGGAAAAAACTCCTAACTTGGGAGGGATGAGGTGAAGTTCGAGGCCACTGCCCTGCAAGAGATATTACTCTGTTATTCTATGACAGAGTAACATCTGACATCATTACACAAGGGATTTAAAGCAGAAGGCACCTGAAATTATAGGACGAATGAGAAGGAACTGGAAAGAGCTCTGTTGTAGATTTCCATGATATATTTTGGTAATAAGGCTTTGTGTTTTGAAATTAAAATGCTCATAATACCGATCTCTCTGCCTTTCTCTCAACAAACAGAACACGGGTTTATTTACATGCTTAGTACCAAGATTGTCCTGTATGATCTGCCATCGGGCATCGTAAATGTGTTCTCTGGAGGTATAGCTGTGGTCATTAAACATTCACCCAGCTATGACATACACTCAAACATTATTATCTTTCTTTCTTTAAACACCTTCTTTACCTGAATTATTCAAACAGTTTTATTCCCCCCCCCCCCCCAATACTCTGTGAAACATTTCAGAATGTGCCCCTTTCCTCTCACCGACTGGGGTAAGGACTTTGTGCCCATTGTGCTATACAATACCCTACTGTGCGCGTACAACCCAAACTATGCTATTTTTATCACGCTGGCTCATGCTGCTTCGAGCATTGTAATTAAATTAAACAAATAACCAATGGCTAACCGGCAGCGGGGAGCCATTCACTGAGAGCAGTAGAGCAGATTGTCTGTAGACTGAGCCTCAATCTTTTTGTTAGCACAGCGCTTTTGGGTTTCTCCCACTTAATGTTATTAAGGAACCTCCCTCGCTCCACCTGCCTTGGACTGGCCAGGCTTCCCCGGCCCAGGAAATGTTTAGGTTTTCAATTACGTGTCCCCAGATACATCTGCTCTGCCTTAACTGTTTGTTCTTGCCCATCAGGAAACTTAATGTTTTGATCCATTGTGCTTTTCCTTTGTCGTAACTTCTTCTTCAGGCTTCCAGTTCAGGGTTTCCTGATTTTCGTGTCAGGCACGCATGCCATCTGTGTGTGTTAGGGCATGCTAATGTCCTTATCTTGGCTTCCTATCATCTTTTCCTGATCCCGGGAATGGACGGAGCCCTTGTGTCTAATAAGTCATTTTCCTCAGCAGGTCCCAAATGACCAAGAGATGTGAGGCTGGGAGAGATTAGCATGGTAATCTCATTCTGATGGATAAAATTAGCAAAGCTATCCCCCACAAATGGAGAGCTGCCATTGGCGAACTGCTGCGCTTAGAATCAATTACTAAATTACTTTGAGCTCTAAGTTGACATTAACAGAAAAAAATTGCCATCGACCAAAGGGAAATAAGATAAAGAATATTCGATCATTAAATCTCTCGCTACTATTCACGAATGTGACTCACAGGAATGATACACAAAACAGGGCGGAATTTAATTTTTAACAGTGCCCCCTGTCAACATTTCATCCCAAGCTTCTCTGTGGCCTGGGAGTCTGTCCCGGCCTTTCCCATTTATTTGCAATGGAAGGAGAAAGAGAGGCAGGGAGGGGAGGGGAAAGGCTAAGTCAGCTTGCATCTCCAGCCAGCATCTCCAGCTAGCTCACCAGTCAAACAGAATTGGCAGGTGCTTTCCGGGGGCCCCAGAGGAACGCCAGTGAAAGCCTGGTGTCATTCCGATGCCCTCTCCTGACCCGCCTCAACAATAACAGGCGAAGCCGTCTCTCTCTCTCTCCTCTCTCTCCTCAGTTTGCGTTCAGCCAGTCTGCCAGTGATGTGGTGGTTGTAATAGTTTCTTCAGACCACCGATGGTACTCTCAGCTTTTCCCGGAAGATGTTTAACTTGCATGGCATTGCTAATTAACATAAGCATTCCATCTTTTTTTTTTTTCTTTTAAGGCCTCGTTTTATTCAGAAACACATCCTTGTCTTCATAGAGAAATAGAACGATGGCACAAGGGAGGAAATTATGTAAAGGAAGAAGCTTTAAAATAGTTTTTTTTCCCCCAAAGCCAGGGCCCAGGGAATCCCAGTGGCATAGTAATTGTTAATATTATTAGCACAGTATACATATCAGCTGTCTAGATATTATGAGGACTTGAATTCAATCTCTGTTGGAGGAGTCAGGGTCAACATCATTAGCTATAGATCTTGTCTGGGTTTCCATATACATGCCTTAGGGCGCATGTCTGCCAGATACATCTCTATAGATGGTATAACCATAGGACGGACGTGGGACGGACGTGGAGCCCGTTGCACGCATCAGTAACAGACAACAAGCTTTTGTTTATCTGAAGGTTACTGGAATTAACTGATTAGTGTCAACTTGACACAATAACTTTTGTCTACAACACAGTAGATCACTTTGATAGCTTTATTGATGGAGTGTGTTGTCTAATGTAAATTGTAGGGGAGGTTGAATTTAGATAAAGTCTGGTATGGTGTTTTGTTTTTTTTTTCTCTTAAGCACAAACTGCAAAAGCTGTTTGTAAATGCACTCTTGACAAGACACCCTCTGCAGTCTTATGGATGTTATGATAGTAATCGTGATATTAATAATAATAATTACGAAGCAGAGTGGTAATTGAAATGCATGCAGTTCGGTGGCTGGCAAATGCATCTTTAAGAGAACACAGTGTGTGCTCTTACAGATACTGCAACCAAATTGTGATATTAATAACAACGATTAGAAGGGAGATTTGTAAGCGAAATGTGAGCAATCCATTCTGAAATTAAACCCGGAACACAAGACCATTAAAAGGGAATTAGAAAACGAGGCTGGGTTGTTTCGGGTGACAGGGCTTTTCTGGTAAAAACTGCCTGTGAAAGTGGCAGAGACACGAAATGAGAGCAAGTGGGAGTTTATACATGTACACAGAATTTTTAAATAACTGCAAAAAAGCACATGCAAGAGCCAAGTTCTAATTTGGGAGGAATTAAAAACTGATCTTGAGTTTTGAGGACTTGCTGATGAAACATGAGCAGCCCATCCATCCAAAGAGGCTGTGTGCACAGCTGACACACCGCTCGCTGAATCACTAATCACCCGGGGTGTACCTGGTGAGCTAAAAACCTCTACATCAAACAGGTTCTAGAAACGATTCACCATTTACAATTTTTTTCTGACTACTAAATGAACTGAAATGAACAGTTGCAGCTTTCTGAATCTAAATTCTAGAAAAAGAAATGATCTCCTGCTTCCGACACAGGAGCATGACAGAATTTAATCTCTGAAAGAAGAAAATCAGTGAGCGACTGGCAGGTGAAAAATTTCTTAAAGGAGTAAAACCCATGACTTAGACGCTTGACAAAGGGGGCTGTTTAACCCTAAAATCACTTCCTCCTATAAGGATACAAGTCGTTTGTTTTTATCCATAAGACATGTTTTAATGAAACAAGACCACTTTGAGACTCGGTGATGTACAATTTGAAGCCCTGATATTTGTCCTGATATTTTTGATCTCAGGATATTCTCATATCCTGAGATAAAATCTCAGGTTATTCTCAGCCTGGCTTTAGGAAAGTAGTTTCCATTGTCCTAATGATGGAGACTTGATGTGTAGCATGGACTGGCCTTGAACTTCTGATCCTCTTGCCTTAGGATTCTGAGTGCTTTTGTCTGCATGCATTTGTGTGTGTGTGTGTTGTGTGCATGCGCGAGCTCGCGTGCGTGTGAGTTCCTAGCTCTCCTATAGCTGGACTCCATTATAAATACGAATCACACAGACAACACAGAACTGTAGAGCTCCCAGGATCCTTCTCTTCTATTCTGGATTCCCAAGATATCTATAGCTACAGATAGATAGACAGACAGACAGACAGACAGGAGTAAAAGAATGGCAACAGGAGAAAACAGCTTCTGCTTATGACTTTAAGCACACACAGAGAACCACCATAAAGGACTCCTGTCCTGTCTACTTTTCTCCAGCTAGATTCTCTGTCTGGAACAGAGGTCACCTGAGGATAGCTACTGGCCCCATTATCCTTCAAACAGAAGGTCTAGGTCAGGAAATCTAGAAAAACAAAGATTTCTGGAGAAAGGAAGAAGGGAGAGCTAGCAAGCCATCCTGGCCAGCATTAAGGAGCCAGCTTAAATAACAGGAGATCTCTCAAAAAGAGTCAGAAGCGTTTCCACCACAAGAGACTACATTGCTGTGTTTTCTGAGGAAGGCACACGGATTGACTGGCGGTCAGGCTACTCAACGTTGTTTCATTCTTTCTGCTATTCTTTAAGCCAGAGGCGATCATCATCATTTTCTACATAGGAGAACTAAGTCCTACCAATGAAACAACACAGGCTAGATTACATAGGAAGACACAGGGCTTTATCCTTAGCCCGGAGTCCAGAGAAACACCAACTTTGACTGTTTCACTCACCCTTCCTTTCTGTGCCCTCCTAGGCTGGGTTCTCTTGGTTGCCAGTCCCTGCTCCACCAGGGTGACTTGAGACAGCAGGAAGAGGGAGCTGAAGGACTCTGAGTCAGAGCTCAGGCTGGGGGTCCAGCAGTCTGCCCTTGCGCCTTATCTGGAGCTGCAGTATCTCTCTAGCAGTCACTGTCAGGGACAGATGCCAAGGGTTTATGGAAGCAGAAAGATCCACGCCTCAGTTATTGTTGGGTAGGGGGAGTCATGGAGGAAAGGGGCCACCTTCATCCTTTGCTGCTCCTCTAGGTTCCTGAGATGACAGAGCAAGGGTGAGGGGTGAAGAAAGAGAAGGAATAAGAGAGACAGGGAGAGAAGAAGGTTAGTGCAAACCAGAATTCACCCATGTTTCTTCCCTGCACCTAAGAAGGTGTTGACACTTAGCGACTTTGGAAAGAAATGCTGGGCTCTGTGAGGTTTTCAGTGAGTGTTATAGGAAAGCACAAGCCACAGACCCTTCCCTTCTCCTGTCTCACAGGCCCCTTATTAAGCCCCCTTTAATTTCCAGGGTGCTGGCTTGGAGCCCCAGCAAGGTCCATAAGTAGAACCCTGTACCTGGTCCCTTTGTGCAAGGGGGCTTTGATTTTACCCTCTGCTGGGCTCTTCCTAACCCTGCCTGAGTTTTACCTCTCTTGTCCTCTATAGCACAGGTATGAACAAGGAAGGACAAGAGGACAGAGTGAATAATAACTTACCATTTTTAACATTTCGGGTGTTGCAAAAGTCATTTAACAATTCAAATAAATGTTTATAATACAAGGCCCAATATACACAGCAGTCAAAATTAAGTATACATTCTGATTATACCACATCTAATTGATTGAAGTAAGGAATTTGGGGTGAGAATGTGGTCTGGACTATGCCCCTCATAGGCTGTGTGGCTTTGAGCAGTCACTGTCCCATCTATGCATTTCTTCCCTTTAAGAGAAACGGTAGCAAACACAAATGGCTATTGCAAGAGTTAAATAGAACGGTATCTTTGAAGCTCTTCACAGCATCAGGCCTACTGAAAGCAACTGAAGGAGGAAAGGGTTTCTTTGGTTTCTAATTCCAGCTCACAATCCATCACTGAGGGAGAGCAGGCAGGAACTCAAGGGAGAACTTGAAGCAGAAACCATGAAGGGAAGCTGCTTGCTGGCTTGCCTAAACTTCGTTCTATAGTCCAGGACCACCTGCCTACTCACAGAGGACCAGGTCCTCCTCCATCAATCTGCAATCAAGACAATCCCTCACAGACATACAAACTCATCGAACAAACTTATAAAGACAATTGTTCTATTGACGCTGCTCCCCACCCCCAGGAGAATCCAGGCTGTATCAAGTTGACAGTTAAGGCTACCTATGACAGCCACCAAAACCTCAGGAGAAGACATCCAGTTACAGCTCAGGGATTCCTGAAACCAGGCTAGGCTCCATTTATCGCAGGACAACCTGATGAGCCTTCAGGGTTCATTCAAGTGAGACAGGAGCATTGAGCTAAGGACCATCCTATGGGTGAAACGATAGCTGTGATTCACTCCTTTAGGATCGGACCTACTTACATTCATCATTGACTTTAGGTTCTGTTTTCTGAAAGGGTCTGGTTAAGGGAAACAATGATAAAAAAAACCAACCAACCACCCCACTACCTGACCATTACAGTCCTAGTGGGCAAATGCATCCTTATAGATATGACTATATGTTCATCACCAACCAGTTGCTAAGTTCTTGGAATTGACTAGATGTAGCCCTAGCTAGCGCTCTTTACTCCCCCTTGGGCACTATGGAAAACCTTGCAAGGCGCAACTGTAGGGCAATAGACCTAAACATAGTTTGTCTTTTCTATATCCACTTGCTCTGTGCTTTCCTGTTTCTACAATAGAAATGTGTTGGGTTTGTTCAAAATAAAATTGTTAATTTAAGGTTTTCCTAGTCACAGGTGTGGGTGTGCCTATCTGTAATCTCAGCATTTGGGAGGCAGAGATTGTAAAAAGTTCAAGAGCACCCTGGTTTAAACATAGGGAATTCTGTGCCAGACACGACTACTGAACCAGACTCCATACAGTTGATGGGTATCAATGAAGCCAACCTGTTTCAGATGGTTCTTAAGACTGGGGCCAGCTACTCCTGGTTGTAACAGAGCGTTTCCTTCCTTGTCTACCAGAAACCTATACTTGCCAGAGAGATCTGAGCAGGAGTCTTGCTTTCACTCCTCTTCTTTTACTTAAAAGATACCACAAAGTTTACCTGGGCTGGTGCAGGTGCTACATTTGAGACCTTGTCTCTCACCCACCAAAATGACCTTCCTCTAAAAAGCAAAGCAAAAGAAAAGTCTAAGCCAGAAAACAGCAGGAGAAATTTAGAACTATTTATCTCTTATGTTGCCATCAAGCCCCCAAAGCCTAGCTCATGTGGGAAGGTGCTTTACCACTGAGCTGCACCCCCTCTGCAGAAACTACACCGTGCATGGTGGTACCCACATGCAATTCCAGCACCCAGAACTCAGGGGGTTCAGGCAAGAGGATCAGGAGTTCAAGGTCATCCTTGACTACTTAGCAAGCACATGATAAAGTTGTGCTGCGGAAAGAACATCTTCTCCCTCAGAAAAGTAGTTCTAAGGTTGAATGTATGGTATTCTTTAAGTGGAATGATGACTTTATCTATACGAGTGTCTGAGAAAATTAGAGGGTCATTTCTATTCCGCCCTGTTGGCCTGTGCACTGGGCTACCCACTAGTAGCAGAGTCTAACCTGGGGACGAAGGAGAAGCTTTTGGAGGTGCTGGAGAGTCTGAGGGACCCTAGTCGGTGAGGAGAGGGAAAAAAAGAAGGATGAGTACAACCAGCCAGCAATTCACACCAAAAATAAGAGAGACCATTGAACAGAGGTGAGCGCCAAGAGAATGGAAAATACTGAAACTGGTTTATCCCAGTTATGACTCTTTTTTTTTTTTTGTAGAAACACAAAGGAACATGGAGTTTGGGGCTCCGCTTGCTTTGCCTATAGGCAAAAAAATAGCATTATGGGTTTCTGTTTGGTTGGTTGGGGTTTTTGATTGGGGACTAGTGGCGAATGAAATCCTGTAAAAGAAGAAAATAAACATGACATTAGTTAGGACCCTGACAACGCTTTCCTCATGGGACAAAGCATTCCTTGGAAGTTTTTCTTTTTTCTTTTGTTTTGTGTTTGTTTTGTTGTCTGATAATTTAACAACCATGTACTCATCAGCATCTGATGCTTCCCTCTTGGAGAAAAGAACATAAACTCCCCCAAGGTCATGACTGATGTAATTTGGGAAACAATACCATCTCATCCATTTCTGTGGCAGGTACATTTGTTCTTAAATAATTAAAACATTTAATCCCAGAATTCCCTTTCTGCCGCTTAATGCGTCATCTCATTAACCAGGGCTGCATGAGCAATAAAAAATGCTTGAATCAGAGTCAGAGCATCCAGTTTATTGTAGACAGTATCAAAGTAGTGTGTGTGTGTGTGTTTGTGTGCGCGCGTGTGCCTCTGTGTGTGTGTGTGTGTGTGTGTGTGTGTGTGTGTGTGTGTGATGGAGTACCATCCATTTTCTGTCAGGCATTTGACTTAATGACATTTCCCCTTCTACTTACGCATTTCATTATCTGCTTTTGTGTCTTCAGCAGGACGATAAACCATAACCAACACGAAAGATTGGGGCACTCCCTGGAGTAAGCTTCTGTTTTCATCCGTATTGTAGGTTCTAGAAACCAGTTGGAGGGGAAGGAAACATTTCCTTGCTTTCTATCAAAAGTACTATCTATCCTTCCAGCAACCTGGAAAGGAACTCCTGACTGCTAAGGCTGAAAAACAATGTGTGTGGGGAGGGGGGGGCAGGGAGGAATCTGTACATGCCAATACTTGAAAAAGAGTGAGTCCCTCCAGCCGCAGACCTTGTAATCGCCACATGTTGGGCTCATTCCCTCCTACTTCCTCTCTCTGACTTCCTTTCCTAGGTACACTGATGTTTTGGGTCAATTCTAATTGCATTTGTGCTGAGCATTAAAGCACACGATGTCCTCTGTTTCAACAGACATTATTTTCAAGACTATAAGGATGGTCCTCTCCCCTTTCTTCTCTCTTTTACAGGAATTTCCTGAAAGTAGAGAAGTTCAGATATAATCCATGGGAACCTTGGGCCTGCTGTCCCAGGACCACACAGGCTCTTGTTAGGGTACAGACTCAGGCCTGACTCCAGCACCAGATTCTGCAATGTAATAGTCACCCCTGTGTGATCTTTGAAAACATTTCAGTTCAAAAAAAGCACTGCCTTAGGTGAAACCGTGTAGAGTAAATGACACTGTGTGCAAATGTTTAGTTACAGACTCCGAGAAATGTGCAAAATGACGCTGGCCTCCTAAGAATGCAGAAAAGAGGCTTATACATGTTAAGTTGTTGCTATTTTATTCTTTTCCATGCTTCCCAAGTGCAGGACTTACAAACGTCCCAAGAAAATGTAGATAAAGATATGTCTGGCAGAACCTGAGGAAACAGAACAAATATTAATACAACAGCTATGGAATGCTTAGAGGGTGTGGCTAAGCAGCAGCCTACGGCACTGGGCTCCCTCATCCACCCAATGCCAGGCTGGGACCTTCTACTCTTAGATAATTTCAAAGCCAACTTACCAACCGGGGAAGCCCGTGACCACTTTCAGAAGGCCTCCTTTGGGTGTGAGTCCCTCCAAGATTAAGGTTACCTCCACCAACACACTCATAAGCTTACAGTCACCAGTCTGTCCATGTTGACAGGCAGAGGGACTTGCCAGAGCTGGATGCCGAGAGATGGCTCGGCTTTTTGATGGTTGCTTTTGCAGAGGACCCAAGATCAGTTGCCAGCATCCACTTAGTGGCTCACAACCATCTGAAACTCCAGTTCTAGGGATCTGACACTGTCACCTGACCTCTGAGGGTACCAGGCATCCATGTGGTACACATACATGCATGCAGGCAAAGCACTCATACATACATAATAAACCTTAAAGGCAAAAGTACTGTGTTCTATGGGGATTCACTGGGTCTTCAGTTGGCACTATCTTTAGCAATTAATGTAGTTCATGGGCAATGCCATGATTAGGTTAGTTTGCCTGAAGGAATCGCTACACCAGAGTAAGCTCAACATAGTTTCCTGTCCTAACCTGTACTTTGTCCCTCTGTCATACATTCCTCCACACTATTATCTTGTGGGGGGGGGGGGTGGGAAGGGATGGGATGGGGTGGAGTGGGTTGGGATGAGATGGAATAGGGTAAGATGCAACAGGATGCTATCTCATCAGAACTCAACCAATGGTCTTGGACTTTCAGTCTCAGAACTGTAAGCTAAACAAACTTTTCTCTATACAATATCCATCCTTGAGTAATTGGTTATAGCATCAGGAAAATGGACTAACAGAATACAAATAGCTCGGTGTGTGTTGAATTATCTCTCTTCTCCTGTAATAAGAGACTTAATAGAACACAGCATCTTCTATTTTAAAACCATGACATCACCAGGGTAATCAGGATGGTTGCTATTTTAACTCCGTTTACGAACCTCAGTTAGGCTAATGAAATTGTCCCACAAAGAGTAATGTGTTAGAGGCAAACTATTTCATGAAGATAGTTTACTGAAACTACAAACTAATCCCAGCCCTTTCTCTTGAAAGAGTTGACAGATCATCCAAGCAGATGACTCTAAATTGGGAGGAAGCACCTACTCTTGGGTTAGCATCAATAAATATGCTCACTTTTAACCAAGTACTGCACTAATCACATTGCTTTAAGGCAAGGATGAAGGTATTACGGAAATAACTCAGAGGACACAGAAACTGCTATGTCTGGGGACTGATGAGTGACTTTGCGGAGGGGGGTGGTGGCTCATTCTTGGGCACACTTCTGCTGGTGTCATCCATAACCTTTCTATTCCAATGCTGTTGGTAGTGTTAACCTTTGGCCACTTGGTTGAGCTATTCTAGTCATCCCCTGTACCCAAAGGCTCTCACAAGATGCCAGGGGTACAAGTTGTTACTCAGGATCCAACATCTGTCAGAGCAGATGGCTGGGGACTTGTACACTGTGGTCCGAGCATCATCTTTTAGCTCTAAGGCACCAGAAACAATTTGACGAATTAGATTAACTGAGGACAATCTGCTGCTTGCCTGGAACACTCACGTTATACTTTCACACACTTCCGTGTGTTCTTTTCATGGCCTCAGGATAGAAGATATTAACCACCACTCCGATCAGATGAAACTCTCAGAAAGAACACAGTCACCCTTGGCTGCCTCTTTTGTCTCAGCCTTGAATGTTTGTGAGTCACACATGGAACCAGCTTGCTCATGAGTGTGGTGGTCAGACCATTCCTAGTCCCACCTTCGGGAAATGTGGCTTCCAGTTCCGTGCGCTTGATGGCTTATGTGTTCATTTCAAAGTCTATCTACTTTGTGAAACAAAAATATAAGTAACAGATCTGCTGGGAAATCTTATTTTTTTTCCCTCCCAACTTGCTCTGCTTGTCTTCCTAACTTCCCTGGTGGACACCACATGGATGACTTTCAAAACTCTTTGTGCTTTGAGACAGCTGGGGGGGGGTGTTTATGTGTGTGTGATGTGTCCCTGGGTTTGTGAGAATGGACCGCCACTGGGTGGGGAAGATAATGGTGAACCCTGGGAAGTCTGTGGGAATTCCTGAGGGAGCTGCAAGTTGCTATGAATAGCCTAGCTTTCCCTGAGGAAATTCACAGAGGAGCCCCCCCACCCCCGCTGTGCCCTCTAGTTCTCCACTTGATGAAGGAGACAAGCCCAGGGCTCCGGAGGTTGGGAAGGGCTCAAGGAGGAGGCCCATCAGGGGACAGGCTTTCTTGTGTCCAGATTCCACTTGGGTGACCCTGAGGAGAGAGACTGCTGGCTCTTATCCTGGACCACAATGCCCCATTTACAAGCTGCAATTAGTCTCAAACAAAATTTGTGCAATACACCACTAACTGTCAGCTCAAGAGGTTGAAAGTTCAATCCTGGGAAGGTCAGGGTGCCTTCCAAGGGGCTTCCCCTCCCCCACCACCAAGAAGGCCCTGTGGTGGGGAGAGCCACATTCCAGATTAGAGTGTCTATGAAGCTGAGCAATCCATACCAGGGGGCTCATGGCTCTGAGGCAATTAGTATAGCAGGAAGACGTTCCCCTTATACATGACCTTTCTCAAAGAATAGTTTATACTAAACGTAGCCATCAGAACAGAGCCAGATAAGCAAAGTCTGTTGATTATCAGGATTTGTCTGCTGTCTGGAAGCTTAACCAGTTTTCCTTGCGTATTCCATATAGATTTAAAAAAAAAAAAAAAAAAGCCAGAAGGATCTTAAAACATGAACCGTTCTTTGCCAAATCAAAATGTGCAAATAGTTCTTCTGCAAGCATAACAAAGAACCTAGTTCACCTTTAAACACCAGAGCCAGAAACAGCAAAAGGCTACAGTTAACTAACTGATGAACAATGGGGAGTTAATCAATAGTGGATGTCATTAGGAAGATGGCGTACATTAACTCTATCTACCTAAGGCGCGGGTGTGGAACGAGCTCTTTTCATTGTGATACTGCACTGCAACTTCCCACTTTATCTTCTGCGCTGCAGTCCTCTGCATCCCCACTAAACTGCGAGTGATCCCCCACTCCCTTCCCCTGCACTCTGAGATCCCTGCAGCTCCATTGCACTTCAGAGACATGGAGAGCTCGTCCATTTAGAGGTAGGGTTTGCCTTGTGTGTTTATTGATTGATTGATACGGGCATGCAATAGATGCCAACTACATGATGTGGCATCACTTAGAAGAAAGTAAAGTTAACGATTTCATCCGGAGAAAGTATCCACATTACAAGTTGTCATCCAAGGCACCCAATCACCAACACTGAGAAAGCCAGAGAAAGAATGGTGGGCTTTGCAAACTTTCAGTCAGTACTGAAGCTGATAGACCTACTAAGTCCACCCAGAAAGGCACTCAGTGGAAGACGGAACATGACCCCAGGCAGGAGGAGGCAGAACTGACCACTCCATCCCTGGCCTGCCTGTAGGGCCCATGCAACCCAGAGGCCCTAGAATTTTTCCATCTCTTCCAGGCTCCCAAATAGACAAAACCAGATTTCCAAATGTAAGATCACTATGACAGTGGATAGAGTGTGATGCTGTCTCCCACAGAGCAGCCTTCTTCTCTCCTCTTACAAGCACCAAAAGCCTCACAGTGGTGAGCATGGCTCTCACTCAGAGGGACTTACCCAGGCCTCTCCTCCAATATGTGTTCTTAGAAACAGCCTTTCCCCTTATCTTCCTACCACCGTCTTCCCTGCCTATATCCACCTCAACACTGTACCCACCCCATCCTCGGCAAACACAGTGGGAACTGTGCACAATGGGCAGAGATCACGGGCCAGACTGTACCTTTCGATGATGAATTAATGTGATACCTCCATCACCTGGTGGGTAATTTTTTTCTAATTAAGTTAATTGGATTTTTTTTATTATAAAAGGAGTGCATGCTCATTATTAAAACATGTGTGAAAAACAGAAAAGTGGGAAGTTGGAAGGAAAAAAAAATAAAGCCCACAGGTGGGTAATTACAGTCCAAGAATTATTAGTCATTTTGACTGGGCTCTGGGTGATGCATGAATTAGCTTTCTACAGTCAACTACCCTTCTAATTTCTAGTTTACTCCCCCATGTCGCCCTAAGTCAGTGCCAGTGCTATGTGCCACCATTCCCTTGGAGAAGGCACAATCCTTCTGCTTGAACCTCAGGACCATTTAAAACTTCAAGGCAGAGGTGTACCCTCAGAGCTGATTGGCACACAGCAGCTGGCACATGCATTCAGCCCGTCTTCCCAGCTAGGCAAGTCCTTGTTGTCCACTTCCGTGAGAGGTCAGGAACTTGTCTCCACTCAACTCAGTCAAACTTTGTTTCTCTGAAATATGATGTTCTCTAGAATATCATGTTGGTCTGAATCTATAATGGATCTCTTGACGTCTCCTGTAGAACACACACATTGCTTTTCCATATTTTGTTTGTTTAGTGCTCGGGATTGACCAGACATGCACACTTCTACAGAAAGACAGGAGGTAAACTATGAACCAATTATCAGGCAAGGTTTTGCCTCTGGTACAGTCATCAAAGAAGCTTCAACTTCACTTACCTGTGTGGAACAGTGAGGAAAGAATAGATCCCAGGAGAGTCTCCACAGGCCGAGCAGTGTCACAAAATAGAAGTCCCCACCACCATGTTCCCTCTTACTTCATCCCTTGATGTGAACCCCAGTCAAGAAAACAAGGGTTCTGGCTTCCCTTAGCAGAGAGAAGTGAATGAAAAACCATCACTGAATTCTGATGAGGGGGATAACAGGCCAGCAGACAAGAAACAGGAAATCTTTGACAGGTAGCAATCAGAATCCCAGATAAGTCTGAATTTTTATAGTGAGAGTATAGGGCATAGAACATCATATTCTGCATTTCATTGGCTCTTGATACATTACTATGTCTCATTGAAATACTTAAATTTATTACTATATTGCTGACTAATGCAGTAAGAAGAACAAGACTCAATTGTGTTCTGCACACCAACAAGTCACAGGTTTTTGACCCCTTTTAGAAATAACTTGTTAATAACTTTCAGTGGAGTACTTAAACTATCTGGTTATCATGGCTACTGGAATGAATTCAAGGCTGCACTGATAATTACTGTGACTGTCCAAGCACCCCCAGGGTCCATAGGCTCTCACAGAGGGCATTGTTTGGTTAACTTTACCCAGTAACACCAAGCAATGCTTTAACACAGCTAGTATAGGCAAGAGGCCCCCAAATGGTGTTTTTATCAAATACATGTTCAAATGTCTGTGGCAAGTCCAGGGCAGAGAGCAGGATGGGACCCAGGAGACTTCCTTTGAACACTTAGGATGGTTTATAAGCTAAGACTTGGTTTCAGGAGAGGCAAGGGAAACTGCAGATACCATCACTTGTCTTCCTCATCCCACCTCAACCCCCCATGCAACACAGTATTACATGGCACTGGCTGACCTAGAGCTCTCTATGTAGACCAGGCTGGCCTTGAACTCGGAGAGCAGCCTGCCTCTGCCTCTCATGTGTTGAAATCAAAGTTCCCAACCTCAAATGCTATTGCTCCACTATTTGATTTCTTCTGAGACTTTTTGTTTGTTTGTCTTTTCCCCTCCACTTACTGCATTTTTCAAATAGCTTAATTTCAAGGCCATTAATTCTTTCCTCATTTTGATTTCTATTTCTGTGGCTGTGGATGATAGCATTGTGCTAACTCTGCTTAAAATATCTCTCTGATCAGGAATTTCTGCTTAGTCTTAAATAGTTGTATCTCTCTGTCTCTCTTTCTGTTTCTCTCTCTCTCTCTCTCTCTCTCCTCTCTCTCTCTCTCTCTCTCTCTCGTGTGTGTGTGTTTTAATGGAGATCAAAGCAAGTAAATGTTAGACAAACATTTAATCACAGAACTACATCTCATGCCCTATTTGATATTTTTAATTGTTTGAACCTCTCTGTTAAGTTTTTCCATTAAGAATATGGAATTATATCTCTGTGTCTTCTTGAAACCCACTGAGCTATTAAAGCAGCCGATTTTAATCTCCATCTAAGAGTTTGGTCACAGCTACTACTCTAGTTGATCCTGTACTATATTTTGACCATTAGGAGAGGTCATATCTTTTAAAAATCATGCTTGGCTGGTGTCTAATATCATGTGAATGTTAGAAATCTCAAAGTTTCCTGTAACAAAATTCTTCCTCCAAGAAGATCACAGTTGCTAAGCTTTCCCAAATAGCAGCACCAACTGGGGATCGAGTACTCAGATATCTGAGTGGATATTCTCATTCAAGCCAGCACACTATCAAAGAAAAGTAAACAAAGCCCAGTGATAAGGTAGAGTTTCCATGTATGGTTACCTGAAAAGGCCATGCTGGCCGATACTGATGTCCAAAGCTAAGGGCTCCTGTATGACCCCAGCCCAGAAGCTGTTCCAAGTCTCTGTCTATAGGTAGGTCTGGGATCTGCCCAATGTTAGGTTCTTACAAGTCCTACCGTGATTTCCAAGGCAAAGCCTTATGCTGAATTAATGCCTTGTGTTGTAGCTGCAACAAAGTACCCAACGGAAGAGATTTCTAAAGCAAGGGTTGATTCTGGTTCACAGATTGATGGTATACAGTCTGCCATGGCAGGAAAGATATACCAGAGCTTGAGGCTGCTGGTCACATTGTGTCCACAGTTGGGAAGCAGACAGCAACAATACTGCTGCTAGACCTTCCTCCTTCTTCTTATGGAGTCCTGGCTCCCAGTTCATGGGATCTTGAGGTCCACATTTAGATTAGTTATCTCTCCTCCAGTAATTTGATCTAGTTAATCATTCATTGACATGCCCAGAAGCTGGTTTCTTTGGTGTTTCTAGATCCTGTCCCATTGACAATCAATATTAACCACCACACATGGTAACTTTCCTGGCTTCTCCTCTTTTTCTGTGGTAATGATTCCATAGGCAATTCGAGTTTTGTTCCAGCAGCTTTAACATTTCTTTCACACAAGAAGATGCATGTCCATATACAGAACTTAGACCTTGGGTAATATTGAATTTATTATTAAAAAAAAAGTCTAATCTCTTGTACTTGTTACATGAAACTATAACATCACAGTGTCTTGGAACACGAAGAAAACTAGAAACGATAGAACTGCACTCATTCATTTTGTAGCTAAAAGAAAACTCTCATTAGCTTATAGTAGAGCGTGAAGACACAACTAATGATGATCATGGAAGTGGGGAACGGCAACCTGACTTTCTGTAAACATTCTATTATGCAGAAAGTATGTCTGGTGCAATCCCCCCATGATATTACTCTACTTTTAGAAATATTGTCACCAATTAAAGTTGAAGTGATTGTCCTTCTAAGTTACTATAAATGATTGATTAGATGATCTACTCCTGCAATTGGGAGACAGGGTTATCAAAGGAAAGTAAGATTGTCCAGGGAAACAAAGGGGAGTCATAGAAATGGGGAGAGCAAAGGAAAAGAGCTATGAAGAGAATATGTCCAATATACAACATATGCTGGTACAAGAATAAAAGCAGAGAGACCGTGTACCTTCCCCTTGGTTCTTTGTGGACTTGGAACTGACTCTGATAGACAAAATGCAACTCAAGTGACAGGTAGAACTTGCAAGACTGGGTCCCACACAACCTGCACCTTCTGAGTTCAGAGACGGGGGCATTCTATCTTAGAATCACTTTCCCTTTCCCAAGGTTGGTGGGAAAGAGTCAAGATACTGTGGCCAAGGGAGCTGACTCAGCTTCCATCCACAGCCCCACCCACTGCTGACAGGTGTGAGAACTCATAGATGACATAGAAATGCCAATATGCCGTAAGTTCAGTGGAAAGAAATCAATGTGTAAATCACTGACCAAATGTCACCATTTAAGTCTATATAAAAGATAACACTTCCTGGTAAATTACACACCCAAAGCACAAGGAGCCCCAAATCAAGCCCTGATTACCCAAACAGTGGGTAGAGAAGAGGAAGTAGCAGCAGAGGAGACTGAAATGATCAGTCAATGCTACAGAAGAAAAATCAGGTTCAGAGAATGGTACCGCAGGAGAAGACAAATCTTCCAAGGACAAAATGGCTGAACTGCTTGAATTACTTTAAGAGTTCAGATAGAAGTCAATGCTTCTGTTATTCAGGCCAAATCCCTGACTTGTTTCTCTCAGTCGCCTTTCCATGTGAGTTCTCCAGAGCCTGCTTGGGCATCCTCCTGATGTGAGAGCTGGCTTCCCAATGAACAAAGAATGAAAAGAGTGAGGCACTTGCCTGCAGACTCCATTTAACCTCCAAAGCCATACACCACTACTGCTCCCATCTTGCTTGTAAGAAGTAACCGACAGCTCAGTGATGGTGGTGCACTTGGGAGGCAGAGGTAGGTAGGTGGATTGCTGTGAGTTCGAGGTCAGCCTGGTTTACAGAGTGAATTCTAGGGCAGTCAAGGCTACACACCAAAACCCTGTCTCAACAACAACAACAATAAAAAGCTAGCTACTGTATTCACCTCATACACAAAAGGAAGAGATGCGATTCCACCTGTTAGAAGTGGTAACAGTCAAGCTTTGGACATTAAAAGCATTGTACTCATATGTTTTTCTCACACAGAAGTCAGATTGACGGTGATAAGGGCATCCTGATAGCTTTGTGGAGCAAAGTAGAGGCCTCCTCACTAGTTGTATTCAGGTGTTGGGCAAATTGAGTATGTCTTATTCTTGCCATGGTGAGTGCAAACAAGGGAGTCAGCCTTGGACCTCTAGCTGACCTTCTGTCCTGAGGTCCTGTTCTCACTGCACAGCCTTATGGGTCAGTGAATGGACGTGGAGGGTCTGTGAAAGAAAGGGTTGACAGCACAAGCTACAGGACGCTGCATCAACTCAGCCTCGAATAGTGTAGGAAGGCAGACTGCCCAATGAGCAGTGGAGTCAGTACGGCTGGCACAAGCCACCTTACAGTCTGCCCAGAGAGTCTAAGCAGGATGTGCAATGACCCTAAGTCAATATACAGCTTTGCAGGCAGCTCATTGTTATTGGATCCAAAGCAGAATGGTTTGTGTTTCCTACGTTCTCGCATTGGCTTTAGACCACAGGATTCCAGAAGTAAATTCCCAAAGGAGCTGTAATGGTATCTGCGTAAGACAGGGGTTTTAAAGGAACTGTGCACACCTGCGTGCCTGTGCATGCGCGTGTTAAAGACGCGGTGGTGAAAGCCTTTAATTGCACCCAGGAGGCAAAGGCAGAACCGGGAGGATTGCTTTGAGTTTGAGGCCAGCTTGATCTACACAGTGAGTTCCAAGCCAGTTAGAACTGCATAGAGATCCTAGCCAAAAACAAACAAAAAACAATAAAATAAAATGACAAGGAGTTCATCAGATAGGCTTAGCCTGTAAGCTGGATACCCCAGCAGTCTCAATCCTGTGCTGAAGGTCTGGAGAATTCCTGGAGAACTCTGGTCTCCAGTCCATGTTGGAATCATGAAGAAGCTAGAGTTGGATGTCATGGCAGATGGTGGTGGCAGCGCTCCTATTACACTTGCTCAGAAAGAAGCAAAGGCAGGTAAGCAAGTGACATTCCTTTCCCCTCAGATAGCTTTATATTTGGGAAGCCCAGAAGGTCTTACTCACACTGAAGGAGGGTCTTCTTCAGTTAATCCTTTCTGGCCCACAGAACCACGCAGAGATGTGACTCTTAGTTAATTCCAATCCTACCAGTTGAGAATCAAGATTAAGTATCACAGTATCCTGGAAAGAGTACGATTTCATGGAACACAGGGACCAAGAGTTGGAATCCGGCCTATATCTTAGGAGTTGTGTGACCTTAGGTCTAAATAAAGCTTGTTTCTTTCTCTGGGACACCTAGGTGTTACATTTATTATTTCTGTTGCCTCCTCAGCTAAAGGACAGTCTAGTGGTATAAGGATAAATGAAGCCCATGTTGTGAACGATCTGGAGCAGACAGTATTTTTAAGCAATGCTCCTTCACTTCCAACTACAGTTATGGCGTCGTTTCCATGTGCCCTCCCTGTTAAGGTCCTGCTTTGCCTAGGACTGAGAGTTTCCTCAAACATGAACTCTTGCCACTAATGCCAGGATAGTTTGGGCAAATGGATATTATTGACCACTCTAGAGCCAGGCCATATGGCCAAGGCCTTGGAAAGACAACAGATGGTGTTTCTCCTGCAGCTTCGGATTCAACACAGCATTCCATGTTTCATTCAAGTCTGAGAGAAGCAAGGAGAGTTAGAGCCGCCATTTCTTGAGCTGTGCAAATCAAGCAGCAAGTTAACAGACTTGGTTAAGCCCAGTGTACTAACTCACTTGACTCCTTGTAAAAGCTGATTGAAACAGTCTGCTCTGGACCACATCTTATCCGTCAGAAAAGCAAGCGACAGAGCAAGGGACTGATGTGCATAGTAGGTGTGGGAGTCAGGATTCTGGCTCCTCCTGGTTCTGGAGAAACCCTCTAATCCAGTTTCTCAACTTGTGGGTAGCCACCCATTTGGGGGCAAAAATTTTCCTAGGGGTCACCTAAGACCATCAGGAAACACAGATATTTACATTATGATTTATAACATAGCAAAGTTGTAGTTATGAAGTAGCAACAAAATAATTTTATGACTGGGGATCACCACAATATGAGGAACTGTATTAAAGGGTCCCAGCATTAGGAAGGTTGAGAACCACTGCTCTAATCATGTCTCCTCGCCGCTCATTACACAGTCTCTCCATCCACAAACACATCTCCCCCAGAGACAGAAGTACGAAGCAGCTTCTGGTTTCAGGACGCTGAGAAACCCTGTCATAGGCACTGGATTCAATGGTATGTTTTATGAACATATCTTCCTGTAAAAAAATAATACAATACAAAAACTATTGCTGGCTTTGTCTTTGCCTCAAGAGTCTATCAGTTCTAAATATATGGAAGAGACCATTATTGCAGTTTATTGTTACAATGGTCAGTGAGAGATTTAATTCCTGCGAAATTGGTCAAGCCGAACTAAAATATTGAAGTAGGTGGTTTTTGTCAAAGAAGGGCAGTACAGCATAGAAAGCAGCTGTATTTCACATTCTTTCTACTTCTAGAAAGCAAATAACTACCAAGGGGATTGAATGGCAACTTTTATTTTAAGAAAAATTTCTGGGAGCTTTCACATACTGTGTTCAAGCGTTTCTACATGCCTGTTTTGGATAGATTAGGTACAAGCGCTTTGTGTTTCTGGCCTTCGTTTTCCATGTGGGCTTAAATGAGTGACTTCTGAGGTCTCGTCCCCTCTTGCTCTAAAGTGACTCTCCATGAAGAGCCATGGCTCTGAGACACTGCAAGTTTACTGCATCAGCAAAAATTTCCTATAGTGTTCATCAAAAGTACTTCCTCTGGCCAAAAAGTTTTGGAACAAGGACCCATTAAAAATGTTAATTCTTTTTTGTTTGTTTGTTTGTTTGTTTGTTTGTTTTTCGAGACAGGGTTTCTCTGTGTAGCCCTGGCTGTCCTGGAACTCACTCTGTAGACTAGACTGGCCTCGAACTCAGAAATCCGCCTGCCTCTGCTTACCAAGTGCTGGGATTAAAGGATTCAACTCCGGAGGCTAAGTCAAGAGGATTAGCCTGGGCAAAAATAGTGAGCTGAAGGCTGCTTTTGGCTCAGGTAAAACAAAATAAAGAGAGAAGAAAAGAGCAATACTAAACCTGTTAAATACACTTGAAAATGGATTGGACAGTGTTCTCTTTTCAGAGGGAGGTGTGGTGTGAGTTTGCTGCCTTGAGGCTGTACACCATTGCCTTCTAATGAGAAATGGCTAACGTAAATAGTAAGCTGAGAGCTTAGAAGATATGGCCAACGCTCGTTACCATGTGTTACTCAGAGATAGCCAGCTAGTGATCCACTGGGAACACAAAGAGGACGGTAGAAAAGAAGAAAAGGTAAGATGGACGAGGATGGTGTTTAACTGGCAGCAGGAACAGAAGCATCCAGTCATTGGGAGGAACCAGAAGGCCTCCATCCAAGCATCCTCCAACTCTGGCATCTTTGCCTCAGTCACCCACTGCGACTTCTGCTCTATCTCCATATTTCCTCTGCTTCAGAGATACATCTGGCACCCAGAGCTGCTGAGTAGCTGATGGGAGCAGTGGCTGCGTCTGGTGTACCTCTTCTTCCTTGCCACCGCATCCCTCCCCAGACTAGGCCAGCACATGAGTTGGCTGCAGGCACCTCCAAGGACCAAACATCCTAGTTCAGTGATCTTGATCAGCACTCCAGTAGGAAAGAATGAGTCAGGGAGAGACCATGTGCAGAGATGCAGAAATCTGCTGAATCTGGCAGAAGACTACACTGCCCCACTCTCTCCTCTCTTACATACATAAATACTCCTCCTTTTTCCCTGTGTGTTTTTAATTGATTTAATACAGCAAATGACTGGAACACTCTCATGTGAGCTGTCCTACTGTGTGACCCTGGAATAATTTGTCAAGCAAAACACTGGGAGGTCACCACTGCCTAAAACAATAATCCCCGCATGGTTATGTCCTGCCTGAGTCCCACACTACTTCATCTTGGTGCTGGTACTGGAGCAGTTCCTAAGAAGCCCAAGCTCTTTTCTATGTGGCAGATTTTTTTTTTTTTTAAAGTACTGTCCTCCTGAAAAAGATTGAAATGTAGCTAAGTGGATGAAAAGGAATTACAAAATGCTTTCTGGGTCAGTATGAAGTAATACAATGAGAACTGAGATGCCAGTCTGTCACTCACTGCGCTTTGTCTCCATCTTTTGGACTCTTATTGTGCCAAGATGGGTGGCATTTAGGAGCTCTAGCTGTCTCTGCTGTATCATGGGGCATTGAGCACACATCTTACAATCTGTAGGGCCACTCAGGTCTGTATTTTTTTTTTTAAATGTAATTAGGAAAGGAAGTGATTCTGACATCAATTTTCTGCTTGGACTCAATAAGACCATGTGTTCCTTTCCTTCCTTTTCCATGCTCACAAGATCAAGAAATGCTTGGTGCCATTGTCTGCCCACATAGATCTAAAAATAGATCCTTCCCAGTGACTTGCAGCAGGCCTGTCTCTTGCCATTAAGGACCATTTCTGCAAACAAAAGCAAAATTCCTAACACCAGGATCATTCCTGCTCCTTGCAGGAATGTCTGTACCGAACGAAGCAGGTCGTCGTGGGTAGACTGTGTAAGCCTTCCGGTGGGGGAAGGATACAAAGAATAGCAACTAGGGAGATGAACACTGTCCACTTGCTCAATTGTCTCATGCTTCTACCTCCTTCTCAGCCAACTGGTCTGCAGCAGTCCTGTCTGAAAGAACCTCTGGGGAGGTTGAAAATGTGCTACAAATGCATACCCAAGACACTGGTCATTAGTCACGTATCAGAGCTGAGTGGTTGAAATACAGCAAGTATGAGTGAATTTTAAATTTTAATTCCTTTAAATTTTAATCTTAATAGCTGCATATGATTACATCTACAATATTGGGCAGTTCAGGGGCCAGAACAAACGCTGATCTTTGGAGTCAGACAAACCTGAGTTGGAATCCTGGCTGTGTAGTTCACTAGCTGTATGACATTTGACAAGTCACTCACCTCCAGAAGTCTCAGTTTCCCCCTAGGCAAGTAAGACTAGTGATCTCTTACTTATCAAATTGTTGTATGAACTGAATAAGCTAATGTCCCATGTGTTCCCAGGCTCCAGTGGATGCCCAAGTTTTTGGATACTACCAAACCCTGCACATATTCCATTTTGTCTGTGTATAAGTGAGAAACAGTAAGATCATCTACAGTTAATAATAGAATGAAATAATTTTGACAACATAGTATAATAACAGCTTTGAATATAGTTCTTTCTGAACATATCTTACCACACTGTACTCACTGTTCTTGATGAGGGAGGGGGTGAAGGAAGATGAATGACTAAGCAGTTTCTTCACACTCTTGGAGTAGCACCTGCATGTCTCACAATTGGGAGCACTCTTATTATAGATCTTAGGAAGTTCTACATATCGTGTCTTTTCTTTCCTCGGTGGGAAACTTTCATCTATTTGCATTTGCAGCTTCTCTCTGACCTGTTGCCATGCTAACCCTGCCCACGTGGGCTCTGATGTTATTACTGAATAAAAGGAAGATGCTTGAAGGAACGCTCTGCTGTATCATAACGTCCATCCTGGAATTGAAGTCGGCTTTAGGATGACTGACAGGAAGATGAGAAGAGTGTTTGGACATGCTGGGAAAGAGGCCATTCTCATCCTCTGCCTCAGCAGGACACAGCAGTTATCAAGCGAGTTTCTTTTGCTCAGGACCACATGTGATTTTAGATGTACAAATTGTTTACTTCTAGAATTTTCCTCTTAGCATTTCCGGGTCATGGTTGACCACAGATAACTGAAACCTTGAAGAGGAAGCTGCAGACAATAAGGACAGACCCTCCATAAAAAGCTCCGGGTGCCTTGCTTCCTTTCCATCAGATTAGAAATGAAAGTTGATTGAACTCCTTTTCTGTGATGACATTTCTTCAGTAAGGATAACACTTTGTCCATTGGTGTTTGGTTCAGTGATTATAAATCTCAGATGACTTTGTCCCCCATCCCTACGAGGATGTGTCAGTGTGCCACAGTGGAAGTAATCTTAGGCTGTTATAAATGAGAAAATGTTCCTGGTCCTAAGTTGAGACAAACCAGGGCTTTTGTGAAACACTTTCCAGTGTGTATGACTGCCATCCCAACTCTAAACATGTGTCCAAAACATCAACCATGCCAACTTTAAAAAAATCAAATTGCATGGGAAATTTATCAGAGATCACTGACATACACACATTCAAAGATTTCACTTCAGTCCTTGGTTCTCCCCTGCTTTCCCCCAATATTCTCTCCAGCATGGCCACTACACTACAGTTCTCTATTTTTATTAACTGCCTCAGCATGGCAAGTTATATAAGGGATATACAGACAACTCTTGTTCACAGAAGTAGATTCACTTCAAGAACATGCTGTGTCCTCCTCGCCTCGTTCCTTCCGTGATTCCTCCTCCCTCCTTAATTCTTCTGAACTTGATCCTTGTAACCACCACTTCCTACAGAGCCTTCCCTGGCCATCGTCCAATATCACCGAACTCCCAGCCCTCGTCCTACCCCTAGTGCATGGACAACACACTCCATGCTTACTCACTCAGAATGGATGGTTCTCCCCAGGCCTTTAATCATCTTCCCCTCCAGGAGGCCCAGAACTGTGCCTAACATACAGGTAACATTCAGGAACTATTTATTGGATAAATACAAAGAAGTATTTCTATACCAGATCCAATAACTCTCCTGTTTCAAATAATACTGTGATAATCTTCTTGAGTGTAATAAGCATCTATAAATCTCTTGGTGTTCTCTGTATTAGGATCTGACCTTTGTTAATAGCATAGCATGGACTTGAACTTAGGGAAAATTAACAAAGAATAAAGAACCATTTTTACTGCAGCGAAATGGCCCTCTTCTTTTGTTCTGAAATAGCAAGTGTTCTCTTATGATTCTTTCTCCTAACCTCTCAGTTTTATGGAACTGAGCATAGAAGTATGGACAATTTTCTTAAAATTGATTCTGAAACAGTGTACTTTTTAAGCTAATCATTTTACAGACTGCTTCCTTGGCAAAGGAAATGCTGCCAAATAGACAGGATCTCCTCCCAGTAAGGAATGGCTTGAGGGAGGGAGGGAAGAAGTCATCTTATTCCCTTTGGACTTCTAACACAGCCCAGGACTGCAGGGCCTGGCAACACCAGAGCCTTTGCCTCCCCTGCTGCCCTTTCTCCATCTGTGAAGCAAGAGGCCGGATCCTGATGATCTCTTCAGGGCATATGGTGTGTGTGATAAGCCGAAGCTTGCTCCTGCTTCTTCTCCATCCTTCTATCTACTCAGTGACACGGGTAACTGAGTGTCTGAGCCCTAGGTCCTCAGCTAGAAAACCATGGTTCAGATTGAGCCACCCACCCCTCACCTACACTGGAGAAATGGTCCATGACCCACAACTTAAAAGTTTTTCTCTGGGTTTTATTTGACTCTTTCTTCTGTCCTATCCATTTTACCTCAGTCTCCCAACAGCATTGGCTGTAGAGAAGTGAACTGAAGTCAGTCTCTTTTTTTGTTACCGATTCAGTCAAAATGTGAAACTCCCTCTGCAGGTAGACCACTTTTGATTCTATTCCAATTTGAACTCACCTTGCTAGAAATTACAGTTGTGTAGTCCTTAAAACTGTCCTATTTATCTCCTAGGGCAACCCCGATGCCTGCCGAAGGTTAATTAATTACTCACAATCATGGGACTGATTACACAGTTTTCTTCATTATGAGGAAGATGTTCTTGATTATTCTAATTTCAGAGATCAGAGTATATCTTCTTTTGACCGAAAAATTAGACTCACATTATTTTTGAGTTACTAAAAGGGCTTGATGCTTTTCAAAGCTAAGATGGAAGATTGTAAGCTTTATGTGGTCAGCAGCTATCATTATCTTCTCCATCACGAATGAGTTCTTCAGCTATGTTTATGTGGTGGTTCCTCCTGGAGTCAGAGCCAGGTAGCCTGTATTCTAATGCTGGTTTATTTTGTTTTAGGATAGCACTATCCCAAAGAAAGAAATTGTTCTAATAGAGCACTTTAAAATTTCTAAGTAATCCACCCCTTATTTTAAAGGCAAGGTTCCTGTGGTCCAAGATGGCCCTCAAAGTAGATATGTAACTGAAGATGACCTTGAATTCCTGATCCTCCTGCCTCTACCTCCTAAGTGCTGAAATCACAGGTATACACTACCATATCTAGTTTATGTGGTAGCAAGTGGCTAGCACAAATGTTCTACCAACTGAGCTACATCCTGGCCATGATCACATATTTTAAAGTACATATTTGTAGGAAACAAAACGCGGGCGGGTGCCCGAGGCCCCAAAGTCTCCGCGTGGCGACTGGGGCGGGGTCTCACGCGGGGTTCAGGCCGCGCTGAGAGGTAGGAGGCGGGGGCAGAGGAGTGGTGGGTGAGGAGGGGTTCGAGCACTCCCCGGGTTTGTACTGGTTGAGACAGTCGGTTCCCGGAGAGGCCCATGCGGGCGGGTTGCGCACGCCTTAATCCCACACGGCAGGCGGCGTTTGATTCGAGGCCACTGGTTCGAGTATCAGGTCTCGGATGGCCCGTCTCAGAAGTAGCCCATAAGACATGCAGACTTGACTTTCCATGAAGCAGTTTTATGACAAGAATGGTGAATCTGGTGCGCTCCCCCCTTCCCGAAAAGCCAGCAGGGGCTCCTTATATTGGGAAGTATCAAGGGGAGGAGTTAGGGAGGGGAAAACTTAATTACCTAGTCCCCTGGCCTCAATAATATGTAAATCTCAAGGCAGAAGGCTCTTAGGCACGCCCCTTACCATGTCTCGTGCTTAAGTAAGGTGAAATGGAAAAGGCAAGTCTGGGGCCTGGCTTTTGGGGGCGTGGCCACACCTGCAATCTCAGGGTTTCCAGGCCAATGGCAGCCCTTCCATGGCCCAACACATATTAAACAGTCAAGATGTTTAATGATCTATTTTACTTAGTGTATGACAAATACACTCTTCATGAAAGCTTCTCATCATGCAATCAATACAGAAAGTATCCATAATATTTTCATATCCTTTTTTTCATACAAGTCTTTGAAATTCAGTGTCTATTTTTAATTAATTATTTTATTTATTTACATCCAGTGTTGCCCTCTCCCAGTCTCCCTCCCAGAATCCTTCATGCTATCCCTCCTCCCTTTTTGCCTCTGAGAGGGTGACACCCACCCCATGGCATCCCCCTTCCCTGGGGCATCAAGTCTCTACAGGATTAGGTGCATCCTCTTCCACTGAGGCTAGATAGCGCAGTACTCTGCTACATGTGTGCCGAGAACCTCAGATCAGCCTGTGTATGCTATTGGTTGATAGTTTAGTCTCTGGGAGCTCCCAGGGTACAGGTAAGTTGATATTGTTGGTCTTTCTGTGGGGTTGCCATCCCTTTCAGTTCCTTCAATCTTTCCCCTAACTCTTCCATAGGGGTCCTCCGACCTCAGTCTCCAGGTCTATTTTATAGTTACAACATATCTCAATTTGACCTAGCAACATTTGGAAAAGTGGGATTTAGTTATTAGAATGATTTGGTTTCAGTGAAATTAATCAGAAAGTACATAGACTTCTCATGCACCCCTCCGACCCCGACTGTGCACAGTTTCTCTCTGTCAGCACCGCTGTAGTACATCCCACACAGTGACAAGCTACACTGCTTTCAAATTTTCATTAGGCAGTTTACACCAAGCTTCCTTCCTGGTGGTGTGTATTCCATGGATTTTGGTAAATATATAGTAATATGTACCTATTAGTCTAACTACCAGCAAGGTAGTTTTACTATCCTAAAAATACTCTCCTTATCACCCCAGACAGCCATTGATCCTCTCATTTTTGGACTTCTGGAATCCAATCTGCAACTTCTTCAAGTTGTCTTTTTTTTTTTTTTTCACTTAGAAATATACGTTTAAAATTCTCCCAAATTTTTATCATTGCGTGACAAAATGTTTCCTGGGGAGATACAACACACATGCCTCGTCACCCCAGAGAGGCAGCCCAAGACAGGCCAAAGTAAGAATACCATCAAAGTCTAACTTGCTGTACCATGAGTTTTATCGGAGTTGCTTACAGGAATATGATTACTTAAAGGAGCTGAAATGACTCAAAGACAGCTGAATCACCCAAGCCCACCTCAGCACGGGCGACAATCCACACTGCACAGCCTGCAGGCAGTCAACAGGTTGGAGAGTGTCGTTGCCTTGTGCCTCAGTTGGTCTAAACCTCTTCCAGAAGATGCGCATGTTTCTGCTTCTACCAGGCAGCTGATCTGGGCTCAAGGGACTTCTTTGTAGCTCAACTTGTCTGAGAGTCTTCTCTTCAACATAGCTTCAGTTCTCTGACAGGGACAGGCTTTTATTGCTTACTCCGGCAGGGAGGAGCCTAGTGAATTTGGTCAATTTCAGAGACCTCCTGAAACTATTTTGAGTTGTTTAACTTCCTGCTTGAGGAGTTTCCCTGAAAGATGGAATGTTTGCAGTCTTGGAGGAAACTTTTAACGTAACACATGCTCGATGTTCTCCTAACATGAGTAATCAGATCCGATTACTAACGAACTCCTTTACTACCAAAAGGCATCACGGTTGCTTTTAAATTTTGAAAACTAGAATTAAAACCACTGCGCACACTTACGTGCAGGTTTTGCAAGAAAATGGGTTTTATTTTGGTAAATACCAAGGAAAGCAGTTTCTAGATGACATGGTAAGACAAACTTAATTTGGTGGAAGGCTCTCCAGCTCTTTCCCCCACCTCGGTCCATTTCCATTGCCACCAGCACTGACTGGGAGCCCCTTTGCTCTCATCCCCATCAGTATTTTGCTATGCAGTGATATCTCTTTAGAATTTGTATTTTCCTAATAACACATAATATGCAGTATCTTTTCCTGTCTTTATCATCTTTAGTGGGTTGCTTTTATGATCTTTGACCCATGTGGGGGTCATTATTTGCTTTTCTATTGTTGAGTCTTAAGGCCCCTTTGTGAATTTTTGATTCTTTACCAGGTATGTCTTCTGCAGATCTTTTGCTCCTAGTTTGTGTCTTGTCTCATTATCCCCTTTGCTTGATGGGCCAGGTACATTTCTAGCATTCAGTAGCATCAACGTCCTAGAAAGATTACTGATCAATGCCCTGGTAACAGGAAGGAGTTATTTGTCCCTGAAATGAGACTTCCAAAAGAAATGATCAAATCTCTGATTGAATCCAGGAAATGGAACTCAGAAAAGAGAGAGAAGATCATTTCAAGCCTGAAGGATTCTCGAAATCAAATGGTGGCTGCTGTGTGGGTGATAACACTGCAAAGAGGAAGGCTTTGACTGGCAAAGACGGTCATGAACGGACTTTCAGATAACCTGCCTACTGGATATCTCCACTTAAGTGATAGGGAATAAACTTAAGATTGTCCCCGACTTGATTTATAATTTCTCTCCGCCACCCTGTCCTTCCTTCTCATTCATAAACCGGAAACCTAGACTCCATCTTCCTTCAGCTCTCAGTGCCTGTCTGAGGCCAGCTCCTGCTGATTCTATATCCTAAATTGCTCTTGCATCTGTCCCCTATTGTCATCCCCATTTCATCATCTCCTACCTGGACCACTGCCACCGTGCTCTAACTGGCCTCTCTGTCTCCAGTCAGGCCTCGCTCCAATGCATTCTGCACACTGATGTCACAGTGATCATTTAAAAGGTAAATCTGATCATGTCACTCCTCTGACTCGAAATCCTTCAATGACTCACCGTTACATTCATAATACAGTCCACCTCAGCGTGGCATGCATGGCTTCCTTTCTCGACCCCCTAGATGCAAGAGCACATCCCCCAACTACCCACCAGTTCTCCGGTTGTTCACTGGTGCTTGCTTGAATTTTCCCATTCTTTTTATCAAATTTCTGTATGTTTCCCTTGGCCTTATCCTTCTCTCTCTCTCTCTCTCTCTCTCTCTCTCTCTTCTCTCTCCACACACACACACACACACACACACACAGCTAACTCCAGTCTTTACTTACGACTCACCACAGTGTTTCCTAAGCCATGTTCCTTCTCTGAATGTCCCCATCTTTATATCATGACCCCATGAGCATACGTCTAGGACTCTGTTTTAAGTGTTTTATCACCATTTGTACTGGATGGTTTTGTGTCAACTTGATACAGGCTGGAGAAAAGGAGCCTCCCTTGAGGAAATGCCTCCATGAGATCCAGCTGTAAGGCATTTTCTCAATTAGTGATCAAGTGGGGAGAGCCCATATGGGTGATGACATCCCTGGGCTCGTAGTCCTGGGTTCTATAAGAAAGCAAGCTGAGCAAGCCAGTAAGCAGCACCCTCCATGGCCTCTGCATCAGCTCCTGCTTCCTGACCTGCTTGAGTTCCAGTCCTGACTTCCTTTGGTGATGAACAGCAATATGGAAGTGTAAGCTGAATAAACCCTTTCCTCCCCAACTTGCTTCTTGGTCTTAATGTTTGTGCAGGAATAGAAACCCTGACTAAAACATCATTCATCTATCTTGTCCCAGGGACTGTGATCTCCCCGTGGTCAGCCATCTTGTCTACCACTGGTGCCTGCCCAGAACTTGCTCTATGTTTGATAGAAGGTGCTAGGTAAATTTTAGGTTTAACCAAAGAGCCCTCCATAGCCTGAGAAAGCCAGGGCATGGATATGATAGTGTCTTAGTTAGGGTTTTATTGTTGTGAAGAGACACCATGACCAAGACTACTCTTATAAAGAAAAACATTTAATTGTGGCTGACTTACAGGTTCAGAGGCTTAGTCCATTATTGTCATGGTGGGAACATGGCATAATTCAGGCAGACATGAAGCTGGAGAAGGAGCTAAGAGTTCTACCTCTTGATCTGAAGGCAGCAGAAGGGGACTGTGTTTCAAACTGGGCAAAGCTTGAACATAGGAGACCTCAAAGCCTACCTCCACTGTGACACAGTTCCTCCAACAAGGGTATACCTATTCCATCAAGAAAACACTTCCTACTAGTGCCACTCCTCGTGGGCCAAGCATTGAAACACACAAGTCAGTTGGAACCACCTATTCAAACCACCACAGGTAATATCACCCAAGAAGCAATCCACACTGAAAATTTATCATTATTTTAGTTTTTACTACTATCAGCACTATCCTTATATTACATGTTTACCCTATCGACTAGCTTGTGAACAACTCCTACCTTTGCACCTGGCAGGTTGAACAGATGAGAAGAGGAAGAGCCAGTGGTTAGGCAGATAGATGAGGAGATGGATAGGTGGATGAATGCAGAGTCAGGAAAAAACAAACAAATACACCAGCTCTTTTTCCAAAACATGATTTCCCTAGGAAAAATAAACCCATAAGCTTCCTCCTGATTAATAAATCAAGTAGTCAGATGTAGGTAGACCTAAGGCTCCAGATGAATGGAGTAAAAGACAAGACAAGCACCCAAGATTATTTTTTTCTTTCCATTATTTATGTATTCACTTTACAACCTGGCCCCAGCCCCCGACTCCAGTCTCCTCAGAGAAAAGGAAGTCCCCCTTAGGTACCACCTGCCCTGGGACATCAAGTTGTAGCAGGACTACATGCATCCTTTCCCACTGAGGTCTGACCAAGCAGCCCAGCTAGGGGAAGGCAACACAGTCAGAGACAGCCCCCACTCCAATTGTTAGGGGACATACGTGGAGACCAAGCTTCACCTGTTACAAATGTGCAAGGAGCCTAGATCCAGCCCCTGCATGCTCTTTGGTTGGTTGTTCAGCCCTCCATGGGCCCAGGTTAGTTGACTCTGTAGGTCTTCTTGTGGTGTTCTTGACCCTTCAGGCTTGCTCAATTCTATCCTTCCATTCTTCCACAAGACTCCCCAAGATCCACCTGATGCTTGGCTGTGGGTTTTTGCATCTGTTTCCATCAGCTGCTGGATGAAGTCTCTCAGGAGACAGTTAATGTTAGACTCCAGTCTGCAAGCATAACACAGTATCATTAATAGTGCCAGGGGCTGGCTCTGTCCCATGGGATTGGGTCTTAAGTTGGTCCAGTCATTGGTTGGCCATTCCCTCAGTCTTTGTTCCATCTTTATCCCCACACATCTTATAGGTAGGACACATTTTGGGTCAAAGGTTTTGTGGGTGTGTTGATGTCCTCCTCCCTCCACTGGAAGTCCTACCTGATTATAAGAGATGGTCACTTCAGGTTCCATATTCCCAACTGCTAGGATTCTCTAGGGTCATCTTCATAGACTCCTGGAAGCCACCCTCATCCCAGGTCTCCAGCCAGTTCACAAGATGCCCCCCACCAATTTCTCTTCTCTCTCCCAGCCCTCTCTAGTATCCCCTCTCCCCAAATCTGATCCCCATCCCTGTTCTCCTCCTCACCCCCCTCTTGCATCCAGTTGCTTTCATCCATCCACCTCAGATGTCTATTTGGTTTCCCTTTCTGAGTGAGATTCACACATTCTCCCTTGGGACCCCCCCTATTACTTAGTTTCTTTGGGTCTGTGTATTGTAGTGTGGTTATCCCGTACTTTATGGCTAATGTCCACTTATAAGTGAATACATACCATGGGTCTTCCTATGTCTGGGTCACCTCACTCAGAGTGATATTTTCTAGTTCCATCCATTTGCCTGCAAAGTTCATGATGTCTTTGTTTTTTAATAGCTTAGTAGTATTCCACTGTGTAGATGTACTGCATTTTATTTATCCATTCTTCAGTTGGATATCTAAGTTGTTTCCAATTGCTGGCTATTACGAGTAAAGCTGCTAAGAACATAGTTGAGCAAGTATCCTTGGGGTAGAGTGGGGGACATCATTTGTTTTAACTTTATTGGATGGATTTTCTTCTACTAAAACTAAAGATGAAGGAGGTGATCTCAGCTCACATAGATTTTCCATTGTCCTAGGGAAATTTGAGGATCCAGATCTCAGATGTTGTGTTTTAGCTATAAGAAAATTAGGACTCTGTGGTGGCACACGCCTTTAATCCCAGCACTTAGGAGGCAGAGGCAGGTGGATTTCTGAGTTTGAGGCCAACCTGGTCTACAGAGTGAGTTGCAGAACAACCCAGGCTATACAGAGAAACCCTGTCTCAAAAGAAAAGAAAATTAGGACTCTGTGGTGGACTGTACTGGCAGCCACTTTCAACTTTTAATCTCAGAGTGAAATGCCTTAAGTTTTTATTCATTCCATTCTTGTCCTAATTCTAGAGTGTAAGATTACAGGTCACCAAAGCAGGAGGGAAGACATGCATGCTTCCATCCTGCCATCACTATAGGAAAAAAAACATTCACTGTCCTCAGTCCTCGTCCCTGTGTTGAACTTGAAGAATAAAAGATTACTACTCTGGTCCTTAACCAACATAAACTCTTTTCAAAGAGATAGTATGGTTTCATAAAATTAAATAATGTTGGTAGACAATTAAATGTGTCCCTAACAAAACTCCTGAAGTCTAGGGAAGGGGGAGAAGTTTCTACCAGTTGGGGTAACTCGTCTCTCCGAAAGCCCTTGTAAGCAGTGTATCCAACTACTTTGAACATGTCAAGGAGGGACTGTCAAGGAAGCTCAGGCCAGGGGCTTTCAAGTGAATGAGACTGCAACAGGAAATAAACATATTACTGCCTTCCCATTCATCATAATTCAAGGAAAAAAATGCTCCTACCCAAAGCAGAGTCAGTCCCCTATTTGGGATCTGGTGGCTATTGTGCCAAGAACAACTTAATTTGAGACCAAGGCTCGTGAGCTCATGCTTGGCTATCCTTCCTATAGCCTTATCCCAGGGGAGGATGCTCTCTGGAAGAGTGTTGGGAAATGAAGTTCCTTCTCTTGATGTTTTAACCCATGTGTTCCATTTCCTCTGCCTCTGCCTGGTCCACAGTAGAGGGGAAAGATTATCCCCTTGAGTTTCTTCATGCATTCATCCATTCCACCACTATTGATCTGACCATCTTTCATTCTAGACTCTGTGCTTGGGGAGTCAACAATGAGCAGCTCTGTCGGATGCAGTCTCAGGTGTACATAATGTAGAGCTTGCTAGTCAGAGTGGTCAGGGGAGACTGAATAAATAAGCCTCAAGCCAAGATCTAAAAACCAACAGGATGAGTCAGGGTCAACATGTGTGAATATAGATAAGGGACCATCTCGTGAGAGGAGAGAGCCGTTCATTTGAAGGGCCAAGAGAAGTCCCATGAGACACAGACAGAGATGTGAGGAGTAGAGGATTAGATTGGATGGAAGACAAGACCTGACCAGGCGAAACTAGTAATCCATGTCAAGGGTTTTGCTGCTAAATTTAGAAGGATAAGAAGCCTTCTGCAGGAGATGGAGATAACAGGGAGACCCACAAATGGTCAACACTCAGACAATAAGAGTCTTCAGAGCCCTCATTCCTAAATTCAACATCTATATAATACTCCCTTCTCGGGAACAGGGATCATCTCAGAAGAGGGGACAGAAAGATAGTAAGAGCCAGAGGTAATGGGTAGAGAAAGTGAAACTGTTTTCTGAATACAACAAGGACAGTTGCCTGTAAAAGGTCACAGGAATTGTGACTGCGAGCACAAGACCTGAGCAAGATCAAACCAGACAAAAATCCAGCATGGTGGGGGAGTGATCGCAAAGTCCCACAGCTAATTGAGGAGCTGCTAGCGATTGAGGGCTTAAGGGAGTGGGAGAGTCAGTTTTCATCAGGGGTGCAGATGCTGAGGGGCTGCCCACACTCCAGAAAATGGTCTTCCTATACCCGTGTGCAAACAGACAACATTGAGTGAACTCGGTGGGTTTAAAAAATAAAATTAGGAAAAAATAATTATGGGGATGGGAGGAATTGAAGGGGCGCAAATGGGGAGTATACGTGATCAAACAACATTACATGCATGTACAAAATTCTTGAGCAATTAATGGGATTATGTGAGCCTTTTGCCTCATATTGCTTCGGTTTGGACAACTTTTTTCTTTCTGGTCTTTCCCTTGTATGTTATGGTTTCTAATTGTATGTTTCTAATTTGAGGGTGTTCCTGTGGGTTTTCTTCATTTTTAAAAAATTCTGGCTTGTTTGAATTTTTTTCTTACTATGAGAGAGGAGAGAAAGAGAGAGAGAGAGAAAGAGAGAGAGAGAGAGAGGAGTTGAGTGGGTAGAAAGGTCTAGGAGCTAAAATGAGTTGGGGGAGGGGAAACAGTGATAAAAATAAATGGTATGAGAAAATGTTTTTCAATAAAAAAGAGTTTAAATAAACACATGAATAAACATTCTAAAAAAATAAGATTAAAAAAAATGATTGGAAGCCACCATGTAAGTGACTTAAATGCTAATCCTGTCATCCCACAGGGCTGGCGGTGACATAAGCTAAGACAGGTTTTGCTAGTTTAGAGAGCTCGGGTATCAGATTTTGTGATAGAAATTTTTAAAATTGAAATAGTTTTCCAAATTGAGTAGACACTACAATTCTTAGATGGTACAGTATAGGCCTGAAATATTAGTGACTACTTCAGGTCCTGGCTCTCTTAAAGGTGAGCTTGGTGGCTCCACGGCAGGGGGATCAGTTCCGTGTATCATGTTATTCTCGTCTTTATGGCCCAAGGCAGGCAGTCTGCAGAGTCAAGCTGAAGTACCAGCTGGAGAAGGGGGACACAGAAGTACATGCACTCTCGAAGAGTATGACCTTGGAAGCGAACTCATTATTTTGATCATATGCAGTTGACCAGGATTGTTCTATTGGCCTCTCTCATACTTAACAGAAAAGCCAGGAAAGTCGTTTTTCTCCTCAGCAGCCTTGCATATACAACCATAAAGTCTACTTCTGTGGTACAGAAAACTAACATTGGGAGTAAACTTGCATTTTCTTTTGTACAGACCTTTCTCATCTGCGAGGACTAGACCAATGAGTTTGCTTACTAAGCACTTCCCATGTGCCCTGTACTGTGCTGGGTGCAGGCTACAAAAACAAATGAGAAAACCAGTATGGGCAAATAAATACAGTTTGGTGCTTTGTCACATGGGAAGGATTAACCTCTCACCTCTTTCCACTTCAATTCGAATCACTCAGAGTGAGAGGCTCAACTCCTGGTATCTCTTTAAGACTCCCTAACTATTCCAGTGTACATGCAGCAGCCTCCCACCTCTGGTTTTATAGAAGGGAACCGTTCCAACAGGAGAGAGGAAGGCATCGCCCTCCGTGGAAGCAGGGAAGCATGAGATTCCTTCAATGGACAAAGGATACATGAGAAGAGATGAGCGCAGTGTGCCAGCTAAGCTGTGGTCAGCAAGGGCACTGCATAAAGGAGCGAGCATGGTCGAAAGTGTGCTGTGAGCCGAGCCTCTCTAGACCTTGGATAAAACCTCTCTTGCAAATTACATCAATCCATAGAGCAGAGGTAAGCTCACAATAAATACCCAAAACCAACTTCCAATGTGCAAATTACAAAATACTGAACATCTTATAGTTGGACTCCTCAGACCTTTCTATGTACCCCTAGGAGACAGAGAATCTTTCTGATGGAACATACAAACATACCAGCCCTATAGAATAGATGCCAATTGTGTGCCAGGGCAAACAAGGTCTTGGAGATTCTGCTGTGTCCATCTTTAACCTTTTAGTTCAGTGTTTTTCATCCTGTGGGTTGCTCTCCCATTAAGGGTCGAACAACCCTTTCGCAGGGGTCACATGTCAGATATCCTGCATATCAGACATTTACATAGCAATTTGTAACAGTAGCTAAAACACAGTTATGAAGTAACAGCAAAAATAACTTTACAGTTAGAGTCAGCACAACACAGAAGAAAGAACTGTCTTAAAGGGTCACAGCATTGGAAGATTGAGAACCACTGCTTTAGTTGACAAAACATGGAAGGTCCAAAAATAAAGAAGTGTTTCCTAGTGGCTGAGCACAGGAGACCAGGTAAGCAGAGAAACAGGCTGGTGGCCTCAGACAGCTAATGATAACACATCCAGTTGCATATTGGGTTTGTGTCTGCCATGGTTCAGGTGTTCCCATAGAGCCCCAGAATACCAGCTCTAGTTACATGCACCATGATAGTGATGCTGATTTGAGGTTAGAATAAAAGGAAACAGGAAAGAAGATGAAATACTAAGGCATGAGGGCCGGCGTTGGGGGGATGCTACATGGGGCAAGAACAGGAGGAAATAAGAAGGCATCAGGAAGTCAAAAGGCAGAGTGCAGGCCCATGAAGTGGTGAGCCTGGACTCCTGGCATCAGATCTGGAAATGTCTCATTTCTTGGCATTCCCTCCAGGTTTATCTCCTCTTTGACCCGGTTGAAGTTTTGAAAACAACAGAGCCGGGCTTCCCGTATAGTCAGAACTTTCTAGTTCAAATCTTGATTTCTCAGGGCTGAGCAGGAATGTGCTAAACATGGCTGTCACCAATGAATGCTCACAGCTGGCCCAGGAGAGGAAGGGCCAGGGGAGCTACTTATGTCAGACTTGTCTGTGGCCCCTTCTCCAAAATGAGAAGTAGACAATGGATGCCATTGTGTATCCAATCAACTCTCAATTATCCAGGGGCAGATTCTCCACTCTGTGGGTCCCCGCTACTCCCTTTGACTTCCCTCCAGCTGTCTGCCCTTTGACCGGTCTCCTGCCCATCAGAGCCCAGTCAGAGGTGGGCAGGTGGAGCAGGGGGAGGAAGTGAAACGCAGATCAGTCATTTTATGGTGTTCCTTAGACATTCTTGCAAAAGAAGAATCGCTGGTTAAACCAACATTCGGTTTATTTGGGGTTTTAATTATCAGGACTCTGCCTCGTCCTGCCTTAGCATGGATAATTGGTAATTGGCTAAGTGATATTTATTCTATCTGTGGCGCCTTTGCTATTGTATCTGCCTCATTTCATTTTTAGAAAAGTCTGCATTAGTAAAAGCCACACTGAAATGATTTTCTTAATGCACTTGGAGTCCTGGTGCTTTGGCATAAAACAACATCTGTATTCTCCATTTGTGAGAGGGTTTAGAAGGACTCACACATATGTGGGATTTATGTCCACAGGAAGATTCCGGTAAATGCTTTAAAGTTACATTTCACAAGCAATCTAAACCGAGACAGGCATGGGGTTGTTTTTAAAGCTCACCCCTAAAATTCTGTGCGTCAAGATAAGGGGTGGACAGAGTTCTCATCCTGCTCCTTCCCATTGGCCCCTTGACTTTGAACATTATAGTTCATTTACAAGAATGAAACCAAGTTCTTCTCTATATTGAAGTGAGAAAAAGTTGAGCTGACACATGTCTACATGGAAAAAGTCTTTCTGTTTGAGCTCACAACAGCATTTAAAAGAAAAGTGAAAACTATGCAAGGTGGGTGGTGGTGTCACAGCCTTCAATCCCAGTGCTCAGGAGGCAGAGCCTTGTGGAACTTTGTGAGTTCAAGGCCAGCTGGACTACATAGTAAATCCCAGGACAGCTAGGGCTACATAGTGAGACACTATCTCAAAAAAAAAAAAAAATCCATGCAGACACAGGGCAAGACAGATGGCTTCATTTTATTACCAGGTTATCGTATGCAATGGCAAGAGTTTACAATTACACTCAGTTATAAATATATTTATATTTATTTTCCTGGTTGCTGTTTCCTAGAGCTTTTCATTGTAGACACCCCTGATGTTTTGAGTTGTTTCCAGTCAATGTATTTTCTAGAAGAGTGGAGCCTGCCACAACTAAGCATTGCCAGTGAGTGTGAGTCTTCCCTTCCGAGAACCCATGGCTCTACAACAGGGGCCTGGATGGGCTCCAAGACTGGGTTCATCTCCTGACTCGGATAACTTGAGGCTGTGGATAACTCTCCCTGAGCCTCAGTTACATCATCTAACGAATGGGAACAGCAACGGGTTATCAGCTCACCAGGGATAAAAGGCACATGCGTGCTGAGCTCATACATAACAACAAGAAGCCATCAGGCTGCTACTCAGTAGATTCAAGATCTGAATTTAGAGAGAACTGAAAATTATCAATTCCTGTCAGAAGTCCATAAGAAATAGAGAAAAGTTGTGAGAAGAAGGGATTCCAAGCACGTGGAGATAATCTCCTCTGCATCAGCGTGCTGGCTTGTTCATTCCCAGATGAATAAATCCACCCGGGTGTATTGAAGGGAGATTCTTAGCCTTTCTAGGGCAGAAGGTATTTCTTGCAGAGATGTGTCTTGGCTTAAGTTGGCTTGACAGTGCATAATGCTGTGCAAAGACAAATTTTGACAAAGGGTCCTAAAATGGTTTATGCAACCTTCAGCTTTTCCCAGTTCTGAGCTAGGGCAGTTTGAGGTATATGCAGAAACGCAGCTGTCTGGTCAACAGTCTGTTATGCATTTGGCTGCTTCCACAAGGTATAGAAAGGCCGCCTCCTGTTTGGGCTTTGCAGAAAATCTTTGGATTGCTCTGGATGTCTTGCCATGCTAATTAAATAAGCTATGACTAATTAAATGTCATAAGGCATGATGTAAACCTGTTAATGTCAGGGGAGATCTTTAAAAACAACAACGGGAAGGGCAAATTTGTCAGATGTCAACATTTTTAGCTAATTTCTAGTAGTAAATAAGCAAATTTTATTTCAAATGTAAAAACTGTCTGCTGATGTGATTAGGGGATCCTCTATTTTGTGTCTGATAAAGCTGTGGCTTAGACCAGGCAGGGGGTTGGGGGTTGCTGGAAAATCTAGTCTGAATAGTTAACTACCCATTTTTTCAATTAAGCATAATGTTATGTTAACATCCTAAAGAAGTAAATGATGGCACAGTAAATCCAATTAGAATACGTACTTACAACTGAATTCTCTTGCAATTTTCAAAAAGCCGATTGCGTTTTCCGTCTTCCCTGCTATTGTCAAAGCAGCCTGTACCACACGTTGCCGCAACCCCCCGCCTGGTGTCTGTGTCTCTGCCTGGTGACCTCTGCTGTAAGAGCCGCCGCAGAAATCACAAACTCTCACATCAATTTGCCACAATTGGATGTGGCATCTTGCAGCTAATTCGATTTGGGAAGAAACGCACCTGGCTCTGTTTTTTCCCTATAGAACGTGGAGGGAGTTCGGAGTCTACGCAGACACCATCTAAGCTAAGCGAGGAACCCATGTGCTTTTCAAGGTCTAAGCCGTTTGTCTTCCTCTCCCCGAATACAGCCCATGACAAAGGGAAAGGAGCTGAATTATTTAATGCAAAAAACTAAATTAGATTGGAGTCAGGGAGGGAGAGAGAGAAACCTAAGGAATGAAAAGATACAACTGTTGCTCTAACTTCTAGGTTCCTCCCTTTACAAGAGAAGGCTACCCTTCTGGTTTGTTTTGTTTCAACTCTTTGTTTCTATGCTGGTCAGTTCAATGCATTGTCTCCTGTATCCCAGCCGGGAAGAATATCATCAAATCAGCAGTATTTGAAAAGAAATACAACACAGAAATAAAGCGCATGGAGTGTTTTCAGTGTTTCAAACTGGTTTGAGGTTGTAGAAAACAGACAAAATGGGAATGGATGTAACATAGCATTGATAATTTTAAGGGTCTGAGGGCTGCTGTTGAATGAGAACTGCACGTCTCTGGCCTTTTATTCAGTGACCCACATTTTATCTCAAGCATGCTTCAGATGTTGAACAACTAAATAATCAACAACAAATCCTACCTCATAAATACGATGTCCGTTGAATATGTGAGGATGCTCTGGAGGAAGGGGGCGTATAATTAGGTACTTGGCACAGTGGGTTTTCCCTCTGTAGTTGCATTTGTATAGGGAAGAACACTTCTATAGAGAAGTAATGAATGTTGTGGCTCGAGTCTTCTCTGTATCATGTTGTTATGAAATACACAAAGCATGTCTCATGTAAATATTCTCTGGAAAATCAGTCCACTGCTTTTATTTATTTTATTTGTATGTATCGAAGGCACATATGTACCATGGTATAAGTGTGGGGGTCAAGGACCACTTACAGGAATCAGTTCTCTCATCATGTAGAGTCTAGGGTTCAAACTCAAGGTCTTCAGGCTTGACAGCAAGCCCTTGGAGCCTCCCTGACCCTTAATTCATCTTTTTAAAATCTGTTATCTTTTAAGAAACAGGCTATCCTGAGTCAAAAGTCACACATAACTCCACCATAATCTCAAACTTCATACCATATCTGCACAATTTTGAAGTAAAAGAAGGACAAGGATGAAATTTTATTTTTGTCAGGGCCAAAAAGGGAGAAGCCATCTCTAAGCAACATGAAGGGCAGGGATCACTCTGACTTTCTGTCCCTCTTCTCCCGTACTTGGTACCAAGTTAGTAATTGGGACTAAATTGTTTGGCTGAGTGACTGAGCCTTATAACTTCCCGTTCTGTTCTCCTTTGTGTAGATAGACCTGGCCTCCATCTTTCTGGGCAGCTGCTTGACCTGCCATGTGGTAACCCAAGCAATTGTGTGCCTGACAAATTTGTGTCTAAAGGTAGAAGATCTGGGATTGCTGCTGTCATGGCTCCTTGGTGTCTTTTTGCTTCAGCTTTCCCCGGTATCTCAGGGATAACTAGTTTGACAGGAACATCCAGTCACAGGGATGAAGGACAATTTATCTGATGCGCTGCCGCTCACTAGTGGTATCACTCCCAACAAAAGGGGGAAGGGAAGAAAATTTTTGGAGCTAAGGAACGAGAAGCAAAATCAAAATAAGTTCCCCGAACTCTCCCAATCCTACAACCACCATGGCTGAAAGCAGCTCAGAGGGCTTCACTGTTTTGTCTGAACAAGTAGGAATCTGTAGATCACTGAACAGATCCATCCTCGGAAGCAAGAAGAGACTCCAAACCCTCACTTTTGCTTGATTTTTCCATTTGAGTTTATTGTAGCCTCTGCTCATCTTCATGAGACCCTGTGAGCTGGAGAGAGATTATTCTCAAGGATTGCCTTAACTCTTCAGCATCTATCTACACAGAGTGGGGGACTCGGTAAGTAGCAAAGTTAACAATTAGTTAATTGGTGGTACAGTGTGTGTGTGGTGTGTGTGTGTGGTGTGTGTGTGTGTGAGGGAGAGGTTGGCTTCACACAGCAGAAATAAAAATAACAGGACCTTAACCAAGAGAAATTTGGCTTCATAATGGTGTTCTGGCAGTTGTCGGTGGCAATCCCAGTGTTCCCAGAGACCTGCGTCACTTCTTTCTGCAGCTATTCTCAGAATGAGATGTGTGTGCCTTCATGACATAGGATGGCTGTTGTGGCTGCAGCCATCAGCTCTAAAGCTAGACGGTAAAGAAGAAGCAAAGAGGGGCCCTTAAGTAGGAGCGGCCACTGTTCCACAGCCTGGAATCCTCACAACGAGTCCTCATACTTTACTACCTAAGACTTAGCTAGCTGCAACATAGACTGGAAAAGTAATCACATCTGAACTTAGAATTCAAGGCCCAATTCTAAGCAGAGGATGGAAATATATTAGGATAGGCAACAGCAAAATCTACCGCATTCTCATAAAACACACACACACACACACACACAATGCCTTCATCCATTTTACATTGTGTAACTGAACACCATAGACTGGTAACTTACAAAGAAAGATCAGGGCTGTGTTTTGCTGATGGTTTGGGGAGCTGAGAAGTTCAATATCAAGGCGCCGGTATGGGGCTACAAAGATTGCTCAAAGGTTAAGATCACTCGCTGACTTACAGAGTGCCTAGTTTTGGTTCCCAGAACCCATATGGCGGCACATAGCCACCTGTAACTCCAGCCCCAGAGAATTTAATGCCCTATTCTGGCTTCCATTGGCACCAGGCATGCGTCTGATGCGTAAACATGCAAGCAAAACACCATTACATTTTTTAATTTTATTTTATTTTATTTATTTTATTTTATTTTATTTATTGCTTTAACTTTTTGGATTCTCTTTTTCCCCCCAATTGGATATTTTCTTTATTTACATTTCAATTGTTTTCCCCTTTCCAAGTCTCCCCTCCAGAAACCCTCTATTTCATCCCCCCTCATCTTGCTTCTATGAGGGTGCTCACCCACCCACCCACTCCCATCTTCCTGCCCTGGCATTCCCCTACACTGGGGCATTGAACACCTTCAGGCCCAAGGGCGGCTTCTCCCAATGACGACAGTTACCAACATATGATGAGGAACTTCTTAGTGCATCCTTACATGGCATCGGATGTCACAGGAAAAGCCCCAGTGAGCTAACTGCGATCCTCTACCTCCTCCTTGGTCTCCTACTGTGCCTCCTAATTTTTTAAAAAATTATTCACCTAGGGATGGAAAGATGACCCAGTAAGAGCACTGTAAGAGATGACTCTATAAGAGCACTGGCTGCTCTTACAGAGCACCTACATGGCAGCTCACGACCGTCTGTAACTTCAGTTCTAGGGCAGCAGTTCTCAACTTGTAGGTTTAGAGGTCTTATGTAAGATGCCCTACATACCAGATATTTGCGTTATGATGCATAATAGTAACAAAATTACAGCTATGAAGTAGCAGCAAAATAATTTTATGATTGGAGTCACCACAACATGAAGAACTGTATTAAAGGGTCACAGCATTTAGAAGGTTGGGAACCACTGTTCTAGGAGATCTGATACCCTCTTCTGCCTTCCACGGCAACCTCTCATTCATTTGTGCACACATGCACATGTGCATGCACACACAAATAAATAAAACATTTAAAAGTAAATAAATACTTTGCCTATTTAAATAATTAATATTCTCAAAAGCCCTGTGAGAAGGTATTCTTAGAATCACATTTCAAGGAAAAAAAAAACCTTTTTATACACAAACTGCTGAGGTGACGTATTCAGGGTCACACAGCTAATAAATGGCAGATTAGGAGTCAAATACAGGCTGTCTTACACTGGATGGAGTGATCAAAAATTGCCAAATAAAGGTCTGTCGTGGTGACACATACCTGCAACCCTAGCACTAGGGATGCTGAAGCAAGAGGATTCCAAAGTCAAAGCAAGCTTTGGCTACATAGTGAGATCCTATTCGAACAGGGCGGGAAGATGCTTCTGCCTGGAAAGCACCTACTCTCAAGCAACAGAACCTGAGCTCAAGCCACAGAAGCTACGGAGAAAGCTGGTGTGGTGGAGCACGCTTGTAGTGCTAGCAGTATGGAGCCAGAACTTAGGCATCGACCTCCAGATCTTTTCTAGCCAGATAGCCTAGCCTATTCCAAAAAAGACCTTCCAGCCTGAAAAATGGCACACGGTTGTTCTCTGATCTATATATATCTATACATGCACATGCATGCACACACAAATTTGCCAAACAAGTCTGAGCATTTAACATAAAGACAGATCATCAGACTTTCACAAAAGCAATACTTTGGGTTGTTTGTTTTGTTTTGATTTGATTTTTAATGAAGCCCACCTCAAGATGTAGACTCCATTCCCTCCTCTCACCTTCTGTTGTGGTTAATTATTATATTCTAGTTCTATTGTCTTGTTCTACTGTACTTCTTAACATAAAACTTCTAAACACAACCTTTTCCCACTAGTTTCATTGGTGTCTGATCATTCATAGGAATAAAGTAACATTTGCTGTTCTTGCTGAAAACCCAGGTTTGGTTCCCAGCACCCACATGGGTGCTTAGAACCTGCTGTAATTCCAGTTGAGGGGGAATCTGATGCCCTCTTCTGGCCTCCTTAGGTACTGCACACATGTGCACAAACACACACACACAACTAAATAAATAATATTATTTTACAAAGAAAGTACACATTTTTTTGTGAGTAACTTAAAATATAATTTTGTCCTCTGGATTGTAGCCAGACAGTTAGGATCAATCTCAGAGCAAAATACTAAACAGCCAATGTAGAAGTCCTAGCGATCTACCATGTTAACGCCTCTACAGTCGCATGGGCTAGTGTCTGGTGGCTACACGCTGGCTTCTCCCTTCTTCCCCTGTTCTTACTGTCTCTCCAGGCAAGCAGGAGGCATTGTATCCTAAACACACCTGCAGAACTTTTGAAGCCTTTTCTCCTTCCTCAAAGGCAATTCCTCTTTCCCTTTCCCTCTGTGATCTGGCACTAGCTTTCCACCAGTTAGAACACAGCCCACAGTCCTGCACACTTCAAGGCTTACTCTCAACAATAAAAAAAATCTTAAATATCTGAAAGTGTACATGGTCTATAAAAAAATTAACAAATATTAGTACATCTCAGGAAATCAATAAAAGCATACTGCTGTCATTTATGCAGGGAGCAACCTGGCTGCTTCTTTAGAAGCCCTGGCTTTCTTCAGCCTTCACACCAAGCTCCATGCCAGAGTTTGTTTCCTTGGGACTCAGCTAACTGTGTGAAGAGAGGTCCTTGGGATTAGCCTATGAAATGAAATCTTAATGTTAGACCACCCAATAGCTGGCTGACACTGACTGGGATCAGTGTTGGTGGTAGGTAAATGATTGCTAGCTCCTGGTGTGCTGTAGCAGTGCTATTGGTGAGCTGTAGTAAGAAAACAGGAGCCTGGTGGAAGGGAAAGCCTTTGTGGGCTCCTTATCTTGGGCATTTGGGTTCTTCAAGGGAAACGGTAAGAACAGGGGTAAGAACAGGCACCAAAGAGTCAATGCTGGCTGTTAAATGACTAAGGGGTTTGGAAAACAACAGAAAAGGCCTGAGGGTGATTAGCCACCAACTTCCCCAATCCTGAAAAATCAAAGATCTGTCTGGCAGCGTATTAAATAGCTATCATTCCCTGCTAATTCCAGGGCCCACACCCAAAGTCTCCTGATTAAAGGATACCCTCCCCCCATACTTGGTCTTCAAGCATGTATCTTTGGAAATTTATTCTGAATATCCAAATAGACTCTTGGGAACTTTGTTAGATGATCCTATAAAAAACGATTCAATGAGTTTCCATTTCTCTTTTAAACTGTCGATTAGGTGCTGACTTTAGCTGACTTCTTTTACAAAGCTTCCTGGTGTTTGTCCCTTACACAGGAGTTTGATGGAAACAAACCGCTAATCACAGTTACCATAGCCTTCTACTGAACTCTAGTATCCAGCCAGCTCTACAATTGCATTTTAATCTTACGCTAACTTTATATTTAATCTTATATTAGCTTATCTTAATCTAGATGTAAAATTTTTCCTCACTAACTTTGTCTCTTAATGTTCCCCATAAGGTTTTACAATGATTATCTTCTGACTCAGGTTCTGGACCTTGGCCCGCTGTTAACAGACCCTCTTCTGAGGCTCTTCTTAGGCAATCTGACTGCTGACCACCTCAGTAACCGTTTGTCAGTTTGAGCAGCTACTGAGAGAGCAGCACCACCAAACCTCTAAAAGCAGTACAGGGGATCCCTGAAAACAAAATCAACGAGCTACGGGCCATCCAGCTTGTTCCTCTTTCTGCTGCTCTTTGTTTTAGACTCGGAACGAAAACAGCCGGAGCGAAGCTTCCGTTAACCTCTCTGACTAGCTCTCAAAAAGCCTTAGAGAAAGTCAAGATCACCTTAACATCTTTCCAGATCAACTCAATTCCTTGACTGCTGCAATACTCCAAAATTAAAAAGGACTCGACCTGACTCCTGCTAAGGAGAGGATGTGTGCTTTCCTCTGTAAAGGATGATTCTTCCACGTCAACAAATCCTAGCTGGCTTGAGATAGGTCCCCAGACACAGGATCAGACAAACATTCAATCAGAAGCCTCCTCCTATGTCTGGGTGTCCTGTTCTCTTTCACTCAGCCTCCTCCCTTTCATCCTTTCTTTCCTCTTTATTATTGTCAAACTTATCTTCTTATCCTTTCTTTTAAGTGTTTCACTTACTGAGTTTCCCCCATATCCAAATAAAACGTTCCACCTAGGTGCTCCCAATGGCTCTCACTCTACGAAGGCACCGAAGGGCCCCTTCCTCAATGGACCAAGAGCTACCACCTCCAGAAAACCCCTCCTCTGTTGGAAACAACTAAGAAAAAAAAAAAAAAAAAAAATCTATGCTCCGCCTCACATTTTTCTATATCCCCTTAGAGTTTAGAACGATAACTTCCTGTTAAAAGACTACATTTCCCAGCTTCCCTTGCAGCCAGGCAACACCTGCAAGGAAGGAACTATGGGAAGAAGTATAACTGTGGCAATTATGGCTACTATGGCTTCAGTCATTTCCGGCTCTCTCAGGGAGTTATCCTATCTCCCAGCCTGGCTCTCAGAACAAAATCATGTCACAGCATAGACACTACCTAGCCCAGTGGTAAGAAATGCTAAGCCTGTTGAGGAAAGCAAGAGACTGTTCACTGAAAAAGCCACAGAACCGGACAATGGATCCAATCTCAAACTCACAGAGATCTACTGTACTCTCAAGATACTGCATCTAAGGGTGCAGACAATAGAGCTAGGAGGCAGAGAGTTTATTGATATAAACTATCTGTGCAAGGAAAAAATAAAAGGCAGGGGGGAAAAAAAAAGATGTCTAGCACAGCCCGTACCAGGGAAGTCTCAGGTGCAGCAGCAGAATGAGCAGATGAAAAACTACCTTTATTAACAGTAAAGGAATACACAGAAGGAAACACAGAAGACATTGGCAAGACAGAGGTGGGACTAGAGAAGGCAAAGTCTGACCCCGTAGGTTGGGGGGCATTTATGGTTTAGTGGCTTAGGATGAGGTCCCTCCCCTAATTTTGGACTGGTTAGCTTAGCAAAGAAAGGGAAGATGACAGTCCCACAACTTTGGGTAAACATGTTCAAGTCAGGTGGTAATCTTAACTGACCAGTCTGGACTGGTTATTTTGAAGGAGTTGGGGGCTAGCCCTGCCAGGCCTTTGTTTCAGCAGGATGCAGCCAGAAGTTTGCCATCTTTTTTATTATTATTTGCTTTTGTTGAGACTGGGTCTCTCTTGATAACCTAGGCTGCCCTGGAACTTACTATGTAGACTGGGCTAGCTTCAAACTCACAAGTGCTAGGATTAAGGGTATGTGCCATCATGCCTGGTTCAGCCTTTATTATTTATCTGTGTTCCCCTTCCCTATCTGTCTGCCAGAATTTCAACTCCTAGTCTCTCACTCTGACTCAAAATTCACTGGTCTCATGGATAACCAGCAAGTTTGCCAAGAGTGATAGCTCCTATCGGGGTACCAAATGGTACAGGAACTAAATCAAAACTCAGAGAGGTAAAGGTGGTATACGCCTAAGACTGTATAACCTAGCAGTTGTCCATGTTCCATGTCCAAAAAGTAATGCAGGAGCAAAGAACAGACCCTACACTATGGAAATGGCTGTTCTCCGTAACAGAGGTCAGCAAGCCTTTCCTGGAAAGGATTTGAGAACAAATGTCTGGGGCTATGCACATCCTGTGGTCCTCTCGCCACTGTTCCATCCCACCATCATATCGCCAAAGCATCCCTAGATGATGTGTAAAGGAAGGAGCGTGTGAGCGGAACAGAAGGGTGGAGTTAGGAAAACAGGATAGAAGAGCCATCCCATTGATCCTTCATGACCCAGTGAGCGATGGGGAGCCGGTGACATAGGCATGGCGGATGGGGAGAGACCAGACAACGCTAAGGAATTGGCTCATGTAATTGTGAAGCCTGGAAAAACATAAAATCTATAGGATGGGCACCAGGCTAAACATTCCAGGAAGAGCTGGTCCTACAGTCTTATGAGTCTTGAGTCTGAATTCCGTAGGGCAAAAGGCAAGGCTTTTTTTTTATTTTTGTAATCCCAAGAATTTCGTCTTTGGAAATCCTTGCTAATCCTTCTGTTATGAGGGCCACATACACCGTGGAGAAGAGCTTTCGTTGCTGAGTGTCTACTGGTCCGTGTGTTAATCACATCTTTGAAACAGCAACACAGATCCTGGGATGTAACCAAGCAACCGGCAGCAGATTTGTCTAAACTGACCCCAGAATTAATCATTACACTGACTTCCAAGCTCCTGTGGGTGACGGAAGCCTCGGTGGTCACTGTCTCTGTCCAACCCTCTCTGTGTGTCTGTGCATCTCTCTGTCTCTTTCTCTTTGTGTCTCTCTTGTATGTCCATCTCTGTGTGTGTCTTCATCTCTTTCTGTGTTTATCTCTCTTTCTCCCTCCCTTCTCTCTCTCTCACTTCCCTCCCTTTTCTCCTTCCTTCCTCTCTCCTTCCTCCCTTCTCTTGTTCCTGAGAATATTTCCAAATAAACCTCTTAAACTTGCATCTCCTTCTGAGAGTCCATTTCTGGAATTTGTAATATGAGGTAAAATGTAATGAACAAAATACAATAGCCTGAGTCACAGACCAACTCCTCCCCGCCACCCCAGGGTTTGGCTGTTAGCATTGGTTTCTATTTGTATTTCAAATCACTCTGTTGCCTTTGAAGAGACCCACCTATTCCATTGTTGTGTGTTAGAGCAAGTTATTCAGCTCCAAAAGAAATCAACTGACCCATTCAATAGAAAGAAAAGGACGATCTAAAGAAAACCCTCTTGCTTGTTCTTTTCCTTCCTGCTTCATATCTGAGCAGGAACTGCTTGGAGCCGGCCAGCTCCAGCCTGTCAGTCTGCTGCCCGCGGTGTTGTGCATGTTCTGGAGTGTGTGCCCACAGACAAGCAGCAGATGCTCTCAGCCTGGACATCTGGAAGGCTCATCCGATTATAGGGCACACATTTGTGATAATAGATTTAATTCAGTTTTTACTTAACATTTTTGGCTGGTTTAAAGACCCTGAGGTCAGTATGTAACTTGGCAAGAGTTTTTCAAAAATTGGTCCCGAATTTATCGTCCGTGGGTTGATCTTATACAATCTTTTGTTTGTGCAACTCAGACCAGCTGGGCGAAAACTCATGAATGGAGTCCCATTATGGGGAGGGGTCCTTGGAAGCCCCCCAGGGAATGCATGAGTCACTCTGTGTACCCTGGTCCACCCCACAAGGCCTGCTGCAGAGAGAGCAGAGGGAGCTGAGGGAGAAGAGTGAGTTCCTGTGTTCTCTATTCTCGACTCAGAATACACACTGTACTTGGCCAATTAAGGGACAATACAACAGTAATTATAACCAAGCCATTCTGTATTTTGACTAGAACCTGATATAAACCTTGAGAACAAAATGTAATGAAGTAAACTCTCCTACTACAATGCTGGTGCACTGTTCCAGAATTTCATCCATTTACTATCAAAAAATAAACTTTCAACAAAAGCCTACATGGCTTATTGGCATGGAAGTGTGTACATTTGTTTGTTTTGTGCATGTGTGTGTGTGTTTTTGTAGCAATTTTCACTCAAGAAAAATATGTAGAATGGATGAGGTTTTTCTTTTTTCTTTCTTTCTTTTTTGTTTTTTTTGTTTGTTTTATTTTTCTCTCAGAATAAACCAGCAACGAAATAATAACAACCCATTAAGAAAGTGGTGAAAGAGTCAAAAAGTCACTAACAAGAAAAGAAATGGAAATGGCCAATATATAGTAAGATGCTTCTTCCTGATGTTAATGAAGAAAATAAAACATACAAAGGAGAAACCATCTCGCATACCCTTCAAGTTGGCAAGAAGCAAAAGAAGTGCAGTTTCAGAGTCTCATGCCGAGCCAAGGTGGGTCTGTGACCTGCACAGCCTCTTGGCCATCCTTAGTCATGCTGAAGGTTTACCTGCTTACCCTGAGGGATTACCCACAATCCCCGCTGCCAGCCTTACCCCATGGATAAGGACAGCCACTCAAAAATGTCCACTGCAGCATAGTTAGATGTAGGAAACAGAGAAAAGTCAGATGCTAACCACACATACACCAATGGAAGAGCAGACAAATACACCACAGCATTCTTACATAATGAAACACAGTACCAACGTCAAAACATATAAGATATGATAACAATCCATAAAAATCCGGGGGGCGGAAATACCCAAGATAAGAAAGTAGTATTTTTTATGTTTGTTATTGCAAACACTGTAGGCGTTTCTAAAATAAACATGAGAACGAGAGGCACCGCAATGACTGAGTGCAGACCTCTGAAGAGGGAGGTGGGAAGATGGCTGACTCCAGAATTGGCTTCTAAGGCACACACATATGCAAACATGAGGGATGAGGGGAAAATATCTGAAGATAATAAGGTAGGAAAACCAATGTTCACTATACAATTTTCTATTTTCATTATATTTTTAAGTATTTTAAAATCTGTAATAGTTAGAATATGAGACAACAACTCCTATTGGGAAACCGGAAGTTTTCATTCCTCTGCAGTGCTGTTGCTTCAACAACCGAGTGAAATGGAAGCAGATATCTTCTTCCAACAGCATCCCCACCCTGGTGGTACCCAACATGCCTCTCCCCCATCAAATCATCAAAGAGAACACAACCTTTAAAGAAGAGCTAACATCACTTTCTCCCCTCAGTTACGCTACACCCTTTACTTTCATGGCTTGCACAAATAAAACTTGAAAGATCAAGCTCCTCTTTGACAGGCCTGATTCAGTAAAGTCTGTATTGCTAAAAGCCAACCTGCATTAGTCTCTCTTCTCATTGTTGTGAATTCTGAAAGAAGTAACTTAGACAAGTACCACATGCCCAGCTCTTTCAAGTGTTAAAAACATAAAATGGGACGAGCATGGTAGTTCACACCTTCAATCCCAGCACACAGGAGGCAGAGGCAGGAGGATCTCTGAGTTCAAGGCCAGCCTGATCTACAGAGCTAGTTCCAGGACAGCTGGGGCTACACAGAGAGAAACCCTGTCTCAGAATAGAGAGAAGGCTCAATCAACAAAGCATTTGCTTCACACGTGTCAGGACCTGAATTCAGATCTTCAGAACACAAGTAAAAAGACAGGTAGATGGCATGAGCTTGCAATTTTTAGTGGTAGGGAAATGGTGCATAAAGGTATATCTCTACACATGAACATGCACATATGCACACATACATGGATGTAAATATATATACACAAACAAAAGCAAAACAAAGAAGCAAAATCTCCAAGGCTGCCTCCACTACCTCCTGGTATAGCTGAATATGGAGACAAAGTATGGGACAGAAACTGAAGGAGGGGCTGTCCAGAGACTGCTCCACCTGGGTATCTATCCCATGTGCAGTCACCAAAGGCAAACGCTGATGTGGATGCCAGGAAGTGCATGCTGACAGGAGCCTGATATAGCTGTCTCCTTAGAAATCTGTCAAAGCCTGACATATACAGAGGTGGATGCTCACAGCTAACCGTTGAGCTGATCATGGGGTTCCCAATGGAGGAGTTAGAAGACTGAAGGAGCTGAAAGGGTTAGTGGCCCCATGAGGAGAGCAACAATACCAACCAACCAGAGCTCCTAGGGTCTAAACCACCAGCTTGGGAGCACACAGGGAGGGACCCATGGTTCCAGCTGTATATGTAGGGGAGGATGGCCTTGTCGGGCACAGGTGGGAGAGGAAGTTCTTGGTCCTGTGAAGGCTGGATGCCCCAGTGTGGGGGAATTCAAGGCTGGGAGGTGGAAGTAGGTGGGTGGATGGGGCACATCCTCATAGAAACAGGAGGAGGGGGGATGGGATAGGGGGTTTCTGGGTAGGGGGAAAATGGGGAAAGGGGATAACATCTGAAGTGTTAATAAAATATCCAATAAAGAAGAAAAGAAATATCTGAATCCTGAAAAACATCCTCCAATTCTGGTTCTGAAGTGTTAATGTTCTCTTTCCATGGACACATATACACATATTTGGGATATTCTTCTCATATAATAGCATATTTATCTTCATTTTCCTTCTGGAGCATCCCTCTGATACACAAGAACATTCCCTTGTGTGGACATTCCAAAATTTATTTTAAAAATTCTCCCATCAGAGGGCATTGCCACATTACCAGATTTCCATTTCTGAAAGCCTGGCCAATTTCCATGCCTATCTACAGTGTAAGGGTGTGTCCTTTTCCCTGTTCCCTTAACTGAACTACTGACCAAGTATTTTTATTTCCTCCCTGGAAAGATAACAAAAGACTCTCATTTGGACATAGGAACTTAAAGACAGATTTAGTGAATGAACAAGACATTGTTTGCTTGGTTTGTTTTTTTTTCAAGACATGGTTTCTCTGTGTAGCCCTGGCTGTTCTGGAATTCCTTCTGTAGACCCAGCTAGTCTTGAACTCAGAGATCTGACTGCCTCTGCCTCCCAAGTGCTAGGATTAAAGATGTGTGTCACTACTCCCCTAGCTCTTTTAAAATGTGTATCTAAGCTAAATATGATAAAGACAGGATGATTGGATTCAATGGGCTGTAAAGAGAGAGCCGGTGTCAAAAAGACGTGTATTGAATTACTGTTTCACTTCCAGACTACATTTTTGCCATAACTGGAAGACCGAAGAGTAATGGTCATCCTTATAAATGTCAGAATGTTTCTTTAATGAAAAACTTCTCTCCTGATGTCTAAGCTCCCTGAGGCTCGACACTAGGCTTGCTTCATCATTATCTCCAGGCTCTCACATAGAAAAGACTTCCCAGAGACATCAATCCAATCGATGAGTCCATGCGGAGCGAACAAATGAGCATGCCATGAAAATCACTTACATTAAAGCTGTTTCCAAGGTAGGCAACGTGGTCTGACTTTTGTGAGTTAAATTCTCTAGCTGGAGAGGAAACTCACAGTCAAATAGGAAGAAGATAACCTCTGTATATAGCAGAGGAACATGTTTGCTTAGTGGTTTAACTAAGCAGTGGATGGAGAATGCTTTCCAATGGCTTGAGTTGTTCTCCTAGGTTTTCAGTGGGAGTAATAGATATTTGCTATCTATATATTATATATTACATATGCATATAATATAATGTATTATATTACATTTTGTATAATATATATCACATTATTATACAATGTATTATATTACATGATATATGTGATATATTAATATATAAATATATTAACATATCATATATATAGATATTATATAATTATAATATATGCAAACTCTATATTATACATATATAATGCATTATTTTATATATGTATGTATTATATATAATATCTATGTTATTATATATAATATGAATATATGGATATATATTTTATCATAAGCAATTAACAAAATAAATAATGTAATTATTTTAAATAGAAGAAAAGAAGAGAAGAGAAAAGGAAATTATCTCCACAGCCAGGACAGGTAAGAGCAATACCCAGAAGATCCTGAGCAGCAGTAGGCAGCCTAGTGTCTGACCCTGCTAGTTCACCTCCATCACAAACCAGATGGGGAACAATCCTGTCTCCCCAGCAACTCCCAGACCAATGCAATGCCAGGAATTTCTTTTTGGATGGATTTGTAATAAGCTCCAGAATGCCTGTAGAAACAGCCACAATTGGTGTTCTATAGCAAGATGTATTTTTAGACTCAACTCAGCTCTGGTCACACAGAGCTGGGCTCTGGACACTGTCCTCCAGGATTTCTCAAATTGCAGAGGGGGAGCAGGTCATGACCTCACTAGGGTCACAGAGAGGAAAACAGCAAAGCAACAAGAGGAATTTTCTTGAAGCTGCTCTGAAGGGCAATTCTGTTCAGCTGGTGACTTCATAGCCATCCAGGCGGCCTTCCCAGCTACCTCTTCACCCGCTCTGAGCGGTGGCAGATGCCTTTGGAACTAAAACAGATTAAGCAATAAAATAAAATAATCTTGGGTTTCTCAATGTTTCTGATTCATTCATAGAAAAAGGTGACAATATTACTGACATAGTAACACAAACCTATAATCTCAGTAGCTGGGAGGTAAAAGCGAGAGAATCACAAGTTTAAGGTTAGCCTGAGCTACATTGGAGGCTCAAACCACCTTCTCCTACACAGTGACACTAATGTTAAGAGGGACAAAGATGAAGGAAAGAAAATTAAATTGTATTCCTAGCACTGTGAGCACACAGGCAAGACTGTCTGCCCATCCAGGAAGCTATTGGCTTCACCCCTCTGAGTAGCTGAAAGCTTCACTGCCCCCCAACCCAACTAACTGATTGGTGGGCTACAAAATACACTAGCACAACATATATGTAATCAATACATTGCATACGGCTGGGAAGCTGCCTTATAGAGACATCTCATTCAGTTAATGCAAACCTAAGGCTTCTAGTTATGGTCTCTATTCATTCACAAATGGGTCTGAGAAGTACTGCACCTCTGAGGGCACAGCTTAAACTCATACTAGAAATCAAACTCTAGTGTTGAAGACAATCATTTATTCACATCTGTTTATTTCCTCCCTACAGTGCTTTGCCTCAAGCCGTCAACTTGTCCATATGGCTTGCTTTGGGGGATGGAATGTGAGTGGATATACCACAGGTAGCTCTGAGTGCACTTGCATGATGTCACTTGGCCTCTTGAGCTCCTACCCATCAGCCCCAGCCCCAGGAACATGCTTTTGTTTTTTACCCACCAGCTTTGGGGATTAATTTTGTAATAATTTGTTTATTTTTATTTTATGTGCATTGATGTTTTGCCTGTATGTGTGTGTGTGTGTGTGTGTGTAGGGTGTTAGACTTCCCTGGAATTGGAACTGTGAGATGCCATGTAGGGTGAATGCTGGGAATTGAACCTGGATCCTCTGGAAGAGCAGCTAAGCTATCTCTCCAGTCCCTTTGGGAATTATTGTAGCAGAAGTTGACCAAGGTCCCTCTGCCTCTGCAGTCCAGACATGTCCCGTACACTTCTCTTGCTTCTCACCTCTCAGCCCCTCAAAGAGCACTCCCTAGATTCTCCTGGGATTTCCTTTTTCATACTCAGTGAAACCAATGGACATTGTTTTTCTTTTTATTAACTAGTTGTGATTCAAAGACTTCCCCATGTAGACATGAAAGGAGTAAGAATTTATGCTTTGCAAGTAAACAACGATGTGCATGCTTTTCAAAACCCACCCACAATGTCAATACTGTTTCAATACTTATTCCTGGTGAGATACTCAGACATTCCCACCACAAGATCACGACTAGATGCCTGCTCCCAGAATTGATAAGTCAGTCAATTAAGCAAAATCCACTTTGCTTAAGAAAAATGGAAAGATCTGGAGATTAATGACAAAAGTGATCTTTGGAAACTGGAAGAATGGCTCATCAGTTAAGAGAATTTTCTTCTCTTACAGGGGACCCAAGAAGCTCACAGACTGGATCTCATACAATGAACCCCCCCACCCCCGCCGCAATGTGACACTTATAAAGAAAAGATGAGGACCAGGCGTAGTGGCTATAATCCCAACACTCAAGAGAGTAAGCCTGGAAGACTGGGATGAGGCAGGAGGACTACAAGTTTGAGCTAGCCTAGGCTATAGGAAGAAGCCTGTCCTAAAAAAAAAAAAAAAAAAAAAAAAAATTAAAAGGAAAGAAAGAAAACATTATCAAACCATTTTGAAATTATCAAGAAGTTACCCTACTTGATATATTAATAATTAATATCCTATTCTCACTAACAATGAACTTTACCCTAAGACTGAGCCCTGAGGTATTGGCTAATAGCAGGAAGCCATCACAGAAACAAATTTCATACGATGAGTTACTTGCCTTGTTTCGTCATGTCAAGACAGCAGTGTATGACTTATAACTAATACCACATAAGAATACTAGGTATGTGTATATGAATACTGATTATGTGTAATATATACATATTTATTTTGACAATTCCTGTCCAAATTGTTTTCCTAATTAAAAGACACGATAAAAACTTAAAATATAAAGGGGCAAGCATGTTCAGCTTTAGCTGTAGGTCCTGCTACACAGACCTTGGGTTCAGCTGTCTCTGATGGGAAGAAGAGATATCATACATGAGTCTTCAACTCTAAGTCTCAGAGAAGACAGATTTCTTTCTATGCATCCTATCTTTTCCTAAATGCAATGCCTGTTAGATCATGGAATCAAATTATTTCACATTGAATCAACACATACCAGGATAAACTGAAATGGGATAAAATGAAATTTCTGAATGATAAGGTATTGTACATGTGGAAAGTGTCAAGCAAAGAGTTTGATTTTTGTGTGTGAAAGAGTATTGCCAAACATCTTCGAATCACACGTTATTAACATTTAATGAGTGTCTACAATATAGGGGAACAGTCATCGACATCCTATACTTAAGCATCGCAATGACAAATGTATAACATCTTTGTGGCAGGCTCTGACCTACATACTTTGCATGGGTGGTCCACTATTCTCACTATCTGAGGGTGATAAGTTCAAGGACCCCCAGAGGTACAAACTCCACAAATGTTCAAGTCTCTTAGTTGATAAGCTACAAAGGATGCATTATTTGCACATTCTCCCATATTTTAAAGCAATCTCTACAGTGCTTGTTATAATGTAGTTGTCATATTCTGTTGTTTAGGGAGTAATGGGCAAGAAAAAAAGTCTGCTATGTTCGCTAAAAGTGAAGGATTTTTTTTTCTAATATTTTCAATGATTCACACAAGTATAAAATCCATGAGCATGAAGATGGCTGTATGAATGTTAAATTCTCACAGTAGCACTCTGAGGGAGGAATTAGTCCTCCCTCTTATAGATGAGGAAATGAAAACAAAGAATTTAAGTGCCTTTCTCCATATGCCTACACTCAAAATAGCAAAGCCGGGATCCAACTCTGGCCAATCCTAACTCCTAATGACGCACTTAGCCATTGTCCTTGAATGCTGATGGCTTAGCAGGAGGATACTAGCTCCATCTAATAGATAATAACTGAAAAGCACTGGGTAGAAGAATGAAGACTTAACCTCAACCTAAAGTCACCCAAATTCTCTACCCTCTGTGCCATACCCTGATGTTTTCCTAATGTCAGAATCAAGATAATTTGTCCAGTTTCTGAGAGAGAGAAGAGAGAGAGAATTAGAGAGAGAGAGAGAGAGAGAGAGAGAGAGAGAGAGAATATGTGGGGGAAGGGGGCTTGTGTCTCATCTTGCTACCAACCCTGCTCTTCACCAAGAAATTACAAGGAAGAGAAATGTCCACGTTGCCATTTTCTTATTCATTTGGTCAGTATTTTTCTTCTTTATCTTTTTGCAGTTCTGGGGATTGAACATGCATACCAGACGAACGTTCTTTATTTAGGCTATATTCCCAGCTCGATTCTTACTGTTTTATTTTGAGGCAGAGTCTCAGTAAGTTACTAGGCTAGCCTTGAACTCATTCTGTAGCACAGGCTGTTCTTAAACTTGCAACTCTCCTGCCTCAGCCACCAGTAATTTGGATGATAGGCTTGAGCCACCAGGCCAAGCCAGCGTTGGCATTTTCTGCCTCTATTTCCTGTTTTTAAGTCACATTTCAATTTTCTAAGGGTTTGTCTGGTTAAATATAAGCTAAACTCAAACAATATGATAAATCAAATACGATGCTTTCTTCTTGCTTATGGGAAGAAAAAAAGCGTTCTGATTGGTCAGCAGTTGACCAATAGAATAGCTCAGGATGGAAATATCTCCATTGGTGGGCCTGAGGTTAATATGAGGCTTCAGAGGAAATGCTATGGAAAGAGGGAAATAGCCCACATAGACGCATCCCTCAGAATGAAGATGTCAGGAAAGAGTGAGATAAACAGTAAGAAACAGAGTCAGGCCACACCCTCCTGAAGACGAACAGCAGACAGGCTCAATGGACAGCCAGCTATCCGTTCTGGGCCACAGTGAGTTACCAAAATGCAGAGTTACGTGTGAAGAATGAGCATCCTAACTCTGAATCATCTTTAGCCCTTTATAAGTTTTTTTTTGGCTAAGCAACATGAAAGCTATTGTGTTTTAAGCCTGTAGCTGGTAAACCACAGGGCTGGTTAGTTTTGCAGGTTAATTTGCTGCTACCTAGAATCACCTTGGGGAGACTCTTATTAAAGAACTATCTCCATTAGGTTGGCCTGTGAGCTTATCCTGGGAGGATTGCCTTGAGTGTTAATTGAGGCTGACAGACCTATCCTAATGGTGGGGGCACCACTTCATAAATGAGCTTTGTCTGAATAAGAGTGAAGAATGCTAGTTGAGCATACCCAACCTAGCAACCAAGGGAGAATGCAAGGATTCTCCTTCCCTTGGCTGTGGCTATGACCTGACTAACTGCTTGAGTTCCTGCCTGGCTTCCCTTCAGCGATGGGCTGTAACCTGGAATTGGAAGCTGAACAAGCCACTTCCTCCCCTATGTTACCTTTTGTCGGGACATTTTATCACAGCGACAGAAATTAAATTAGAACACCACCTTTCCTTCTTAACGACACAGATTTCATATTTTAAAGTAATTCAGAAGCCAATTCTCCCAACAATTACATAATATTACGCAATGATGGAGATTTAAATTGGAAGGAAACCTGTTTCCCATTTTTTGCAAATGAAAAACAAAGCAGGGCATGTGAGGTTGGGTGATGTTGCACAGTTCTGTGCTGGCATGTCTCTGTAGGACCACGGCAGCTTCTGCTCTGAGCATCAGCCTTCTCAAGCAAAATGTCCTTCACGTTCAGACATAACCTAAACTTTTCTAAGGCTCTTTTATTTTTTTAAGCATCCTTCCCATTACGGAAATTATGTTTTGTTATTGTTCAGGGAGCTCACATCTTAAAGGCCAACTCAGCCAAAATACAAATAATATATATTTACAAGTTACTTTCATCAGACCCAGCTTCTAAAGACATTCGTTTCCTTCTAGATTGAAAACAGTTTGAGCCTCCTTCATTCATCCCTTGGCTTTCTGAGAGTGAGTAAAGTAGTACAATCTGTTTTGCTTACATTTTTTTTTAGGAAGGCAATTGAATTTCTATAGGTATATACTGATCATTTCCTGGGATTCTTTAATGGATAAAAACCTGGTCAACCAATAACACAACACACACACACACACAACAACGACACACGAACACTCATATTCACTCATATGTGAGCTAAATAAAGGAGGCCACGCAGATGCAGGAAGTTCAATATCAAGAAAAACACAATTTCCTTTTATTATTTGCTCCTTGGCAAACTGCTTATTTTGACCATTTTTTCCTCTAGAAAGACATAAAGTGTTTTTCCTTTTTAGAAAGTATAATATTATCTAAAAGGGCAGATAAACTTAAGCATTGTACTTGATCTTGATGAATTCTCACTATCTGAACAGATCTATGTAGCCAGCACCCCAAAATAATATATAAATAATATAATGATATTAAACATATGTAAATATAAAATATAAATATTTAATAATAAAAATATATATATAAATAATAAAAAAAAATAAATGTAAGCTGAGAGCTTACATCTGATCCACAAGCAGGAGACACAGAGAGAACACAAACCTAAGCCTGGCATGGGCGTTGGAAACCTTAAAGCCCACCCAGAGACACACCTTCTCCAATAAGGCCACCCCCTAATCCTTCCTAAACAGTTCCACCAACTGGGAAACAAATCTTCAAATATATAAGCCTATGGGCGGGGTGGGGGGGAGTCCTTCTCATTGAAACCACCACAAACTACTCTGAATAAGGGCTGCTGTGAGTATTCTTATAAGTGTCTTTTAGGGAATTTTTCTAGATGTTTCTCTTGTCTGTGTACCTAAGAATGCAGTTGTTGGTCATAGGTATGCATAGCGCTAGTTTCAGTCCATACCACCATAGTTTGCCAAAGTGGTTTACATTTACTTCAACTATTTATAAAAGTTACTTTCTAAGATATTTCTTTAACTTTAAAAAAAATCCATTAATAAATAATCAAATGCATCAAATAAATAACATCAAGAGACCCAAAAGCAACCAAATAGAAGAGGACTTGCTGAGCCCTCAGGATGTGGGGCTTGAGATTTCATAGCCTTGAGAGATTCTGGGAATGAGAGAGAACTAAGGAAAGAGCTGGAAATAAGCCTGCCTCACACCACACACACACACACCACACACACACACAGGATGAAGAAAACTGTCTTTCTTAAACCTTAGCACTGAGTGGAAGATAGGAGAGATGACTACACCAGGATACTTTATAATCAGAAGTCCATCATTATAAAGACTTGTAGCCCAAACTCATACTTCTTAGAGAGCTAAGAGATTCAAGGCTAGAATTCTTCAAATAAGGAACAACTTTGACCAGCAAGCTGAACCTCCATGATAGAAACTTAATTTTCCAACCTATGTCTCTCAGAGAGCAAGAAACCCTCTACTGGACCTGGACCACCTCAAGGACAAATTGGTCCATTTGGGTTCCATCTATAACACAGCATCACGCTCTCAGGAATACAGAGACACCTGTCTGATTTGGCTCACTGACTATACGAAAGAGGTGAAAAATCTAAGAACCAGGCTTTCTTTTGTTCATCTACTTCCTTGGTTGGGAAGTTCCCATCTTTTCAAGGTATTTCCTCACAGTGGTTTAGAAAAGTCTACATTGAGTGAATAAGACAGAGAGTGCCTCAGTTGATGGAGTAAAGTGGGGCCGATTTTTTTTTTCCTATTTCTTTCTCATTATTGTCTCCTTTGCATAAAGATACACAACATAGATGGTTCAACCACTGCTTACACAAGGCCTCTAAATTCCAGGACACTGCTCCCATGGCATTTCAAGAAATGGCTTCCAAGAACACAAATCCACAGCAGACAAAATGACAGGGTCCCTAAAGTTATGCAATATGACAGCCTCAGGATTATTCAGGGTATAGAGTTTTCCTATGGGGGGAAAAAAGGGTCTGTCTTGGGGAAATGACTCACCATAGCAAAGCCTTAATTTTTCTTCTTAACAGCAATCAAAGTCTTGCTCGGTCGCAAGGATGAGTCCACCCCCTTCGAAGAGCAAATGTGTAGTTAATTGCATTTTTTTCTGAAGCTCAGTTTACAAGACTTGAAGTGGCCAGGCTTCTTCTCAACATCTCATGCCAAAGCTCAACTGCCAAAGGCACCCAGCCATGTGAGCCATCCTGGTTTAAAGCTACCTTTCCAATGGTCCACAGGAGCCTCTTGCTTCAATCATAAATTATACATTTCTAGGAATGCAGCTTTTCTCATCGACTGCCATTTCCAGGAAAGACGGGGAAATTTTTTTTTTTCTTTTTTTACTGCACTCACTGGAAGTCTTTCTGCTGACATGGTCCATGATTAAAAATCAAAGTAATAAAGTGACATTCTCAAATTTGAATACCCAGTACAGAAAGCTTAATTGCCAGACCTCCTTGCCAAACAGCACAGTGGCTCCAACATTAAATCACAGAGATTTTCAAGAACGTGATTAGATAGTGCTTTGAAAGTGCACACATTTAATTTTATTAGAACAAGTTTGAGACCCTTAAGACAAGTTGCAAATACCAAATCACATTTTTTTCCTTTCATATTTCATTTATTGGAAAGTTATTTTTAAAATGGTGACCACATCCAAGGGAAAAATATTGTTCAAAAGTCTAAGCTAATAAAGAATGCCTATTAATGTTTCAGGGATTTCTGTTCTTTCCTTCCATGAGGACATACAAAACTGAAGATGCCATGGGAACTTTGAGCGCTGCAAGTGATTGACAGCTAGTATCTAATTTCCTGGAGTGAGCATAAGTTACTAGGTAAACTAGGAATCTTCTGAATGGAATTACCCAAGTCAATTTTGCTTCCTGTGTCATTCTCTGTCCCACAATATTGACTCAGTTAAACAAGTGGAAAGGAAAACGTAACATTCAACATGCTTCTTTTTTCTCTTGACCTCTAGGATTCCCCCAAATTAGGAGGAATAAACACTACCCATTGCATCAAAAGATATACCCATAATAAATTAGAACTTGCTAAGCCTATGTGATGTTGTTCCCGATATGACTAATAGGACATAATGGAGGTTTTTTTGAATACCAGTAATTTAGTCAGATGTTAGTAAATTGGTTTTAAGGAAAAATTGAGACTGTTGGGTACACTCTATTGGAATGTGAACAAAAAAATTCAAATTTTCATAATCTTGAAATCATGGTTATTTATGCATCATGACGTCTCTTCGGTGATTTTTCTTAATTCAGGAAAAGGATTTGGGTGCACACCTATTGTATTTTTTAACTGCAATGTCAGGTTGAGCCACATGATAGAGTAGTTGGAATTGGTTTTATTTCAAACACGGAATCTGTATTAAAAATAACACCATTTCCTGTCCTTCCTTCTGCATCTTCTTCCAGCACCAGGGAAAAAGCACATTCCCTAATATATTTTCTGGGCTCACTCGCTTTGCAATATTTCCTTTGCAAAGGTCCTGTTCATATTTGTATCTTATTACTTTTCTTATACTGGATTTATTGATAGTTTCTAACAAAAATATGATTTCAGTATATTTACTGAACAAAATTCAATAAAACAGACCCCAATTCAATTTTTTTCATCAAAATGGAGAACAATAAAGAAGGTAAAGTCCTCAGTTCAGACACATGGCATCAAAGAAACTTATATTGTTTAAAGCGATAACTCAATAAAGAGGAAGTGATAGATATCACTTAAAAACAACATTAGCTTTGTTTATTTATCTGTGTTCCTAATAATCCTGCCTCTAACTTAGTCAGCGACACACATTTTTGGTGTTCTTTGGTTATTGAATCTCACATAAATGTAGTCATTTTCTAAAACGAAAGGGGGAAACGTGCTTAGGCATGGGGAGATAGCCACCGTCCATAGTTACTGTTAATCGTCGTGTTTTCAAATCTAATTTCCCTGCATCTGTTTCCCAGATTATTTTGCTATTGTGCCCATATTTCTCCTAAGTTAATAGTGTTTATGTTTGTGCATGTTTACCAAGAGTTTGTATTCTGAATTTCTAATAGCCTGCTTTGGAAGACCGATTACAGTGGGCTCTCTTCATTGACCATTAGGTAGAGGGTTGAAAAATAACTTCAGTTTACAATAGATTTTTTAGTTTAATGGATGGGCATATTCATTATTCACCTGTTTTCCGTCTCCTCATGTGTCGCCGAGTGATGATTATAGTTGTTTTAAAGATGATCCTTATTTATAGTCTATTGCATCATGCCAAGATTTAGTAATGATTTTAGATTTTCCACCTAAATTACAGGGCACTTTCCACTGAAAATGGTAAACAATATTACAAACTAAAAAAAAAAAGAAGTAATCCTGATTTCTGGGAAGAGGGAACCCAGTGAAGGATGTGTGCTTTTATAAGGATGGACAATGGAAGGCAAAATAATAACTCCTAACTTTGATTGTTCAAATATATTCTGCAATACAGAGAGCTGCATGCAGGCTGGAGCAGGCATGGGGCAGGAAGGTTAAGTAGAGAGGAAGGCACAATACTTCAGATTGGCAGTAGACTGCAGCAGGAATAATCTAATCAAAACCAAATTCAATTATCTCGTCCCAGGGCAGGCTCCTGGGACGGCTGCATTGAATGCTAGCCGAGCTGCTCCTAGACATTTCTTCCCCAGTCAAACTCACATGATGAATGCAGATGAAATTTGAAATATGAAAATCTGAAGTAATTTATGGAAGTTGTCAGAAATTTGGCCTGCTTGTGGTGTAATTTCCTCGGAGACGAGGCAGGCCGGCTCGGTGCTACGAGGCTTGGAACGGCTGCTGGCCCTTCCAGTGGATGGATCAACCCCTTTAAAATGCTCTTCCAGACAAATTACAGCTCATTACACACAGCCTTGCACCATGCCATTATGTCAGAGGAAATCTTTTTTCATTTGCACAAATTTGCTTGGAATTCTCATATTTATTTGAGCATCCATTATCGAATCTGAACATTGAATTATCCACAATTATTTTCTGGGTACGCGGATGTTTGTGTATACGGAATAGATGGTGACTGCAGGGCTATAAAAATATTACAGTGTGGCTGAAAACCCCACGTACTTTGCAGCTCTGTTACAAAGAGCACTGTTTGATTGCTGAAAGAGGATTGACTTTTGCGAAGATATTAACAAGACTCATTTTCTTTCGGAACATACTGGGAAGGAGAGGGACTCGGCTTTGAGCGGGCGGCTCGCTTCACTCGTGGCGTATAACAATTACCAAGAGTCTGCTACACCTCAGTTCCCGTGTCCTTCCTTTCTCTCTCTTTCTTCAGTTTGTTTTTTGATCCTCCCTGTCGTTCTGATTCCACCCCGGCACGTACTCTTTAACCACAGCTGTGTTCTGATTGACTCAAACCGTCTCTTCCTCGACTTTCTTCCTCCTTTTTATTTTTATTTTTTATTATTATTATTTTTTTTTTATCAAGTTGTCATGACCAATGGAGGTTCTTTATTGCTCAGAAACACTGCAAAATCATCAGGAAATGAGACACTTCTCTAATAACATTAACAGTGTGTTTGCCTACCGGCTTCATACAAATCACAATGACGAAAGTATTTGTGCCATGGCTTCTAAATGTTTGTCGTTGTTTCTTATAATAAATCTATGAGTTGTGTAATTGTGCTAAATTGAGCACAGTCCTTCTCAATATCATTTCATCCTGTCATCTGGGCGTGTACCTAAATGCTTAGGCAACCTATCCAGTGACTAAAGAATTAAATGTTCTCTACCGACTTGTTGACATTTCACGACTTACTGCAGGTGTAGCTTCAGGGGGAAAAAAAGTCTCATTCCCCAAAGTCAACTTTTTCCCCAGAAGCTTTTACACAAGGATTAAAAAACAACTTGGAAACAATTCTAAGACAAGCACGTCTCTAACACATATTATGATTTTGTGAATCGTATTCCATTACAATAAAACAAGATACAGTTTGGCAAATTGGATTTGTTTGGGTGGAAGAATTCATTCATAGCCCTTTCTTGAAAAAAAAAATCAAGGTGAGTTAAATGCTATTTTATGTAACCTATTTTTTTTTAGGATGCATAACATCAGCATAATTTACTTTCCTGGGTGAATCAGAAAATAGATTCTACATAATATAAGCCGGGTTTATTAGAATTTAGGAAAACAAATTTGGTTATTTAAAATGCTGGAAACCACGCATCCTTGGTTAAAACCAAAGCAAGTGCTGTCTCTACTTCAGCCCTCTGGAGCGTGGACTCCTCTGAGATCCAGTGCAGGCTAAACACATCGCAGCCTCCCCAGCCTCTCCCTACTGCAGGAAACTTTGTAATAGCACTCAAATAAATAAAGAAACTGGGTTGGAGATTATTGCTTTCATTGTGCTATTGTATATGTGTATTATATAGTTACTCCATAGTTTGACACAATCAGTTGAATGTGGGACAAGACTAATGTTGTATATGACAGTGGGATAGTATTGAAAGATGACCCCATATCTAGAGGGCTAAGAGTTATGGATGCATGGATAGCTGCTACTAACATTTTGAAGCGTGGCTTTTAAATTTTGCCTGCTGGCTTCTGGCTGGAGGCCGGCCTGCCTGGGCAACGGAGCAATTGAAAGGAACGGCAGGCAGCTATTTTTCAGTAGACATCAGGGAACTTTGTTCTGCCTTTATTATAACTGACCACTGACAGGAATGGCTTGTGAAGAAGGCAAAGCAAACGATCGCTCCCCAGCTAATCTTTTTGTGTGTGTATTATTCATTTCCATGGGTGTTTTTCTTTTCCTTAATTTTTTTAAAAGACACATTCTTAAGCCAGAATAGACGTTGGGAATCCCAGCTGAGTCACAGAATGTATAATGAGACATTTTTCATGATAGTGGAGGATCTACTAAGAACAGTGTCATTTATAGAAAAAATGAAGTTAAATACTGAATTTTATAAAACCCTATAGGGACAATCTCATGAAGGTTTATCTAGAATGCATGAAAGTGCACTTCTACATAAGCAAAGGGGGTGGGGGGACAGATGATGTAAACATGAAGTTCCCAACTTTAAGTCAAAGGTGTAGTTTAGAGAGTTGTATAGCTAAGATCTTTGGAAACCAGTTAATGACCAATCTTTTTTTTTTTTTTTAAGTAAATTGAGGGTACATTTTAATAGCTGGGAAGAAATCTTGCTGTTCACAAAATGGAAAATGCATTTGACTCTAGGAACTAACTCTCATGTCTTGCTAGCACTGTTTAAGAATCTCAAAACATTATCAGGCCATCTAAGGGATGTGTGCTTGAGTGAAGGATAAAGGGTGAGGCCTCTCAGTTTTAACTTGTCTCTCCTTAAAAGACATGTAAGATGTGCAAACAAAATCCAGGATGAGCACAGCCAGCTATAGCCTCACTTAAGTACACAAAACCAACGGCATCCCTATCAGGCAAATGCACCAAAACTATCGCCGTGTAAGTATCAAACGTCAATACTTGGTGCTTATATAGTCATATAAATAGTTATGTAAATCTCAATGTTTATGAAATTCCATCCCGCACTTGAACAAATGCGATTTTTCAGGCTATGGGCTGTTATTTTGTCATTTCTCTCCAGATTTCCCTAGAGGCCCCGTGAGAACGAAGCCCATAAAAAGTTTCATCAATTTTTCTTCCACAGCCAGCTACTTCCCAGAGAATGAGAAAATAATTTCACCATGTACTTTTAAGTAAATAAAATATTTCTGGAATAAATATGCGCACCGAAAACAGTTATGCAAATAGGTACATAAGGCTTAGTAATAACGCTCGGAGAAGCAAATAAAATAATATTCTTTATTACAGGGGGGAAAAGTAAGTAAAAATGCAACTTCCTGAAAATTTTAAATGTAATTTTAGGCGTGTTCCTTTGACCTTCCTTAAAACAAAGTAAATGAGGAGACATTAATCAACTATTTTCCCTTTAATGAAAAAAGTGAAACTTGAATTAAGGGGAAGAGAAGGTGTAAAGAGATATCTTTATAATATCTAATAGAGGTTTTTACGAGAAAATTTTTTTCTCACACTTAACTTCTTTATTATGAGTACAACAAACACCGCCTGCTTTCACGTGAGCAGTTGCTTATGGGGTCTTTCTACCTGTTTCCCCCACTTTGAAATCATTCCAATCTTTCATGTCTAAACTGCAAGAGTTCCAGTTTCACCCATCCTTGTCTAACCTCCTTGGTAATTTTCCTTAGATCCAGTTCAATAGAGATTTAGAAATGTGATCTAGCATAAGAACTTTTCCTATATAGCATCGAATTACAGACCACCTAGCAGATACATCCATTTCCAATCTCTATTAGGAAATAATTGCACACAAAATTAACTGTGTTTGGCAACTCCTTCCCAACCCCAGTAATTTCTGCAAATATATCATCTACGGAGGCTCCCATGAAGGCTATAGAAGTTCCTTGCCCTTCAAAGTTCTTCAACCAGAGGAGACTCTCAACCAGAAATTTAAGCCAAATTTGGGGAAAGTCGGTATGCTCTATTCTTAAGATAACAATACTAGATTCTCTACTTGATATAAAAGACACAAGGACACACTAGCACATTATTCCAAAAACCTTACATTTCTCTTTTGTTTGCAGGCAAGAAGAAGAGAGCCAAGCAGTTATTTAATTAGCAAAATCAATGTCATGGAATAAATTAGACAGCTGGCGCCTGAACTCTCTCTTTTTTTTTCCTTCTTAAAAATATTCACACTCAGAGATACATCCATTACACCATCTCACCTTTCATTAAAATAATTTAGAGGGAAAAAAGTGTCCAAATGATATGAATACTGATTTCAATTCTACAGCCAGGCTTGACAAATGATGTGGCCACAAAGATTTTTATATAAATGATTCTAAGATTAAATTTTTTACAGACTACAGCTTTTCTGAATTTCCAACAATCTTCTATGTATGGTCAAGATTACAATTATCAGACCTACACAGACCTGATTTGTTTTCTTCCCTAAAAGATTTTCACAACTGCATTGCTATTAGAAACCCAAGAAAGAAAAAAACAGAACTCGCTATATAATTAACATACTAAAGACGTTTTTCAAGTGAAGTCACAGATATGAATGTATTATTTTCAAATTTTATCCTAAAGTATTCTTTTGAAAGAATCATAAAAATAATATATTCAAAAACTCTTTAAAACATTGCTTTATAATCAAAGAAAATATTAATTTTAATCTTTTCCTTTGACAGTTTCATACATATATACTATGTGTTGTGATTATATTTGTCTCCATTACTCCCCATCATCCCCTTCCTTTCTCTCTGAACAATTCTTTCTCATAACTAATCTCCCAGTGAGCCCCTCCCAAGCAGCCACTAACCTGGCTGGCTCCTTGGGAAGGGATGAGGCTTCACGGGCTCCTTCTCTAGCCGTGATGGAATGTTGCTATAGACCCCAAATTTGCACAGCTATCCACAGCTGTGCGCTTGTGGTTGTAAGGGCTATGTTATATTTGAATGGCAGTGTTTCATGGTGTGGCGTGCACACAGGCACAGGCACAGGCACACACACACATACAGAGAGAAGAGAGAGAGAGACAGAGAGAGAGACAGAGACAGAGAGATTTTCCTGCTCTTAACTCTACCTTCTCTTCTACAGAAATGTTAACTTAAAAGTACTTTTCCCCACTAAAATGTCCTCAGTAGTAATTCCTTCCCCTTTTCTCTCTTGTTTTAATTAAATAAATTATATGGATACGTGTGTGTGTGTGTGTGTGTGTGTGTGTGAGAGAGAAGAGAGAGAGAGAGAGAGAGAGGCCTTATCAAGTACAATACATGGGATTGAGAACTAGGCAGTACCAAGAGCCTGCCTGACGCCTCATGTTTTCCTGTTAAGTAATGAACTCATGGTGTGTTTAAGTCCTGCTTGCTTGTAATGCAATGTGTGTTACTAGACAGCCAGAACTCTGCTCTCCAGCAGCTTAGCTTCTAAAATGAAGTCATAGGGACAAAAGAAATAGAAGTGAGCCAGGCCTAGTGACATATGCTTGTAATCTCATCATTAGGGAGACAGAGACAAGAGATGGAGAGTTCAGGACCAGCCTGGGATAGAGTGTGAACTTGTCCTTCAAACAAACTTAAGCAAAAATATGAAAGGTGGCCTGGCAAGATGACAAATGATCTGAGGAGAGGGAGACTTCAGTTGAGAAAATACCTCCATAAGATCAGGCTGTGGGCAAGCTTTTCTTAATGATTGATGGGGAATGGCCCAACTCATTGTGGAGTGGTGTCATCTCTGGGCTGTGGTCTTGTGTTGTAAAGATAACAGGCTGAGCAAGCCATGGAGAGCATACTGGTAAGCAGCACCCCTTCATGATGCTGTCTGAATCAGTTACTGCTTCCAGGTTCCTGCCCTGTTTGATTCCTGTTCTAACTTCATTCAGTGATGACCATTCAGATTAACCCTTTCCTCCCCAAGTAGCTTTGGTCATGGTGTTTCATCACAGCAACAATAACCCTAAGACAAATCTCCAAACAAGTACTGTGGCACATACATGCCCAAACACATAAGTACATCCATGCATACATACAGACATATATGTACATATATGTGCATATACTCATACACACAATATAAGCAAATGAGTGTAATAAATTTCTTTAAAGTTAGAAGTGACCAGAAAGCAGTTGATAGGCATAAATCTTGAAAATAGAATCAACATACTCTGATATCTGATATGGGAAAAGGGATTTAGTGGCAAGTCTTTAATACAAATTTAAGAAGTAGTGATCATTCCTGCCTATCTCATCTGTGGGATACTCAAATTTTCACAGAGATCAACATCAGTATCAGCCATTGTTGAAAGACAGAATATAAGATGTAGACACAGCCGATGAAAGAAAATCGAAAGCAAGTTCTAGACCATGACTATAACAAATGGAAACTGTACATGAACAACGGTGTCAAAATCACACCACTTCCTAAACCCCAAATTTGCAGGGATTGGTATTATATACCTGCCCTCTCAGCCCTGAGGGGATGAAGCAGGAGGGTAAGGAGGTTATTCTGGGCTATATAATCAACCCTGTCTCAAAAATACAGACACATGCTGGAAATAGGTCTCAGAGCTGGAGGACTTGGTGAGCATGCAAGAGGTCGTGGATTGAATCCCAGGTACAGGACGAGCCAGGCTTGGTGGCACATACCTGTAAGCTCAGCACCGAGGAGGTAGAGGCGGGAGGATCAAAAGTTCCAGGTCGCCCTTCGCTACACAGTGAGTTCTAGGTCAATGTGGGGTACTTGAAACCCCACTTTTTAAAAGAGTTCATTAGTGCATCACCTTGATAAAAATGTTTCCTGTCCTTGCCATATCTGCAAGCGCTTATCAATTGATGGTGGCTTGTAGAAGAACAGTGGGCGCTATTCTATCTATACTTGCCCAGCCGCCTCCAATGGCCAGGAATAAGCTAAGACAGCTAGCTTCTCTCCCTCTCAGTGGGCCTAATTGGCTTAGCTGCCGAGTGGCACCTGCAGAAAGGTAGTTCAGGTGCTGAGGATTGAACCTAGAACCTCACACATGCTAAGCACTGAGTTCCACCTCCACCTGCCATACTGATAGTTTCTTTCTTCTCTAACTTAGTTTCTCCAGCCACAGTGTGCTCTAAGCGCATAATTAACTTCCAGCCTAATAACGTTGTGCTTCTTATTTGTCGTGAGAACTATGGTACCCTGACCTTTAGAAAAAAATATAATATACTGCATAGATAAAAATATTACTTGAGTCAATGAATCTTGTTTTATTTTAGTCGCTTATAACAGAAAACTTAAGGGAATTGTTGGGGTGTTGTGGTTGGTTGGTTTGTTGGTTGATTGGGTCTGGGGATTTCCCTCCTCTTTCTTATTGGTATTGCAATAAATGGCTTCTAACCCACTGGAAGGGACAAACTGTGTGCTGTAATACTGAGGAAGCTTCATCAAGGCAAGGTCATTTATGAGCCTTCTCTCTGTGCCCATGGAAGGGAGTGCCCTCATTCCACTTAGAGTGCTCTGTTATCTCGCTAAGGCTGATCAAGGCCTCACTCAACCAGAAAGGGAAAAGAGAGTCTCTCTCTGTCTCTCTCTGTCTTTCGTGTGTGTGTGTGTGTGTGTGTGTGTGTGTGTGTGTGTGTGTGTGTGAGGAGAGAGAGAGAGAGAGAGAGAGTTTGCCTTCACCCTTCCCATTTCCAAACCAGCCCTCCCTGCTCTCTGTGGCTGGTGGCGTGGTGCAGCCCTGATTAGGTAACAACAGAGCACCTTCCCTGCCTGTTTCCTCTCAATGCCTCTGGGCCACAGCTTTTGAAGCAGCCCAGCCCTGCCACTATCCCGCCTTTATCACCATCTGTATGGGGCTTTATCTGCAAAGGCCTGGGCTTTGCCCCTGGCTTCATCAATCATTTGGACCAGTTCACTTCTCCTTCACGGTGTTCCGCCTCATTAAACCCATCAAGGGCACTGCAGAACAGAGAAGTGGTGGGTGAGCTCTGCCTAAGCACCCGTTCCCACTGTTCCTGTCTCAGGCCTGGAAGGGATCCCAGAACCTGCAGCAAAGGTGCAGGGAAGTCTGGATCCACCAGGTACTTGGTCCTCACTCTGATGTGCAGGCCAGTAATCTGTGCTAGGGTATTTCTTAGAGCATCACTTGGGAAACTGATTATCCCAGACTGACAAGCACACTTGCTTCTTAGAGAACATCCTGGTGAAACTGGAGACCAGTGAGAGCTGAGATCACTGCTTCCAGAAAAAGACCAGAGTCAGAACTAATAGGTGCGAATGTTAGTTGTTGGAAGAAGGAAGGAAGGAAGGAAGGGAAGGAGGGGGCGGTTGAGGTGGTTAGCCTGACACTAAATTAAAGAGCTCCTCAAACAAAATGAATCATTCAGGTACCATCGAGGTAACTTGCATAAAATCCAACTGTCTATGTGACCAAAAGAGGTTCCTGTAATTTTCCAAACTCTTCTAGTTTTAGATTTTTCAGGAGTTTTTATAAGTGTGTATAAATAATACACTTGGCTTTTACACCATGGTTTTGGGGGGTAAAAAGGTCACAGCTAAGAAGTACTGCCTTCAACCAAGATTGTAGGGCTAATCATCCCTAACTTTCTTTTAACATAACTTTGTTTACATATCTGTTCAGGGTGGCACCATTGTATAGAATTCTGTGTCACAATATCTGAAATATGATATCTATATACAAAACGCATCCTCTCAGAAGACTAGAGGAAACAAAGTAAACAGAAAACACTGAGCTGTTACTGCTACCGTGAAATCAGTCTCTAGATTCACCCAAAAGGATGCTGAGGAGAGTACACGATGTGCTTAGAAGAGAGAAATGGGTATTAGGGGACTAGAGAGAGAGATGTGATGAAGACTACCAACATCTAGCACCTATTTTGTACTTCGCCACAGCCAAGTTAATCTTCTCCAGCTCCCAAGCTCAGTACTATTCATGGACCAGGCATCTGCACACTAAGCCCTGTGCTTTTAATGTTACTGGGTAGTTGCAGAAGAAGGAAGACAGCTCCTCAGTGTAGGCCCAACCCACCATCATGCCACCACCTGGCACCAGGCTACCCTGGCTTACAGAACCTCTGTTCCCGGCAACCTTTGCTTACGTTAAGGATGGCAGTAAGAAACCCTTAAACCATTTAGGCCATGTGTCTGAATCTGTTGCTGGCCATCCAGTCCAGGCAGCATCCCAGACACCTAGAAACCTCACATCACCTCTCTTGTTTTCCTCCCCAACAGATGCACATTGCATAGATCACCACACACTGCGGTTATTAATAATCATAAGAGACCAGGCCATTACAAAAAGAAAAAAAAGCGTTAAATGTCAGGACCTGGGGCAAGAGTTTTAAAATGGCAACGTACCAAACCCAAGTCTGTAACTTTAACTTTTTTAATAACGATTTTTTTTTCCTGAGCTGGAAGCTCACACCGAATCCTGGAGGAATTGCTAAATCAGATTAAGGTTATATTTTGCAACAGGCTGGACGGAGCAATAAAGAGGAGCACGCGGAAATGGGACTTCACCCATCAATTAGATCTCTATTAGCAGCCAAAGCAGGCTTCACCACAGGAAACGTCAAGTTCCTACCGGAGCGGACCCTTGGCACTCCCCACCCGCTGCTCTCACCTCGCCTTTCCCCTGGAGTTAAACAACTCCTCTGCGCTCACAAGAGAATCTAACCAACCCCTTTGTTTGGAACAGGTTCTTGTATGCTGTTTTTGTTTTCCCTCCAAGCCTTGTTTTGAAGCTCGGCTTCACCTGCCTTCCCCTTTCCTTAGGAGCTGTTTAGCCTGACTGAACAGGTTCCTGAGCGACACCTGCACTGTCCATTAGGTCCTCGGGACCTCGGTGTAGGAGCTGATGCGCTGGGCCTTATTAATATTAAAAGCTTTAGGACGGTCCGAGCAGTCGGTAATGAAAGGTGATTAACAAGACAATGGACAGGACTCAATGGTGGAGCCACTCAGCTGCTGTAATAGATCAGACCTGCCTCAGGGCCTCGGCGTGCCAATGCCCCCCCAGGATCCCTTGGAGTCAGAGTGCGTGAAGCGATGTGGCCTTATGGGGCTCAGACTATTGAAGTGGCGGTCCCTGTCGGCTGCGGAGGTGACTTGTGGGCGGGATCCACCCTGAGCTGGACTTCATCTTCTCTTCCCGCCCTAGAGCTTCAGAGGCTGGAATCTGAACGCTGATGGGAAAACGACCCTAATGGTGGCCTCTCTAACTTGGCACGTAGTCAAGAAAATGGGGCCAGCCCTATACCCGTTCCACTCTTGCAACCTCAGAGAAATGCACTCAGTTCTTGACCCTCAGCTCCTCCACCCAAAGAAGAAACATTTCCTTGGGCCCTAAAAAGCCTCATTTCTCCTCCTCGTTTGGATCCAAGGGCTTCTTGTCCCAACTGATTGTGAATTACCCCCACAACACACACACACACACACACACACACACACACACACTTCTGCAGCTTTGCCCTGCCCACGCCCCGCCTGTAAGGCGACAAGGTGCAACAGCCCAGGAATGAGAAGCAGGAGAAGTGGCCAAACGGATAAAGGAGGCACTGTTGGCGTTGTCGCCGCCGCGCCCCCCACCCCCCATTCAGGGACCGAATTCAAATGGATATTTCTCTCCTCGGCCCAGCTGAACCGGGCTCAATGCCTCAAAGGTGCAGAGCTGCCTCGGTGGACATGCTCTGTGGCTGATATTATAATTTTCATAATGCGCTTTTATGTCGCTGCAGACTCCTCTGGTGAGGAGCCCGCAGAGCTGCTGAAAGGGGCTTTGAGAGGCCGGGGCTCCCGGCTGCTGCGATCTGCGCGCCCCCCGCGGGCCTGAGTGGCACCGCTTGCCCCAGCCGGGGCGCATCCCGGGCGCACTGCTCATTAGCATGCTCCCCGAGCGCCCCCGGCCAGCTCCCGCCCTCCTGCAGCCTCGCAGCGCCCCTCGGGGTCTCGGCCACCCGCCTGGGTTGCAAGCTCCAAGGGCCTCGCCCTTGCTCTGGCTCGGTTCAACCCTCACATACCCGACCTGTGGCCAGCAGAGCCCCAGGGAAGGTCAAGGTGTTAGAATGTGAGCGGAATTCCCGCAACACCCAGAAGGGAACGGGCTGACGGCTCGGCTAGAAGGATGCTACTTCCGCAAGGGTCCAGAAGGGAAGAACCCGCTGTTAAGGCAAGGATTGAAGATCAAAGATCGAAGGGAAGTAGTGAATGTACATAACATGGGGCGTTTTGTTCTAAGCACTAAACATAAGTCCTTGAATCCCGCCACCCAATAGGGAAACTGATCCTCAGAGTAGGTGAAAAATAGTTTGGGAGGACTCCAGTTTTTAGATCTGTGTTCTCAGGGTCCTCTGAACTGAGCTAACAGCTCAAATACCTTCCTGGTATTTGTTATGTCTGAGGCAGCACGCAGTTCACTGGCCGTTGGCCAGACCTGTAAGGGGCAATGCAGATCAATTAATCAAAACTCCTTGTTTACACTTGTGTAGCCAAGTCATAAGGGCTTAAAACCCAAGACCTTAAAGCTCAAGTTGTCTTTAATTAAAGCCCAGGCCTTTAATCCAAGCACTCACGAGGCAGGTGGATCTCTGTGAGTTCTGGGGCCAGCCTGGTCTACAAAGTTCTAGGACTATTACAGAGAAACCCTGGGAGGTGGGGTGGGAGAGAGCGGGGGGAAGAGGAGGAAGAGGAAGAAGAGAAGGGAAGGGAGGAGAGGAAGAAAGAAAGAAAGAAAGAAAGAAAAAAAAGAAAGAAAAGAAAGAAAGAAAGAAAGCCAACCAAACAAAAAGCTCTCAAGTTGTCTACCTTCCCCTCTTAGTCATCAATTAATACACTAAAAAAAAAAAAAAAGTATGTGTTACAATGAGACTTAAAAAAATAACTTCCCAAATAAAGTCATCATTTTTACTGGCCCTTGCTAGTTAAATATGTAATTTTAACTCTACTTTAGTATATATTACTGTAGGCCATTTCCCATAGACCCAGAGCTACAATTCTGAAGCAACTCCCCACCACCACCACCACCACCACCACCACCACCACCACCACCGAACTTGGGAACTGTTTATAAGAAGGAGCAGATAGAAGCTGTGTCAATGTAGTTAACTCTATCCTCAGGGCCTAAGTCAGGGAAAAGTCCTATAATTTTTCTCTTAAGTAGGGCATCTGTTAGGAGGGCAAAATACCAATTGTGTTCTTTTCAAAGAGTCCCAGCATGTGCTAATGATGAGAGAGAACAGTCAGCACATGTCTCTAGTTCATAATTGCCCAGAAGCCACAGTTACACCAAAAGAAGTAATCACATATATAGACCCCAAGTCCATAGGAGACCTGGCATGAAGTGAGAGTAAAAAGAACTATGCATTTAAACTAGCTGTGCCCTGCTGTAGGAATGTCTATTCCGGCCATACCACTGCTCCAGTTCTGATTGGCTTTGCCTGAACGGTATTAAGATGTTGACGATGCCCACCGGGCACTGGGAAAGCAAAGTTAACCTCACTCACCCATCTGCAACATTCCCACAAGGTCAGTCAAAGCTCAGTGTCAGGGTGGATTTTTATTTATCTGTATAAAGGCTATTAAGGCTTAATCTAAACTTGGAAGCATGCATGACCTCAAAACAAAGCGATAGATCCCAGAACACAGCCCACAGGCTTCACCCCCAGGGTTATTATATTTGATTTTCTTCCTTAAACCAGCCTCATTGTTCTTGTTTACGAATCTGGTGGTGTAGCCCTGCATTTCTAATAGAATAGTCCCAAATTACAGCTGAAATCTGTTCTTCTTCCTGGTTTGTTGCAGAGCAACGAGAGCCGACTACATCTGTAGATGGGAAAGGGCAGCTGCTCACACATTTCCTCATTAAATAAGCATTGGGATACCTGCTGATTGAAGCCATTTTGGGGTTTGGATGGAAATGGATCTTTAAAGCCCTGCCCATATGTTAGCCTCTATTCAATTCAACAACTTTAAATCAACTCTAAATCAAAGGCTATTAAATTCTTATTAAAACTTGAAGGTAAAATGGTGTTGCATACCTGCAAAGCATCTGTGATGTGCCATTTTTAGCAAGCAATTTGAAAATTACATGCATGGTAGATTGGGACCAGAGCATTTGGGTCACTCAGAACATTCACAATTCCCTCCTTGATAGCTTTCTGTTTAAACCACCCAGCTAAATGGGAACAAGAGATAGGATTTCTTTAAATTATTTACTTTGTATTGCCATTTAAACCCCAGGGGGAAAAAATCTTAGTAAACCACATCGTTTTCAAAAATGATAACATTCGACGGTAACGACCAAGATAATCGCCATCGTAGAGGAGGTAATGACAGTAACTTAATGGTGTTGTTATTGAAAATAAAAATGTTACCATTCCTTATTGCACATGTTAACATAAGCCTTAAAAGACTTTTGAAAAACACACTTGATCACTGTGCAATAGTGGATTTAGGTTGAACGGTGGATTCAAAATATCATAGCTATTAGGATACGAAATGTATTCTGCAGGGCTTATTTAAAATGTGTGTAGTTGTCCAGTGAAGGATAGGGATAGGTGAATTATACAGGGCGGGGGCTCAGTCATAGGGCATATGCATAGTATGTGCTGGGTTCTATTCCTAGGACCAAGAAGTAAAGGGAAGAAAGAAAGGAGGGAAGGAGGAGTAATCAAGTAGGGAGGGAGGGAGAAACTCCCAGTCTACAGGCAGATTGCACACCTAAGGGCCTCCCTGAACACATTCACTTCCCACCTGGGGTTCCTTCCCCTCACTGCACTCACTCCCTCAGTTTGGATCATTTTCATCTCCTCCTTTAGAAGTGCTATGGGGATTATACAGATAACTCTCAAGAACAAACATCCCCATGAAAAAGAACTCCCAATGTCTAACA